>CM077171.1:28380976-29580976 GCA_039654105.1 Coreius guichenoti
CATTTAAGCATGTAGACATGGTCAATACGATCTGCTGAAATTCAATATTTAAGAAACTGCTGATCTACTGGGACTTTTACACACAACCATCTCTAGGGTTTACAGAGAATGGTCAGAAAAAGAGAAAATATCCAGTGAGCTGTAGTTCTGTGGGTAAAAAATTGCCTTGTTGATGCCAGAGGTCAGAAGAGAATGGCCCGACTGTTTCGAGCTGAAAGGCAACAGTAACTCAAATAACCACTCGTTACAACCAAGGTCTGCAGAAGAGCATCTCTGAACTCACAACACGTCTAACCTTGAAGCAGATGAGCTACAGCAGCTCCAGTCAGCTAAGAACTGGAAACTGAGGCTACAGTTCACACTGGATCACCAAAATTGGACAATAGAAGAGTGGAAAAACATTGCCTGTTCTGATGTGTCTTGATTTCTGCTGTCACATTCAGATGGAAGGGTCAGAATTGGGCGTAAACAACATGAAAGCATGCATCCATCCTTCCTTGTATTAACGGTTCAGGCTGCTGCTGGTGGTGTAATGGCGTGGAGGATATTTTCTTGGCACACTTTGGGCCCCTTAGAACCAATTGAGCATCTTTAAATGCCACAGCCTACCAGAGCACTGTTGCTGACCATGTCCATCCATTTATGACCATAGTATACCCATCTTCTGACGGCTACTTCCAGCAAGATAACGTGCCATGTCACAGCTCAAATGAACTCTTGAACATGACAATGAGTTCACTATACTCAGATGGCCTCCACACAGTCACCAGATCTCAATCTAATAGAGCACCTTTGGGATGTGGTGGAACGGGAGATTTGCATCATGTATGTGCAGCCGACAAGTCTTCAGTAACTGGGTGATGCTATCATGTCAGTATGAACCAAAATATCTGAGAAATGTTTCCAGCACCTTGTTGAATCTATGCCACAATAAATAAGGCAGTTCTGAAGGCAAAATGGGGTCCAACCTGGTACTAGCAAAGTGTGTACTTGCTAAAGTTGCCAGTGAGTATAATATGTTGAATGATTTTGGTCTTTTCATCTTTAATTGTGACCATCCTTCTTTAATTCAGCCTTCTCTAGGTGTGTCCCGAGCAGGTCACGCTTTGCTCTTTGTCATTATTGGACCCGTTGGACCTTATTTTGCCACTGGAGGCTTTAGTCCGGTGTCTTTGCTGGCAGATCCTCGATACGTTCGGGCCTGGAGGGGCGGCGTTGGAGAATACAAGATGGGAAGGTGAGTTTTCACAAAGACTTGGTCACATTTCTCATATGAGGATAAGCATACATTTTATAAGAAATATTTTTCATTGATAATGGGGGAAAAAAGAAAATCTCAAACTTCAATTTTTATTTTTCGTGTCCTTGTGAATATGTTCTTGGTGTTAATGAAACACATTTGCCTAGTTCACACTTTATATTAGGTGTCTTTAACAACTATGAACTTACATTAAAAAAAATGTTAGGTACAATGTACTTATGTTCATGTTGTACAGCAAAACACTTGCTGCTATTGAGGTGGGATATGGGTATGGTTAGGGGCAGGTTTGTTCGTAAGGTTAGGTTTAAGGGTGGGTTAAGGGGTAAGGGAAGGGTCAACAGTGTGTTAGTACATAGCAGTTTTATATTCAGACACTTAATATAAACAAGTGGGACCTTTTATATTAAGAACACTTTGGAACCATTTTCTCTGGTTTGTATTTTTCATAAGTGAAAAAGCAAAAGCATTTCAAATGTTACTTATCTGCATTAAACTTTTATCCAGTTTCTCGTTGTTGCAGGATAGTGATGCATTTTCTTGTTTTAATGGTGAGATCATGAATGGCAGAAGAGCAGTTACACTTCTGCTGGAGATTATTTGTTTCACACTCCATTGCCCGCTGAATGATTAATTCTCTAATCTTAGGAGTAGATTTTCACATTCTGGTTATTCAGAGAAGTTGAGCCTTGCACAGGCTGCATTAGGCTAGTCATGTACAACTGTGGATTGTTGTAAATCCTCAGCGCTCTGCTGACTCTTCACACTAATGCAGCTCTGGCTTCTGTTTATGTGCTGTATCTTTCGCTACTCACCTCTCTTATCGGTCCTTGTCTTACTGCCCCATTAAGCATTTAAGGCCCACTTCAGCAAAGCTTTTGCTGCTGTCCCGTAGTGTTCAGATATTGTGTAGACAGTGTATGTCTGTTTAGAATCAGTGTTTTCACTCTTTGTTATAAACTAATTCCATTCAAATGTTTGATTTGAACGTAGTAACCCATTGTTTTGTGGCCTGAATGCAGCTCTATAATTGTGGCTTTGTTTCCCAGTAACTACGGACCGACAATCACTGTTCAGAGCGAGGCAGCCAGGCAGGGCTGCCAGCAGGTCCTCTGGCTGTACGGAGAGAATGAGGAGATCACTGAGGTCGGAACCATGAATCTCTTCATCTACTGGACCACAGAGAAAGGAGGTGAGAGCAGCTTCTACAGGGTTTCTGCAGGTCTTAAAAGTCTTAATTCACACAAATTAAGGTCTTAAAAGGGTCTTAAATCAGAGCAGAAAGTTAGGGCATTAAATGAATGTCGTCTTCGGTATTTTTGTCCTCTTTTCCATTACAAATATCTAAACCTCCTTAAATCAAGATACATTTTCTTGAGATACAAATGCAAAATGAAATCTTGAAAAATTGATCAAACTGAAGTGAGTTTATGCTTACAACAAAACAAATATCTGTCAATAAGTTATGAAAACAGAAGCTGAAGTTCCCTTCAGCTTATTCCTTAAATGTTCTGCAGAAACCCTGTTCTAGAAACTGTAAATTAAAACCTTCTGCAGTCCTAACGTGTGTGCAAAAAAAGGTCTTTTAGTATCAAAAATGTGCTTATTTAAGTGATTTTGTAGGCAAATAATGGAGACAAAGTTGTTGCTCCTGTTTCTATTTAGTTTTATGTTGGGAATAATACATAAGCATACTAGCCATACAACTTTGTTGTGTGTGTGTGTGTGTGTGTGTTTGTGGTCCAGGTATACCCTACAAAATGTCCCCAATATCTGAAAATCCTTGTTCTTGTGGGGACATTTTTTGGTCCCCATGAGGAAAACAGCTTATAAATCATACGAAGTGATGTTTTTTGAAAATGTAACAATGCAGAAAGATTTTTGTGATGGTTGGGTTAGGGGATGGCATATACAGTTTGTACAGTATAAAAATCATTATGTCTATGGAAAGTCCCCATAAAACATGAAAACACAACTTTACTTGGCTAGAAATTGTTCTTTGTTTAAAATCTGTAAGGTGTTTTTTTTCTTTCTTTAATTGATAACCATGAAGGAATGGAAAAGCCATGGAGATTCATTTAACAAATGGTGTGGGAGCACTTAAGAGACAAAAAACCTGTTAAAGTAATTAGATATTGCTTTTGGTTCACTTCTCACTCTCAGAATAGCCAGGTCAAGTCAGGTGCATTGTATTGTGGGATACAGTTTCTCATGCAGTAAGCTCTGCTGTATATTTTGGCAAGATGTTCATTTAGTTGATAGTTCAGTATTCCCTGTGGAATGATGATGCTTGTCTCCCCCTTCTGGCGATAAATATTAATGCATCTCATTTGTGTGTCTTTGTAGAGAAAGAGCTCGTCACCCCTCCACTTGATGGCGTCATTCTTCCAGGAGTCACCAGGCAGTCGCTGCTGGACCTCGCCAGAGAATGGGTGAGACCACCTTCCTAATATTGTGTTGATCCCCCTTTTTCTGCCAAAACAGCCCTGACCCGTCGAGGCATGAACTCCACTAGACCCCTGAAGGTGTGCTGTGGTATCTGGCCCCAAGATGTTAGCAGCAGATCCTTTAAGTCCTGTAAGTTGCGAGGTGGGGCCTCCATGGATCGGACTTGTTTGTTCAGCACATCCCACAGATGCTCGATTGGATTGAGATCTGGGGAATTTGGAGGCCAAGTCAACACCTCAAACTCATTGCGCTCCTCAAACCATTTTTGCTTTGTGGCAGGGCGCATTATCCTGCTGAAAGAGGACACAGCCACCAGGGAATACCGTTTCCATGAAAGGGTGTACATGGTCTGCAACAATGCTTAGGTAGGTGGTACGTGTCAAAGTAACATCCACATGGATGGCAGGACCCAAGGTTTCCCAGCAGAACATTGCCCAAAGCATCACACTGCCTCCGCCGTCTTGCCTTCTTCCCATAGTGCATCCTGGTGCCATGTGTTCTTATTTCATTACAGACTGTCTTTAACAATATTTAAAATTTATATGAGTTAGGCTTAGTGGAGTCAACCTTATTTATTAAGGTTACATGGATCAACCACTTTTTTTGTGGTGGGGCCAGTAAAAATTTTGGCAGGGCAAGTAAAAATTTGAACCACTGGCCCGACCGGGCCAGTAGAAAAAATCCTTAGCGTTGATCCCTGATGTGTTCCCCAGGTAAGCGACGCATACGCACCCGGCCATCCACGTGATGTAAAAGAAAACTTGATTCATCAGACTAGGCCACCTTCTTCCATTTCTCCGTGGGCCAGTTCTGATGCTCACGTGCCCACTGTTGGTGCTTTCGGCAGTGGACAGGGGTCAGCATGGGCACCCTGACTGGTCTGCAGCTATGCAGCCCCATATGCAACAAACTGCGATGCACTGTGTATTCTGACACCTTTCTATCAGAACCAGCATTAACTTCTTGAGCAATTTGAGCTACAGTAGCTCGTCTGTTTAATCGGACCACATGGGCCAGCCTTCGCTCCCCACGTGCATCAATGAGCCTTGGCCGGCCATGACCCTGTCGCCGGTTTACCACTGTTCCTTCCTTGGACCACTTTTGATAAATACTGACCATTGCAGACCGGGAACACCCAACAAGAGCTGCAGTTTTGGAGATGCTCTGACCCAGTCGTCTAGCCATCACAATTTGGCCCTTGTCAAACTCGATTAAATCCATACGCTTGGCCATTTTTCCTGCTTCTAACACATCCACTTTGAGGACAAAATGTTCACTTGCTGCCTAATATATCCCACCAGTGTTAATTTCGTTGACGAATAATTTTCGTTAATTTTCGTCAACAACCTTTTTTCACTGACGAAAACGAGACGATAACTAAATAAAAACCAGTGTTGGATGACGAAAATCTACTGTCATTTTCGTCAACGTATAAAAATGAGACGAAAATGTCAGGGAGGGACGATTAGGGAAGAGATCCAGTCAGAACTGATGTCCTGTGTAAAAGATGCGCACATTTGAATTGTAACGTGCTGATCTAACCACAGGAAAATGCGACGCTGTTGCGCATTCTACAGGCTCACACAACAGCGCTTCAGAGCGGTTCAGTGAATGAATAGCGCACATTTATGGCAGGTACTTGTTTATGAACTAATGCTGAGGAATAATTACAATGTTTACTTTACGATGTTTATATAGTAATATGTTTTAGACGGTTGTAACAATGCATATTTCATCTCCCTCATCTGAACTTGAAAGAGCAACTGCAATAGTAAGGCGCACACATTTCAAAATAAGAGTCCCGGTATATTTCGAGCTTGTTTATAATTAAAAGTCACGCATTATATATACGTTTTTGGTTACACAATAAACTGTAATTTCATTCCCATTTAATTCATAGTTAGGAGGAAAAACTAAGAACAGTATTTGACACATTCAATAAAGTATCAGGGTTATAATAGTTAACTAAAACCATTAAAAAATATTCATTACTTGAAATTAAATAAATGCTAGCTGAAATTTAAAAAAAAATAAACAAACTTATTTGAAGCTTTAGCTTAACCTGATATACTAACTAAAACAGAAATACAACATTATAAAAACTATATAGATGTTTTTAAAAAAAAAAAAAAAAAAAAAAAAAAAAAAAAAAAGTGAGCTCTCTTTAGTGTATTTTTGCGCTTGAACGGTCAACAACACCATTATGTCAATGTCAGTTTTGACATGTATTCAAGTAACAGTCGGTTATGTAATGCTTAAATGCTCAATTAATGCATTACAATTTAACTAAAATCTTATATTTAGTCAACTAAAACTAGACTAAAAACAGTTCAGGTGACTAAAATATGACTAAAACTAAATGGCATTTTAGTCAAAAGACTATGACTAAAACTAAATCAAAATTTGCTGTCAAAATTAACACTGTATCCCACCCATTAACAGGTGTCGTGATGAAGAGATTATCAGTGTTATTCACTTCACCTGTCAGTGGTCATAATTAGAGCCCGACCGATTTTATCGGCCGATATGAGCCTGTCGCCGATATATCGGCATCGTGCCAATAAGAATATTGTGCGAATATTCACACAAAATTGTCAAAATGCCTGTCTTGTCGAGTATCATCGTAAACATAGTCGGTTATGTCTTAAGTGAACATAAACATGAAATTTGCCAGTCACTGCCAGCGTTTTTGGTCAGTTTCATGGCCCACACAATATCTTGTGTGAATATCTGAACGTGCAATATATAAAAAGAAAGAACACACTCTTTTTTTTATTCTATAGCTTCATGCGTTCTTTTTTATCAACACTTGAATGGGTCAGTTTCATTAAAAAAAAAGCAACATTTTGAGCAAAAAGCTGATAGAATCACATTTTTGTCAAAGACTACATACAGATTGGATTCATAACGATGACCAAAATATAGATGGAGTAGATCGAGTCCATCAACGCACCCAAAGCTTGACAGTCCTATAGCTCGTCCTGGGTCGACATTTCATTCAATAACATAGCCGTTTTGATTTATATGCTGTTTAATGTTGTTGATCGCGTTATTTTATATTTATCTGCTTGTATGAGATTGCTCGTTTCTGCTGCTTCTTCGCCTGCGTTTTGATCAGATTCTGTACTCGTTCAGGAGATGTGTAATAGCGCCCCCTACCGTATAACAGTGAAAACATGAAAAGCCGGAAAATCTTGTCAATTGCATGGAAGCGTTTTCTCATTAAAGACGAGATAACAAAAGACAGAGAAAAAAAATCGCTAACTGTTCTTGACTGAATAACTTTAATAAAGGTTAATCTATATTTATACTGTGAAGACTATGAAGTGATATTTTACATTTGATCACTATTTCTGTAGCCTACCTGAAAATCTAGTTTAGACATACATGAAAAACCTGAAAAGAACTGTTTTTCATTTGTATGTTTGGTCGGTTGTATTTATGTACAATGTATGTAGGCTATATTATGTATATACTGTATTTTATTTATATCTATATATATATATATATATATATATATATATACACACACACACACACACACACACACACACACACACACACAGACACAGTACCAGTCAAAAGTTTGGACACACCAATGGGAAAAGTATACATAAAGAATATCGGTCGATATCGGAATTTTTTTTACTCCCTAATATCAGTATTGGCATCGACCCCCAAAAACCCATATTGGTCAGGCTGTAGTCATAATCTTATGCCTGATCGGTGTGTGTGTGTATATATACAAGGTTTGCTTGATTGCAGAACCATATTTATAATAATAATGATATGGTATGTGCCGTATTAACACCATGCCATTCCTTTAAATACTGTGAAATACTTTGAAAATACCATGGTATATGACTGGAGTCAGTAATTTTTCCAAAAGAGCCACAGCAAAAAATTATATAATATTAAAAAAAAAACATGGTTTTTTTGTAATACCATTTAAATACTAGTAACTTTATTAGGTCCATAGACAACTAAAAACAAACAGATGTGTATGGCTTTTTACTGGTAAAGGGTGAGAGACCTGGCGAGACACATGATTTTTGTCAAAGAGCCAGGTGTGGCTCACGAGTCATAGGTTCCCGACCGCTGATATATGACTATTGTGATCGTTCCATAACATGTTATATATCAAGTACCAAGGTGTCTGTTGCCATGCCTGTATCATGATTCCACTATAGTACTTTTTGTAAGGGTTGTGTGTCGTTTTTAGGGGGAATTCAAAGTTACAGAGCGTCGAGTATTAATGCAGGATCTGATAGGTGCGTTAGATGATGGACGGGTTCTGGAGGTGTTCGGTTCTGGCACTGCGTGTGTGGTGTGTCCAGTTGGCAGTCTGCTCTACAGAGGAAAGGTAACCAGAAAATGCACACTTGGGTTCTCTAATGCAAATGTCCATTGAAAGCATTTTTACAGCTTAATAAATATTACTACATTTTATTGAAAACTTTCTTTTTATCTTTTAGACCTACCAAATTCCTACAATGAAAAATGGTCCAGACCTTGCCAAGAAATTCTACAAGGAGCTCACTGACATCCAGGTAAAATCTTGTTAGTTTTGGAATTACTCTTGTTACTCCTAATAAGTTCATAATTTTTCTTTCATTCCATCCTAAACATCTGCTCCGTTTCTCCATGTACAGTATGGGCGCACTCAGAGGGACTGGGCACCGCTGGTCGTCTAACCGATCTCATGCAGGTTTCATGTCTAAAACTTCTCATCTCACGTGTTTGTGTGTGGACTAAATTGACGGGTGTTATTCTACAGTAACAACCTTTCTAAATGGAAAACCACCTATTAAATATATGCAGTCTTTCCAGATGACTTTACAACCTGCTTGCTTAGAGATCCATATGGCACAATGTATAGCACTAGAGGTCGTCCTTAAGCCTTTCAAGCACACGCATCATAAGCCATATATAACTAAGTACAAAGGCACAAGCAAATATGTTCTCCTTGCAGTAGTTGCTGATCCTGTCTTTTAAAGGTTGTTTTTTTCCCAACCAGTCATGCTTTTGCTGTTTCCTTTTTGTCTTCTAAAATGGCTGAACACTTTTTTTTCCTACAACTTTTAACTGTATTAACATTTTCAGTTTTATATTGAGGGAATGGTGATAAGAAATCAGGCAGTTGAGAAGGATCAGACTTCAGCACATATTGATTTGAATGTAATGTTCATTCACTAAACCGCTTGTTTATTTTGTGTGATGTAAGAGAATTACAGACCGTCATGCTTTTCTTACTCTCCAGAGGACATGCATTTATTCATTTTGCTTCAATTTAAACAGTTCTGTTTTCTTTTAAAAGACACTAAATTGGTCTTTTTATGTCCAAAATGTCAACAAAGTGTAAATCATTGTATATGTCTATCTAGAGAAGGGTGGTACGTCAAGGACAATATATTATCACCAGATTTAGATGATTTAAAACCATGAGCTGAAATTATGCACACACAAAGGGCTTCAGGATGGCCCAGACATTAGCAGCTCTAGAGACCACTAGAAAGATGTTGATGTGATAATCATAGGTGATCATCACTAGGCTGTTTGTTATCTATATGATATCTGGAACTACAATGTGACCTGTATGTACATGTGTGTGAAATATGTAATGTTCTCTGAACATGTAGAATGTATCGGTTTTAACTTATTTCTAGTGTCATTTTAGTGGTTATATGGCTAGAATACACATCGGCTGTTTGTTTTTTTTTCTTTACTCTTTGTGAACCCCCTTATTTCTTTCTCTTTTTTTGGTCTTCATTTTAAACTTGCATTTTAATCTGTGCACTCCACATCTCTCTTCTAAGTGCCTGATGGAGTTGGCTGTTACTTTCTCTTTGAGTTCTCTTTCACATTTGTCATTACTGTGCTGAGGGGGCTGCTGCTGTGTTCGTGATTGGTTTGTTTTGGTGGTTTTCAGGGTAGATGTCTTTACTTTTTCTGTTACTGTGTTTTTACAAATAAACTCAATTTGCATCCAAATATATAATATGCCTTTTGCTTTAACCACCCACAAATATTTGTTTCGGCAGGTCTAGTTTGCTTTCATGTGTGGTTATTAAAAAAATAATATTCTGTGGCTGTAAAATTTTTGGAAACGTCCTGCACACATTATTGGCTGAATGTCACTTGGCAAGAACATATCTGATCCATATTTTATCTGAAAAGTAATCAACAGAAAATTAGGTTACACTTTAGACTTTCTACTAACTATAAGTAACTTTGCAACCACATGCCAACTAACTCTGTTAGGTTACGTGTTAGGGTTCGGGTTAGTAGAATAAGTTGACATGTACTTGCAAAGTTACTTATAGTCAGTAGAATGTCTGTTGAGGGAGCATCAAAATAAAGTGTTAGAAGATATTAAGCAGACAGTATACTAATACTCTAATGAGAGATAATTGTCATGTAGGTGCAAAGTTACTTATAGTCAGTAGAATGTCTAAAGTGGACTATCGAAAAAGTGTTACCCGAACATTATAGATAAAAATTAAGTTTTTATCTATAATGTCAATTAAGCACAATTCCGACAACATTTCTCATTACTGGAATGCCAACAAAATATGTATATATTATTTAAATGGTAAAATATTGATACTTCATGGTAATATTTGTTAGACTGTCTTTTTATCTAAATGTAATCTAAAATTGTAATGTATTTTCTTAAAAGCTATCTTATTAGATATAATCTAATAATCACTGAAAGTAAATGATAAATTATAAAACCATTTTGTTATAGTAATGAGAATAACCTGTGAGTTCAAAACATTGAATAAATAAGATTGCCATGTAAAAAAATCTTAAAAATAACCTTAAATTTTATTGTGCAGAATATAATTTCTCTTTTCTTCTTTGGTTTCATTTGGTTCCTATTACTGTATCATACACATCACAATGATAGTTTTGTCAAATTTATTTATGACTTTTTAAGGTTTTGTTGTTTTCACATACAGATAGCAATAGTTTTGAGAAGTGTCTCCTATTATTCAGATGAACCCATACACCTTAACTCAATCTGACCACATTTTTATCATCAAAAGACAAAGAATACAATTAAGGATTGTAATAAGAAAAAATTGTATCCATGAAAGAAGTATATTATTATATAATTTATATTCTATAAAGGATAATGAGGTATAGATTAGATCCATAGTATGTCTTTTTGCAAAATAGCCCCAAATAAAGAGTTCCATATAGTCTATTATGAATTAATTCTCTATTTTGTCATCTACAGGCAGCATAAGATCTCTGGGCTGTAGAGGTTTATTAGCTTTCTCACACAGTCTGGCTGTCTTTAGGACAGTCTTCTTCAAACAAAGCCAGGGTGGTGTGGCCCAGAGGGTTGTAGATGATGCCTTCCACCTCTCCACCACCATTGGTTGTCTTCTGGAAGTGGATCTCCAGGTTGTCCTGCAGGTTGTCTTTGTCCATGATGTCAGGGATGCCCGTAAGCAGCACTGTGCGCATGCACTCCGAGTTACAGATCTGAGAGGAAACAACAGTCAGTTTACATCCTAACAACACTGTTATTAACAGTTTAAACTATCGTGACATACCTGCATCTGTGCAATCTCGCCATTGAGGAATGGAGTGACCTTCACCTTGTACTTCTTCCTACCAAAATCTACCTCATGATCCTGTCTGTCTGAGAGACGTTTGGCAACTGAAGACAAATGAGAAACAAATAGAAGAATTAGAAAAAAATACCTCAAGCATCTTGTGCTGAGATATGTCAGATTGCATGAATTTGGTTAACGTACTATTATCATCTACAAAGGTAATGACCACAGTGCCAGAGTCGTGCAGCATGTCTGTGTCCTCCACCTCGCCACCTCCATTCTTTTTCCTTGAGAAATGGATGTCCAGTTTGTCTAGTACTCTGTCCTCAGCTTCTTCCTTTGGCAGGTTAGACACTAGGATTCTGCGTGGGCACACCTGTGTTTCCATCTAACAGATGGAGAGAGAAAAAGAGAGACGTTTTATGTCATGATAGTCCATAGGAACACAATGCAGTCCATAATATACAATCCATGTAGGTAAACGGAAGTCAGCTTGTCTCCATTACCTCAACATATTCAGGTACCAGGAACTGAATGGGTTTAGCCTGCACAGTGATGGCACAGTCCCCAAGCTCCACCTTATGCTCCTTCTGGCTCAAGATTTTCTGAGCCACTAAAGATGCAGGATCAGAGGAGATTTGAATGAAGGAAGAGAAGTTAATACAACAATAAGTCACAAAAGCCCATGCATTACAGTGATTTTATGGATTTAAAAAAAAAATCAAGATGTTTTTCTTATTTTATTTTAACCTCTCAACTTTTTTTAAGAACTAAGAGTGACCATATATTAAAATAAGTTTTGGTTGGGGGCCTTCAAATATTGTTGTGGGCAATGGAGTGCCTTGTAGTCAAAAAGGTTAACAACGACTGGTCTATGTGGTTCAATGTTGTTTCAGACCCCATTGACTTTCATTGTGTGGTCAAAAACAGTAGAAAAATTACTTAAAATATCTTATTTTGTGTTGTGTTTATTTTGTGAAAGAAAATCATGACGTGTAAATGAGTAGAAATTCTGTATTACAGTTGAACTGTCCCTTTAAAGGTGCAGTGTGTAAATTTTAGCGGCATCTAGCGGTGAGGTTGGGAATCGCAACCGCCCACCGCTCACCCCTCCCTATCGAAGCTACGGTGGCCGACACAGGACAAAGATGTCATCGTCTGAGACAGCAGAGTAACTAGCGCTCTGTAGAGCAGTTTGTCTGTTTAGGGCTACTATAGAAACAAAATGCTGACTTCACTGTAAGGGGACCCACGGTGTATATAGATAGAAATGGCTCATTCTAAGGTAATAAAAACAGTTCATTATGTAAGGTCTTTATATACCACTGAAAACATAGTTATGTACAGTGGGGAGAACAAGTATTTGATACACTGCCGATCTCACTGAAAAATTACAGGTCTGTAATTTTTATCATAGGTACTCTTCAACTGTGAGTGACGGAATCTAAAACAAAAATCCAGAAAATCACATTGTATGATTTTTAAATAATTAATTCGCATTTTATTGCATGACATAAGTATTTGATCACCTACCAACCAGTAAGAATTTCGGCTCTCACAGACCTGTTAGTTTTTCTTTAAGAAGCCCTCCTGTTCTCCACTCATTACCTGTATTAACTGCACCTGTTTGAACTCGTTACCTGTATAAAAGACACCTGTCCACACACTCAATCAAACAGACTCCAACCTCTCCATAATGGCCAAGACCAGAGAGCTGTGTAAGGACATCAGGGATAAAACTGTAGACCTGCACAAGGATGGGATGGGCTACAGGACAATAGGCAAGCAGCTTGGTGAGAAGGCAACAACTGTTGGCGCAATTATTAGAAAATGGAAGAAGTTCAAGATGACGGTCAATCTCCCTCGGTCTGTGGCACCATGCAAGATCTCACCTTGTGGGGCATCAATGATCATGAGAAAGGTGAGGGATCAGCCCAGAACTACACGGCAGGACCTGGTCAATGACCTGAAGAGAGCTGGGACCACAGTCTCAAAGAAAACCATTAGTAACACACTACGGCGTCATGGATTAAAATCCTGCAGCGCACGCAAGGTCCCCCTGCTCAAGCCAGCGCATGTCCAGGCCCGTCTGAAGTTTGCCAATGACCATCTGGATGATCCAGAGGAGGAATGGGAGAAGGTTGTGGTCTGATTAGACAAAAATAGAGCTTTTTGGTCTAAACTCCACTCGCCGTGTTTGGAGGAAGAAGAAGGATGAGTACAACCCCAAGAACACCATCTCAACCGTGAAGCATGGAGGTGAAAACATCATTCTTTGGGGATGCTTTTCTGCAAAGGGGACAGGACGACTGCACCGTATTGAGGGGAGGATGGATGGGGCCATGTATCGCGAGATCTTGGCCAACAAACTCCTTCCCTCAGTAAGAGCATTGAAGATGGGTCGTGGCTGGGTCTTCCAGCATGACAACGACCCGAAACACACAGCCAGGGCAACTAAGGAGTGGCTCCATAAGAAGCATCTCAAGGTCCTGGAGTGGCCTAGCCAGTCTCCAGACCTGAACCCAATAGAAAATCTTTGGAGGGAGCTGAAAGTCCGTATTGCCCAGCGACAGCCCCGAAACCTGAAGGATCTGGAGAAGGTCTGTATGGAGGAGTGGGCCAAAATCCCTGCTGCAGTGTGTGCAAACCTGGTCAAGAACTACAGGAAACGTATGATCTCTGTAATTGCAAACAAAGGTTTCTGTACCAAATATTAAGTTCTGCTTTTCTGATGTATCAAATACTTATGTCATGCAATAAAATGCAAATTAATTACTTAAAAATCATACAATGTGATTTTCTGGATTTTTGTTTTAGATTCCGTCTCTCACAGTTGAAGAGTACCTATGATAAAAATTACAGACTTCTACATGCTTTGCAAGTGGGCAAACCTGCAAAATCGGCAGTGTATCAAATACTTGTTCTCCCCACTGTATACTATATTGCATTTCTGTCAATAGATCCTCATAAATATTACACACTGCACCTTTAAGCACTTTTGACATTGTTTCCCACTGTGACAATGCTACATACCATCCTCTTCCTCAAAGGTGATCAGTGCCGTTCCACCCTCCATCGGGTAAACTATACGTGAATTCACATCAAAACTCACAGCATGCGCTCCCTCTTTTGTCTTTCCTTGAAAAACTACTCTCCTCTCAGGCACCGCTGTAGAGATCTGTGGAGGCAATGTATAGAGCTGTGTTAATCTCACAGTTGATGTATCATGTTTCCATGGATTTTTTTAAATCAACATGGAGATTTTAGTGTCAAATTTATATGAATTTAAAGGGAATGTAAATAGAAAATGTTTAGAATACTAGTCAAAATAATTTTGTGAATATATTTTATACTATATATTTTGATACTGTAAACCTCAGTTTGTTTTTTCAGATTGCTATTTTTACAGTCCAGGCTTTGCAACTCCTCCTTTATTTTCATGATCTCCATCTGCAGCCTGTTTTTCTCCTCCTCTATAACTCTGCATTTCTCCTGCACACAGAGGAACCCATTAACATTAACATAAAAAAAATATATCTTTAAATGAGTGGATATAATGAGTGTCTGTATATTTATTTACACAGACCTTCTCTTTCTGAATTGTCTTAGTACATTTCTTGTTTTCTTCCTCAACTGACACTTTCCTATCCTCAGCTCGTTGTCTAAATTCCTTGGCAAATTTTTTGTTTATATCGATGCCATCACTCAGTATTTTTTGTTCCTTCAATAACACTTCATGCTGTTTCTGTGGACAGGTGAGAAGACATAATGATTAATGCCTTGAATTTTGGTTGACAGGTATCCAGCTTTAAAAGCGACTCACAAACCTTGCATTTGTGGATCTCCTTCTGTTTACTGTCCAAAGAATCACCATCCATAACAAGAGAGAAATCCTGAGTTGACAGACATGACAAACAGGGTCAATGTACTGAATACATAATCTAATGCAAAAAAAATAAAAATAAAAACCTTTGCCAGATCACTTCCTTTACCTCAGTAGACATTTCCGCCACCGCAAGAACCTGTGAACAAACACAAAGCACTGTTACCCAAGACAGAAGAAGGTCGTTTTTTATAAACTAGGTGATTCGTAAAATCTAATGCATATTTATCCGTCGGAACTGAACTATTCCAGTTTAGTTAGGCTACTAAAGCTTTAGTATGAACTTCATGAAGTTCTACACAATATATTGCAACACGAGTTGTTGACATCGTAAAAAACCGCTATGAAACACTTGAAAAATAGGAAAAAAGACAATGTTTTTTTACTTATTTGTTTTGTTTTCTTCATTTTTTTTTTAAATGAAATATTCTGACACTAAACACTTTCACTTGTGATATTCGCTGCGTCTTTCACGACTACCTTTTAAGCAACGACAAAACATTCAGTTAACAAATGAGTGACGTATAGTGACTTTTCGTATAGCTACTTTTTTGTTGTGTAGCCTAATTATAATTTATTTTGCGCATAGGCTAATTATAAATAAACAGATGAGACAAACACATACCGTGATGAAGCAAACAGGAGAGAGCAGTTTCGCTTTCGTTTCAGGTAGGCTATATGGGCGGCGTTAATTCCGCGTAATCAATGAAATAGCCTATATATATTCGCAAGGGGGTGGTGCTGATCACATAAATGATTTAACATATATGTATAGCAACAGTATGCCAGTATACGTTGTCAGGGGCGCCGGTAAGGGGGGGGGGGGGGGGGGGTTTAGTTAGGACGATTCTAAGGACCCACGCACTTTTGGGGCCCCCAGACATCAGTTTTATTAGTAGTAACAGTACTACTTTAATATAAATTATAAATGTATAATCATCTACCAAAGAGTGACAAATAAAACAAAATTACCCGCCCCCCCCCCACCCCCCCGCATGGGTACTGCATGGTTCTGTCCCGTCCTACGTAGCCTAGAGTCAGTGAGTGAGATCAGATGGTAAACTGTAAAATTAGAGATGTCTTCGAGTTCGACGAAGAAGTATAAGTCCGGTCATCAAACCCGAAAAGAGAGGTTACAGAGGGCAAAGAGATAGAAAATGGGTCGACAATTACTCACCCAGTTCTTCGAAAAGTATATGGTATATGAGCTTTCTTTGCTGTAATGTTAGCGCTAGTTGCGTTGCGTTGCCAACCACTACCTGATAGTCTATTCAATAGGTTACGTTTTTCACCACTGAAAATGAGAAGAACGTAATTTTGGCTTTTGTAAATTTGACTTATATAATGCGTTTAACGTAAATTAATCTTTAAAAAAAAGTAGGCACTTAAAGGTTTCTATTGATAGATATATTTCTCATGTCTGTGCGTCAAGTATTCGCTAAGTTTTGGACTTAAGTAAAGTTGGCTGCATATTGAAAGATTCGAATTTCCCGGATCAATAACTCGTGAGCTAAACGCTGTTACTACACAAAGAGCACCTCTTTTCAATCGTAGTAACGTAGACAAGCAGCTACAACTTCATTTTCCTCAAAACAAGCTTTCCTCCGCAGTGAACAAAATACACTGATCTCTATGCGCAGACGGACGAGAGACAGATTCGAAGGGACCGTCTGCAAAGGGCAAAACCCGAAAAGCGTTACTACAAAAATAGTCATTAACTTCACTGTAATACACTGTACTGTCACCAAATTCAGTTCACACATCACTGCTGCCCTGATAGTTATACTACAACACTTATTTTGGGGAAAAAAATATTTTATCATATTTTTTATAATTTTTCATAATGAAAAATATTTAATAACTTCACTAATACACTGTACTGTCACCAGATTCAGTTTACACATCACTGGTGTCCTGGTAGTTATACTACAACACTTCTTTTGGGACAATGTCTTTTTGTATAATTGTTATGATTTTCCATTATGAAAAATATATTCAATAACTTGACTATTATGAAAAATATTTAATAATTTAACTGTAATACACTGTACTGTCACCAAATTCAGTGTTGTAGTATAACTATCAGGGCAGCAGTGATGTGTGAACTAAAGTTGGTGACAGTACAGTGTATTACAGTGAAGTTATTAAATATATTTTCCATAATAGTCATGCTATTGAATTTTTTTCATAATAAAAAAAATCATAAAAATTATACAAAAAGACATTTTCCCAAAATAAGTGTTGTAGTATAACTATCAGGACAGCAGTGATGTGTGAACTGAATTTGGTGAGAGTACAGTGTATTACAGTGAAGTTATTAAATATTTTTCATAATAGTCAAGTTATTACATATATTTTCAATATTAGTCATGCTATTGAATTTTTTTCATAATAAAAAAAAATCATAAAAAATTATACAAAAAGACATTTTCCAAAAATAAGTGTTGTAGTATAACTATCAGGGCAGCAGTGATGTGTGAACTGAATTTGGTGACAGTACAGTGTATTACAGTGAAGTTATTCAATATTTTTCATTATGAAAAATTATAAAAAATATGAACAAATATTTTTTTCCCAAAATAAGTGTTGTAGTATAACTATCAGGACAGCAGTGATGTGTGAACTGAATTTGGTGACAGTACAGTGTATTACAGTGAAATTATTAAATATATTTTCCATAATAGTCAAGTTATTGAATTTTTTTCATAATAAAAAAAATCATAAAAATTATACAAAAAGACATTTTCCCAAAATAAGTGTTGTAGTATAACTATCAGGACAGCAGTGATGTGTGAACTGAATTTGGTGAGAGTACAGTGTATTACAGTGAAGTTATTAAATATTTTTCATAATAGTCAAGTTATTACATATATTTTCAATATTAGTCATGCTATTGAATTTTTTTCATAATAAAAAAAAATCATAAAAAATTATACAAAAAGACATTTTCCAAAAATAAGTGTTGTAGTATAACTATCAGGGCAGCAGTGATGTGTGAACTGAATTTGGTGACAGTACAGTGTATTACAGTGAAGTTATTCAATATTTTTAATTATGAAAAATTATAAAAAATATGAACAAATATTTTTTTCCCAAAATAAGTGTTGTAGTATAACTATCAGGACAGCAGTGATGTGTGAACTGAATTTGGTGACAGTACAGTGTATTACAGTGAAATTATTAAATATATTTTCCATAATAGTCAAGTTATTGAATTTTTTTCATAGTAAAAATATCATAAAATTATACAAAAAAAATTTTTCTCCCAAAATACATGTTGTAATTTAACTATCAGGACAGCAGTGATGTGTGAACTGAATTTGGTGACAGTACAGTGTATTACAGTGAAGTTATTCAATATTTTTCATTATGAAAAATTATAAAAAATATGAAAAAATATTTTTTTCCCAAAATAAGTGTTGTAGTATAACTATCAGGACAGCAGTGATGTGTGAACTGAATTTGGTGACAGTACAGTGTATTACAGTGAAATTATTAAATATATTTTCCATAATAGTCAAGTTATTTAATTTTTTTCATAGTAAAAATATCATAAAATTATACAAAAAATATATTTTCCCAAAATACGTGTTGTAATATAACTATCAGGACAGCAGTGATGTGTGAACTGAATTTGGTGACAGTACAGTGCATTACAGTGAAGTTATTCAATATTTTTCATTATGAAAAATTATAAAAAATATGAAAAAATATTTTTTTCCCAAAATAAGTGTTGTAGTATAACTATCAGGGCAGCAGTGATGTGTGAACTGAATTTGATGACAGTACAGTGTATTACAGTGAAGTTATTAAATATATTTTACATAATAGTAAAGATATTTAATTTTTTTCATAATAAAAAAATCATAAAAATTATACAAAAAGACATTTTCACAAAATAAGTGTTGTAGTATAACTATCAGGGCAGCAGAGATGTGTGAACTGAATTTGGTGAGAGTACAGTGTATTACAGTGAAGTTATTAAATATATTTTCCATAATAGTCATGCTATTGAATTTTTTTCATAATAAAAAAAAATCATAAAAATTATACAAAAAGACATTGTCCCAAAATAAGTGTTGTAGTATAACTATCAGGGCAGCAGTGATGTGTGAACTGAATTTGGTGACAGTACAGTGTATTACAGTGAAGTTATTAAATATTTTCCATTATGAAAAATTATAAAAAAAATTATGAAAAAACACTTTTTTTCCCAAAATAAGTGTTGTAGTATAACTATCAGGACAGCAGTGATGTGTGAACTGAATTTGGTGACAGTACAGTCTATTACAGTAAAGTTATTTAATTTTTTTTATAATAAAAAAATCATAAAAAATTATACAAAAAGAAATTTTCCCAAAATAAGTGTTGTAGTATAACTATCAGGGCAGCAGAGATGTGTGAACTGAATTTGGTGACAGTACAGTGTATTACAGTGATGTTATTAAATACATTTTCCATAATAGTCATGCTATTGAATTTTTTTCATAATAAAAAAATCATAACAATTATACAAAAAGACATTGTCCCAAAATACGTTTTGTAGTATAACTATCAGGACAGCAGAGATATGTGAACTGAATTTGGTGACAGTACAGTGTATTACAGTGAAGTTATTAAATCTATTTTTCATATTAAAAATAATAAAAAATATACAAAATGACATTTTCCCAAAATAAGTGTTGTAGTATAACTATCAGGACAGCAGTGATGTGTGAACTGAATTTGGTGACAGTACAGTGTATTACAGTGAAGTTATTAAATATATTTTTCATATTAAAAATAATAAAAAATATACAAAATGACATTTTCCCAAAATAAGTGTTGTAGTATAACTATCAGGACAGCAGTGATGTGTGAACTGAATTTGGTGACAGTACAATGTATTACAGTGCGTTAATGACTATTTTTGTAGTAACGCTTTTCGGGTTTTGCACTTTGCAGACGGTCCCTTCGAATCTGTCTCTCGTCCGTCTGCGCATAGAGATCGTCTCGGTTACGTATGTAACCTTAGTTCCCTGAATAGGGAACGAGACGCTGCGTCACCGCTGCGGGAACGCCTCTACGTGATTGCGTCGTGAAGCACGTGTGTAACCAGTCCAATAGCAAGACGGAACGTCATAGGCGGGTGACGTCATGGACCCGGAAACTATAAGGCACCCGTGAACACAAACAGAAACTAGCTTCTGAAAATTCTGAAGTAAGCGCTCACGGGCATGCAGGGAGTATGGCCGGGTGATGCAGAGTCTCGTTCCCTATTCAGGGAACTAAGGTTACATACGTAACCGAGACGTTCCCTTTCAAGGGAATTCGCGCTGCGTCACCGCTGTGGGAACGACAATCCCCACGCCCCCATATGAGCCAGATGCCCGTCCGTCATTCTGACTACGGAACGAGCACCCTAGCTCCAGGGGTGGCATTGAGGTCAAGCTCGTAAAACCTCACAAAAGTGTGCGGCGAGGACCACCCCGCCGCATCACAAACTTCTTGCAGGGATGCCCCTGATAACAAAGCTTTAGAAGCCGCCATACTCCTAGTAGAGTGGGCCCGTACAGCCAAAGGTGAAGGCTGACCAGCCACCTCATAGGCAAGTGAGATGGCCTCGACCACCCACTTGCTCATTCTCTGCTTGGATGCTGGACCCCCTCTCAAGGGTGGCCCGAAACACACGAACAGCTGTTCAGTTTTCCTCCACAAGGCAGCTCTGTGGACATAAGCATCTAGAGCCCGAACCGGGCAGAGCAGATTGAGTGTTTCCTGTTCCGACGTCTGAAAGGGAGGAGGACAAAAGGCCTGCAGTATGACAGGTCCTGCAACATTAGTAGGGACCTTGGGAATATAACCCGGTCTGGGAAATAAGAAAGCCTTAACCATGCCGGCCGCAAATTCCAAGCACGAGGATGCCGAAGATAAAGCTTGAATGTCTCCAATTCTTTTTAGAGACGAGATAGCAAGCAAAAATAATGCTTTTAAGGTGATAAATCTCTTCAATTGGCTCAAACGGAGCCATAGACAGGCCCTGTAGCACAATGGCCAAGTCCCACGCTGGCACCCTGGTGCGAACCGCTGGTCTAAGTCTCAAAGTACCACGAAGGAAACGAGTAATAAGCGGGTGTCGCCCCAAAGAAACTCCACCAAAAGGAGTGTGGTAAGCTGCTAATGCCGCCACATACACCTTTATTGTGGAGGGAGCTAACCCTGTGGAGAATCTCTCCTGCAGGAAGTCCAGCACTGCACCCACTGGACAGTTAACTGGGTCCCACTGGTGATCCCCACACCATGAAGTGAAAAGTTTCCACTTCAAGGCATAAAGTTTCCTCGTGGAGGGAGCTCTAGACTGTAGAATGGTCTCCACAACCTCAGTTGAGAGACCTGAACTCATGAGCTGGGCCCCCTCAGAGGCCAAGCCCACAGTTTACACAGCTCTGGGTGAGGGTGCAGGATTGCTCCCCTCGCCTGAGAGAGTAGGTCCCTCCTGACCGGAATCTCCATCGGAGAGCCATCGAGGAGAGACACTAAGTCCAAGAACCAAACTCGGGCCGGCCAGAACGGGGCTACTAGCAACAGACGGGCCCTGTCCCGGCGCACTCTCTCTAGAACTCCCGGAAGCAGAGCGATCGGGGGAAATGCGTACAGAGGCAGCCTCGGCTACTCCTGTACCATAGCATCCAGTCCCAAGGGTGCTGGATGTGTTAGGGAGAACCACAGACGACAGTGAGCTGTTTCTGATGATGCGAACAGATCGACTTCCACTCTGCCAAAGTTCTCCCACAGGAGCTCCACCACCTCGGTGTGGAGTCTCCATTCCCCGGGCCTCGGCCCCTGTCTCGACAGGATGTCTGCTTCCACATTTAAATACCCTGATTGAATACCCTTGAATTTAAATACCCTGATTGAGCGCAGTTTCCCTTGGGCCCACAGGAGGACCTGACGAGCCAGCTTGTAAAGCGGGCACGATCTCAACCCCCCCTGATGGTTTATGTAAGAGACTACCGATGTGTTGTCTGTGCGAACTAACACATGATAGCCCCTGAGTTCCGGCAGGAAGTGTCTCAGAGCCTGAAACACCACCATCATTTCCAGACAATTTATATACCAGGAGCGGTGATGGTCCTGCCATAGGCCCCGGGCCGAGCGACCACTCATGGTCGCCCCCCAGCCCGTGAGAGAAGCATCCGTCGTTAGAGTGACTCGACGACACGGAGCTCCTAACACTGGGCCTTGAACCAAGAACCAAGGCTGTTTCCACATCACCAACGCACGAAGGCATCGCTGCGTGACCTTGATGATGCGAAAAGGATTTCCCCTCGGAGAAAACCCCCTGGTCTTGAGCCACTACTGCAACGGTCTCATGTACAACAGGCCGCAAGGAATCACGTTGGACGCTGCTGCCATCAGACCCAACAGTCTCTGATACTGTTTGACAGTGAGCGGCTGGTCTAGCTTCACACCTTTCACCGCTGAGAGGATTGACCCCACCCGAGGCTCTGACAAAGGAGCCCGCATGGTGATCGAATCCCAAATGACCCCCAAATAAGTAGTTCTCTGTGCTGGCAAAAGAACGCTCTTCTTGGAGTTTAGTCTCAGCCCCAGCTTTCTCATGAGTGCGAGAACATCTCGATGTTGAACCGCCATCTGAGCTGACTGCGCTAAGATCAGCCAGTCGTCGATGTAACTGAGAATTCTGATCCCCTGCATGCGCATGGGAACCAGAGCTGCGTCCACACACTTCGTGAAAGTGCGGGGTGACAATGCTAGACCGAATGGAAGGACCCGATATTGGAACGCTTCTCCCCCGAAAGCGAACCTCAGGAACTTCCTGTGCTGTGGAAGGATGGATACATGGAAGTATGCGTCTTTTAGATCTATCGTGACAAACCAGTCCTTGGACCTGATCTGTGGCACGATCTGTTTGAGTGTAAGCATCTTGAACTTGAGCTTCGCTACAGCTCGATTGAGAACGTGCAGATCTAAAATGGGCCGCAATCCCCCATCCTTCTTTGGCACGATGAAGTACCGGCTGTAAAACCCTGACTCCCTGCTGGCTAGAGGAACCCTTTCTATAGCCTCTTTTCACAGAAGAGTCTGTACTTCTTGAGTCATAACCAGAGCTCGGGGCCCATCACCGTGGGCAGAACCCCGTTGAAACTGGGCGGACGACACCTGAACTGAATGGCGTACCCCTTTTTTATAATGTGCAGGACCCAACGCGATATATTTGGAAGATTTTGCCACTCTGGCAAAAAATTTACTAAGGGTACCAGCCTCTCGAGGCTGGCCTCTGATGTACTCTGCACAGCGAGCGCAGCGCCCTGAAGCGGCGAACCGGCAGGGAACGACTGGCCCGACTGCACTGGGCTCTCCACGCCCCGGCATTGCGGCGGGGTTAGCGGATCGACCCTGTGAGGGCACAGAAGGGAGACGGGCACCGTATACTGAGGTGAACACCGTCTGCCTTCGGAGGGGACCACCTCTTTGACGCAGCCTTCTTAGAGATAATGACGGTCCTTAGATCCGTCTTACCCTTCGAAGGCTGCGCCTGAGGGCGCCGCCCCCCCGCCCCACCCCTTCTGTGGGGGGGTACGGGTGGCAACGCTCTGCTTTTGTTGCGCTCGGTGTGAGGAGCTGGTACTCGGCTTCTGCTGCTCCCGCCCAGCAGCAGATGGAGTCTGGGGTTTACGGGGAAGGAACTGCTGGAGCGCCGCTGCCTGTTTTTTGGACTCCAGAAACCTGTCGATGACGGTAGTAACGGCGTCCCTCTGGAGACAGCGGTGCATCTAACAGAAAACTTTTGTCTCTTTCTTTGATATCTGTGAGGTTCAGCCACCAGGGCTGCCATAGAACGGCCCACAGATCTGGCCGTCTCCTTGGTGGCACGGAGAGCTAAATCAGCTGAAGACCGGAGCTCGCGAACAACGTCTGCTCCGATCTCCTCACTCTCCCCCAGATCCTTAAGCAGGTCAGCCTGGTATGCCTGCACGATAGCCATCGTGTGCAGGCATGCCGCGGCCTGACCCTGCCGCCGAGTACGCTTTGCCCACCAGCGCTGATGTTGCTCTAAGTGGCTTGGTGGGAAATGTCGGGGCTTTGATGGCCGATGCCGAATCGGGAGAAAGATGGCTTGCAAGCGTCTCCTTCACCCTCGGCATCGGACCATAACCATGCTTTTTCAGACCCATTCTATCACTGTATGTACTTGTTTGTGGGCTGAAAATGCTCGAGGAAACCGGACGTTTCCACGACCTCGACACCTCAGTGTGGAGGTCGGGAAAGAACGGTAAGCCCCGACGTGGAGGCTGAGCAGAGTGCGCGGAAAGAAAACGCTCGTCCAATCTGCTTTTTATGGACGGGCGTTCATGAGATTCTTGTGGCCAGTCCAAACTGAGCCTGGCCACCGCTCTGCTCAACACTTCCACGAGCTCCTCACTAGCAGGGGAACGGAGTGGCGAGTCCCCGATTCCACCTGCCTCGATACTAACAACATCTAACTCCTCGGAGCTAGATAGCTGTTGTATCGATGCCTCCATCGGGGCGGAAGAAACCGCAGCGCGGGCTTCCAAACCCTGAATGGAGGCACTGGATCTGGCAGGGCAGAGATAAGGCAGAGCCCGTCTCTAACCCCGCTGTCAGATCCATTTGCGATCCCCATGACTGCAGTCGACGCTCTGCCTCGGCAGCAGCGGGACCAGAGCCATGGGGAACTGCGGAGGAAAGCTTGTTTTGAGGAAAATGAAGTTGTAGCTGCTTGTCTACGTTACTACGATTGAAAAGAGGTGCTCTTTGTGTAGTAACAGCGTTTAGCTCACGAGTTATTGATCCGGGAAATTCGAATCTTTCAATATGCAGCCAACTTTACTTAAGTGTGTTACTTTTCATTTTTGTGCACATGAGCCAGAAAGATGTTCAAGGAGACGGAGACAGAAAAGCGCATCCTGTTGTTTTCTTTAGTTTTCAAAGGCATGACATTTTGTAGTAATTTTTAATGTACACAAATAAAAATAGACACTACCGTTTTGAATGATGTACTCTTCTGTATGACCATAAATAACAAGAGTATTAAGTTGTTCCACTGCTGAGGGAAAAATACAAGAGATCGCGCGCGCATAATATGTCAGTTCTAGCACTGCCAATTTGACATTGCAGCCTGTTCATTATCAAAATAAAATACAGTCAACCGAACATATAAAAAGTTCTGCAGGCTTTATATTCACAGCTGCTGAGCGCGAATTCCAGCGCGGCGCTTCAGTTACCGGCCATAGTGCGAGAAATGTGTAGCTAAACTAAACAGCTGTGTAACGATAGAAGTTTTCAACGAGCGACGGAACAATCAGTTTGCAAAGACTGTACCAACCAAAGCTCAGCTTTGGGAAGGGAAATATGCAGTCCAGGAAGGATAAGGTGACTGCGAGAAGGTGATGGAGATGAGAAGCAGGTATTGTGCTATTTAACAGATATACATATATATCATTAAATTGCAGACAAAGATTTTGGATTGCTAGGTTGGATTGTATGTTTGGTGCGGTAGGGGGGCCCAACCTCATATTCTTTCATAGGGCCCAAAATTGATAGCGGCGCCCCTGTACGTTATTATATATCTAGACCTACCTATACAAATGTTGTGCCATAAATCTAGATCTTTGTTTTGTTGATAATTAGTGTGATATAGGGGAGAAATTTGGGTTGATTATATCCAAAAAATTGCAGGCTACAGGAAAATAGGCATCAGCTTTAAGTTCAGGTAGTGCCAAATGAAAAAGCTGCTAAATGAAAGTTTTTAAAACTTTATCTTAAATAGAAAATGTACATGATAACAATCACAGAGTAATTACTCTAGGGCTGTAAGAACACCAGCTATTTTATTTTATTTTATTTTATTATTAATAAAATTTGTCAGTTTGTCAGTGTCATGCCTAAATGTCTACCATCCGGTGGCATTTACCTCATTAGTGATGAAGTGCTTTGAGCGGTTAGTTATGGCTCACATAAAGGACAATATAGGGGCCTATCTGGACCCTTACCAGTATGCATATAGGAGAAATCTACTGCTGATGCCATCTCATCTTGTGCATGGTTCACCTAGTCCTTACTCATTTCGTGAACAGAGACTCATGTGTCAGATTTCTCTTCCTGGATTTTAGCTCAGCTTTTACCATCATCCCACAAACTCTGGTGAATAAGCTGGCAACACTTGGTCTGAGTCCATCTCTATGCAACTGGATACTGGATTTCTTAACAAATAGGCACCGGTGTGTTAAAATTCATTATCTCTCATCCTCCACCATTATTCTTAATACCAGCTCCCCCCAGGGCTGTGTCTTGAGCCCTCTTCTGTACACTTTATTGACCTACGATTGCACATCCAGGCATTCAAGCACCCTTATTGTTAAATTTGCAGACTATACTGTAGTAGTGGGTTTCATTTCCAAAAATGATGAGTCAAAGTAGTGGTGGAACGAATGGAGGTGTGATGCAGAGCAAAAGCTTATTCTAAGCTTATTTACTATTACAATTTTCATATTTGCTTGATTCCTTTGTTTGTCTGTATAATTTTACATTTTAATAAAATATGTTATTCCTTATTCAAATTGATCTCTAACATAGCCTAATCATTGCTTGTCTGCTTGGATATGTTTACTAATTTCTTTTCTTTCTTTCTTTCTTTTCTTTTCTTTTCTTTTCTTTTTTATTATTATCATTAATGCTATTATCTGTTTGCTATGTTGCGTTATTCCTGGGACCTGAGCACGTAATTTCGTTCCTTTCATGTACCACATGCGTTGGGATGAAAATAAAAAAACTTATTTTATTTTATTTTATCCTATCCTATCCTATCCTATCCTATTCCTAACGATCCTGTTCATGTGCTCGTTCCTACGGATCATCTTGCCATGGGCATTCCCTTGTAATCAAACACGGATGACACGCCTATGTTGGATAGTTATATTAACCGAAGGCTGTCCTCTAAATTAGGCGGAGCTTGAGAAGTCTAAATTTATTTAAGAGGTAAACATTTCTTTATTCCGTGTGGAAACGTTGCGAGGAGACACGGTAAGTCTTGCATAACTTTCATTCGTCTTTGACGTCCTTTGTGCATTTTCAAACTGAATTGTGAAAGTTTCGTGCCAAAGTGTTTTGCGCATTGTGGTTCATAAAGCAGCATAACGCGTCACTAGTTGCTATATAACATTTTTTTCCCACAATGAATTGACTCACGAAATAGATAGACTTTTGATAGAAACTTGATAGACTCTTGATAGAAACTTGACAGATAGATTGCATATACACGATCGTCTATTTAGAATTTTAGAAGTTTTTTATTATTATTATTATTATTATTATATTAATTTATGTAACAAACTGTGAAAGACAATTGAAGTGAAAGAGGAATGTAGTTTTGTTTGTTTATTTATTTACTCTTATCTAAAACATTTATCTCTGCTCACAGATCGGTAACTTGGACCCCACGGATCCACGGACTGGTCATTCACTTTCAACTGTTTACAAATCCACCTGTTCATTACATTAAAAGGTAAGTTGAATTAAAGTGCATTTTCTCTCTTTTATTTACTTCAGAAGAGGTTTATTGATGTTGATGGTATTGACTGAAATAAACTGATTATTAATTTTAGCATTATGTTGAGGGTAAATAGCAACTACTTTAAATTTTTTCAGTTTTTTATACAGTGCCTGTATAAAAAAAACAAAAAAAAAAACCCGGAACAGGTGAACCATGCAGTTCCTCCTTTTTGCAGACTGTGGGTTAGCAAACATAAGGGGAATTTCCATTTGTCTAGAAAAGGAAATAAAATTGCACAGTTTTAATTGATTAGTCTCCTTGGTGTGCCCTCAGTCAGTAATAAGACAAAAAGACACTGACTAACTGTATATCCAGATTTCTTTTGTGGGATTTGTGAGAAAACTTTCTCTAAAACATTCATAATGCTTAGTTTCAGGTCAGCATAGATTCTCTGGCGAGCATCTGCCTAAAATTTCTAGATGTGAAAGAGGAAGCGATGCCAGAATTAAAAAACTATATACTTGCACTGCTATGCAAGAGCATACAGTGAACTACACATCCTAATAGTTTTATTAAATTGTGACCCTGCATCTGAGATGTGAAGGTCTGATGGGTTGCAGTCTGTAAAATGACCTGTTTGTATGACTGTTTGCATGTTTCCACTTAAATGTGTCAGTCACTTTTCACATTTCAAATCTGTTAGTTTTAACATTTGAACTCTCTCTCTTTCCATCCATCCAGATGTTGAAACTGACAATAGGCCTAGCTCTGGTGGCCCTGGTTGCTTGCTCGCAGTACCCCAACAATAAATTCTGTGAGGCAGGCCAGTCGTGCTGCCAGGATCCCACCGGAGAGTTCAGCTGCTGCCCTTTCCATCACGTGAGAGAATGAACTAGTGACAGATACATAAAGGCCTGGTTTCACAGACAGGGCTAAGATTAAGCCAGGATTAGGCCTTAGTTCAATTTGGACATTTAAGTAGCTTTTATAATCCTGCCTTAGAAAAAAACATTACTGGTGTGCATCTTGAGACAAAACAATGACACTGACATATTTTAAGATATCATTTTCAGTTACAACAGCTCAAACAAGCATTTTA
Source organism: Coreius guichenoti (assembly GCA_039654105.1). Taxonomy (NCBI): domain Eukaryota; kingdom Metazoa; phylum Chordata; class Actinopteri; order Cypriniformes; family Gobionidae; genus Coreius; species Coreius guichenoti. The sequence continues at coordinate 28,409,750 of CM077171.1, forward strand.
GTCTGGGACTAGCTTAAGTCTTGTCATTTCAGAGTATTAGGTTCAGATACTCTTCTAGAAATGTAATAAAGGTTGTAGAAAGCAGATCAGATTAGACAAGACAAAGTAAATTGCACATTGATACGGAAGCCAAAGTGTTCTGCGGTCACTCATTTTTTATGCTCTGTCAGATATTCTCTAATAGCACCCTTTGCTAGACACATCCACACTGTCATCTCCTTTCATAAAGGTTATGATAAGGCACTCGTGAAGTATCAGCATGCAAATGACTTCACTATTTAACTCGATGACCTTGCTATTCAAAGAGCTCAAAGAAATGAAGCTGTAATCAGGAGGTTGTAATCATGTATAAATGATCAGCTCATGCATGTGTATAATTGTGTGTGTTTGTGTAGGGAGAGTGTTGTGAGGACCACATGCACTGCTGTCCTGAAGGCATGCTGTGCAGTGTTATGGACTTCAAATGTATAAACACCACACATACACTGCCATTGGTGAAGAGGATACCGGCTAAACAGACAAACCTTCCCAAAGTGAGAAATTATATAAAGAGACGAAATAATAGTACTCAAAGCAGTTTGTAATGTCTTAATAATTCTTGTTCCTCAGTCGTTAAGAATGATCCCCTCATTACTTGTAAGTGAAGACAACATCACCTGCCCTGACGGCTCTTTCTGTCCTGCTGAGTTCTCCTGTCTGCTGATGACTTCATCTTATGGATGTTGTCCAGTAGCACAAGTAAGTTATATAATTACAGGAATGTGGGTCCAAACCATCGCCTCCTTGTCCATGAAATGATGAATGGCCTGCATCAGGACCCTGTCCCAAAAGATGGGTGTGGCTAAATCATAAACCTATATAGAGAGATTAATATTTGTGAGACAATGAAATGTAAATGAATGTATAAATGGGGCAAGAATTGGTTTAAAAATTTTTGGACTGTGATGCTGACTGTAGTTTTAATGGTTTCAGGGCCTTGTGTGCTCAGACAGCAAACACTGCTGCCCAAAATACCATGAATGCAGTGCAGACAGCAGTTCGTGTGTCAAACAAAAAGGTATGGAAGAGAGTGAAGGAATGAAGGTGGACCAGAGAGTTTAATGATTAAAACATGCATCACCCCACATAAATGTATTATGGTTTTAAGGCCCGCTCACACCAAGAGCGATAACTATAATGATAACTATGAACTTTTAATAATTATTCTTATTCTATGAGAATAGAGAAGTCCACACCACAGCTGTAACGACACAGAGGAACAATATTGTTGGAATCACTTTCAGAACAATATTTCAGCTGATGAACAATTAAAACATTTACAGCCAATCAGTATCCATCCTGCTTCATAGAGCTCGAGCATTTACAGCAGAATAGGCATAACTGCAGAGTGCTTATAATAAACAGAAAGTTACTGTGTTGGTGTGGACGCTAATATAGTTATCGCTATTATTATTATAATTAGCATTTACAGTAGTAAGATTAAATGTTGTAATTTTGATGGGAAATAAATTTAAGTCATCTTTGTGTGTTTCCACATCAGTGTTGTCATCTGATTGTTTTTAGGACAAGTTGAGACTGTTCTTTGCGGAGATGGGAAGTCAGAGTGTCCTGTGGACACCACGTGTTGTGAGACAGAAGATGGTCAATGGTCGTGCTGCCCCATGCCAAGGGTATGGGTACAGTTTCGATATAGTAATATGTGCATAGAATTTTTTTCACAGTCAGAGAAACATGTTTAAATAAATATGTATGTATAAATACAATTGAAATTAAAAAAGTGACAGTAAAGACATTGTTACAAAAACGTTCTATTTCAAATACAACCTGTTATCCTGTTCGTATTCATCAAATAATCCTTGAAAAAACGTGCATTCTTTTCTCTATTACATGTTTTCTTTAGGCTGTATGCTGTGATGATAAAATCCACTGTTGCCCAGAGGACAGTGTTTGTGATGTTGAAGGCTCTAAATGCATGTCCTCCACCAATCAGGAGCTGCCCATGTGGGACAAGTTCCCTGCTCGCCTTAGGGCTGAATGGGAAGATCACAAACGTAGGCTATTGTGCCAGAGATTTATACATTTTCTGATAACTTCCAGTGAAGTCTTCCACTGATATAATTCAGCATTTTAATTTCTTTGCTCTCCTTCAAAAGCTGTAGAAACGCCTGAACCTCAAATCACTACAACCAGACAAATCACTACTGCTGGAAACGAAATGACTACATTGCCTGGTGCACTCCCTGAGAGTATGTGGAAATTTGTAGATGAGAATACATACATTATATGCACACATAAAATATAACACTTCCCAAACTGTTTCTGTCATTTCCTGTGCCTTCTGCATATTCAGACTCTGATGTTCCCTGTAATGACACTGTAAGCTGTGAAGATGGAACCACGTGCTGTAAGACTAAAGATGGAGAATGGGCCTGCTGTCCTCTGTCAGAGGTAAATCACCCCTTGACCATGACATCTCAGTCTCGTTTAGCAAGTCCTGATGTATTGGGTAAAGTTAAAGGTGTGCGTTCATTTTCTGTGTAGGCCGTGTGTTGTGACGACTTCATCCACTGCTGTCCACATGGTACGACTTGTAACGTTGCTGCCGGGTCATGTGATGAACCATCAGGCTCTTCGCCCTGGCTGGAGAAGGTGCCCGTCCAACCAATCAGCAATCAGAATGTGGCTGTTACACAAGGTAGTTCAAAGCACTGAATCCATCACACACAGACACAGTATAAAACCACAATTTTATTTGTTCTTAAAGGGGTCATGAATTGAAAAATAAAATTTTCATTGTACTATAAAAACATCCTGTAAGTTTCAGAACTCAAAACTTCCTCTTTAGTCCAAAAACAGCTTTTATTGAAACCAAGCTCAAAAACAACTTGTAATGAAAATACAAGTCCCCAGCACGCTCCCTGTGCAAGCAGGTTGTCACGTTGGTTATGTTGACAGAAGTTAGCCTATTTTTAGGCGCTGCGTAATATCATTGCGCCTGCTGCACCCATGGTACGGCAGCAAAGTTCCTTGATTATTACGCAGGAATCAGAGTATAGTTCCTAGCCATATCGGTCTAGAAAATCGCAACTTTTCATTTTCCGTCGGTCTTAGTACACGATGTAACTACAGAAGAGTCTTAACTACAGAACTACAGAAGAGTTTTAAATAGGAAAAATATCAAAAGTCTTTTTGAGTGAGATGCAAACGGTCTAATCAGATTCAATGATCTATGCTAAGCTATGCTAAAAGTTCTACCGCCAGATCCGGAGATCGGCTGAATGGATTCGAAAACGGTAAAACTCTAGGGGAGTTGGAAAAGGGGTGTTCCTTTAATTCTAATGCCTAATTTGTAATTAGTGATTTCTGATATGTAATGATTCATGTAGTCAGACGTTCTTTGTCTCAAAATCGTTTATTACTGTTTATGCATCAGTAAATCAAGCCAGTGACTAAATAGTCAACTTCCGGTTTCCTCTTAGTAGCATGGAAATAATCTGTTATTTAAATTGTGATTAAATTATATACAGAAAGCGATCAAAGAAACCTCCCTTTATAATCGCTGAAGTTTATCAGTGACTGAGTTCTGGACTCTTGCCAAAACTCCTTTTATAATCAATAGCTAGGTTTCCATCCAAGGATTTTTTGCTAAAAAAAGGTTTATCGCATCAAAATGTTTACAGATATAGCTGATGGAAATGCCAATTATCGCATATTTTATCGCAAGTGTCGACACAATATTTTTCCGTTTAACTTTAGCGTATAAATTCTATATCGATACTTCAAATGTCGCGAAAACTAGTTTGGAAACACTTTTTGTCAAGAAAAAAAGCTTTAACGCAAATAAATGTGGTCTCACATGACAGAATTAGCCTATTACATACAGCGTCCGCGCGTGGCGTTGCTCCCGTTAAAGCACCATTTCTCTGTAGTTCAAAGGCGCACTAAATCTATTATATTTATATTATTAAATTGTATATTAAATTATTTTATTACTATTGGTAAGAATAAGACGTATTACCTCTCAAACATCATCCATCCTTATTTTTGTAATTTTGTGTTTTTTTCAGTCTAATAAAACTTCATCAGAAAAATAATAGCTAACTACACCGTTTCTGAATATTGCTTGATCAAGTATTGATCTAAACTCTGTTCATAACGAAGTTGAAAAAACATGAAACTTGTTAATAAAACATATTTTATGTACAGGGCCTACAATTCAATAATGTAGAATCAAGTTTTGTTTCAAAATGGATGAGGAAAATATAGCTTCAGCTCGTCAAAAATAAAAACGGGTGTCTGTCAAACGAAGGAATTGGCTGTTGGAGTTTCTAATACTGACATAAAGAAAGGTAAAATACACAACATGTTACTTCTGTATCTGAATAAATAAAATTAATACCATAAAATCACGATTTCATGGGCAGGATCTGGCTACTTGACAAATGAAAATCACAAACATGACACTTGTTAATAAAATAATTTTATAAATACAATATTAATTTGTAAAATAATTTTATCTCAAACAAATAAAAAAAATAAATCAAGTCAGTTGAATCCGGACATTTTACTGTACCAATCTTTTTTATGGATACTAAAATGTTGCATACTGGACAAATGAGCTGCTCTGTGTCCAAACCCACAGGCTTCGTCATAAAGGCAGTTACATGCAGTCCTGTCAGACAAACTGGCCCACTTCTCTGTGATCTTCTGATTAATATTTCCTAATTTAGTAATAGGCCTATTATTAGCAGTAAATTTCAATCTTCTCATTACTCTCTGCATTTTACAAATATTTGGGACACGAAATATACGATATAATCAAACTGAGCGTTCAAATCAGAGGGCTAAAATATTTCTAAATTATGACAATTTTTTTATGTAAAAATCATACTAACATTATAAGTGCACCTCAGGAAACATTATAAAATCATAAAAAATGCTGTTAATGACCCCTTTAATCTGTTTAAATCATTTCTTGTGCCTTCAGTGCATTCAGATGTTCCCTGTAATGACACTGCAAGCTGTGAAGATGGAACCACGTGCTGTAAGACTAAAGATGGAGAATGGGCCTGCTGTCCTCTGCCAGAGGTAAATCACCTCACCTGATCTATTACTTAAGCAGAATCAGTGCTTAGCTGATTCTGATTTAGCTCAGCTGTAACATCTGTCCAATAACTACAATAACTGCAGAGCCAGAGATGGCTTGCACTGGGGATGCTTGGGGGTCCATAGACAATTTGAGAGAGAAAAAAAATGTAGATTGTAAAAGTAAAAACAAAGTTTATTTATTTTAAATGTTATACATCTAACATTACTCTTATAGGTAAAATATATGGTGTCAACTTAATAAGTAAATATATTTAATGCTTCCTTGCTCAATAAAAATATTAGTTTCTTTCAAAGAAATCTTACTGACCTGAAACTTTTAAACAGTAGTGTGAATTTAATACATTTAATATAAAAATTCTTGCTTTTAAAATATGATTCTTAAGAGTTTTTTTTATTTAAAAAAGACCTTTTAAACGGGTCTTTTTACAAACCCAATTCCAAAAAAGTTGGGACACTGTACAAATTGTGAATAAAAAAGGAATGCAATAATTTACAAATCTCATAAACTTATATTTTATTCACAATAGAATATAGATAACATATCAAATGTTGAAAGTGAGACATTTTGAAATGTCATGCCAAATAGTGGCTCATTTTGGATTTCATGAGAGCTGCACATTCCAAAAAAGTTGGGACAGGTAGCAATAAGAGGCCGGAAAAGTTAAATGTACATATAAGGAACAGCTGGAGGACCAATTTGCAACTTATTAGGTCAATTGGCAACATGATTGGGTATAAAAAGAGCCTCTCAGAGTGTCAGTGTCTCTCAGAAGTCAAGATGGGCAGAGGATCACCAATTCCCCCAATGCTGCAGCGAAAAATAGTGGAGCAATATCAGAAAGGAGTTTCTCAGAGGAAAATTGCAAAGAGTTTGAAGTTATCATCATCTACAGTGCATAATATCATCCAAAGATTCAGAGAATCTGGAACAATCTCTGTGCGTAAGGGTCAAGGCCGGAAAACCATACTGGATGACGTGATCTTCGGGCCCTTAGACGGCACTGCATCACATACAGGAATGCTACTGTAATGGAAATCACAACATGGGCTCAGGAATACTTCCAGAAAACATTGTCGGTGAACACAATCCACCGTGCCATTCGCCGTTGCCGGCTAAAACTCTATAGGTCAAAAAAGAAGCCATATCTAAACATGATCCAGAAGCGCAGGTGTTTTCTCTGGGCCAAGGCTCATTTAAAATGGACTGTGGCAAAGTGGAAAACTGTTCTGTGGTCAGACGAATCAAAATTTGAAGTTCTTTTTGGAAAACTGGGACGCCATGTCATCCGGACTAAAGAGGACAAGGACAACCCAAGTTGTTATGAGCGCTCAGTTCAGAAGCCTGCATCTCTGATGGTATGGGGTTGCATGAGTGCGTGTGGCATGGGCAGCTTACACATCTGGAAAGGCACCATCAATGCTGAAAGGTATATCCAAGTTCTACAACAACATATGCTCCCATCCAGACGTCGTCTCTTTCAGGGAAGACCTTGCATTTTCCAACATGACAGTGCCAGACCACATACTGCATCAATTACAACATCATGGCTGCGTAGAAGGATCCGGGTACTGAAATGGCCAGCCTGCAGTCCAGATCTTTCACCCATAGAAAACATTTGGCGCATCATAAAGAGGAAGATGCGACAAAGAAGACCTAAGACAGTTGAGCAACTAGAAGCCTGTATTAGACAAGAATGGGACAACATTCCTATTCCTAAACTTGAGCAACTTGTCTCCTCAGTCCCCAGACGTTTGCAGACTGTTATAAAAAGAAGAGGGGATGCCACACAGTGGTAAACATGGCCTTGTCCCAACTTTTTTGAGATGTTGATGCCATGAAATTTAAAATCAACTTATTTTTCCCTTAAAATGATACGTTTTCTCAGTTTAAACATTTGATATGTCATCTATGTTGTATTCTGAATAAAATATTGAAATTTGAAACTTCCACATCATTACATTCTGTTTTTATTCACAATTTGTACAGTGTCCCAACTTTTTTGGAATCGGGTTTGTACATGAAAAATTTTTATATTTTATGATGGTGGTCCCTACAAGGGGTTCATCATATTCAGGGCTCCTGGGCAACAAACATTTTTCAAGACCCCTTGTTTTTAAATTATAGCTAACTCTGGTGGAGTTCAGTTCAGTATTAAAATGTACCATGGTATTCCGGAGGATTTTGGATCTGAGAACATTATATTACCTTTTTTTTTGTTGTAATGTACCATGGTAATACCTTGGAGTATCATGCAAATACCATGGTTTATAGATATGGTAGTCATCCAGCACCATGAAAAGATTAAAAAAAAATGTAAGTGTTGAAATATTGTGTACTAAGTTACAGGAACACCTTAATTTTTTTTCTGTAGGCCGTGTGTTGTGAGGACTTCACCCACTGCTGTCCTCATGGTAAGATATGTAATGTTGCTGCTGGGACATGTGAGGACCCTTCATGTTCTGGTGTGCCCTGGGTGGAGCAGGTGCCCGTCCAACCAGTCATCAGTCAGAATGTGATTGACACACAAAGTAAGTCAACAAATACTCCAAAGCACTGAAACCGAAAACACATGTACACATTTAACATAAAACTGTCCTTTTACTTTCTGCATATTCAGACTCTGATGTTCCCTGTAATGACACTGTAAGCTGTGAAGATGGAACCACGTGCTGTAAGACTAAAGATGGAGAATGGGCCTGCTGTCCTCTGTCAGAAGTAAATCACCCCCTGACCATGACATCTCTGTCTCGTTTAGCAAGTCCTGATGTATTGGGTAAAGTTAAAGGTGTGCGTTCATTTTCTGTGTAGGCCGTGTGTTGTGACGACTTCATCCACTGCTGTCCACATGGTACGACTTGTAACGTTGCTGCCGGGTCATGTGATGAACCATCAGGCTCTTCGCCCTGGCTGGAGAAGGTGCCTACTCGCCCTAGAGCAGATCAAAGGTCAACTGAGAACGTGAATTGCGACTCTAGTCACGTTTGTCCTGAATCCAACACTTGCTGTAAGAATCTTGACGGAGACTGGGGCTGCTGTCCTTTGCCTGAGGTACAGTATATCTCAGAGGAAAAATACTTATCTAATCTTGCATGAGTAACCAAATGAGAAAATATACACTCCGTTTTCAACTTTGAATTTTATTGCTCTTGGTGATATCCCTTAGTCCCTCTTTCACAAGGATGTTCAAGTGCACAGCAACATTTATTTGAGATATTAAACTGTGTAAAATAAGACTTTCAGACAGAATTGAAACCCTACCATTCAAAAGTTTGGGGTCGGTAAGATTTTTTATAGTTTTTGAAAGAAGTGTCTTATGCTCACCAAGGCTGCTTTTATTTGATCAAAAATCCAGTAAAAACAATAATATTGTGACATATTACTACAATTTGAAATAACTCTTTTCTATTTTAATATATTTTAAAATGTAATTTATTCCTGTGATGGTAAAGCTGAATTTTCAGCATCATCACTCCAGTCTTCAGTGTCACATGATCCTTCAGAAATCATTCTAATATGATGATTTGCTGCTCAAGAAACATTTCTGATTATCAATATTGAAAAAAATGATGCTGCTTAATAGTTTTGTTTTACAAAACAGGATTCTTTGATTAAAAGTTCAAAAGGACATCATTTGTTTAAAAAAATAAATATTTTTTGCCACTTTTGATCAATTTAATTCATCCTTGCTGATTAAAAGTATTAATTTTTAAAAAAAAATCTTACTGACCTACCTTACTGAACTTTTGAAAAGCGGTATATATCTTGAATCAAGTTTATTTTTCCCATTAACAAATACTAATAGTGCACATATTATTATAATGAATTAATCATAAAAATAACTAAAAGTCAGGCTGTTCTGTCTGCAGGCTGTGTGTTGTAGGGATAGATTCCACTGCTGTCCACACGGCACCACTTGTGACATTGTAACACTCACCTGTAATAGCAACACCACCTCTGTACCTATGTCAGACATAATCCCAGCCTCAGATAAGGAGGAACAGAGACAGCACGAGGAAGTGAAAGAGGAAGTGGGGAAGTATGATATCAGGGTTCCATGTGATGCACATACTTCCTGTCCAGATCACACCACTTGCTGTCTTATTGTAAAAACCAACAAATGGGGCTGTTGCCCTCTGCCTGAAGTGAGTGTGACTCTGTTATTTACAAAATAGAGATGTTTATTTGTGCTAAACATCTTCTCAATTCTCTTACTTTGGAGCCTGTTTTTCTGGTTTTACCATCATGACATTGCATCTACATTATTAAGAGGGCCCTTTGTTTTGATGAGTGTATATATATTTCCAGATACTTCCTTGTGCTTGTAACAGATATGCACACTTCTCACTGACTTGACAATAGATACTAAATACAATTCTGTTTTTTGCGTGGTCAGTAATATATATTTTTTTATATTCAGGAAGGACCAAAAGTGACAGTTAAGACATTTATAATGTTAGAAAAGATTTCTATAGAAAAGAAGGAGTCCTGAAAAAATTGTCATGGTTTCCGCAAAAATATTATGCAGCAAAACGATTTTTAACATTGATAATAATAATAATAATAATAATAATAATAATAATTGTTTCTTGAGCAGCACATCAGAATATTAGATTAATGATTTCTGAAGGATCATGTGACACTGAAGACTGGAGTAATGATGCTGAAAATTCAGCTTTGCTGTCAAAGGAATAAATTATCTTTTAAAATATATTAAAACAGATTATTTAAATTGTAATAATATTTCACAATATTACTGTGTACTGTGTTCACAATATTTTTGATGAAGTAAATGCAGCACTAGATGAGAATAAGATACTTTTTTCAAAAACATTCTCACCAAATTTTTGAACGGTAGTATATGCAATTTGTTTTGCCATTTCAAAACAAATACACTGTTAAAGGAGAATGTTGTGAAGGTCAATATGTTCATCTTGAATCTATTTCTCATTCTTTTTCAGGCTGTATGTTGCACAGATGGGGAACACTGTTGTCCGGCTCACTATAGGTGCGATGTGAGCCATGTGTCTTGCATCAAGGGAGATGTGGTGATCCCCTGGTACAATAAAATTGCTGCTCAAAGTTCACTATCTCCAAACTCGGATCTCGGGACCGATAAGTGCGATGAGAAATCGATTTGCTCTGCAGATTCGACCTGCTGCCGTCTAACCACGGGAGAATGGGGATGCTGCCCTCTTCCTGAGGTAAAAATATGTGTATGTGGACTGGCTACAGAAGATTTATTCACATTTAATAATATTAATACACCTCTTATATGCCATAGGCTGTTTGCTGCTCAGACCAGGAGCACTGCTGTCCCAAAGGCTACAAGTGTGACTTGCTTAGACGCTCCTGCATAAAGACCACCTTGCTGTATGTGGAAAGAGTCAAACTTGTACACATTGGTGTCCAAAAGCCAAAGCTGAGAGTCTCAGAAAAGAACATTCAGTGTGGTGGTGGATATAGCTGCCAAGATGGTCAGACCTGTTGTCCAACTTCCCAGACCTCCTGGGGCTGTTGCCCGTATTCTATGGTAAAGTATTAAACCTTAAATTGATAGTTCACGATAGTTAAATTGATAGTTCGAAAATGTTGTCATTTACTCACCCTCATGTAAAAATACTTACTTTCAGAGAATATATCTTAAATTAAATGTATTTTTTTCCACATTAGCAAATAGTTGTTGTTTTTTTAATCATAAAATACAGAAATAAATAAAAAATGCCAATGTAGTAAGAAAAATAGACTTCAAGGCTTCACTAACTTGTGCAATTTTTCCTCTAAAGTACATTTATCTAGTTTAAGGAAGTTTAAATATTTTAATGGAAACCAAGAAGAAGAAAAAATTGCAACCAAAGAAAACTGTCATCATTTACTCACCCTCATGTCATTCCAAACTTTCTTTCCTCTGTGAAACACAAAAGGAGATATATTTTTAAATATCTGTGTTTATTTGTCCATACAATGAATGTCAGTGGGGTCCAGTGTTGTTTTGAACACCAATGTTGAACCAATTGCACCAATTGAACACCAATATTCTTCAGAATATCGTCTTTTGTTGTAAAGGCTTTGACCAACATGAGGGTGAGTAAATGATGACAGAATTTACATTTTTGAGTGAACTATCCCTTAAAATCTTACATGTAACAGTATATTATGGTTGTGGTTATATAATCACTTCCTCATCTATCTGCATTAGATTCTAAACAGAAATACATTTTATTTAACCCTTGTGCATCCTTATGGACATTTTGGGCTTTTTCAGTTTTGTTTTTTTGATAACTTTGCCTGTGTTAATGCTATCTGCATAAAATTTGCCGCAGGTGTGTATTTTTATTGGAATTTTAATATTTCACCCCCATTTCCTTTAAAAAAAAACTATTTTGCACTAGGTACACAAAATACTTCCTCTAAGCGCCTTTTGGACAAAAATGTCCTCATTGAAACCCATTAAAACTGCAATTTTTAATCCCATTGCCATTTAACTATAAAATGTTGCAATCTTTGTTAATAGGCTTTCATTCTGTTGGCAAGGCTTCAAAATTTAAATTTTTACTATTTTTTACCAGATGGTGCCATTTTTTCAGGTTTGGCGTATAAAGCAAATACTCACTTTATTCCTGTTTTCTGTTTATGCATATTATAAAGCCAATTGGATAAATTATGCAGCTATAACTGTGTGGGTGTGTTGGTATGGATATCAGAGTGTGGTGTGTATGTATGTAATAAAAAAATTGTGTGTGGGTGTGCGTGGGTGTGCGTGTGTGTGCTTGTAATATTTGAGAGAGAAAAACTCAACTGCAAATAACAAATCCAACCGCTGTGTGCACCAGTGGAGTTTTGCTGGCATCTAATGGGGAAAAGTTGGCACTGCGCCCAAATAAAATCTTACTGAGAGCTCATTTTTTAAGATATCAACCTCAAATTTGGAACACAGCTTTTTTAGATTTATGGCTTTGATTTTGTAGCAGTTTTAGAGTTCAACATGTTTAATCATTTTTTTTTTTTTTTAATAAAATATTATTCATAAATCATTTTCATAAACTTAAATCTCTATAACTTTTTTTTGGTTTCACTTTTTAAACTTTTTTGACTTTTTTGACTAATCTGCCAAGGGTCTTCTTTAAAATGAGACCAAACTTAACTCTGTGCTCCCAATATTCAGTTTAATAACAGTTTTTTGACATGGACATTTTTGTCCTCTATGGACATATGTGTAACTTGTTTTAATTGATGCACAAGGGTTAAAGAATGCATTGGGTTAAAGATGTTCATTTAGAGCTTTAGCACACAATAGCTGCATCGAAGAATGAATTTCTTTTGAATATATGACTGAAAATGAGCACACTGATCTCAATTCTATTGACTTTACTGTACGATAAAAATGTACATGGCATTTACATGCCATTTGAATTTAGCCAAATTCCTATTCTTGTCATTCTACTTTCATTCACTCCATTCTTTCCTTTGTTATCGTTCTCTCTAAAGGCAAAGTGCTGTGATGATATGAAACACTGCTGCCCTGTTGGATACAAATGTGATGAGGGTGGAATTTGTACTCCAGCCGTAGGCTTTGACTGGAACAACTGGGACAACTGGAGGGTGTTCTTCTCCCAAAAGAAACGAGCTGCAACTCTATAAAAAAACACCTGGGTTATTTCCACTCAGACACTTATAAAGTGTCCAAGTGTCAGATTTAATTTTTTTTACAAAGTATCAGAGGTAATCAGACAGTTTATTTGATTTTATTAGCAGGGGGAAGTTTGATGAGGGCTGACAATGATGTTAAAGTTCTGTTTCCATTGTCTATCAGTAATACCAACTACATTTTAGCCATTGGGCCATTTGTACATTTTAAGAATGTGTCATTGTATTGTAAAGTGTGTACACAGTGTTCATAGTTTTACATTTTTTCCAGTGTTTTGGTTACTGCTCAGTTTATCTGAAGATTAATTTGACTGTGGAATAGTGTAAAGATGTAACACATATTGAAGCATAGATGACCCTTAGTGGCTGAATTTACACATCAATTCACACGCCAGTCATTGTAATTTGCCATGTACAAATGTCACAGGCCTCTCTGGTTTTCATGTTACATTTTTTTCAGACTTGACATCATGCAGTCTTGTGATTATGACTACATTGCCCTGGATAAGGAAAAAATATTAAATTAACCTCTTCAGAGACCAGATATAATATTTTCTGTGTAACTTCCCTATGCAAGTCTTGATCTTTACTCTTATTTGTGTAATTTCCTTCTTTTAATGAATTAAATGCTTACTGGTTTTTAACTGTTATATTGATTGAGCTTTGTGACAGATGACGAAATAATTTCTCAAATAAAAATGTGAACGATCTAAAAACCTTAACAGTTCTAAAAGATAAATAAAAGATAGATAAAGGAGAATTGTCTGTTTATTTTCTTTTGTATCTTCTTTTCACATTTTACGTTCAAATATATACAAATTTATTCAATAAAAAAATATATGTATACATATATTAAAATGGTTAAAAAATTAATTATATACATTTTATGTAATATTTATTTTGTATTTTATAAAAAATATAGCATAAATACAAATAATTAGACAAATACTATGTCAATGAATGTCTTGGTTACTGTTGTAACCTTCATTCCCTGATGGACGGAACGAGACGTGTCGATGTGATGACACTAGGGGTCGCACTTGGGAGCCCCAAACACCTGATACTTCAGAAAAGGCCAATGACAATTGGCGAGTGGAATTTGAATGCCACTCCGCTGGACATACGGGTATAAAAGGTGGCTTGCATCCACTCATTCAGGTTTGTGCTGAACCGAGACAGTTCAGTCATTTCAGTGGGTAGTTCAGTGTTGTGGCAGGAGGGACACAACGTCTCATTCCCTCCATCAGGGAACGGAGGTTACAATAGTAACCAAGACATTCTCTATCTGTCAGTCATTTAGGCATTGTATCGATGTGATGAAACTAGGGGTCCCTTGGGAAAATGCCACAACCAGCTGAACCATGTTACGAGGTTTAGCGGTGCAGATGTTGGCAAGCTGCTGTGTGCCTATGTTGTAACCTTCCCAACACACCAGGTAAGCCGTGTAGTCCTTCATGCCACGTGGGGACAGAAAGGACAGCACTTACAATGGGAATAGGTCGCTTCAGCCATTTCTTGACCTTTTCTGTTTTTTTGGTTTTTGTTTTGTTTTTAACTTACAGCTGTGCATGACCAGAGTTTGTGCTGGGGAAAGTGTTCTTTTTCCTATGCAGAAAAAAAGGACACACCCGAGACCGCATCCTACCCTAAGGGAGGTTAGCATGTGGAGAATACATAACATGGACTTACCAACTGGGAAGTACCACACATGGAAAAAAGTCCCTGTTGTAGGTCCTACCTGAAGAGGGAGGAGCACCAGACTCAGTGACTGGTGGCAGGACGAAGCTCTGCCCAGGGGAAGACACAGGGCACATTTATAAAATGTTGCGTAGAAACTGTCCTACATTTGATGTTACGATGGAAAAGTGCATACGTCTGCTTAAGACCTTTACGTGGCGCAAAGACCGTTTTCATAAATATGAATGTTGGTGTGGATTTTAGCTTACGCACACTCTAAGCTAAAATCTGTGTGCATGTACGATTTATAAATGTGGCCCAGGGGATGCAAAATGCATCATATGGGATTACTGTCAGAAAATCAGCACATATGGAGAACTTACCTGAAAAAGGGCATACCACGAGTAATGGGCCTGGTAGCGAATTCCTCCGCCGAACTTTGCCACCACTTTGCTGAAGGTTAGAAAGACGGCCAGGGTTCGCCAGACATGGGGAACTCCCATGGACCAAAAAGCGTTATCACCTCAGGGATAGGAAAGGCACTGTGTGCAAGTGATACACCTGGACAGTTGCCTGCAGTTTACCTGTTCATACCCGATAACACGGGACAAAATTGGCTCAACCCAGAGATTGTAGAATCTCACAAAGGAATTGGGTGTAGCCCAGCCTGCTGCTCTACACATGTCTGTTAGGGAGGTATTTGTTAGTGCAAACTGTGTGGACGGCACACCCTGGGCTTGGAATGCCACTTTCGGTTTCCCATGACCCATCTAGGGGCCAGACGTTGAAGTTCCAGAAGTCTGAGCCTGGGTGCCAAATTGTGCCTTGCCCCTGAGAAATAAGGTAAAAAATATGTACTGTAAAAAATAAATCTGTAAAATAACGGCAGTACTAAAAAAGAAAAAAAGTACTGGCAGATTATTACCTGGACATTATCCAGTAATTTTACTGACATTTCTGTTAACCCTAGAACGCAATGAAGTTCAAAATTCTAAATACAGGTAAAAAATAAATACGGAAAATTCCGTCAAATGAATACAATACAATACAATACATTGTGCCCTATTTTTTTTTTTAGAGTGTTGTGTGAGTGAGTGGAGGCGGAGACTAATTTACATATTCATGTATCCGGGTTCGTCAAATCTGTCCTGGAGGGCCACTACATGCAGAGTTTAGCTCCAACCCTGATCAAGCACACCTGAGCAAGATAATCATGGTCTTCAGGATCACTATAAAATCACAGGTATGTCGGATAATATGCGCCGACTGATACACATTATCGACCATGCTCGCACTAGCAGTGTTACCTCTGCCATTTTCTCTTTGGATGCTCTCAAAGTGTTTGACAGACTTGAATAAGACTATTTATGGGCTGTTCTGGAGAGATTTGGATTTGGCCCTAAATTCTTAAATATTATACAACTGTTATATAAATGTCCTACTGCCTCTGTAATGACAGGTTCCTGTCAATCACAACCTTTTCCACTCCAAAGGGGTTGCCGGCCAGGTTGTCCCTTATCACCACTTTTATTTGCACTCTCACTAGAGCCTCTCGCACAAGCCCTTAGACAAAGCCAAACAATTTAACCTATAACTATTAATAACTCCCATCATCACATCTCATTGTATGCTGATGATATTATGCTTTATCTTTCAGATTTAAGTGCTTCCCTACCAGAGGTTTTGCGATTATTCAATACCTTCAGCATTATGTCTGGATATAAAATAAATTGGGATAAGTCATTCTTAATGGCACTTTATAGTATTACTAAAGCAATTGCTCTTCCAAATGGTCTTACCTTTTCTAATTCATTTACTTATCTTGGTATCAGAATTGTTGATTCTCTGTCTAGGACTGCTCAGACCAATTTTTATGAAATCGGTCAGAAAATTAAGCGGGATATACAAAGCTGGGATAACTTAAAAATGTCAATGCAAGCTAGAATTAGTACGGTTAAAATGAACATTTTACCTAGAGTAAACTTTTTATTTTCCATTCTCCTGTGTTTTCCTCCCCCTAAATTCATCAAAGAAATGAATTCCTTAATCTCCAAATTTATCTGGGGCGGTAAGCATCCTAGAGTCAGTTTTTCAGTATTGCAGCGTGCAAAATCGCATGGCGGTCTCTTCCTAAAATGGTAAAATGCTTTACCACTTTGCTTTCCAAATTAGGGTCATGCGTGTCTGGGTGGACACTCACTCCAAAGTACCTTGGAGGAGTATTGAATCTGACTGTGTTCTCCCTCATAGGCTTCAAGATCTGCCTTTTACTGGTATAGGCTCAAGAAGTCTCCATCAGAAATTTGGAAACATTAATTCAACTACTTTAAAAGCCTGGTTTAATGCAGAAAAGATTACAGGTTATTTAAAAAAAATTTCACATCAGTCTCCTCTCTGGAACAATACCCGCCTGTTATCTGGTGGTCAACCTTTCAGTTACCCTCCCTGGTCCTTAAAAGGGGTAGGGGAGACCGGGTATAGTTGTAACACGGGAGAGTTGTAACACTACCAATTCCACGAATCACAGATAAGATAGGAGTCATATGACAGTTTCAGTTTCCTCTGGCTTCCTTTACGATCCCACATGGAGGTTTTCCAGTCTGTGTTGCTATATCTCCTGAAGCTACAGCAGAAAATCTAATTCTGAGGTAAGAAAGTAAAAAAAATAAGATAATATTTTGTTTAGTACTTCTACCGTTGTAGATAATGTTGTATGAGTTATATCAGGTCAAAGTGTAGTTTCTCTAGTAAAGAATGGTGTATCAACCTCCTGCTAATTTCAAAGCACCATGCTAATACACCTAGCTAAACAATGAGTGACAGTGGCGGGGGTAGGTTGTAACACGTGTTTTGAAACAACTATCCACTTACATACAACTAAGAACATTTTTGTGATTTTAATAATTCTACAGAATGCCTATGTTTATGTTAATTTGCTCTCACTCACACACACACCCATATGAATGTGCACGTACAGACATGCACAAACAAACGCACATGTGCATATGCACAAACACACACAATATGCACATACACTCCCCATATTCACACATTTTATTGTTGCAGCCATTAATTTAAAATAAAACTGTTGTTGTGGCATATCACTTGGAGTACCCTTAGTTTCTGTGCATTTTGTCTACCTGTTACAACTTACCCCAGTATGTGTTACAACCTACCCCATTAGTGGGGTAGGTTGTAACAAAGGACCAATTTGTATTTGTCATCATCTCACAAAGTCTGTGATATAATTGAAGAAATTTAAATTGTTGCCATTTGTAGTAGACAAATGTGGGTACTTTGCCTAAAAGTTTCAGACGTGTAGCTTAAAAAAAAAAGGGTAGTTTTAGGTGCCTGAAGAAAAAAGTGTTACAACCATACCCGGTCTCCCCTACTCACATTTGGTGATATATTCAATGGCAGCGGACTGCGCACATTTCAAGATATTCAAACAGACTACTCCTTGCCAGGCACCTCCTTTTTATGTATTTGAAGTTAAGATCTGCAATGAAAGCGTATGGTGTGCCTTGGAACTCTATCTTAGACGATCACCCATTGTTAAAGTGGATAAAACACACTGGAAACTTTCAGGGCACAGTCTCCTTGATCTACAAGCAACTACTTGAATGTTCATATAAACCCTTGAAGATACTAGCTGTATGGGAGAGAGAACTCTCCTGGTTGGGTTACAGTCCTGATTGGAATAGAGTCTGGTTAAGTCTCTGCCTCACCTCCAAAAACCCCTCGCACATTCTTATTCATTTCAAAACTGTACACAAAATGTAGTGTACCCCATATAAGCGATACTTGATGAAACTCTCATCCAATCCTAATTGTAGTCTGTGTAATAACAATTCTAAAGGTACTTTTTTGCATACGTTTTGGGATTGCTTTGTCATATCCAATTTCTGGAAACATGTAGTTCAGGTGCTAAAAAACTAAATCACAAAGTTGCAGTTTGACCTTGATCCCTGTCTTATGTTGTTAAATGATGATTCTTCTCATAAGTTTACATTAGTTCAGAGAAGTTCTGAACCCAGAACACCAAAACTAATCCAAATACCTACATTTAACGACTAGCCAACCATGATTGAAAACCAAGACCATAAATAAACAGAACAATGAGTAGATAATTGACTGCAGGTGTGTTCAATGAAGGTAACCATAACAACTGATATGACAACAAGGAGAGACAGAAACCAAACAGGAAGAGAACATGGAAACAATGAAAACAGAAGGCACTTCAACATAAAAGTCTATACAAAACAAAAGACACAGAACTGGGATTGTGACATAACCCCCCCTCAAAGGGGCGGCTTCCAGACGCTCCTAAAAAGTCCAGGAGGGAGGTGGAGCGGAGGCAGACCCGGGGGTGGGATGGAGGGCCAGGCCCGTGGAACGGAACAGTACAAGGACCCTGGCATGGCATAGATGGACCTGGGAGCGTGGGTGGACCTGGGCCGTGAAACAGTTCAGGGAGCCATGGCGGCTCGGGCAGCTCAAGGGACCATGGAGGCGCAGACCGTTTTGGAGGCCAGGGCGGCACAGACCATTCAGGAGACCAGGCTGGCACAGAGAGTCCAGGAATGACCTCCGTGGATGGGTACACAGACCGTTCAGAGTGAAGCAAAGGTGTAGAGTTACATTCAAGCTATTTTAAGGCATGAATATTTTTTTTTTATGTCATTTAGGTGAAAAAAGATGAGTTTTAAGGGATAAAATTATTGACTACAGGGGGACTTAATCCATTCAAGACATTAAACAGTGTGTAATATACCTAAATGCACTTCTGTACCACCTCTGCAATGCAAATATGAATTTTGTTGATAATGATTTTATTTGATTGATAAATTATTCTGCCTGATTGTTGTGTCTAATTATTCTAATTGGATGTATTGTTCCAATTAATTAATTACATTTTGAACTAGTTTAACTACTACTACATTTTGAACTTTTTTCCATTTCAACAAGATTTTGTTAAAATGAATTGTATATAGGAAAGTTGATATTCTATGCATGCTCACCCAGTTTTTCCATAATTTATTTAATTTGTATGCAGATCACTTTTTTGAAGGACAACTACATTTTTAAAAGTACCAATATTACATTTAGTCTTTCCTGTATTATGTCATAAATAGCCCACTTGTATAATTTTCTGGGATAATTAAAGAAAGAAAAGAAAGAAAGAAAGAAAGAAAGAAAGAAAGAAAGAAAGAAAGAAAGAAAGAAAGAAAGAAAGAAAGAAAGAAAGAAAGAAAGAAAGAAAGAAACCTACTGGAAACTACTACTACGATAACAACAACAACAACAATAATAATAATGAACTGTAGCATGTCACTGCAGGCAGAGGGCAGCAGGACACCCATAATAACTGACCAAAGAATCCTTTAACGGTTCTTCATCAAATCTCTTATTATCAAATCTCAAATCAAATCTCATATCAAATCTCCCTGGTCGGTGGTACCTTGATGGCAGTAATAAAAATCTCTGCTATGGCAGAAAAGTCATAGGGTGCGTTTGGCACGCAGTCCAATCCTCTGACACTTAGGGCATTTCATTAAAACAAACAGAGAGAGAATGGAAGGCAGAGTAAATACGGACAGAAACGCTAAACAAACTGTAAAGGCGTCGATTTAACTGTGCGTTTCGCGACGTCATTACGCACTGACGTGAACATCCTGCCCACACATTCGTTGATGCATAGAACATCTTGATAGAAAGGCACGTCTGTTATATCTCTGCTGCGTTGGTTCCATATTACAGCAAGATCTTAGTCGTTTAGCTTACGTTTCAATGTTTTCTGAAGACGTAAGTATTACACTGCGCTGCACCTGCTGAAGGAGTAGTTGCGTATATTCTGAATTCACGTTAAAAAACTGCGCATCAATTAAGTTGATCGAAGTTGTTTTCTGTAAAAGGGCAGCCAGGCTGTCTACTTCAACTGTCAATCAGATGTCGACGGAGGATCTGTCCACTTCCGACAGCGAAGCTGCCTTCGCGGGAGCCGGGGAGCGCTGGGCGCCCGTTGGAGCCGTGGCCAACCCGGAGGATGAGCAGTGGAAGAGGGGCACGCAGGTTGGTTCCGTGTCGTCCAGCGATGCAGACATGGTAGCCAGGCTGCGGAAGCTAGAGGATGAGCAGGAGCAGTTGAATTCATCGCTCCTCGCGTTAACGTCTCACTTCGCTCAAGTGCAGTTTCGACTGAAACAGATCGTCCACGCGCAGAGCGACGAGAAAGAGAGGATGCTGCTGGAGCTGGAGGACTTTGCTTTCAAAGGATGCCCTCATGTCATCGGCTGCAGAGCACAAGATGCTCAGATGCTGGAAAACTCTGTGAGTTTCATTGTTTTCTGTCGTAGTGGATTCGATTTCTACCCTGCAGGGGGAAAAAACACATTAAACCAGCCTAAGATAGTTAGTTCGTGTCTCATTTGGGTCACACTAGTCTTTTGAAGGGAGTGAGTAGCTGGTCAGGCAATCTATAGTCTTTGGGCAGAAGGACCAGCTTGCAATCCAGCTAAATAACAGCTTGGCTATTCTGGGAGTCCAGCTAGACCAGCTGAAGTCAGCTAAGACCTGCTGTTTTGGGGATTTAAACCAGCTTGGCCAAGCTGGAACCAGCTAAGTTCAGCAAACAGTTGTAGGCTGTTTTTTTTCCAGCAGGTAGATCGCCAGATCTCAAATATGGTTCAAAACAAGTGCTGAGGGGCATGAAAGCATCTGTAATGCATGCAATCTACAGCGAGGCTTTTCAATCGTTTAGATGCCATGGGCCCCCCAAATATGATAGGGACCCCCATCCTAAAAAAGGCATCTATATAGTTTGTATAAAGACACAGTTTATACTGTGTAATATATTATTTTTTTATTATTGTAAATGTCTAAAATATTATTTGGAAAACATTTAGTGTGTGTTAAGTTACACATTTTTTTTCCTATTCATTATAGTACTGTACTGTTAGATGTATTTATTTATTTAATTTTAATTTATTTTTTGTAATCTTATTTAGTTTTGCTCTGTAATGACGTGTTTCTCTGAATGGCTCCATGGACCCCAGTTTGAAAACCCCTAATCTATAGTGTCATCAGTTTTGTTTTGTTTTTAATAGGCCTGCTTCAGTACTCCTCAATAGCTCCTAACAACACACACCTGTGATACACCCACCAATAATAAGACAAACCCCCACCCACCCACACATAATCAGCCTATACAATGGCCATGTGCTTTCCCTCAGGAATCAGCATTCAATTTGTCTGTGTCTCTTTTGTTAAAAAGCTTGTTTTTGTGTCATTCAGCACCTTTTCAACACCCTTTAAAATAATCAGCACAGTATTGTGGTTAAAAAACACAGTAAACACTGCACAAGGAACATTTGAATGTCACCCTTTCCCTGTGTTTCTTCCTGTTCCTTCTCATATGCTGGAGTATCTTGTTACTGCCATTAAAATGCCTTCCTTTCTCCTTATTTCCTCCTCTGCACACACTTTGCTTGCAGGATGAATTGGTGAGTACTATAGTATGAACATGTCCCTTGTGCAGTCTTTTCTTTGAACTTTAGTGTTTTATTTTAAGTATTTCTAATATGACACAATTCATACTTGGTTTTGTTTTATTCTGTCTCTCTTTCTTTTTTGTATTAATCAGTTACATTTTGTGCTCAGAGCCTATTAAATGTAGACACTTTACATGATTATGGTTAACCTGAAGCCACGTTTGTATAGCTATGTATAGTTATGTCTATTCTGAATTGCATTGCATTTCTAGATAACCAAAATTAAGTCAAATGAAGCAAACCAATTAAAAGCTCGTTATCCTTCTCCAGAGCATATGCAAATATCTTCAGCTAGCTACAATGTAAATATTGTGGTTATTTTAAGGTTGACTTTAGGTTTTTTTTTAAGTTGTGTGTTTTTGCTTTTATAATATGCAGAGTGAAAGGGAGAAGAGGGAGCGCTTAGAAGCTCAGAGAAAGAAACAGAAGGAGCTGATTTTCCAGCTGAAGACCCAACTCGACGACCTGGAACGCTTCGCCTACCAGGAGGGCAGTTATGACTCACTGCCTCAGTCTGTCGTCATGGAGAGGCAGAGGGTATGACTGATAATACTCTCTCATATCGTTGACATCATTCCTAAAGTCATTTGAAGATGCAAGTAATAACCCTTAAAACCATTGTTGGGGTCTAGGTGATCATTGATGAGCTAATTAAGAAGCTGGACGTGAATCTGAATGAAGACATTGGGAACCTCACACCAGAGGAGCTCCGACAGAGAGTGGACGCTGCCATAGCTCAGATTGTCAACCCAGCTCGAGTCAAAGAGCAGCTGGTTGAGCAGCTCAAGACCCAAATCAGAGACCTGGAGATGTTCATTAACTTCATACAGGGTGAGGAGGTCTGCTTTGGGCTACTGATGTGATGCTAATTTATCTCTTAATTTTATTCAAAAATACTTTCAAATGTAATTTATACTGTATGTACAGTGACCTAAATACACTTCTTCCATGATAAGCATGAATAAGCAGAATGAATCTTGTGAATCGTATTAATTTTTTTGGCATGTTTTATTATTATTATTATTATTATTATTTCTAAAAAGAAACTGCTTCACTGCTTATTAATATTTGAAATAACGTTTGTCTGCTAAATCAAAGTCGTGGTGCGACCAACATGCAGATAATAAAACAACAATTGCAAGTGATATCATAGTGTGGATCCCTGCAGATCCCTCATGTAAGGAATAAGGAAAATATGTAATATGTAAAAAAAATTTTTTTTTTCTACAGGTTTTTCTAAGATTTTTTTTTACTTTTCTTTATTAGGGACTCATACACTACTGTTTAAAAGATTGTGGTCAGTAAGAATTTTTAATTTTTTAATTTTTAATGTTTTTGAAAGTTTCATATGCTCAGCATGGATCATTTGTTTGATTAAAATAAAGTAAAAACAGCAATTTAATATTACATTTCTATTTTAATATATTCAAAAATGTAATTTATTCCTCTGATGTCAAAGCTGAATTTTCAACATTGTTACTCCAGTCTTTAGTGTCACATGATCCTTCAGAAATCATTCTAATATGATGATTTGCTGCTCAAGAAACATTTCTTATTATTATCTATGTTGAAAAAACAGTTGTGCTGCTTAATATTTTTGTGGAAACAGTGATACGTTTTCCCCCCAGGATTCTTTGATGAAAAGAAAGTTCAAAAGAACAGCATTTATTTGAAATGGAAATCTTTTGTAACATTATATCTTTGCTGAATAAAAGTATTACTATAATTAAAGTATTATTATTATTATTTTATTTAAAATCTTACTAACCCCAAACTTTTGAATGGTAGTTTATCTTATTGACTCTTAGGCCATTATCTGCAGTTTTCTGCGCATACATTCGGCCTTTGTTACCTTTGAGTTTGATGTGCCTATGTAGAGTAAAATAAATACGTTTAGGTTCATTGTCCTGATCTTGCTCCTCGCAGATGAAGTAGGGAACCCTCTGTTAAATGATGGTGTGAAGAGCCAGCAGGCCCAAGCAGCCGGACCAAACGCTGGAGCCACTGGAGGGATGAAGCGAGGTGATTACACTTCACTTTATAATACCATTTCATTAGATTTTAAAGCTAAGACATGTAAGTTTACATCTCTTTTTTTCCCCATCCAAAGTAGATCCCGAACAGGCCCAGAGGATGCGGGAAACCGGGCTCCAGCTCATCCAGAAAGCCTTAGCGGTTTTGCAGATCTTTGCTCTGAGCCAGTTTGGATGCGCTGCAGGCCACGTGCCCCAGAACGTGTGGTCTCAGGGTGCCGAAGCTCAAGATTACGGCCCCTTGCTACAGAAACTCGAAGGAGCCGTGGAGTGTGTGCGTCTGCAAGCCTCCCGCCAGCAGCCCAGCTCTCAGGAGGAACATGTGGTCAGCCACTCCGCCTGCCTGTCGCCGGGAGGACCTCGGGACGAACTCACTGCGTTGGTGCGTAAAGAGCTAGCCGTTGCGCTCCGGGACCTGCTGGCCCACGGATTATATGCTCCTTCTCAGGGAATGAGCCTGGTCCTTGCCCCCATTTCCTGCCTGCTTCCCTTCAGCTCCTCTCCTCAGACCCTGCATCCTTGGGAACTTTTCGTCAAGTACTATCATTCCAAAAACGGCCAGGCGTTCGTGGAATCACCTGCCCGACAGCTCTCGCAGTCCTTCAGTTTGCCTGTAGGGGACGGTCCTGTGACGGTCACACCCAAGCAGTCTCTGTTATGGGCCATTCATACAGTTCTTAAAGAGCATGGACGATTCAAGCGTAGCGCAGAATCTGAGTTTAAGGCCTTAGTGTGCATGGCTCTCAATGAGCAGAGGCTTGTGTCATGGTTCAACCTGCTGTGTAAGTCTGGGACACTCATACACTCACACTACCAGCCCTGGAGCTACATGGCCCAGACAGGCTTTGAAGGTGCCCTGCGCATCCTGGGCCGCCTCAGCCATCTCAAATTCAGCCTTCCTGTAGACTTGGCTGTCAGGCAGCTGAAAAATATCAAAGATGCTTTCTAAGCAAAAATATATTTGATAATTTTGGCGATAAGGAAATAGGAACCCTCCCTACCCTCAAAATATTAAAATTTATGATGGAAAACATATTCTGTAATACTATTTCTCTTTATTCAGAAGCTCAAATCATATTCCCAGAAGTACACTGGAATTAAAAAATGGAAATGAAGCAACTTGTGCACTTTTTTGAGACTCTGTGTTGCAGTTGGCTCGAATGCCTCCAGTCTCCTCTAAACTGAAGAGCGTGATTATGTAGGCAGGTTTTAATATGTTGCATCGGTCACAACTCACAGGAAATGTGCTCAGTTTAGTGACCCTGAGTATGTGACTGCTTCCACATAACCATTGAGGGGGCTTGTTATGTCTAGCTTTTACCAAAATCAACCACATTACATTATATAGAAGAATGATTTATTACCTGAACTCTTTTCAAGGGCCATTGCATATGTTTGAGATGCACTACAGTGTATGTATACTGTATAACATACACTACAAAAATACACACACACACACACACATATATATGTACATACCTATAGTTGCAAAATAGTAACTTAATGGTTTAAATACATTTTGTTTGTTATAAACGTTATGTAGCCAAATGCACTCATTTCCTGAGCGTGTACTGCATTACTGCACAGTGCTTAAAATTGTTTTCCATTTGCATTATTTAAAGTGATTACATTTCAAACACTGGGATAGTGCATATCATATCTGGGTCATTGCTGCTCTGTGGTCATGCTGGTGAGACCTCGCTTAGGTCAATCAACACACTCAGGTCATTCTGAAAAAAACGAAGAGATGCTCATTGGTGTTTGTAAATCACTGTATTCTTCTCCCCACAAACTGGCTCATTTTGGCCAGTTGACACTGTAAAACTGATTGTACAAAACTGAATCTTGTGGTAGTGCTGCTATAGGAGGAAGTACATCAAACACATTTGCTGAGTATGAAACTGATATGCTGTGCATTGATGCTGACTGAATTATTTATGACCTGTTATGCCAGTGTTCAGAGGCTCTGCTTGAATACCTTGTAATTTCCATGTCTTGTCAATCCTTCTTTACTGCTCTGAAATATTGAATGTACAATCCTTGATATTGTATCCTGCTGCTGTACACATTCTGATTCCAGATTCCACATTCTTTAAACCAGATCTTTAAATACAGATTTCCTGAAACCTTCATGCAGTAAGAAGGGACTGTTTGTTACCATATACTGGAAATTGATTTTTATTCAAAGTCTTTGTCTGTACCATGAGCCCTGTGCATTTATTAGCCCTTTTTATTTAATGTAGTCTTTTTTTCTTTCCACCCGAATATATGATTGGCTTATTTTGATGTCCATATGTTTGTTTTTTTTCCCATCATGTCTATTTAAGAAATGATTGCTATCTTTGTACTTCTACTTAGACCTAAAAAGTCTTTCAATAATTTCAAATCAGTGTCAATTACATTCACTTTTTTAAAAATGTGCCATCATTTTTGGATGTAATGATGGTGTCTTTTCAGTGATTTCATGGATTAAATGTTCTGGATGCTCTTTGAATCTGTCACATTTGCTCCAGTTCTTTCTCTCTTCTCATAAAAATATATAATTTAATTAATATAATACAATTTAATGAAGATATTTACGGTTTCCAAAATAGATCTGGTCTACTAATGCTATTAGATTAGTTATAGTTTTATTTTATCTCATACTTATAACGGATTTCTAAATGGATGTACAAACAAACAAACAAAATAATAATATCTCCGGGTATTTGTAATATCACCCAGGGTTGGTTGTTAGAATTGACAATGGCTTTGGCAGTTGGCAGTTTCTGAATTTGAATTGGGTGGTAAGATGTAGAACTGTAAATTGGTTGTAAAATTGAGGAATTAAAATTGAATGAAAAAAAACAAAAACATTTCAGTGTAGTTTTTAATAATACGTTTCATTTTCCATAGGGAATAACCCATAACCACATTATCAAATATGTTTGAGGTATTTCCACAAACATTAGATAATTACTATAAAACAATTACAATAATTATAATGTTCTGAATGCATTTTATGGTGCATTCATTATGTATTTTTATTCGTTGAATTCGTGGAATTGAAACTAAATCACTATTGAATTTAATTTCACACACATGAATTAAATTATTTCACACAAAAAGTATTTCTTATTTTTGCGCAAGCATGAGTACATCGCATATCCGAAACTTTTACGTGTAGAGGGTGACATTTATTCGGAAATACGTCACTCGCCGCGGGTGTCAAGGGTCACGCTCGCTCTTTCTACTTCCTTTCCTGTTGTCGTCGGCCATAGAGCACCATCAGTAAGTTTCATACACGAGAAAATAATCCATGAACATCGACAAAACAGTAACACCTACGGGGGTTTCTTTCATGTCAGTTATAGAGAGAATATCCCTGTCGCCTATTTAAAGTGTTTATTGTCTGAATATTACGTTAAGGGTATGAGATAATAGGATTATTAGTCACTCAGTCTCTGCCTTCTAACATGATAGCTTTCCTGCCCGTGCCGAGGAACTGGCGGCAGCTTACGTTCATTATGGCTCGTGTGCAATATACAAATAAATATGGGAAGATGAAATTGTTCCGTTGTGAAATTACTGAGATATTTACAACTCTGTCGTTTTAATACAGCTGTATTATTATCAGTTAGCATAGTGCTGTAAGCTGCCATATCTAGTCTTGTAAATGTGCTTACCCGAAGAGACAATTTATTAGCCTCATTATAACTATGACTTAAGATAATTGTTACGTTATTATTTTGCTCATTACAACGGTTTTGGCGATATAAGCTGCTTGTGTTGTGCTACTTGGTGTCTTGTATGCTGGTTTTGCTTGTAGAGCTAATGTCATGCATACTCGTGTTTTTCAGAGATGGGCAAGTTTATGAAACCTGGTAAGGTGGTGATGGTCCTGGCTGGACGTTATGCCGGACGCAAGGCAGTGATTGTCAAGGTACTTTTCAGTAATATCTCTCCATCTTCAGGGAAAGATGGCTTCCAGGGTTACATTTGTTTAGAATCATAACATCTTAAGTGTTCATGAGTGTTTATATATTGACAGTGTTGTGCTCTTTTTATTCCTTTCAGAACATTGATGATGGTACAGCAGACCGTCCTTACAGCCACGCTCTGGTCGCAGGCATCGACCGTTATCCTCGTAAAGTCACAGCAACCATGGGCAAGAAGAAGGTTGCCAAGAGGTCCAAGATCAAGGCCTTTGTGAAGGTGTTCAACTACAACCACCTCATGCCAACCAGGTATGTACATCCTGAACAGTCTGAGGGACGTCTGTGCAATAATTCGCACAGGTTAAGAGCATCGCTTGCTCTCATATGACACAAAGTCTCTTATACTCACCAGGGATGTATTTATTTGATTAAAAATACAATAAAAACAGTAATACTGTGATTATAGTGAGACATTTTTTTTGCATTTTTTAAATAGAAAGTTCAAAAGAACTGTTTATTTGAAATATAAGTCTTTTGTAATATAAATGTCTCACTTTTGCTCAATTTAATGTCTTAGTAAGCACAAAGTTGAGCGGCAGTTTATATTAGGGGTCTTAACGATACATCGTTATATCGAGATCGCAATATAAAAATGTGATATGTATCGTTGATTTAAATGATAGGATTGATTGATTTTAGTTAGGTTTAACCCAGACTCCGCTTACTGTACTTTAAAAGGTATAATTCACCCAAAAATGTTGTTTCAAACCTATAAGATTTTCGTTCAACTTCCAAACACAAATAAAGATTTATGAAACTGGAGAGATTTCTGTCCCTTCATTTAAAGTCCATTCCTCTAAAGTCCATTCCTCTAAAACTTAAAAGATAAAAAAAAGGGCATAAAGGCACCGTAGAAATAATAGAGTGGTTTAATCCAAGTCTTCTGAGGAGATGGCTTTATATGATTAACAGATTTACAACGACGTTCATACTGTAGTAAATGCGTTCATTCAAATGCTTGCACGACACGCGAAAACAACATGAGAGTGAGTAAATGCAGAATTAATTTTTGGATGAACTAACCATTTACACTTTGGGAATAGTCGTTTTGATATGCTTTCGATTATAACTGATTGCACTGATCATCACAAACATTTAAATCACCAGATCACATTTAGTTTTAGTAGTATGATTATTCAAAGCGCTTTAGATGGTTTATTCTTATATGTGTAGTGCATTAATAGCGGGAGAGCGAGCACCGTAACTTTGTAACTATCGTGAGTGTATCGGTACAGCCCCTAGTTTATATAGATGGAACTTCATGATGTAGGATTGATTTTTTTTAATTTTTTTTTTTAATTTTTATAAATTAAAGATTTTATTGGTTTTTAAAACTCTTCACAACATGTCTCATGTATTTCACTAACCTTTTTGGATTTTACACATCGGCTAGGATGCTGAGATCGACGGATGAAATGTTGTTGGCAGTCCTTCATTCTAAGAAGTCAAAGGGTCACTGAGCTTTTACAGTAGTTTCTCCTAAATTGTGGAACAGTCTTCCACTCTATATTCGGCAGGCTTTTAAAGGAAGGGGATCTTAAGTAATTGTCTCTGTGGTGTGATAAATGTTACTGGCTATTTATGATCTAAGTGCACCTTACAGACTGTCGCATATAGTTTTCATGATTGAATGTGCTGCTTTATGGATGGAACTTGTACAGTTACCACTAATAGATGCTTGGGAGGTTTACCTATGTTGTGAATTAAAAAAAAAAATAGAATTTCATTTGACCACTTTAAGCAGCACAATGTGTTACAGTTCCAACAAGGATATGAGAGGAAATCAGTGAATTGAAAGGACTTTGGCTCTACATGCCCACTCCATTTCCTCTTGAAGCCAAAGTGTTAAAGCCAGAACAGGTTTTAGGTCTTAATTTGCCTTTTTATTTGTGATTTATAAAGTTGTGCGGCGTCTCTGGTGTTCTCTGTTTAGAGTTCATGTTTTGTTTTTGGCTCTTGACTGGCACATTTTCTTTTTCCTGTCTAATGAACGCTGACTATAACAAGGCACATTTTAATTATGTACATTTGTTTGTCTAATCAATGCATCATGTTTCCTCAGATACTCTGTTGACATTCCTCTGGACAAAACTGTTGTGAACAAGGATGTTTTCAGGGATCCTGCTCTGAAGCGCAAAGCCAGGAGAGAGGCCAAGGTTAAGTTTGAAGAGAGGTAGGTGTTTGTCACCAGATACATCTGAACTACTTCATTTTGCAATTACAATTAAATTGGATGTTGTTTGATCTTTAATGCTTACATGTTACATAAAGGATTATGGTGTAGTGCACAGATAATTGGCTAAATTTGCCCAAATTTTATCCAGACAAGGCTGTGGCAGAATTTGACTCATAGCGTTGTGGTCACGTAATCCAAAGCCTGCTAACTTTAGCTTCTGTTCAGATGTAGGAACAGTCTGACATTGTTGTGCACTGGACATAATATTCGCTTTGCTACTATTAATATAAGCATGTGTTGTCCTAAATGTGGTGATACAGTGATGACGATGACTGTTTTCTTTTACAGGTACAAGACAGGCAAGAACAAATGGTTCTTCCAGAAGCTCCGATTCTAAGCTTTTGTTGGTTTCGCAAATAAATCTGTAAAAATTCCACAGAGTGGTCCTTGCCTTATTTTTTTTGACCTTGGTTACTTATCATCACTTTGTATTATTTCCTGAGTCCTGATAATCACTTTTGGAAGAGATAGCATATGTTTTCTGAAGTTTATAATCTCATAATCAAAATAGAACGAAGCAAAATCCTCAAAGTTGTTACTGGTCGTGTCTAATTTGACATTACTGTTCGTGTTGTAAGGAAGAGTGTCATCATTTAGAGTATTACATCAACCAAAATATTTGTGAACAATATTAAACTCTATAAACACACTGGATAAGAAATAGCCAAGTGGTAATGCAGACCCACATGCACTTTATAGTTATGAATGATGGTAAAGCTTTATCTCTATATGTACAAACCTCACATAGAGCATTGTAAATATAAGAGCTGAAATATAAGGATTTTTTTTAATGCTATAAACTGACAATTTTCTACATTTTGACAGTTTTTGTGTCTGAAAACATTTCAAGCTTGTTTTTAACTCTAAATTAAGGGTTATCAGTGTATTAAATACAGTATTTTTCTCTAAAATGGGAGCTCTCGGGTAAAGTGTGTCAGTATTTTTTTTTACATTGATCTCCTTGAAAAGCTTGAAGTGGGCTGCCAAATTTCAGAAGAATGAGGGAGCATTGGCAGAGATAAGGATTTTTCACACAAAATGTTGCCTCAGTTTGGGATTTTTTTTTTTTTTTTCATGTTTGGGGAAACTGCAACCTTGATGGTTGGAAGCAGGTATAATAAATTCATTTGTTTCTTCAGTCCAATAAAAGATACAATTAATTTGTTATGTCGTTATTAAGAAACTGTTATGTCACTTCTGTAAATCTTTTTTTTTTTAATTATTTTTAGAAGTCATGTCTCTGTTATGCTGTCTTATAATTTTAGTTGATAGCAGATATCCTGCAATATAATTAAGTGCATTACATTTACTTGTATGTTGTATCCCACTTCTCATTGCCTAAAACGTGACACGACTATCGTGAGCTGGGCTGCACGATAAAAACAACCCTAAACCTGTATTTGGCTTCAGGCCTGCCGCCAGGGGGCGCAGTGTGTTTCTCATGATCACCCGCTGCGCGCTGCTGTTGTGCGCATTGAGACATTCCGACTGCGCGGCGGAGGAGAGTCTCACTTCAGAATGTGACGAACCGAACAAATGCACGAAAACCCTCCGGTTTAGACAAAAGGTGAGTTATCTGCATGAGCCGTAATATTAATCCTTAATTAACCTCCCCTTTCTGCTGCATTAGCTTCAAAATGACTCAATTCATATCACTGCAATGTACACAATGTGCCACGATCGTGCGCCATTGCTTTTAATGCGATCAGCGCACAGCTCTTGAAACTGGACTGATTGAGCAGAACCGTTACCGCACAGGTATCTGATGATTTTGATGTTCGTTCCGTAATGATTTTGTTCCGTTTTTAAACAATAGTAGCAACAACAAAAACATTACATTGTGCTTTGTTCTGGACAGGCAATATTTTAGCTACCCCCATGACTTGATCAACTTCCTCGCCTACTAGTGTTTTGTTTGAGTTGACAGCACGTTTTGTTCTTTGTTTTTGAATTTTGGCTGCTTAGTAGTGTTTTTTAGGCTTAAGAATTACATCCATAACATTCGGTTATGCATATTACTTTTTAATGTAATACATACACCTGGAATATTATTTAGTAAACTATTCTGATGTAGATTAGAAAATACAGCTATTAAGTGACTTTTGCAACATTGACTGACGTAAAGGATTTCCGGAAATAGTTGGAAGTAGATATGTTACTTTTTGCAAAACTAGTGGCATGTTTCCCCACGTCTCAACAATTTTGTTTGTATACAGGAAACACCTCATTTTAGACCACAATAATTTATTATTATGGTGTAGGGCCTCCTTTAGCGGCCATTACTTCGTCTTGGGAATGACAGATACAAGTCCTGCACAGTGGCCAGAGGGATCTTGAGCCATTCCTTTTCCAGAAAAGTGGCCAGGTCACTATGTGATGCTGGTGGAGTAAAACTTTTCTGACTTGCTCCTCCAAAATACCCCAAAGTGGCTAAAAAATATGTAGATCTGATGACTGTGCAGGCCATGGGAGATGTTCAACTTCACTTTCATGCTCATTAAACCATTCTGTCACAAGTCTTGTGTGTATTATTGGTGCATTATCATGCTGATACACGGCACCCCTTTCAGGGTACAATTTTTGAACCATTAGGTGCACATGGTCCTCCAGAATGATTCAGTAGTCCTTGGCAGTGACGCCCATCAAGACAGTAGGGAATGCCATGATATCGCAGCCCAAACCATCACTGATTCACCCTTGTGCTTCACTCTGGGCACGCAACAGTGCAGGTGTTAAGCGTCTTTGGGTCTTCTCCCCACCGTAACTCCCATGGATGTGTAAAGGTAACCTCCAACACTATATTGGCCAGTGTTTCAATTTCATTGTCCAACCCCTATATATATGAAGGGATGTGATGGAGTGAGATAAAATCTATTTGAGGTTTGTTTTGCTGCTCTAGAGATGATGGACTGTCTTTTTTGAGTCTTATAACACAGATGAGATAAAATGAGCATGTTTGCACTGATCAAAATGACAGCATTGCAGCAAAAACCCATGATGGCATATTAGCAGCAGCTTCCTGTACCTCATATGTGTCAGGCCAATATGAAGGTCAACTCTGTGCTCACAGCTGATTATCTGCTCTCTGTTGATCTGTTGACCTATGGATTTTCCTTTCTGTGTTACTAGCCTAAAGCTGTCATTTGTTCTAGCTTTTGCACTATTTGTCGATTTTGTAGGAGGTAATACCAGTTTAATGTAGTTAAAATTCTCCAATCCACAAGTGTTGTTGGTTTTTCCCTCTAGTATTCTCATATAATACGCCTTGATTTTAAAGGGATAGATTTGCTGACCCTCATGTCATTCCAAACCCATATGACTTTCTTCTGTGGAACAAAAAAGTTGTTAATCAAATAGTTTTGGTTCCCATTGACTTCCATTGTATGGATGAAAAAAATCAATGGAAGTCAAAGAGAACCACAACTTTACCAATCTTTTTCAAAATATTCAGGGTTTTCATTTCTGGGTGAACTTTCCCTTTAACTCTCCTAACTACCCCAATCTTTGACACTGAACATGTTGCATGCTGAATGCATCCAGACGGCACGCTTGGTGTCGGTCAAAGTCTCATGCTGAATTGTTTCTTATAAGCTAGTTTACTGACTTCTGCAGGGATAGTATAGGCTACGGGGAGGGTGACCCACCCCAGCTGTGTGCTCAATAGATAAGATATCAGTATGCTGTGCAGGGCCATTATAATCACCCCTGCTGCTAGGAGTTACTTTCTCTTTATTTTTGAATAAATGTCGTTATTTAAGAGCAGATGATATTACGCTGTCTTACTGTCTGACTGAGGAGGTCAGTAGAGGTCTCCCTGATGACAGGAGCTATAAAACGGGACCATAAAAATAAATATAACCTAAGCATCTTGGATGACTGTATTCTGATATATGCAGTAGACCCCTCTGCTCTGTCTTTCAGGTGGGCCGGCAGGATGGGGGAAGGGCCTGCAGTCAGGCCTTCGGCTGCTATTACGCCCTTGCAGCAGATGCTGGCGTCTGGCACTGGGGCTGTGCTAACATCTCTTTTTGGTGAGGACAAGAATCAGCACAATAATTTCTCTATTCAGAGATGTTTCTGTTTTCACCGTTATGTAATTTACTTAATTTGTCCAATTTTAGCAATGTTTTCTTTTTGTGTGTGTGAAAAGAGTAAACATTTGATCAAATACATATGTTTTAGTATTAATAAATTGCATTGGGCATTAAATGCATTAAATTTAAGATTTTTTTTTTTTTTTTTCCAGCAAGGACCCTTTAAATTAGTTTAAAAGTGACATTTTATAATGTTACAAAATATCCATTTCAAATAAATCCTTGACATTTGAACTTTCTATTCATGAAGGATTCCTGAAAAATGTATCAGTTTCCACAAAAATATAAAGCAGCACAACTGTTTTCAACATTGATCATAATAAAAAAAAATGTTTATTGAGCAGTAAATCATTATATTAGAATGATTTTTGAAGGATCATGTGACATTGAAGACTGGAATCATGGCTGCTGAAAATTCAGCTTTGATATCAAAGGACTAAATTAAATTTTAAAATATATTCAACAGGAAAACAGCTATTTCAAATTGTAATGATATTTCCCAGCATTAGTATTTCACTGTTTTTCTGATCAAATAAATGCAGTCTTGGTGAGCATAATGCACTTCTCAAGAACACAAACAAAACCCCAAACTTGAACGGTAGTGTATGTTGGGATATAATTATGTTTTCATAAAGTAAGTGGGTTTAAAGTTTTACAGTTTAATTGGACATTTCCAGCTTTATGCTTGTGCAAGCCTTGTTATACGTAGAATCGAAATGCCAACTTTTATACAAGGCTAAATCTTAATTTTTCTCTCTCTTTTTCTTCCTCTTGCTCTGCAGTCACACCATTGGATGTGGTGAAGATCAGACTTCAAGCCCAGCAAACTCCTCTCTATCGAGGTACAGATCTCAAGCAGCTTTTCAATTCTTGATCACAGACAGAATGTCAGATGATTGAACGGTGAACTTCATGCATTTTCTCCAGACATTATACAAGTCACACCAGTTCAACATCAGTTCCAGTGTTTCTACAACCAGTGCTTCACATTTCCCTTCAAATGCTTTAAATAAACAGTCTTCAAGTTCATTATATCTTGGTCTTACTGTAAAGCTGATCTCATCTGAGGCTTTATCTCTGAATGATTGAATGACAAAATATGTCTCTTAAAGCTAAGTGAATTTTCTGTGCCACTAGCATTGCAAAAATGACTGATTCCAAACAGGTTTTTCAAGCACACCCCGTCTGCCGTTGTTTGCTAAACTCAGTCCTGCCCCAAACCCTCACCATTGGTTGAGTCAACGTCCTGTTGGGTTGGTTAGGGTACAAATAGAGCTAATGTTTTGTAGAGGTGTGAATCATCACTGGTCTCACGATTCAATTCGATTATGATTATCATGTCTTCGATTCGATATCACAATGCGTTGCATCCTCAATTTTCAATATTACTGCAGATGGCTACATATTCGTCAAATGAATACAAGTAGTCAGATATATGAACTCCCTTTTTTTTATCTGCTCCAAGAAAGTACACTTCCTGAATGTAGCAAACATCAAACACAACTTAAGTCCGAACAGAGACGACAGGACTATTTAGAACTAGTAAGTACTAAAAGCGCATGAAACTGTCAAGTAGTGTACCTAAATTACAATAACGCTCACACACCCGCACGCACACGCATGCAGCCTCGCTCACGCTGTAAATGTTAAAATAGTGGGTGCATTTTTTTTACTTGCCATTTTACGCTAGCAGGAAGCGCGTATGTGACGAATGATGTCAGAGAAACATCAGTAGGCTATAATCGATTATGGTCTATTACTGCATCGATGCAGAATCGTCCACGTCCGCATCGCGATGCAACGATTAATTTCAACACCCCTAATATTTTGATAGCTACAAATGGCTTTGATTGACCTACAAATGGCTTACTCACTGCATATTAAGCTGGAATAAAATAATTAGAAATACCTGAGCTTTATTAACAGTGAAAATGAAGCTATACTAACATTCAAAAGTTTGGGGTCTTTAAAGTCGGCATGAAGCAGAAGTTGCGATTACTCTTTTCTTCCCTATTGTGACGTGTATCTTAGTGAAACGGCTTCTCGAAGTAGAAAAGTGTAGGGCGGGACTTCATTTTGTCAACTGGGAATTGATTGGATTGTTGGATGGTTCTGATTTGCTATTGCTGTGATGTCATGTGAGTGACAGGTTGTTCTGCCCTCACGCCAGTAAACACTTAATCAGAGAAGAGATGTTACTGCAAGAGGGAGAGGAAGTTATTTTGATTTAAAAATTACCAGGGCACATGAATTTAAAAAAAAGTGGTATAAATTATTTATAATAAATACCGCAATATTACATAATATTTTTTTTTTTTCATGTTTTTGAAAGAAGTATCTTTTGGTCACCAAGTCTTTGATCAAAAATACAGTAAAAACTAACATTGTGAAATAGTATTACAATTTTAAATTGATTTCAAATGGAAATCTTTTGTAGCATTATATATGTCTTATCTGCCACTTTTGACAAATTGAATGCATCCTTGCTGAAGCAAAACTGACCCCAAAACTTTTGAACGGTAGTGTATATCTAAAAACCT
Source organism: Coreius guichenoti (assembly GCA_039654105.1). Classification (NCBI taxonomy): domain Eukaryota; kingdom Metazoa; phylum Chordata; class Actinopteri; order Cypriniformes; family Gobionidae; genus Coreius; species Coreius guichenoti. The sequence goes on from CM077171.1 coordinate 28,446,611, forward strand.
GCTACAAGCCCTTGATAACACAGACCTCATGCTGTTTTGCGTTTGCTATATGCACTATGAGCTATCTTTCTCTCTCTTTCTCGTAGCACTAGCAGCAGACTCAAGGCCTTGGGCTGGGGCCATCCGCCCTTCAAAATGTGAGTATGTAAATCAGATGAAGTGTCATCAGTGGTCCTCTCCCGAAGACCAGCAGCTCGCTTTACTAACACTCACTAATTACCACTCAAAGAATTGCAAACACATTCTGCAAAACAACTAAATAACATAGTGCAAACAACATTTTGGCTTATATAACACCTCTCTAAAGGGGTAAATGCAAGGTCACGTTGCAAACAGACATGACACATGTGCACAAAACACCCTAACAAGTTGAAAAATGCATTCAGAAAATATTTCGGAGGTCTTCTCTGCTTGTATCTAAATGTTTATTCAGTGTGTTTATAGCAGTGGATCATTTACTGAACTCATGAGGACAAACTAAAAGCCATGCCAGGTAGACCTACTTTGAGCCTGTCTTGCGTAATGTCCAAAAATAGTAGGAAGACTGCTTGTTTGTGCCAAGGCTGAAATTGGTTAAACTGTCGCAGCATGGTCAGTGCCATGGTCACTAATATTTATAGAGCCTCTTATCTAAGACCTCAGTCCTAATCACCAAATCCTTTGAACTGAATACAGGAAATTATTGGAAAAGGCTTTATTGGAAAACTCAGTGTAAACGCATAGCTGCTATATGTCTGCAAATACAACAATCCAGGAGTCATTGGGGTTACACACTGCATAGACAATTTTTTTTTTGTCTTTTTGTTGTTATTAACTGTATTGTGAAAGTGTTCAAAGTCACGATAAAACAGAAAAAGTCTTTCCCCCCCATATTTGACGTATCAGAAAAGTATGGAGGTGACTTGGTTCTATGCATCGGTTGTTGATTGGATGGAGGCTGATGTAAATGCAAGCTTGCAGTCAATTGTAAGGGTTTAAGCAGACAAAATGATTGGAGAAGCCCTCCATACGTCCCCAGAGAGAAGTATGGTCTTCATTTAATGTTGACTTAAACTCATATATGTATATTGTTAATGTTTAGTTGCTGTCCTAACTTTAACCATTTTGACTGCAAGTTTCTACTTAATGTTCTACAATAACCAATTGAGATTAAAAAAGTGTTTTGTAGTTGAAAAGTTCACAAAAACATTTTTTGTGATTGATCTCTATCAAAGTCCCTTTCAAGGAAAGTCTGTTCACTCGGCGGCCATATTTGCAGCACCTCCAAGACCAAGTCTTATCAACTTTTTTAGGGAATCCTAAAAAATCTCAAGAACTGCTTTCCGAACTCACAATTAAGTAACATATTTCAAATCAGCAACAAGATCTGACATGGACTGTACCATAAATGTTGTTTCTTAAGCTCAAATAGCATTAAAAAAAACTTTTTTTCAGGCTAAATCTGCCAATGCGTGTGTGCAGTCCTAAGCACAAGTCTCAGAACAGACTTACCCTGTGCAAATACCCTCACTTGCGGTCTTGGCCACTTGAGAGCGTGTGACAGGAAGTAAGTGCGCAAGACTGTCCCATGTCTTAAAAATGCCAAAGCACAGTACCCTTAATGCACACTAAAGTACACACTCATGAAATCACGAGATGTCGAGGAAAACGTTCCACTGTAAATTAAATTAATTAGATAAACACAAAGTTGAACACTTGGGCCAAATACAGGAAATACGTCATGTAAGTAGACAAGTGGTCAAGTGCAAAGACCGCAAGTGTGGGTATTTGGATAGGGCAACTGTTTCTAAAGCAACCGGAGCTTCTAACAGCAGCTGCAGTGACGCAATGACTTCATCAATCAGTGATTGGGTCTTTTATTTTAGAAGGCGGGACTTATTCCACCATCTTGCTCATTGCACTTTCTCCCATTCTTAAGTAATATGAGTGCGCCATTTTTGTATGTCTAAAGTCTTTGTCTATAATCTGAGAACTTGGGTGCTTGTGGCCATTGGCAATTTATTCGCAAAAGTATTACAAATTAGGTTTATGCTACTATATTTTCTTTTTAGGGAAATGTTTCCTCTATTGTAATGGGTTGATGGACCACGTCTATGTGTGTCAGAATATGTCAAGCTGTTCCAGCTGGTACAAAACTCCCACCCACTTCAGTGGGACCGTGGTAAAAATTAATTTGCATCTTTACAAATTGTGATTCCAAGTTTTTGTAATGACACATTCTTGATTAATTCACTTTTTGTTTTTCAGGATGCATTTGTTAAGATCACACGTAATGAGGGGATCAGGTCTTTGTGGAGCGGACTTCCTCCCACACTGTAAGTCCAGCATCATGCCAGTATACAGTTACAGTTAAAAAAAAAAATACATATAAAAAAAAAATACATATAAACTGCGCAAGTCACAGTTTATATGTATTTTTTTTTTTTATATGTATTTGTACTAAATCAGTTTTATAGGACAGATCTAATCTAGTCCTGTGTTAGTGTGCCTCTATTTGTAAAGTGTGTGCTGTAACTGCAGCTCATACGAAAGACTTGAACAAGTGCAGTTGCTAAAAGTAATGACTTTTAGTTTAGTAATTAAGTCATTTTAATTCTGTAAATGCTTTGACAGATTCAAAGTTCATTGAGTGTAGGATTCTGACAGATAACTCTCATTAAAAGAAGTCATTAGTTGTGAATCCGACTATAGTAGTCATGCTGTTTACTGAATAACTGAAATGCTGTGTAAGCGTCTGACACTTTGACACTTGTAAATTTCTAAATAATGTGTTAATGATTGAACGTCTGACTGTAAATAATCTTTTTTGGGGTCTGTTGACTTGAGCGGATGGCTTGACAAACCAGCAAATCAAAACAACCATGAATCCTTGAAAATGACACACATTTGTACACACATTTGTGCACAAGTTGTTTACAAGGAATGGTCATTGGTGTGTTTCTGTTTGAAGAGTGATGGCAGTTCCTGCCACAGTCATCTACTTCACCTGTTATGACCAGCTGCGAGACTTCCTGCGTTACGGCATGGGCTATCAAGGGGACCATATTCCCCTCATAGCAGGAGGGTTAGCGAGATGTGAGCATTTACTCGTCCTTCCTGTCTCATACAAACATCTTTTACAAGACTGCATTATTGTAATGTGTATTATGAAGATCTTAAAATTATATAATGTGCATCCCTAAACAAAACTGTCAAAACTTGCATAATAAATTGGTTATTGACATATTTAATGTATCTGTCACTATTGGATATTTAATTGTGCAATCTCATATACACTCACCTAAAGGGTTATTAGGAACACCATACTAATACTGTGTTTGACCCCCTTTCGCCTTCAGAACTGCCTTAATTCTACGTGGCATTGATTCAACAAGGTGCTGAAAGCATTCTTTAGAAATGTTGGCCCATATTGATAGGATAGCATCTTGCAGTTGATGGAGATTTGTGGGATGCACATCCAGGGCACGAAGCTCCCGTTCCACCACATCCCAAAGATGCTCTATTGGATTGAGATCTGGTGACTGTGGGGGCCATTTTAGTACAGTGAACTCATTGTCATGTTCAAGAAACCAATTTGAAATGATTCGAGCTTTGTGACATGGTGCATTATCCTGCTGGAAGTAGCCATCAGAGGATGGGTACATGGTGGTCATAAAGGGATGGACATGGTCAGAAACAATGCTCAGGTAGGCCGTGGCATTTAAACGATGCCCAATTGGCACTAAGGGGCCTAAAGTGTGCCAAGAAAACATCCCCCACACCATTACACCACCACCACCAGCCTGCACAGTGGTAACAAGGCATGATGGATCCATGTTCTCATTCTGTTTACGCCAAATTCTGACTCTACCATCTGAATGTCTCAACAGAAATCGAGACTCATCAGACCAGGCAACATTTTTCCAGTCTTCAACTGTCCAATTTTGGTGAGCTCGTGCAAATTGTAGCCTCTTTTTCCTATTTGTAGTGGAGATGAGTGGTACCCGGTGGGGTCTTCTGCTGTTGTAGCCCATCCGCCTCAAGGTTGTGCGTGTTGTGGCTTCACAAATGCTTTGCTGCATACCTCGGTTGTAACGAGTGGTTATTTCAGTCAAAGTTGCTCTTCTATCAGCTTGAATCAGTCGGCCCATTCTCCTCTGACCTCTAGCATCAACAAGGCATTTTCGCCCACAGGACTGCCGCATACTGGATGTTTTTCCCTTTTCACACCATTCTTTGTAAACTCTAGAAATGGTTGTGCGTGAAGATCCCAGTAACTGAGCAGATTGTGAAATACTCAGACCGGCCCGTCTGGCACCAACAACCATGCCACGCTCAAAATTACTTAAATCACCTTTCTTTCCCATTCTGACATTCAGTTTGGAGTTCAGGAGATTGTCTTGACCAGGACCACACCCCTAAATGCATTGAAGCAACTGCCATGTGATTGGTTGATTAGATAATTGCATTAATGAGAAATTGAACAGGTGTTCCTAATAATCCTTTAGGTGAGTGTACGTGTATATATATATATATATATATATATATATATATAATTATACATACATACATACATACATTTTTTATATATATATACATACATACATACATACAGTGGGGAGAACAAGTATTTGATACACTGCCGATTTTGCAGGTTTTCCTACTTACAAAGCATGTAGAGGTCTGTAATTTTTATCATAGGTACTCTTTAACTGAGATTTTTTTTTTTTTTCTAAAAAAAATCCAGAAAATCACATTGTATGATTTTTAAATAATTAATTTGCATTTTATTGCATGACATAAGTATTTGATCACCTACCAACCAGTAAGAATTCCGGCTCTCACAGACCTGTTAGTTTTTCTTTAAGAAGCCCTCCTGTTCTCCACTCATTAGCTGTATTAACTGCTTGAACTCGTTACCTGTATAAAAGACACCTGTCCACACACTCAATCAAACAGACTCCAACCTCTCCACAATGGCCAAGATCAGAGAGCTGTGTAAGGACATCAGGGATAAAATTGTAGACCTGCACAAGGCTGGGATGGGCTACAGGACAATAGGCAAGCAGCTTGGTGAGAAGGCAACAACTGTTGGCGCAATTATTAGAAAATGGAAGAAGTTCAAGATGACGGTCAATCTCCCTCGGTCTGGGGCACCATGCAAGATCTCACCTCGTGGGGCATCAGTGATCATGAGGAAGGTGAGGGATCAGCCCAGAACTACACGGCAGGACCTGGTCAATGACCTGAAGAGATCTGGGACCACAGTCTCAAAGAAAACCATTAGTAACACACTACGCCGTCATGAATTAAAATCCTGCAGCACACGCAAGGTCCCCCTGCTCAAGCCAGCGCATGTCCAGGCCCGTCTGAAGTTTGCCAGTGACCATCTGGATGATCCAGAGGAGGAATGGGAGAAGGTCATGTGGTCTGAGGAGACAAAAATAGAGCTTTTTGGTCTAAACTCCACTCGCCGTGTTTGGAGGAAGAAGGATGAGTACAACCCCAAGAACACCATCCCAACCGTGAAGCATGGAGGTGGAAACATCATTCTTTGGGGATGCTTTTCTGCAAAGGGGACAGGACGACTGCACCGTATTGAGGGGAGGATGGATGGGGCCATGTATCGTGAGATCTTGGCCAACAACCTCCTTCCCTCAGTAAGAGCATTGAAGATGGGTCGTGGCTGGGTCTTCCAGCATGACAACGACCCGAAACACACAGCCAGGGCAACTAAGGAGTGGCTCCGTAAGAAGCATCTCAAGGTCCTGGAGTGGCCTAGCCAGTCTCCAGACCTGAACCCAATAGAAAATCTTTGGAGGGAGCTGAAAGTCCGTATTGCCCAGCGACAGCCCCGAAACCTGAAGGATCTGTATGGAGGAGTGGGCCAAAATCCCTGCTGCAGTGTGTGCAAACCTGGTCAAGAACTACAGGAAACGTATGATCTCTGTAATTGCAAACAAAGGTTTCTGTACCAAATATTAAGTTCTGCTTTTCTGATGTATCAAATATTTATGTCATGCAATAAAATGCAAATTAATTACTTAAAAAAACATACAATGTGATTTTCTGGATTTTTGTTTTAGATTCCGTCACTCACAGTTGAAGAGTACCTATGATAAAAATTACAGACTTCTACATGCTTTGTAAGTGGGCAAACCTGCAAAATCGGCAGTGTATCAAATACTTGTTCTCCCCACTGTATATGCATTTATTTAATCAAAATGCAGTAAAACAGTAATATTATTACAATTTATTCCTGTGATGTCAAAGCTGAATTTTCAGCATCATCACTCCAGTCTTCAGTGTCACATGATCCTTCAGAAATCATTCTAATATGCTGATTTGCTGCTCAAGAAACATTTCTTAGTATTTTTGTTAATCTTGAAAATGCTTGTGCTGCTTAATATTTTTGTGGAAACCAGTGATCTTTTTTTTTTTTTTGATGATTAGAAAGAACAGCATTTATTTGAAATAATACTTTTAAAGACTTTAAAGACACATTACAATGTTACAAAAGATTCTAATTTATTTTTAAGACAACCCTTTGAAGAGTAGTATATACACTGTTAAATGTAATCTTTATCAAATCTCAAATTGAAAATTAATTTTTCATACTGTACATTTATAATGCTGTAAATTCACTTTTAGTATTTAAAATGTTTGATTTAAATGTTGTATTTTAAATTTATTTAGACAAAAAAAAAAACTGCAAAATGTTAATGTTGGTGCATCCCCAGTTTTGTTGTACTTTTCCGAGTGTTCTGTTAGATCGTTACTGCTGTGATGTGATCTCTGTTGTCACATTATTGACGTCTCCTCTCTGTGCTGCTCAGTGGGAGCAGTGTCTGTGATCAGCCCTCTGGAGTTAGTTCGGACTAAGATGCAGTCCCGCAGACTCCCATACAGCGAGCTGATGGTGTGTATCCGCTCGGCTGTGGCTCAGGATGGCTGGTTATCTCTCTGGAGAGGCTGGGGACCCACTGTCCTACGGGACGTGCCCTTTTCAGGTCAGTGACCTGTACATTTTCTGGCAGTGTGATAGTGAGCGGGATGTTCCACAGATGCAACGCTTGACTGTTGTTTTTTTTTTTTCTCCCCTTCAGCACTGTACTGGTTTAACTATGAGCTAGTGAAGGCACAGCTGTGTGAGCGGTACAGGGCACCACAGACCTCCTTCACCATCAGTTTTACAGCCGGGGCCGTCTCAGGAGCAGTGAGTATCCCACTATCACCTCACTCTCAAAAGCCAGATATTATTGATGACTTTTACTTTATTTTTAATGACACATTAGAAAGAACTCAATGGCTGTAAATTAATATGAATGAGTTTATGAATGATTACATAAGGCTACTGTGAGGGGAAAAAAAAGATTAAACAATGTGAACAGAGCTTCATATCTTATCTGGCCTGACTAACAATAAAGGCTTTTTCCATGAGAACAAAACTTCTGCCGACTTCTGTCCCAGAAGAATGTAGGACATGAGTGAAACTGATCTTTTGCACTGAAAGTTTTGCGCTTAACTAATGGTCAATTGATATTTTGTGTATTATCTTACTACATACTTAAAACATGACTACATTGTTGAAGTTCTTTATAACAGAATTGGTTTTGCAGTGATAATAGAATTGTATAATTGTGAATATAACTGAGTAATAATTAATTTTCTCTTCTGCTCACCAAGGCTGCATTTATTTGAAGAAAAAATAAGAAATAAAATAAAATAGAAAATAAATGTGGTTTATTCCTGTAATGGCAAATTATGAAGCCAGACTTCAGTGTCACGTGATCCTTTAAAAATCATTCTAATATGATTTGGTGCTCAAGAAACATTTATCATCAATGTTGAAAACAGTTGTGCTGCTTTGAATATTTTTCTGAAAACCATGATATGATTTTATAAAGCAATATGGCCTGCCTTATCAGAATATCAATTTTCTTTTTGACAGATCGCTGCAGTTCTGACCCTGCCGTTTGACGTGGTGAAAACACGCAGGCAAATCCAGTTAGGAGAAATGGAGGCTCTCGGAGGTATAGCAGCTTCTGTAGTTTCACCTGTTAATACGTTAGAAAGAGTGTTGTAATACAACCTAACATATGATCTCATTAGGTGACTACTCGCTTTTAAAAACAATTCAGAGCTGATTACTTAAGCTAGAATTAATTACATTTGTCAGGCATCAAATTCTCAGCAATCTCTATGAAGAAACCGGCCTCCACATGGAACATGATGAGGAATATCTGGATTGACATGGGATACAGGGGTTTGTTTGCAGGTAAACTCTAATTTCTACTGACATTGATGTCAGAGTAGTTATATAACTTCATTAACCAAACTAGAGACTGACATCAGGCCTGTTTGTGACTGTCAAAATTAACTCAACTGCCTACATTTTAAAGCGGCCATATTATGCCCTTTTACAAACGCTTGTTTTTTGGGGTCTACTAGAATAGGTTTTCATGCTTGAATGTTCAAAAAACACATTCGTTTGTTGTTGTTTCAGCACTTCTCAGTCTGTCAGTAACGCTCTGTTTAGTTCCAGTCTAGTAAGCACTTCCTTCTGAAAAGCACAATGTGCTCTGATTGGTTGGCTGGACCAGTTGAGATTGGTCAACCGTTTCAAGCCTGTTTTGGAAATGTCACTCCCCTTATCATAACGGCGAGTTTCAACACACTACTCATGCAATTCAACCAGGCCAGCCTTATTTAAATGAGGAATATTGTGACGTGTTCGTTCCCGAAACAGAGCTTACTGATATACAGAATAACTCCCTTTGAAAGCACTTTGTGCTTTGTAACTTTGCAGACCTTTTCCATGCTCAAACAGTAACATTACACACTAAAGAAAGTTGGTAATGTAACAAAGCATAATAGGACAAGTAATTTTTTTTATTTATTTTTTTTTAAAAATTTTATTTTACAATTTCTGGCTCAAACAATATTTTGGTGTGGGACCGAACTGGATTAAAAAATTACACACCACAGCTTAAACTTTTTTTTAAATTTTTTATTATTAAAGCAGTGATACTGCTGTATACATTCAATAAACTGCTTTGCTTTTTTCAGGTTTCCTTCCAAGAGTGATCAAAGTTGCTCCCGCCTGTGCAGTCATGATCAGCACTTATGAGTTCGGGAAGACTTTCTTTCAGAAGCGTAATCTGGATCAGGCGAGATGCGGCGAGAGGGCCTGTGGTTTGTCCAGGATCAAGCCCTGAGGAAGCTGAGAGGGACTCCTTGTAAGCTACTGCAAACACTGATGACTTAAACCCAGCATTGTAATGTTTTGTGTGTTTTTTGTTTTTTTTTCTCTCAGAGTTTTCTGAATGAAACTCTAACTGTTGGGTGATGTGCCTACTGACTGGCACAAGGAATTAAAAGCTGTGAGACTTTAACTAATACTTTGCGTCTGAGATGTAGGACTTCAGTTATGATGCATCAATAAATGCACAATCCCCCCCAAACCCTGTGATGCCTTAGGGAACAATACCAAAGCATGCTGGCAGAAACACTACCTCCCCACTAATTCCCCACTTATTGAAATGGCTGAGGGTTGGGTGAGAAATCCAGGTTGTTGTATCTGCAGTGCATGACTTGAGTCCCTTTTATTAAAGACTCAGTGCTGCCCTCTGCTGTTCCTGTTGAAGAAACCTCAGAATGAATGGATAAAATATTCAGTACTGAGTTTTACTGTCTTTTTAGCAGGGATTTTTTTTTTTAATTAATGTTATTTTTTTATTTTTTTTTTGTTTTAATTTTGCAAGAGATGTCCTAGTGTGTAGTTGATGGATCTCTGCTCTTGTCCTGTTAACTAAACCTGCATTTAGTTCAGACACAAACAATATCTACTGCTGTAAACATACTGCTGACTTGAAATGATTAGACAGTTCTCACATTTTATCTAATAAAAGACATTTAAAATCCTCTTCAACTTAACGTGCATAACTGAATTCTACGCATTTACTGAAGCAAAAGGAAGCTGTACTACATAAGTGATTTATAGGTTGCATTTCTGAGTAAATGTGAGAGTATCTAAAAAATAATTGAATATGCCTGGTATAGATGGAATGTGAGCAGAATGATTTATTCTTAAAGGGTAAGTTCACTCAAAAATAAAAATTGACATTTTCTCACCCTCATGTCCTTCCATGTTCCATAGCGTGATATGACTTTCATTTTTTGCATGTAACACATCAGGAGTTACCCAGCAGAATGTTTAAATGACTGTTTTCTGTACAATGAGAGTGAATGGTGACCACAGCTGTCACTGGTCCCCATCCACTTCTACTGTATGGAAAAAATAACAATAAAAACAAAATGTTTGAACACTCTGCTGAACATCATCTTTATTCCACCCTAGACAGACATACAGGGTTGGACCAATGTGAGGGTAAATAAATTATCTAATTTTAACTTTGGTGGAAACTATGGTAAACGTAGTACTTTTTTGTTTGTTTATATGATTACATTTGTGTGATAATTTGTTTATAGATATTTTATAATAGCACATTTGAAATTAAGGAAACATTTGAAATATTTTATATGATATGAATTTTATTACCAGTTTAAACTTGCATCTTTACTAATTCTGCATGCAGCCACTGTAAGGCTAGAAGCTTGCTGCTGTTTTGAACCAATAATCGGAGCAAAAAGCAGACTTCGATATAATTAATCTGACTTCATTAAAGTTGTTGTTATTCTTTAAAGGTAGAAAGTCTTTATTAGAACTTTAGCTTTCAACATCAGTGGTAAAAGGAAAGATTCTTAAAGCTTTTAAAACAGGAAAGGTTAATTATTAAGTTACATTTTTAAGTATACAGAAAGCGGAATGGAACACCATACTGTATAGAAAAACTTTGCTATAACAAACAGGCTGTAAATGTCTTGTAGTATGAGGAGGTTATGCACCGGTGTGCGGGAGTGGCATGGTTAAAGCCTTTCTCCCAGATCAACAGTTACCTTTCCTTCTTATACCCTGAGCAAAGCATTGTTAAACATTAATGTGGAATACAAACACTAAAACCAACTGACAGAAAACCAAAAGATAGAGCAAATGGGTGGTGATTGAGAGGGGGAGAAGCACTCTCAAACCTAACCCTTGTGCCACGTCTAATTCACGTGTATTCATGATTTCTGAAGTACTAGGGCAGTAAAGAGTTCTACCCATATTCACGGAAGTCCTACAGCCACATTGATTTTCCAACTAAAAGGCATTTAATATCAGTAATAATAATAGCGTGCAAAGAAAAGAACATTAAGATCTGTTGCATATTATAGATTTTCTAACGTGTGTTTGACATTAATCTTGGCACAAAATGAATACATGTTCATAAATAAATCTTCATATGAACTTCAAACTACATGTTGAGCACAATGCATTACTCACCAATAGAGGGCGACGCCACAGTCTATGATCGTAACCAGAGATCTTTTTTTTTTTTTCTTTTTCTCGTAACTATCGATCGTAACGTGAGACGCGTATGCCGTGACGCAAACACGTCGAACTCGCGTCTTGCTTTATAAGGAAGCGCCGCCTCTCAGTCGCTCTCTTTCAATCGGACCGGGGACAAAATGGTGAGCGTTCGTCTCTTTTTCACAATCCAACCTATATCAAAGTCATCCTTCTGATTTCAGACACATCCTATTCAATTTATTATACATAGAAAGTAAACGAATGTTTTGCTGTGGTTATAGATTGTAAACGCCTGAGTGTTTTGCACATGGTGTGTGATTTGACCGTAAGGGGAAAATGGCAGCTGCTTTCGTTCTTCTATGCTAACACTTAAACGACTTAAATATGCTTTAGGAAACACGAAGGTACTACTGGGCTATTATATCTTTCTCTTTGTCAAACGTTCCTTTTCTGACTTTCGCTGTTCTCGTTATGGTTTCTGTTTGCGAATCTTTGTAAGGCCTATCACGTGAAGTGCCGTAAATTTTACAGTCGCAAGTTAAAGGGGCAGTCAGTCGTTTCTTAGGCTGTCGTTTATGGCAGACTTGATATGTTTCCATGTGGTGACCCACTGTTTAAAATCGCGTTTGTTTCTTTCCACAATTCAGTAGATTTAAAAAATAAAAATAAAAAAATAATTCTTTGACATTTGTTCTTGAAAGGGGCCATTCGCACAGAATTTATTAAAGTTCAGTGTCTTAATTTGAGAGCTACATCATGCACAAGATGCTGCAAGTGGTGTAGCACGTGTTTGCATTAAGAAACAATGGAAAAGTAGCGCAGTACAAAAAATATTGTTTTAACAGTCCCTTAAGATGTTTATTCTATTAGAAATTGCTCTTCATAAATTTAACTTTAAAGTCTGTACCCAGCATAGTTAAATCAGTTGTAAAGCTATGGAATTATGCAGATAATGTCGGGTCACTGGGAGCTTTAACATTGAACTTATGATGGGGGGTTTTTTTTTTTTAATAGTCTCACCGTAAATTTTCGGCCCCACGCCACGGCTCTCTGGGCTTCCTGCCGCGCAAGAGGTGCAAACGCCATCGTGGCAAGGTGAAGAGTTTTCCCAAAGATGATCCCAGCAAGCCTGTTCACCTGACTGCTTTCCTTGGCTACAAGGCTGGCATGACCCACATCGTCCGTGAGGTTGACAGACCTGGCTCAAGTGAGTTAATGTTTAAGCATTCAGATTGTTGCATGTTGAAAAGTGCTCTACTTTGCCTGAAGTGTGCCTGCCAGTGATGAGATCCTCGACGGGCGGACATATTTGGGCCTCTAGCCCTTGCTGAATGTCGAGTACTGAGCGCAGTTGCAATCCAAGTCTTAAACCTGCATTCTGATTAGATGTAGCTTGGTGTTTAAAATCTGTGAAGTGTTATTGTTTTCAGCAACTAACTGGCTTGTACTTGTGTTTAGAGGTCAACAAAAAGGAGGTGGTTGAGGCAGTGACCATTGTGGAGACTCCTCCCATGGTTGTAGTGGGTGTTGTTGGATACGTCATGACCCCCCGTGGCCTGCGCTCTTTCAAGACCATCTTTGCAGAGCACATCAGTGATGAGTGCAAGCGTCGCTTCTATAAGAACTGGTAAGATTTGGTTTTAAAAGGGGTATGATTGCTTGCATGTTTAGTCTGGAGCTGATGGTTGTTGGCCAGATTAAACAGTCATGTTTTTCTGAGCCAGTCTAACGTGTCGGTGTGGTGCAGCTCCGCTCAGGTGCCTGGTGCCCTGATGAGCTCCGGGCTCCTCTGGCCGGTGGAAAGGGCTCCTTAGAAACCGTGCCATGAGCCAAAATGACCTAGTGCTGTTGACGCCTCACCTTTACCATGAGGATGGGCAAAGCAGCTACGCCCAGTCTCCTTCCACTGGCCCGCTGGGCTATGAAGGGGCTGTGTGCAAACCTTTTTTTTGTGCTTCTCCCCCTGCCCTCATCTACCACGTTCAGGTACAAGTCCAAGAAGAAGGCCTTTACCAAGTACTGCAAGAGGTGGCAGGATGAGGAAGGCAAGAAGCAGCTTGAGAAAGACTTCGCCTCCATGAAGAAGTACTGCCAGATCATTCGCATCATTGCCCACACACAGGTGAGAGCTTAACCGTCACTGGCCCTGGTGACTGCTTTGTAATGTGTACAAGTGGAAATCCACATCTATTGAGGGGTTCTGTAAAATTTCTCCCCTCCCCAAATTCTGTTTCTTTATATTCTGAGCTGTATTGTGAGTGGGTTTTTTTTTTTAAATATAAAAATGGTGAGAAATTCATGTTTAATCTTATTTGAATGTAGTAGTTTTATTTACAACAAAATGAGGATGGGACAATTGCTGGTTTCACGATACTGTACTGATGCTTAGTATTATCGTTTAAAATTTAATTAAAACGGTGTTTATCGCTTTTTATTTTGTTAAACTTGCGGTAAATCCTCTCCAGCCAGCATCAGTCTGGTGCAGACACCCCGCAATCTTGTGTTGGGGTTTTTTTTTTTTTTCTCCCTTTTCCTTCAGCCTTCTAAAAGGACCAAATCTGAGGTGTGGTCATATATTTTGGCTTTTACAAAAGTCCTGAGGTAAACTTAATTGAGGATGGTCACCCTGTCTGCAGAACATGCAAAAAGAAAGTTGCGGCAATGGGGGGGAAACACTTCAAATCTGCAGAGTCCTCTTTGTGACCATCACCCACTGTTGTATAGTGAACTCCAGGGAAGTACTCAATACCAAAACTACGTCTGGGAATTAATTGGACGCAATGTTATTTTGAGTTGAAATAATTCTCTTTAAATGCTTAATGAACGTGAAGCTTCCGCTAAGAAAAATTTGCAGCAAGTGGCTTTTGAGCCAAAGATAAACAAGTTCAAACAAGACTATTAAGGGTGAGGTTTAAGGGATAATAATGTATATTTATTGTACACTTAATACAAATTTTTTTTTTTTATAAAAAAACATAATTACAGGACATAATTGAGTACTATTTTAAATCTTACCTGTTTATAAATCCGTGTACAGCGTACAAAAATCATCCAGACAAGATGATCACCGCAGTATTATAAAGTCCTCTTTTTCAATACAATCAAAATGGGAGAGGCAAGTTGCATTTGAATCAAACGAGAGCGTGTCCGTTGTGATGCATGGATGTGCGCTGTTATAATGCGTTGCTATTGACGACAGTCATTGGAAGGAAATGCCACAAAAATAGAATCTTGCTTAAAGTGCATAGAGCTGCTTGTTTGTTTTTCAAATATAAAACTTGATGTTTTCAGTGTGTGAATCAGTTCTTTGAACCCTGTCATTTCTTTAACAACCATGATATTGATAATCGTGACCATTTTGGTCACTATAATCGTGATATGAAATTTTCATGCCCGTCCCATCCCTACAACAAAATACAGCATTATCAATCAGTTGCATATACAAAGTTGTATAAACTTAAAGGTTTGATTAGTCTTTGTATGATTACTTATTATAATTGGATATGTGCTTTTGTAAAGTTGTCATGAAGGTTTACCAAATTTTTTTTTTATTCTGTAGATGCGCCTGCTGCCCCACAGACAGAAGAAGTCTCACTTGATGGAGATTCAACTAAATGGTGGATCTATTGCTGATAAAGTTGACTGGGCCAGAGAGAAGCTTGAGCAGTTGGTTCCCATTTCTAATGTCTTTGCTCAGGATGAGATGATTGACGTTATCGGCGTTACCAAGGGTCATGGATGCAAGGGTAGGTGAATTGCTTTGTTCAACATCTGTTCATTTATATAGGTTTTAATTGACTTGAAGCATTGTGCACATAATGATGAAAAACATGGATTAATCGCGTCAGGCATGGCGCCCGAAACGCATGAGGAAAGTTCCCATGCTGCCTTCCTTCTGACAGCACACTTGCCATGTTTTAAGCAAATGAGCTTCAAGAGGCTTTTTCTGATCAAAGAAATGTTTCTGTAGGTGTGACAAGCCGTTGGCACACAAAGAAGCTGCCCCGCAAGACCCATCGTGGTCTGCGTAAGGTGGCCTGTATTGGAGCCTGGCATCCTGCCCGTGTGGCTTTCTCTGTGGCTCGTGCTGGTCAGAAGGGCTACCACCACCGCACTGAGATCAACAAGAAGGTGAGGCCTCAGAAATAGACCCTAGTGTTCCTGTGGGATCAATTTTGTGCCTTTTCTTGAGTCTCATTTCTCATGAGGTGGGTTTATTTTTATTAGATCTACAAGATTGGTGTGGGCTATCACACCAAGGATGGGAAAGTAGTTAAGAGCAACGCCTCTACTGATTATGATCTGTCCAACAAGAGCATCAATCCCCTGGTGAGTGTATAGATGTCTTGTCTTATGTGACTCTTGGTTATGTCAGACTGTAGTTGCTCTTTTAAACGGACTTGTTTTTCCTCAGGG
Organism: Coreius guichenoti; assembly: GCA_039654105.1. Classification (NCBI taxonomy): domain Eukaryota; kingdom Metazoa; phylum Chordata; class Actinopteri; order Cypriniformes; family Gobionidae; genus Coreius; species Coreius guichenoti. The sequence goes on from CM077171.1 coordinate 28,462,419, forward strand.
TGGATTTGTGCACTATGGTGAGGTGACCAACGACTTCCTCATGGTGAAAGGCTGTGTGATTGGAACCAAGAAGAGGGTTTTGACCCTGCGCAAATCTCTTCTGGTCCAGACCAGCCGCCGTGCTCAGGAGAAGATTGAACTCAAATTCATCGACACCACCTCCAAGTTTGGTCATGGACGTTTCCAGACCATCGAGGAGAAGAAGAACTTCATGGTGAGTGCATGATAACTTTAAAGGCTGGGACACCAACCCGACGTCAAAGAACTAGCAGCAACAAAAGCCGACGTTGTCGCCTCTCGGCAGCCGCATCTGGGCCAAAAAGCTGCATTTGAACACTCAGAGAACTACAGCCGACTGTCAACTAGCATGCGTGTAAATGAGACCACTATTTCTGTAGCTATAGTCTTCATTCAAAAGGGAAACCAACGCTGCAGATACACAAACCGTAAACAAATCAGTGCGCGCTTACCTTTTTGAATATCAATCCTGCTGATCGTGTTCTTTATTCCAGTCCGCTCATGTTAATATTAAAATTCGCCCAGGAACACTCAGTAATATGTAAAATTAGAACCACCTTCTATGTGTACCATTTTTGACTTTGCTCGCTGTTTTGCTATTCTCGTGCACTGACTCATTCGCTAAGCTGAACAGCCAATCAGAGTTCTCTCTCACCAACGCCGATTCTACGTTTAATCGGCATTAAAAAAAAAAAAACTTGACCGAGTAGAGCCAACGGTGTGGAACACCGAAAAAACTTAGTTGGCCGACGCTCAAAAACGGCCCGACGTTGCCCAATGGGTGATCGTTGGCTTGGTGTGTCCCGGGCTCAAGACTCAATCACACTGCAATTCCAAAGATCTGTCAGAATTAGATTAGGCCTGAGTCTATAGGGTGTGTCAGTGCATGGGCTGATGCGTACTGTGCTGGGCTGTCTCCTTTTAAAGAAACTTTAATTAGTAGCAGTTATAGGCCTTTTGAATGGCATTGTCCATACTTGGTTGCCTACAACTGACCTGAAGTGACATTAGCTAAAGCATTGCGATGAATCTGCTGACTCAATAGTGGCCTTATTTCTCATTCTACATCTGTTGTAGCATGTTTAATCTGAAGTGGTTGGGAAAATGCAGTTCCCATGATCCTCTGCACATCAGTGCACTGTTCGTAACCTGTTTCAGCCCATCAGTCTGAGATTTGGGTTCCATTCCAGTGCAAAATTAAAACTCAGTGAGGCAGGGGAGTGACTCATTTGTGCTTCCTCCCTGTTCACTCTCTGATGACATGACTCGTTATGCTTTTAAAACATTCAGTAATTTCTCAAATTTGATTGAGCTGGTAACATTTTTTTTTTTTTTTCTTCCCCCTTTTCAACAGGGACCCCTCAAGAAAGACCGTCTCGCCAAGGAGGAGATGTCATAAATGTGCTCTGTCTGGTGTTGTCATGCAGTACTGCATAGTTTAATAAAAGTGGTGTAAACCATATCTGTGACTGGTTCTTTTTTTTTTTTTTTTTTAATTTATTTTAAGAAGGTTACATGCATTCTCAATTGTACAGGTTATTGCAATGGTTCTTTATATTTATATATTTTATATATATATAATTTTTTTTTTTCTTTTTCTCCCCCATAACTTTGCAAGCGCCACCGCTTAAGATGCTCCACTCCACAGGAAGTGAAGTCAAGCAGTCTGACACAAATTGTTAAGGGCGGGTCCTTGTAATTACGGTATGTTGGGCAGGAAATCCAAATGTTCACCTACCATCCATCAACCTTAAATATGGCTCATTTGAAACGCTGGTAGCAACTTTACATGGCCACTCTAATGTTAGCTTAGATAAATGTGCTCTTATGCGCATATTCAAGTGTTTGGGCAGAGTGTGGAAGCTATGAGAATCTAAAGAGCTTGAATTTGTCTACTTTTAAAGTGCCCCTATTATGCTATTTTAAAGTTTACTAATTGTTTTGGAGGTCTCCAACAACCGGTCTACATGCAGCAAAGGTCAAAACACTTTAATTTTCTTATAATATACATTGCACATCACCACGATGTTCAATGATTCTCAAACGACTCAATGGATGAATCAGTGTTTAAATCCCTCCTTTCCACAAGCCTACTCTGCTCTGGTCAGCTGGCCCAGTCTGTTGTGACTGGTCTACCACATACAGCGTGTATTTCTGAAACAAACGTCCATTACCATAACTGATCGTCGGCTCTGTGTGGAGGCTTCCTAAAGCTCAGCAATTGTACACGCTAAAGACAGTAAGGGTGACGTTGAATTGAAATAAATCCCAGCGCGAGTCCGAATCTTTGCAGAAACAATGGAACTAATTTTTCAACCCGAACCTTGAGCAGGACGTTTCTCAGTTATGCTACTCAGTTTGAGGTACATTTATGAGATGTTTCAACTAATTCCTCACCATCAGCATTAACGTGTGTGTGTGATCCAAATCTGTGTCTAATGTATTGCGGCACACGTGGGAACTGTATCGATAACAGTGCATCTTAAGGACTGTATAACTTTTTCTTTGAAACACAAGTTAAATGTGTCTAGAATAGTTAAACTAGTTTTCAGTCTCAGTGACATAAATAAGGTATGAAAAATGTCCAGAGTTTTCATGTTATTAGATTTAACAAATTCAATTTGTACCAAGGGGGCGTTTTACCCCACAGGTGGGGTAAAATGCCTCCATTCTGACAAAGCAATTTGCTTTTTATGTTAACAGAAATCAGAGTACAAGCATGTTTTAGCTTAAAATTATAAAGGCAAGCCAAAATAACATGATTAATGAACCATTTTGAAAATCAACCTTTTTGAAAAATATTGTTAGCGGATGCTAGCTGGCTAACTAGCTAGCTGATGCTAATGTGAGGTAATTTTTAAATATAAAGTCCAAATATTTTTATTCAACCACCTAGTTAGATGACATTTGATGGAAAAACAAAGAATGTGATGTTCAGAACATGGTAACTACAGTATTTATGATAGTGGGAAGTATGCTCCCTGGGGGCGTTTTACCCCACAGACTAGGTTTGAAATAAAATATATATTTTCCTTAAGTACTCCCTAACTACAGACCTTGCTCTTCTCATGTAAATCTGCAAAACAAGCTTTAAAACTTTTTTTTTTTCTTAGTTAAAAATTATATCACTTAAAGGTGGGGTAAGTGCTTTCTGGTAACTGATGTTGATAATTCAAATCACCAAAACAAACACGCCCCTACCCAAAAAGGGTCTCGCCCTATTTTGATAGCTCCGCCCCACACATACGTACAACGCAGGCAACGACTATGGCGGAATCTGCTGTGCCAGCCGGCCGAGGGTATGATGTCATCAATAAGTGAAAGCAATGTGTTACTATGGTAATCCAGGTCGAATGTTCAATGAAAAAGTCATCCCTTCCATCCCTAAAACACACAGTTCTCATGAACAACTCGATAGCTTGAGCACGAACATGTTACAATTATGACAAGATTAGAGGGTTGTATCGATCACGAAAAGAGGAACCAAAGGAAACAAACATATATTAGGAGTATATTATCTTACTTTTCGGACGCACTTTGGGAGCTGACGATTGAAACAGACAGTGAGGAGGTTTAGACGCTCCAGGCTTATTGGGTGTAGAAATGAATGGGTCTTTATCATCGCTGAAGTGAACGACAATACGATTGCAAATGGACAAACAAGCGAACATGACACACGTGCATATTCAAGCAAAAGCTAGCATATATTCTGTGAAACAAAACAAAATCAATGTTACTCACCTATCGAGAAGAAATAAAGCAACCTCGGCGTCCGATTGCAGGCCTTCCCGCTCCTTGAGTTCTCTCCAGCGCTGGAAAGCTGATACTTCTTGCCTGATCGTAAGCCTTCTTTTGTTCCATAGACATTTTCCACATTTGTTTTTTATCTGTCATCTCTCTCTTTCTGTCGTCGCTCGGCTAATGTCCGTCCTGTGTGTCATGTCTTTTGAATAATGACGTGCACCGAGCGCTCTCTTCTCACCATCATAAGTAGACTCGCCCCTTACTGCTGATTGGCTACAAGTTTGTTTTAGTACTCGGCCGAGACACTTTTCTAAAGCATTTTTGAAGTAACACTTATCCCACCTTTAATGTGAAATCCGTTTTCTCTCAGGTACGTCACCAGTGTAAGCTTCGCGGTGAAAACTTCTACATCACTCTTGTCAACTTAGTCCATAGCCACAACAAAAACGTATCTTGATTTTATCTAGTGGTTATTTTGGGAAAAACAGTAGGGGGGCATTTTACCCCATGGGGGCGTTTTCCCCCACTCTACCCTACCTTAGCCCAGCTAATGTAAACATGAACGTTTGCAAAACAAATCATGCTCCATCCTTTATCTTTATTCAAAGTAGTAAGAATGACAGACAATCTGCATTAATAGACACAGTTTTAGGTAATAATGGCACACAGCTGTTTTACAGTAGTGTTTCAGTAAGACAGTAATAACCATAGACAGTAAAAGAAATGGACATAGCGACCCCATAGACTTCAACGGAGAAAAGTGAAATCAATTAGAAGCACTCACTTTCTGATGGCTGAGCATACTGCGCAACCTCAGACTGAGCCTGACGACGTAGATGTGAGGTGAGCAACCTGTCTGACAGTTGTAAGTCTTCTAGTAGTTGTGAAAAGTGAAATCTGAATAACCGAATCTTGCAGAGACGGAGAGCGTGAGCAGGAGCAACTTTTGGTAAGTATTCTGATTAATTATTTTGTCATTTTGCATAATATTTATTTAAATGTAACGCCAGATTGCCTGCGAGTTTCTCCTCCTGTCTATACAGGTCTATATGGTAATTTCTCTACTGTGTGACAGAGAGTCGCGTGGTTATGACGCAATCGTTAGCCTATTTTTACAAAAACGGCTTCTACGGGGCGATAGTGTAAGATACAAGGTAATGGAGCCTTTTATACATTGTCGTGTTTCTATAATAAATAGAAACAATGGACAAATGGAGTCTTTAAACGCCTCAGATGTAAAGTTATTCGCTGTCAAAGTGATGCCAAAATGAATGGGAGTCAATGGAATGCTAGCAGCAGGTGATGGCTTGGTTAGCAATGGCTGCCCCTATGGAAGGTACGCTTTCCGGGTGCTGAATTACCCCCTTGGTAATAACGTGAGTTAGCTGGTTAACCAGATACTTACACAATATGAAACACAATAAACACATTGTAGAGCACAGCGACATGACGCTATCCAGTATCTGCTGCAGTGTTCAAGTTTTCCCTGGTGTCTGCGCGGCGTGCGCACGCAATAATTGGACGGGCAATATGCTAATGTTTCGTCGTGACGTCACAACGAAACGGCTTGCGACTCGTTTGAAAAACGATTCGTTTAATTGACTCAGAGTCGACTCTTATGTTTGAGAAACAATAACTTTATATACGGTGCACTTTTAGATTTAAAACTTTGCAGGATGTTTTCATTCACTTAGAACTATGTTACACACTACATGAAAGGTAATTTCATGGATCAAAAATCGATTAATCAAAAATCCATGATAGGGGCTTTTTAAACAAACTAATTCAAATCTAAACAAATACACTCTGCTTGTGTAAGCCATATGAAAGGTGCATTTTTCTCTAAAGGCACGTTCACTATACTGCCGAGATGACGTGTCTGCATCGTAAACATCTTTGCAGCCGAAACTGACTCAAGCACTAGTTTATTAATAAACAATTAAAATATCTTTGCTGTTTTGCAAAGAGTGTGTGCGCTTATATTCCACCTATATTTAAGTAATTAAATTCATATAAATGTACGATTAGTCGACTAATGGCTTAAATGTACGCGACTAGAGAATTTGTTAGGGGCGACCCTAATTAAATCTGATTCTGTTGCACAGAAATTAATGTATTGATATTTAATATTTTAATGTTTATTGTCCAATTTTGGTGTTATTTTAAATGTGTGGTTTATTTTATTGGATTTTTTTTTAATTCTTATTGAATTTAAAGTCTAATACAATTATATTTTAGATTTTAAAAGTATTTTTCGGTTTTCTGCCAAGTGCATCCAGAATTTTCATTTTGGTGGATCCCTAATTGGCAACTTAATGTATATTCATTAAAGTCCCCGTGTCTAAATTTTTAATTACTTTTTCCAGAACTAGAAATCACTTTTAAAATGAGAAACCTTAGATATATTGGTGTAGCCCAAGATTGTGGTGTTCCTGGTCCTTGAGGAGAAACTGTTGAGGAGTGACATAAAATTAGATTTTTTTTGGCTTAATGCTTTTGTCTTAAGTCATTTTGAGGGCCCCCTTGAGAACCACTGAGATATTGGATTCATGCATTAGATTTGGGCACACCTTTATAAAAATCTTTTTTTAGGATTTATCAGCTACTAACCTTTCAGATTGTTGTGCTGATGTTTACTGGTGCAAGGGCGCGCCAATATGTCACTTGCATGAGATCTCAGCAGTAGCAAACCACACTGATCAAACTTTCCAATCAATTCCCAAATGACAAAGTCCTGCCCAACACTTTTCTAGTTCGATTAGCTGTTTCACTCGGATATGTCACACAATAGGGAAGAAAAGATTAGCACAGCTTCTGTTTCATGCTGACTTTTTAAGTCTTTTCCAAATGCTCACACAGAATTGAAATGTTGTGGTGTGTCCATTAAAACTGAAACCAGATAATAAAATTAAAAGTTGCTATAATCTCAACCCAAATGGCTTTTGCCAAGAAATGTGGTCTAACTTTGTTTTCTGTGAATGACCTCTGTAAAAGGTTGCTCCAGGAAAGCTGTGCTGCAGAGCAGGAAGTGGATCAATGGCACCCTTGTAGATCCCCCTGACTCAGCGAAAATCCTGGCCTTCAGGTGCTTGGTCGATAATGAATGCTGTATATACCTTAATTAGTATTGTACATTCACATGGTTCCTGGAGGACAAAGGTTGATTCCGAATGAGGTTGGAAAAGTCCACACTAAATCTCAGCTCGTGCCTTTGTCAAACCACTTCTCTGTGCTACTTTTTATTCCATAATTCTCCATATTTGACAAGCTTATGTCTCAAAGCAGGTGGATAATATTCTGCAGAATCACTAACAAAGAGCTAATTAGCTCACAGACTGACGGCAGCTTCATTGTAATAAGAGATGATGAGGGCAGTGTCAGGAATTTTACCTTCCTCTGTCACATTTATGTCAAACCGCAACACACCATAGCACTCATTCCCAGATGTCCATGCCAAAGAAACAGCTGGCTCTCCCCACTCCCTCTGGCCTCCCACCCAATCCCACCATTACATCACAGTTGGACGAGAGTTGCTGAGGACTTTCATTGCACCTCTGCCTGTTTTCCATGTGTGTACATTTTGCTGTAGCAATCTCAAGCAACAACAATAGTTTAGTTTCACAAGGCCTGCAGGTTTTGTCCTTGAGAACCGAGCATCCCTCTTAGCGTCGGAGGGTGTCAAGTTTGGATTGAGGCTTTTGTTTACGACAGAGTCCAAAGGGAGCTTACCTAATTAAGACTCTTTGTCCTCACTGACTCGTTGCGAAACTGCTTCCCCCATCATTTCACACCGTAATAAGAACCCTGGAAGCTCTTCACACACTATTTAGGCCTTTCTCCCTCCACACATGGTAGATTTTCTGCACTCTTGGCAAGAATTGCTTTGCCCCTCACCCACAACCCTTCCGGCAATATTCATAAGGATTTATCAAGGATGGCTCCTTCGTTTTATGATGAGCTTAGACCTTGGAGTGTTGTCATCACTTTTTTTGTTACGGCTTGTCTTTGTTGTGCCTTTTCAAAGGGAAAGGCTTACTAATACTTCAACAGGCCGTTTCAACCAAGCATCAGAGAGAGACAGAGGGGGAAAAAGACGAAAGATGGTTTTATAAGATGCATGAACCCTTGAATCAGCCTGGTTTTAACTAGGGAAAGCCAAGGGGTCAAGGTTTGGCTAATAAGCATGCTAGCCTGATCACATGGTATTTACAGCAGTGATTCATCAAAGGTTGTTTCTCAAACAGAAGACCTCATTCTAGCGAGGTTCTAGCAACTGCCTTCTGAGGCTTCTAGGCTAGACACCTCCTCAGCAATGAACAATAGAATAAGATGGTCTAGTATGCCCGCTGGCTACATCATAAAGGTTTCTGCCCACGCGGTCACGGCACAAAAAATACTTGGTAATAAAAATGTTGATATTATCAGACTTTCTTTTATTACAATAAAGTTAATGACAACTTACATTTACATCATTTTATCATTATGTGATTTATTTACAACACAACTAAAGAAAACAATATCTTCATCTCTGAAAATATATATTATATTATATATTTTTTGTCTTGGATTTCATAATGAAATTAGATGAGTTCAGTGCGACTCATTTCCCGCCAATTCTAGTTTGTGAAGTGGAACGTGTGCAAAGGATTGTGGGTGATTAGAGGATGCGAAGGATACACTTGATGCATCCTTCAAAATACGCAGAATGAAGGATATGAAACGAAGGCTGCCTTCCAAGGATCCTTCAAATTAAGATGGCTTTCGACAGAGCTTGATGATGTGGACTGCAGTTCTGCAGATTTTGAAGATAGACCTTTTCACGCCAGTGTCACAATAAATCAGATCATCCCTCAAAATCAGGTTTCCATTAGGACCTCAAGCGATCCCATTGGCTTTTAATGGGTACTCTCTTTAGTGCCTGATTACAGTTCCTACAAAATCACATTACATTTGTCGTTTTAACCACGTTATAATGACTATTAATGTTTGTTTTAGTTAGCTTTCTTACTAGCATAGCATAAAGATACACAATTTGCCTGACAGCTTAGCTAATACAATATGCATTTGCGCTTACCACATATTTACAACAATCTTTAATGCAATTACACGTATTAAAATGTCCAGATATTTCAGTTTTTAAAAGAACGATGCAATGATGTTCAATTATTTGTTTATTGTTATTATTATTTATTAACAGATAATCAAGTGAAAGAATTTATATTATATCCAGTTTGTTTTATTATGAACTATATAGTAACTATATAGTTTTATACATATTTTAAATAAATGTCGTTACTTAGTATAATAACTATTAACTGATAACGGATGGAGACCCTAATGGAGACCCTTTATTTGAGGAAGGACCAGAAGTCTGTTATTATATAGACCTCCTTGTGAGGTATAATTATGGAGTGTGTAGTAAAAGAGAGAAGCGCAGGGATGAAGGGGTCGGAGCGGTATGTCATTGTGGCCAAGGGGTGAGTCTATGTTGGTCTTCTCTCTGCACTGTGCTCTCTTACGTAAGGACCTCTGGCAGGGCAAACAGCTATTCCCCACACTGCCCTCCTCCTCTTCCCCTCTCATGATGTCATAACTACCCTTCATTATTGTTTATGGCCTCTAAACGTGCTGTTTAACATATACAGATGATATCATTGTTTGTATGATTCATGCAGAAAGATATCTCTTGGTATATTTTGCAGATTGAAATTATGAATGTATAAATGTTTATAAATATTTGTCCTTCAGGAGGATATAATGCCCAAATACACTTCTAACATAGGACCATGTCTGTTAGTAGTGTCATAAGGCACACAGATCAGATGTCTTTTAAAGTACAAGAGCATCTACGCAATATAAAGACAACATGCTTTGGATTTTATTGGAAGAATTAAGAAACCTTAAAATATTTTTATGTCTCTTTGGAATATAAATGGATGGTAATAAAAGCATAGCTAGTTAAGGAGGGTCATAATCTATTTCTGTCTTGACATTGTTTTTGTTTTTTAGGTTATATTTGTTTGCTTGTTTATTATCTATGTATTTAAAAGTATGAGTAGAGCATATCTTTAACCATTTTTTTTTTTATTGTGACCATAGATTGATTGCCAAATATAATACACATTTGTTTTATTTAGATGGGGGTAAAGACAGTGGACAGTCTTTGGCTAGAGTCTGCCTAACTGCAGCCCTGATGCACAAGTGCTGCACTGTGGAATCAGTATTCTGAGCTGGTTCCTATGGACACAGCATTCTTAAAGCCAGCAACAGACAGCATCCCCGGACTCCTGAGCAGAAGGCAGGCCCAGCACGCGCTTTCTCATCTAACCGCTAGAGGGCGAGTGGCGCACTACTTGCACAACTGCAGTACATCTATGGCAAGCCGTTTTGACTTTTATTCATTCCCAGGATATGAATTCTTGATATCAACAATTCAGTTTTCACTAGTTAAAATGCTAATTGTTGATATCAGGGATTACGTTTGTTTTACTAGTAACAATGGCAATTTTTGATAATTACATTTCCACTAGTAAAAACTATAATTCTTGATAAAATTGTATTTTCTCTAGTTAAATGTCACCATAGGCTGCCATTCAAATTCAATTGATGATATGAAGAATTGATTTCTTACTAGTTGAAAGTCCAATTTCACATATCAGAAATACAATTCTTACTAGTAAAAATCATAATTTTTCATATCTTTAAAAATATAAATTCATGATATCATGAATTCAACGAACTCAATTTTCACAAGTTGAAATGTTAATTCTTGATATCTGTAAATGTATTTCAACATGTTACATTTGTTATTTCAGATATCTAAAATGGCTTTCTTACTAGTAACAATCACATTCTTGATATCAGAAATTAACATTGTCACTAGTGACAATCGAATTATTGATATAAAAAATGAGCATTTTTACCAGTAGCAGTTCAATTGTTGATATCAAGAACAGACATTTGCACTATAACAAAGTAATTATAGATATCAAAAAGTATGATTTTTACTATAAGAATTGTATTTCTGATATGTGAAATTGGAATTTCAAATAAGAAATCAATTCTTGATATCAACAACTGAATTTGAATGGCAGCCTATGGTGACATTTAACTAGTGAAAATACAATTACAGATATAAAGAATTATAATTATAATTAAGAATTATAATTATTATATTATTTTTACCAGTTGAAATTCAATTCTTGATATCAAGAATTCGATTTCTGCAAGTGATGACGTCATTCTTTATCAAGAATTAACATTTTTACTGGTGGAAATGTAATTCCTGATATAAAACATTTCCATTGTTACTAGTAAAAATGTAGGCTAATTTCTGATATCAACAATTAGCATTTTAACTAGTGAAAATTGAATCGTTGATATCAAAAATTTATATCCTGGGAATTAATAAAAGTCAAAACGGCTTGCTTTAGTAGCTTACATCCCACCGTGTACAGTACATGTGAAGAGAGACACAAGGAAAGGGTTGATCATCATGCTGAACAATGCGTGATACAGCTACTAATTAGCCACAGACTGTTCATCTGTTCCATTTGTGTGAGTGAGAGAGCTGAATTTGTTGGTGTTATTGTGTCAATTTACATTATTTACATTCTCAAAGTATCTTTTATCACATGAGCAGTCCCTCATTACATCATACAACTAGTTCAGTTCTCGTTCGCAGAGTTGCTTTATGGTTTTTATCTGAATGGTTTGCATCTCTACTTGTGAGCGCATATGCTGCCTTCACCTTCACATGCTATCGTAATTATCGTAAACACGAGTTTCATAGTTAAAAAGTGGACATGAATGCCCTCTCAAGTCGTATTTAGCCTACCACTAGAAATCTCGGGGATCATTTTGATACCCAGGTTGGACAGGCCAAAAACTTTAAACATGGCGGAGGGGAGAATGATTGCTGCCTGTGACTGGTATTCTTTATTAGTTTTTCCACAACAGCTACTTCGTTCTTAGCACCTGTTCAAAGGGAGTGCAAAGAAAAAAAAATTAAGTGCTTCAATAACTTCAATACCCTGCATTTATTGTATTGGACTTATTTAATTTTCCATTTTACCTTAAATTATACAAGGTCACATTGTAAAAGTGTGCACAGTTATTAAGCATGGTATCAATATCGCTGAACATCTTTATTATTACATCAGCCCTTTAATCAATAACGGATTATTGAAAGTTGTTGACTTAATGTGCATTCACACTACCAGCGACAGAGACAAAGCGACACAATCCCATTCATTTCAATGGAGAGCGGGCGATTTCTGGCGACACGAGCGACAGCGGCCGGATGGGGCGTTTCCAGCGACGCAACAAAGTTAAGATCTGGGGCCAAGTGTGCCACACGAGTCCTGAAAATTGAAGCCAAAGCGTCTCGATCGCCCCCAAGTGACTGGATGCAGTATAGCTCATAAACCCCGCCCTCTCCATGAAATGTAATGGGACATAGACAAACTAAACAATCAAATTACACTTCAAATACATTTTTTCCAAAGATGGTTTCTGTCATTTTAGGCTGTTTTTATCACGCTGATGTTAGTTCAAGTGTTCGTTCTTTAAATAAGTTTCGTTTCAGTTGCTATAAAAACGGGGGTGTGACATTATGATTGACAGCTTCTCTGAGCGAAGTTGTCACTGAGGCACTAACAGACATTTTTCGGGAACTTCAGGAGGAGATTGGAGCTTTAACTTTAATCTCTACATTTCCATAACTGTTTGATTCACAAAAAGTTGTTGATTAGGCGGGAGTGTGGGCGGGACCTTGATATCGTGGCTCAACTTCGCTCACTACTGCGCAGACTCGGGCTCCAAGTTGCTACTGCGCAGACTGGAGACCCAAGATGTCAGCACCATATTTGAACACTGGCGGCTTCAGTTACGTCAACGGAAGAAAGTGAAAGCGCTTCGTCCATCTTTTTTTACAGTCTATATCTGGGGCACGTTCAAGCTCAAACCTGTGCGCAACGTTTTGCTACGGTTTCCGGGTTGAACGACGTGTTTCCTGGAAACAGTGTGCAACGGGGTTTGAGATACGTTTTCTCTTGTTTGGTGGGTGTGTCAAAAATGTCAGCCCAGTCAGCAGCAACATGTATATAAACCACGCGGTATTAAAGAGACAGCACAATGGGTCCAAGTAAAGTCGTTTACAAATGTGTCTGCTGCAGCTTGGTATACGCAACAATTGACATGTTTGTCTTTTCATCCTGAAATGCGAGGCAAATGTTGGATCACAATAATTAGGAACCACAGTTTCCACAAATCCCTTCACTCGATTGGGATGTTCTCTTTTATTCTGGACGGCAAGGGCAGTGACTGTAACATAAAGCGTATTTTGCAGTATTAAACACGTATTTATACCGATTTCATCAGGCTCCGAAAATTCTTCAAAAAGAACACAAAGAATGGCCTTCTCAGCTGCCATAGTTGCAACTCTTGTGTCATCAGAACAGGATGTTCAACGCACCACCGGTTCCGTTTAAAAAACGTTTTGTAATGTTGTGTCTGAGCTGAACGATGAAGAACGACTTTCGGGAGCAACAACCAATAGGAGTAAAATCAGTGGAGTGCACGTGATCCGTCGCTTTTCAGTGCCGAGGCAAGATGAAGAATCATATTTTAGCGGTCAGCAACTGTCCTATAATTTATGCACATACAGTGGTACTCGCCATGCTGACTCCAAGCCTGAATGGTTACATGAGCCCAGATAGACCGTCATTTGCCCTTTTGCTGCAGATAAATAGCCGTGATGGCTATTCTCTCGTGTATGGTCTCGTTCATCTTTAATATTAGGCATTTTATGTACTGATTCCATTTATTTTTAGACTTTTCCTTCAAAAATGTTTGTTTGCAGCAGCAAGAAAACTGATTTGTTGTCTACATCAGGGGTTTTCAAACTGGGGTCCTCCAGAAGGTCCTAAGGGGTCCCCAAAAAATTTCAGAGAATAAAAAGACAAAGCAAAAATGGATAAATTCTACCGAACATTCTGTTTCATTTATAAATATTTCTCACCTTTCTTGCCATATAGGCTACTTTCCAGAATTGTATATGTTTGCTTTGTATATTTCTAGTGAGTCCCCTTTATCTTGCTCACTGGGGTTGCTTACATACATTTATTGTGAAAGATGCTTATAAAAATAATTTTTAATTGAAAAATGTTCTTCAGGTTTTTACATCCAACATTAAGTATAGCCAATTTATTAAGTTTGGAAACAATATTTTGTATTTATAATGTCACACACTTGATCTAACAGTTGAAATGTTTTTTTCATAGGCCTACATAAAAATAGATGGATTTTAGGAAGGGGGTCCCTCATAAAAGATTCATTGTATTTGGGGGTCCTTGGCATCATAAAGTTCGAAAACCCCTGGTCTACAACATGGAGTAACATCTGTGAATATCATTCATAAACATTACTAGGCAACCAGTAGTGTGAACGCCCTCTAGCGACCTCAACGCCAGACACTGGCGACATGCAGCGCCTGCGCTGGTAGTGTGAATGCAGCTTTAAAGTCCTATAGACATATGTATTTATTATGTCTATGGACATTATTTACGGAACAGATAATGATGAGTGAGCTAAATGAAGGAATGCATTTGTTCTTTTAAAAATAGGAACAAAATGGAAAGCATCGCAGAGTGACACAAGCGCAAGAAACTGAAAAGCAGATGAGGAGCAAAAGACACCTGTTTAATGCATTAGCTTGATCGAAAACAACATTTGCACTAAAGAAAAAAGAAAAATATGTTATATTTATATATAAAATATTTATATTTATATATAAGATAAATTATATAAATATATATACGGTATACAATCTTTTCTTAAATATATACATGCATGTGTGTGTATTTATATATACATAATAATTATACACAGTACACACATATGTAAACACAAACCTTTATTTTGAATGCGATTAATCGATTGCCCAGCACTATTATTTTAATATACTAGTTATATATTAATATAATAGATCACACACACACATTACCATTTAAAATTTTGGGGTTGGTAAGAATTTTTTTTAAAATGTTTTTGAAAGAAGTCTCTTCTGCTTACAAAGGCTGCATTTATTGGATCAAAAATACAGAAATATTGTAAAATATTATTACAATTTAAAATAACTGTTTTCTATTCTAATATGTTTTAAAATGTAATTTATTCATGTGATGGCAAAGCTGAATTTTCAGCATCATTACTCCAGTCTTCAGTGTCACATGATCCTTCAGAAATCATTCTAATATGTTGATTTTCTGCTCAAGAAACAATTATTATTATTATTATTATTATTATTATTATTATTATTATCAATGTTAAAAACAGTTGTGCTGCTTTATATTTTTGTGGAAACTGACATATTTTCTTTCAGGATTCTTCAATGAATAGGAAGTTCACAAGAACAGCATTTGTTTGAAAGAGAAATCGTCTCGGTTACTAACGTAACCTCGGTTCCCTGAGAGAAGGGAACGAGTATTGCGTAAGTTAGCTATGGGAAAAACTCCTTTTCTCGAGAATATTGAAGCCAAAATTATCCTTATAATTTTATATGTAAAACGCAGTGCAGCTGCACAGCAGACCCCAGCAGAGCTTACTAGCGCGCTGATTGGCTGTGCTGCGGCAACTGCACGAACCTATGGCGAGGCTGCTGAGACGCGCGAACCAATCAGGTCGCTTCGCGCCCTAGCACATCAGAGCCCGCCAAAATGGGCGTGGCCTTGGCTATAAAAGCCCCCCTTACGCAATAGGATTCAGGTTAAATCGACTGAAGCGATCGCCTGATCTAAGCACAAAAGCACGGTGGGTTACGCAATACTCGTTCCCTTCTCTCAGGGAACCGAGGTTACGTTAGTAACTGAGACGTTCCCTTTCGAGAGTACTCTCGTATTGCGTAAGTTAGCTTATGCTATGGGAACCCAATTTAAAAGCTGTGCGTGCTTATAAACTTCGCCCCATACTATGGCCTGGGACAAGAGCCCGAGGCCCATAAAAGAGTAAAAGTTATGAGTCCCAAAAAGAGGCCAGCGAATGGTGAGCCTCATGTAAGGGTATATAGCAGGAAAAGAATATTCCTGTGTCATATAATTTAGATAAAACTAGACCGGACAGCGTCGGGCCTATAATTATTGCAAATGTGTTATACATTTGTTTATATGGAATTTAGATAAAAACTAGACCGGACAGAGTCGGGTCTTATAGTTATTGCAAATGTGTTATACATTTGTTTATATGGAATTTAGATAAAAACTAGACCAGACAGAGTCGGGTCTTATAGTTATTGCAAATGTGTTATACATTTGTTTATATGGAATTTAGATAAAAACTAGTCGGACAGAGTCGGGTTTTATAGATATTGCAAATGTGTTATACATTTGTTTATATGGAATTTAGATAAGAACTAGCCGGACAGAGTCGGGCCTTATAGTTATTGCAAATGTGTATACGTTTGTTTATATTGAATTTAGATAGAAAACAAGACCGGACAGAGTCAGGCTTATAGTTATTGCAAATGTGTTATACATTTGTCTGTTATGGGATTTAGATAAACCCAGACCGGACAGAGTCGGGCCATATGATATTGCAAATGTGTTATACATTTGTTTATGTGGAAAGAACCCTAGCTTGCAAAGCAGGAACCTCCAAGATATAGAATCTAATAAATGTGGACGGAGAGGCCCAGCCTGCCGCCGCACAGATATCTTCCAGTGGTATTCCACTGGACCAAGCCCATGACGAGGCCATGCCTCTAGTGGAATGAGCTCTGACGCCTAAGGGGTGGAATGAGCTCTGACGCCTAAGGGGCAGCAGAGACCTTTTGACTCGTAAGCCAGTGAGATAGCATCTACTGTCCATCGCGATAATCTCTGCTTCGTGATCGCGCACCTTCTGGTGCGACCACCAAAGCATACAAAGAGCTGTTCCTACTGCCTAGATGCGGCGGAACGCCCTAGATAAACTCTAAGAGCCCTGACGGGACAGAGTAGATTCGCGTCTCTTTCGTCCTCAGACGAGGGAAGAGCTGATAACGAAATGACCTGTGCTCTGAACGGAGTGGAGAGCACTTTGGGTACATAACCATGTCTTGGTTTGAGGACGACTCTGGAGTCGTTAGGCCCAAACTCAAGGCAGGAAGCGCTCACTGAGAGCACATGTAAATCACGGTCCCATATAGGAACTGATGGGGGTCGAGGCGGGTTCAGCCTCCTAGCTCCTCTGAGGAAGCGCACGATTAGGTCGCTTCTCTCCAGTGACTGTCCGACCACGTGAGCGTGAAACGCTGCTATGGCCGCCACATATACTTTGAGCATGGAAGGGGCGCGACCCACGTCCAAAAGCTCTCGAAGAAAGGAAAGGACTTCTGTCACTCCACACGAGTGTGGGTCCAGGTTCCGTGCTGCACACCAGCTTGAGAACACTGACCATTTTAGAGCATAAAGCCGCCTGGTTGAAGGCGCTCTCGCTTCAGAAATAGTATTCAGCACCCCTTCTGGGAGGTTCCCGGGTATCCATTGATGGGCCAAACATGAAGGGCCCACAAGTCGGGACGGGGATGCCAGATCGTCCCCTTCGCCTGCATCTCTCCTCAGCGGTTTCTAGCAGCTGAGTCAGCTCGGAGAACCATAGTTGGTTCTTCCAGAGAGGGGCTATTAAAAGCACTGCACACTTGCTCTCCCTGATCTGTTTGATGACCTGAGGTAACATCGCGACCGGAGGGAATGCATACAGCGGGCGGCTGGGCCAGTCGTGGGCCAGTGCATCCCTGTTCTTGGATAAAAATGTTGGGCAAATGTTCGCTCCAAATTAGCTGAACCTTTTGTGGGTGAAGAGACCAGTCCCCTGGGGGAATGTTGTCTCTGGATAGCATATCCAGACCCTGGTTCAGAATGCCTGGCACATGCGCTGCCCTTAGCGAGCGCAGGTTGTGCTGAGCCCATAAAAGGAGGTGTTTGGGCATGGTGTGCAGGTTGCTTGACCTGAGTCCACCCTGGCGATTTATATAGGATACTACTGACACGTTGTCCATTCGGACCAGGATGTGGTGACCCTTTATGTATGGGAGGAAAGCTTTTAGCAACAGATCGACCGCTCTCATCTCTAGACAGTTTATGTGCAGCCGTCTCTCCGAGCTTGACCGAGTCTATGACTGTTCCCAGAAAATAAATATTCTGGCTGGGAGACAGTGCACTCTTGGCAGTGTTGATCCTGAGACCTAGACATTCTAGATGGCTGAGGAGCCAGGACCTGTGAGTTATCAACTGCGCCTCTGATTGGGCTATAACGAGCCAATCGTCGAGGTAATTCAGTACTCGCACTCCCCGTAGCCTCAGGGGGGCGAGGGCCGCATCCATGCACTTCGTAAACGTACGGGGTGCTAGGGATAGACCGAATGGTAGGACTGTGTATTGATAAGCCTGTCCCTCGAAGGCAAATCTCAAGAATGGTCAGCGGTATTGGCCAATCTGAATGTGAAAGTAAGCATCTTTCAGATCCACTGTGAAAAACCAGTTCCCTGGGCGAATTTGCGCGAGGATTTGTTTTGTTGTCAACATTCTGAACGAGCGTGTCATAAGCGCTTTGTTCAGATGTCTGAGATCTAGGACGGGTCTGAGACCGCCATCCTTTTTTGGAACGAGGAAATAGCGACTGTAAAAGCCTGACTCGCTTATTGCTAAGGAGACAGTTTCCACAGCCCCTTTTTCTAACAGTTTCGACACTTCGGTGCGAAGCACGTGACTCACACCGCTCTTCACCGATGTGTCAACCACGGCACGAAAGCGCGGGGGTCTGCGAGCAAACTGTAGCGAGTAACCTCGTTTTATTATGTTCAACACCCACTCTGATTTGGGGATGGGCCGCTTTGTAATAGGGACCCGGTCGCCCGGCTGGTTTGTGCTTGTGACACTGTGCGGACAGCGCTTATGTGTAGTGGCACGCACTGTGTAGTGGGCTGTGTAGAACGCTCTCGGCGCGAGCCGGCGAGCGAGTCGATAGGGGGTAATCTGTGTGACTTTGTGGCGCTGTGTGAACAGTGCTTAAGTGTAGGGGTGCATACTGTGAAGTGAGCACACTGCCTACAGTCAGAACAGAGGAAAAGCTCTTTTTGTGTTTTATTAGGGTCGCCGTTAAAATGGCGTTTGTGTGCAGGCGTGCATGCTTTATAACAGGCTCGTTGACTGCAATGTTGATATCTCCAGCCGCCTGAATAGAGGGGACTGGGAGAAGTGTAAAGAAAGTCTGTGGCGGCCTGAAGAAGAGCTGGAGCACTTTGAGAGAAAATGGTGCATGGCTTGTGACGCCTTCTGTGCTTCGGTGAAAGCGCTTTTGTGTAGTGGCGCGCACTGTTTAGTTTATAGCCAAGGCCACGCCCATTTTGGCGGGCTCTGACGTGATAGGGCGCGAAGCGACCTGATACGTTCGCGAGTCACAGCCGCCTCGCCATAGGTTCGTGCAGTATGGCAATCAGCGTGCTAGTAAGCTCTGCTGGGGTCTGCTGTGCAGCTGCACTGCGTTTTACATATAAAATTATAAGGATAATTTTGGCTTCAATATTCTCGAGAAAAGGAGTTTTTCCCATAGTGTAAGCTAACTTACGCAATACGAGAGTACTCTCGAAAGTACTTTTGAACAGTAGTTTACCAATCTGTTTTTTTTTTGTTTTTTTTTATTGATAATAATAATCATATTAGACTGATTTCTGTAGGATTATGTGACACTGTAGACTGGAGTAATGACCTTATCTGCATGACCTTATTCTACATCCCTTAATCCTACCCAATTCCTAAATTTAAACGCTACAAAAACTACCTTACTAACTATTAATAAGCAATAAATTCGAATTTGATTGAGGCAAAAGTCGTAGTTAATAATGAATATGTGTTCCCCATACTAAAGTGTGTGTGTATACACACTACCTTTAAATAAAGTTTAAATTACAATTTAAGGCTGTATACCACTCATTTTCCGTGTTTTTCCAAGTTATCATTTCATTAATGATAACTCAGCTGAGCTCAGATCCCAGCTGCTTTATGAGCATCCCCCAGCCCCCCCCCCCCCCCCCCCCCAAACAGACATAGCGCAGCTTTGTGTCGCATCTCAATCCCGAGGCTTTTAGGCTTGCTGGACTGTTGGCTTTGTAGTCTAGGCTTATATAAGTGTGGTCAGGGGCTGGAGACACAAAGGCAGCAGCTGTGGGATTGTGCCTTTAGTATTCCCAGCCAGAAGGGGACAGCATGTTCCTCGGGTCTCGGAGAAACCAACCACACACACAGTCTCTCTCTCTTGTACTCACTCTCCACTCTGATCACACAGCACTGCAGAGAGACACACAAGGCACGTTTGATCACCACAACAGGAGAGAGAGAGGGAGAGGGAGAGAGAAGGAGAGAGAGGGAGAAGGAGAGGGAGGGAGAAGGAGAGGGAGGGAGGGAGAAAAACAGATATGCGTGGATAGACATACAGCGACAGTGACGGGGAATAAGAATGGAGAGAAAAGACAGAGCGAGGTGCCAAAAAGAGAGGTAGGAGGATAGAGAAGGCTGGAGATGGGCAGACAGACACTGACAGGTACACAGCAAGAAGCTAATACCTAACATTATGTCTCACAGCATGATCCAGATATTGACACTCCGGGTAAGAGAAAGAGAGAGACAGATCCAAAAGAGAGATCCCATGCAAAGAGAATATAAAAATCATTTATACTGATAGTGGTTTTGTTGCTGGAGGTTACCAGGTCACTGGATTGTTGTTTCTTGCTGGAGGGCTGCATAACTGGCCAACTGGGCTGCATAACATTGCTGCTAAATATTAACATTTTGCAAAAATGTTGCAAAAAAAAACATATCAATTGCAGCAGTGAATAGTGCATCGTATCTTGAACTAGTTGAACGATTATCACAAACGATTTCACAAACTCTGACATGGTTTTGCATGCATCATTTTTTTTCTATATGTGGACAGTGAAGGGTTTGACGAATCATATATAACAGTGACATTTCATTTAATGTTTTAAAAGGGATAGTCTATCCAAAAATAGAAATTCTTTCATGATTTATTTAACCTCATGTCATTCCAAACTTGTATGATTTACTTTCTTCTGTGGAATGTAAAAGAAGAAATTTTAAAGAATGTTGGTTTTTAGTTTCCATTGACAAAAAGGGTGGAGCAGGTAGAGCTGGTGGCCAGGAGGGGCTGAAGACCAAACTGAAGAACTTAGGACGGCCTCTAGCATAGCAGGGAGTTCAGTAATGGTCTTTGTGATCGTAACAGAACAGACTGAGAGTTCATAGGCGACCTCTGTGGTTGTGCTGCCACCTTGGTAGAAACTGAAAAAGCACACTTGGCCCAGACACATAGAATGGCAATCGTCGTAACTGGGAGTGCAATAGATGGTGGAAGAACCTCTGAGACCCCCAGACTCGATACCACCGGATTCGGATGCACTGGTCTTGAGAGATGCCAGCTGCTCGCACCGACATCAGCGGTGGGTCTGCCAAACTGGAAGCCAGTCTTAAACACCTAGGGACCGCTTTGGTAGCTTCAGGTGCAACGTTCATGATGGCCGGAAAATCTGGCGTGGTGGCCATGGTGGCTGGAGACTCTGGCGTGGCGGCCATGGCGGCTGGAGATCTGGCGTGGTGGCCATGGTGGCTGAAGACTGGCATGGTGGCTGGAGACTCTGGCGTGGCGGCCATGACGGCTGGAGACTCTGGCATGCTGGATACTGCGGGAGTGACGTGTTCCTCCTCTGCGACTCCCGCAATCAGTGTAGACCCACTCAGCTGCAATGCCAGGTTGATATAAAATTCAAGAGTCCAACTAGGGTCCCACAGTGACATGATTGAGCTTAGTGGCTGAGATAGTCCGCCCCCGGAAAAAATATCATGAAGGAGACCTCCTCCATCTTGGTCAAATGAGCCAGCTCGATGAAGTCACTCACAGAGTCCTCAATGTGGCGATCTCCTTGACGGAGACGCATTATCCTTACTGCTGGATCCATTAGTGGTCTAGTGTTCTGTAACGTGGTTGCTGCAGACAAAAGAGGCGTAGGATCCAAGTGCAGTGGACAAGACAACATAAGAAAACCAAACATGAGAGAACAGAAAGCTGCAGCAAACACACACAATACAACCATGGATTGGCAACACTAGACACAAGATAACAGAGGGATGTCTATGGACAGGTGCTGATGATTTGTTGTCCTAGGAACTAATGAGGGTAACTATGGCGACAAACAAGGGTAGCTATTATGGCAATAAACAAGGCAGGAAAAACCTAAAGGGAAACAGGAAATGAACATACGAATTGAACACGGAAACAATAGGAATAAAGAAAACACTTCAAATTAAAAGTCCTAACACAAAACAAAAGGCACAACACCAGGATTACAACAATTTTCATTTTTGGGTGAACTATACCTTTTAAAGCCTTTCAAAAACTGGCAAAATATCTTCCATAATAAAATGAAGTATGTACTATTTACATGTTACTTGCAAATTTTTTTCCATTCAGTGGTTGTACTATACATTAATTTGAAAACGGTCATTGAAAATGAACAACTTCCGGTCACTTTGTTACTGCAAAGTGTGAATGGAGCTTCAGGCTGTATAGAGGGAAAAAAGACACACACTTTAGATGTGGAATATCTCTCCTTCATTTTAATACTCTATTTCAGAGCTGACAGTTTGTGCCTCCCGGCCACAGAAGGGGATCGTTGGAGAGGGAAATGTAGGTTTCGCTGTGTGCCTTCAGCCTCGATACCAGTGTCCACATACACATGCACACACACACACACACACACACACACACATTGGTGCAACTACATTATGAGGACATTCCATAGACGTAATGGTTTTTATACTGTACAAACTGTACATTCTATCCCCCTACACTACCCCTACCCCTAAACCTACCCATCACAGAAAACATTCTGCATTTTTACATTTTTAATAAAACATTGTTTAGTATGTTTTTTAAGCCATTTTTAATACGAGAACACAGGAAATGTCCTCATAAACCACGTTTACATTGTAATACCAGTGTAATACCCATGTCATTATACAAATTTGTGTCCTCATAAATCACATAAACAAGCACACACACACACACACACACACACACACACACACAAACATGACATCACTGCAAACCCTGCACACTTAAATTAGCGCCTGCTGTGCATTGTTACTTTGAGTAAATCAGAAGTTTCATTTTTTTTAGCCATTTGTTTAGTATACTTATTTGAATTGCGTACGTAAAATCCCAAAGGGAATAAAAATCTCACAATTCTTACTTTTGCAATTGCGAGTTTAAGATATAAACTCTGTCAGAATAGAGAGATATAAAAACAATTACGAGATATAAAGTCAGAATAGTAAGATATATACTCAAAAAATTGCAAAAAACAAAACAAAAAAAGGTCAGAACTGTGAAATAAAATGTTGCAATTACCTTTAATACATTTTAAAGCATCCTGCTGCCCCCTTGGAAGTTTGCTGATGGCCCCTAGTGGCCCCCATCCCCTGGTTGAAAACCACTGTATTAACAGATAATTTTGCAAGATAAAACATAACTTGCAAGATAAACACAAATTAGTAAAGCACAGAAAAATCTAAGCAGAGGCAGCTTGCTGCTTCAGTATGTACTGCCATGCCACAGTCTTAGAGACAGTGGATCATTTAAAGGAAACTAAAGAGTGAGTGTGTTCATTCATCAGCCAGTAATCTTGATCTCACGAACGAAGAGGCTATTACCTGATGATTGATTTGTCTGTTTAAATCTGTTTTTTCCCCCTTTTTCCACAATATTGTAATGAGGAGAGAGGAGGGTGGGGGATAGAATTTGATTTGCCGGATGAGAAGAATGGGAAAGTTGATGCGAGAGACGTCGGAATGTGATGAAGGAGAAAAAGGACAGAGCGAGTGATGAATGTATAACGGAGAGGAGGATAGATGGAAAAGAGAGCGAGAGGAAAAGAAAGGAGCGAGAGCGATAGATGGGGGAGGGGTGTAGTATGCAAGTAGATGATTCACAGAGGGAGGGGAAAATGAGGGATTGTGCAGGGGAGGCAAATTAAGGACAAGCATGTTGGCCCAACAAGATGGAGGAAGATGGATGAGGGAATACACAGAGTGGGAGAATGAAGGAATCATTTTAATTCAGAGAACTGAAAAAAGGCAAAAAACACTGCTTGTGTGTGGTTGTAATTTCGCACTCTCTCTGCCTCCTTGGTCGAGGGAAGACTTACAAAATGGCTGTCGCTTATAGACAGCGGGTCAGATTTCAGCATATATTAAGAAGGCATGAATCCAATATGTATAACAGCAAAAATTAATTCCTCCCAGGAAAGCTTGTTGTCTAGATTGACACATCTTCTTATTGAGCATGAATTCATGCTTATATGAACTAATTCTCAAAGTAAAACTCAAGCCCTTTGCTGCTCTCTGAAGCGATTCTGTCCTACGCATGAATCCGGACCTGTTACACACAGGTCTTCGGGAATGAAAGTGATGCTTTTAGCATGCTGGTTGTAGAAGAACGCTTGAGTAGGTCACGTTATATTACGAACCTGTGTTGTTTCTCGGGAACATGGCACATCTTTTCATCTGTTTTTTCTCTTCATTTTTCTGGGTTCGCTCCATCGGGTTAAAGCAAAACATACTGAATCATTCACACTCATTATTAGCGCAGCAGATACATTACATACTTAAGACACCGTTTCCCACTTATAGATGAGCCTGGAACAGATGAGTAATTACTTCACTTCCCTACTGTTACTTACTCACGTCTGACTCATTTGGAAAGCCTCATGCTCGCTCACAACACGGCCTGCCTTCCCGCAGGTTTGAACAGCACTCAAGACTTCGTCAGGTGCGTGAGGGTTTGCAAACACAGAGAAAGAGCGAGTTTGTTCCCCCTTGGGTTTGTCTGTTTATTCATCAGGACTTGATGCATCCAAGTTTAGGATCATTCTGTTTTGGCACCTTTAGATTTCATTTCAAATAAAACGACACTTTTAAAATGAATCCAAAGAAATATGAAATGACTAAGGCGTGTGACTCTGAGAAAAAGAAACAAGTAAAAGAAATACATGTGGATACAAAGAAACAACTCAGAATTAAAAAAGCAGTTTTGTCGTAATTTGTTTGTTTGGCTTATCACCAAGGTATGTTATTATAATGATTAATAATTAATAATAATAATAAAAACCAAAACAGAAAGAGTACACAAAACATTAATATTTAACATTTTTAACATTGCTTTTCCCTTTATAATTATCATTATCCTTTAAAACTTAAGTTTCAAGAGCAGGTTTGCTGTAAATTTATAGCATGCATTTAATCTTTGTATTCGTGAGTCACTTAACTTCGTTTCTCGTAATATTTTGTACTTTATTTGTCGCTTGCGTTCTTGCAAGTATTTATTTAGAGTTCAGCATCCTCTTCTTTTCCTCCCCCCTCCTCCTTCCTTTTTTTCATCTTGGCAGTCGTTTCTGGAGTCTTTCAGCGAACTCCGACCCCTTTTTGTCGCTCGTGTCAGCGAAGGGCATTGCGTTTGGTCTTCTGTTGTTCGCTCCCATGACGACCGAATGCGAGAGTAGAGAAAAAAAAGGAAGCAAAAAGGGACTGAGAAAAAGATGAGAAGGTTCTTTTAAAAGAATAGAATTTTGTCTAAGGTTGAACGTCTTTGTCAGTCTCATGTTACAGCAGCTTTGCAGTGAAGATTCTCTGTGATTTCGTCCATCGTCCAGCCACAGTCGCAGCTCAAGGACACAGAGTCTCTTTTTTCAAACAGATCATTACCCAGCAAACAGCGGTTTGACTTTTTTGCCTCTGAAAAGTCTTGATTATTATGTTAATTTATTTATAAAATTAATACATACATATATGTATATATATACTATATGTATATATATATATTGTACCTTTTGTAAGAGATTGCAGACCGGGCTATTTCTTACTGAATACCCTACTGCAGTGGTTCACAGTTTTTTTTATGCAAATAACAAATGAACAAATAAATAAATATGATGAAAATAGTGGAGAGGGGAAGAAGACTTTTGAGGGAGCAGTAGCTTGCTGATCCATGTAGACCGACGGGTGGTGAAATGCTTTCTTAACAAAAACATATCAACGGCACAAGCTACAGCTCCCGTGTCACGTGCCGAAAGAACCCCTCTGCATATCTCTTATCGCCTATCTCCATTTCAAACCAGCCTCATTTTGTCAATGGCAAATGGCAAAATCATGCATACATGTGTAATCTTTGATCGAAACGTAAAAATCCTCCCGGTTCCTCCGAATCGTGAAAACGCATGGTACATGAAGTTTGATCTGTAATATTCCGGGCCTCCGCCCCCTCTGCCCTGCTCCCGTCTCCCTCGCCCTGCTATCTGTACGGGGGGAGGTTGTGCCTCATACAGGGGTGGTGCGTCGGTTGGCTGTGTTAGTGTGGGATGAGTCTTTCAGGTCCTTCTGGATGCAGTTGTGGACCTGCAGGAAGTTGTGGTCCCTCTCCGAATTGTAGGTGGCAGTGGGGGTGCCGTGGCCGCCCTTTAGGGTGTCACCCCCGCGGGTGAGTGTGTACATGGAGATCTCGGTGGAGGGCAGAGCCCCGAAACCCTTCAAGCCCACCGGTGAGGTGTCGCGGGAGTGCGAGGGGTCCGTGGAGCGGGACGAGGAGCGGGAGCGGCGCCGGTAGCGGTACCGGTAGCTGGGGATGCGCGTGATAGCCGAGCCCTGCAGGTAATCTGCGGCCCGCGCGCCCGCCCGCAGCTCCCGGTGCCGGTCGATGAACATGTGCACGGCCAGCACGCCCACCATTTCAGCCATGATAAAGGACAAAGCACCAAAGTAGAAACTCCAGCCGTACGAGTAGCTGTTCTTCTTGGAGTCGCTCTTTGAGGGATCCCCCGCATTGGCTGATATGTACACGATCATGCCAATGATGTTACTGAGGCCTGTGGGGAAGAGAGCAGAGATTTTAACCTCTTAGCCATGGCTAAAATGCTTATTCACAATCTAGCACGTCTTCAAGTGCCTTTTATAAAATAAAAAAGTGCCATTCCTGCAATAGAATATAAAGTCGTTGATATGTAAACTAAGGTTAACAGGCCTCTGAGGGTGCTGTGCAGTGAAATACGAGATAAGAAGTAAGAGATATGATGAAAAGAAGAAGAATCATTCCATGAAACGAGAGCTATTTGTGTTCACAACATTTGAAGACGTGTACTAAACACAAACATTTGCTATTAAGTGTTTTGTAAGCTTAAAAAAAAATAGTAATATTCACAGACTAATAAAAACTAATCATAAAATATTATATTCATGTGTTTGTGTATATTTATAAATATTTTCTAAAAAAAAATTGCATATGCATTTACCATGTGCACATAGCCAGTCAGAGTACAATTATTTCTAAATAAAAATATATTACCTGCGAAACTTTATAATTAAATGTAGATCAATCATTTTAAAAAATATATATTTTTAATTAAAACAGGATAATTCACTTGCCTATGTCTGTGAGTTTTGATGACGCACCAATTATTTACCTCAAAAAACAGTGACTTGTCCCTTTAAATGATCTGAGCATGAGGAAGTGACATCAGTCTTCAGAGGAGCCATCTTTAAAAGCTGGTAAGTTTGACTCATTCAACAGTTATAATTTGCTGGGGTTTTTTTTAATGTTTGACAAGTTTTGTCCAGCCCAGCATGCCAACATAGAAATAAACTGTGTTTTATCCCATCACTTTCCATCCCGGCACGAATTGAGTTACAACACCTAAACACTTCTGACTTTAATGCCTACAAAAAGCGTTCCTTATACAAGAGGTTTATTCAAGTTATTGTCTGTATGAATGTTTGTGGTTTTGAATAGATCTGAAATATAAGAATTGCAATATTACAAGTCATACAAAGACATACAAACTGACATTTAGAGTTTCACATCCAACAGATTTTCTTAATGAATCCACCACTGGTTGGCAAAAATTACATTTTAGACCCTGGATGTGGCTGAGGATGACAGAACCTTGCTGTCATCTCTATGCCTCACAAAATAAACTGTGAGTGCCCTCTAAATGGTAAGGTTAACACAGACAGTTTCACAATATCTTTAACCCCATAGCCATAAACTAAACGCTGAGTGCCTTAATTTGTCAGAGTGAGCAAGTAAATGAGGAGAAGTGAAGAAGTGAGCTTATAACAGAGACTAGAGTGGGTGACCTCACAGGAACATGATCTGTGGCTCACTGCTGACTTCAGTCACACTCTGGTGGAGTTGTCTGTGACAGAGTGAAACCACCATGATGGATCACTGGGAAAGTGTGTCAGGGACACCATATTTTTAGAGTTTAATCCCAAATGGCCTCTCTAAGCCTAGCAACAGAATCAGGACCAAAGTGAGACAGAAAAAAAGAAATCGACTTGTTAACTGGCTACTGTATATCACCGAGGCAGCGTGTTCGAAAAAAAAAAAAAAAAAAGTCCAGTGCAAGACTTTGTTTCTAAGTGATACTGTGCTGATCTGGGCATTAAGGTCAAAGGTTTGGTTTCAGAAAATCTTTGTTTTACTGAATTGCACAGCTAAACAAAATTGAGAGGCCAGTGTAAGAGAGTTGACTGAACTGTCAGCCTGTTGGGTATGCAGTATACACGGTTTGATCATGTACACACATTATATCTTGCCAACTTAAACATTAGGTTTTGGTTTCACTTTATTTTGATGGTCCCTTTAACACATTCTGTTGACTCTAAGTAACGTTGCACCTACACGTATACTTACTCTCAGAGTGTTAGTAGAGTATTAGTAGACTGATAGGGTTAGGGTTAGAATAAGTTGAAATGTACTTGCAAAGTTACTTCTGTTGAGGGAGCATCACAATAAAGAGTTATTGAGTTATACTAAGCAGACAGACTACTAATACTCTAATGAGAGTTAGATGGCATGTAGTTGCAAAGTTTCTTATAGTTAGTAGAATGTTCAAAAAGGACCATCAAAATAAAGTGTTACCAAGGTTTTCTTTAATATTTAGTTGAAAATTATGCTTGTCAACTTGTCAGCTTGGTAAAATTACCTGACAAACTAATTAGTAATGTTTAATCATATATGCCATTATTTTCTGAAAAAGTGACTTCTTTGTAACTGTATAATTTCTAGCTACTAATGCAAACTTTATTTGTAAAGAAAAAAACTACACATCTGATGAAAAGAAATCTATAATAAACAACTTTCATGATATAATTCCATTCAAATGTTTTTATAAAGAAATGAATACACACTCACACACACAAAATTAATTATTAAATGGTGGGCAAGTAGAAAAGTATTTGCTGGCATGAGTGGGCAAGCAGAAAAAATCCTTACTTTTGAGACACGATAATAATAAAAATTAATAATTTGTTGCATACATTTATTAATAATTACATACATTTATACCCACTCTGATTGGGGGTAATGCATTACACATACAACTGAAAACCTGTGTTGTGAGACATAAGGGTATATCTGAGGTGTGCAGGCATCGTAGGAGTTGTAGTATGTGTGAGCATGATGGGTAATGTATTTCTAAGGGAGTGTGTGTGATGACTATATGTTCAGGCTTTAGCAAATGTTGGTCAAATACTCTTCCTTCATTCATTCCATAGTCTCACCTGCAGACACAAAGAGGATTCCTGCACTGAGGATGATATTGTGGCGGGACTTGTAAAACTCGCTGGCAGCTATACACAGGCCACCCATGAAGAGCAGGATGACGCTGAGGATGGGGAAGATACTAGACGCTCGCACGGCCCCTACAGATGGAGAGACAGAGAAGAAGGTGGGATGAGTACAAGAAGTTCTGTTACTTGTTGAATGAATCTGTGTAAAGAGGGAATGAGACGAATGAAGAAAGCTGTCATTTCGGGTGATTTTAGCAGCTGTTCTCCTCTGAGCACATTGAGCACAGCCAATCAACACTGCCAGCAGAGTAAACAGCTCCCACACCCTTTAAAATGCCTGTGGAAGAGCAATCAGAGGTCAAGAGCCTCACCAAACACTTGTGCCTAACACAAACACTCATAGACTGAGCAGGACCAGAGACACCAGGCCATTTACAGATGCCTCTATTTGCATGCTTTAACAAAGTATGTTCGTAGTGAGACTTCAACAAAAGTTGGCTTCATTCGAGCCATGAAATGACAAGTGAACGTGTTAATGAATGTTTTTAGGACAGTCTGCCAAGCCTTCAACTCACCAATTAGTTTTTCAACTCAATGCTTGTGCAGCTTAAAGGGATTGTTCACACAAAAATTACAATGTTGTCATCATTTTCTCATCTTTGTGCCATTCTAGACCTGTTTTCCTTCTTCCGTGGAACACAAAAGGAGATACTTTCCAGAATGTTCATGCTGCTCTTTCCTATACAATGAAAGCACACAGTGACCAAACTTTACATTTTTTTGCACTGGGCAGAGTGAGTCCAAAGTGAGTTAAATTGCATTCAATGCATGCATTTTCATACTTGTCCTGGGAATCGAACCCATTGATAACACCATGCTCTACCAATTGAGTTAAAGGAAAGCTATAGTGACCAAAAAGTGCTGAAAGTGCTCCATTTTTTGTCATGTCTTCTGAAGCTATACAATTGCTTTGTGTGATCAATAGTTTGAAATTATAGGCATATTTCACTTAAAATCTCGGTCACATCGGTTCGGAATGACTTGGGTGAGAAAATGATATTAATGTTCCTTTTTGAGTGAACTATCCCTTGTAAGATGGTCAACATCATATGACTACACTTTTATGTACACTTTACAGTTCACACTTACACATAATTAGTACTCATTGAGTACACCCCCATCCCAGGTTGGGATAGGAATAGTTAGAAGTAAGGAGATGGGAACATTTGCTCAAACTTTGGGCTTTTGCCTCTTGTTCCAAAGTCTACTTTAGTTTTTATGCGTACACTAGGGTATGTGTACGTATAGTGAATGTGACATAAATTTCATCATCAGCATAGTATGTGCATACTGTATGTGCAAAGCCAGATTTTTCTAACCGTGTCTGTACACTCACCTTGCACATGCACCTTGAATTTTTGCACTAATTAGTTGGTTCACAAGGTGGAAAAACTGTTCAACCTGATGTCAAAAAGAATTAATGAGTAGGAACAACAACAAACTACTGGAGATGGCAACAATAATAGACGCAAGTGCTTGTGTAAGGGCTTAAGAGATTTACGCTAAGCGTTCGCGTCAAAACTGAAGTACTTTTGTCGTTCTCTCCTGTCCTTTTCCTTTCTCAGTCTTTCTCAATTCTTACTGCTTACTCATCTCTTACCTCTTCTCCTTTATCTATCTCTTTTTTTAAAATACTTGATATGCAAAGTTATGCTTTCATCTGGCTAGTTAAATTTTCACCACTCCATCTAATCTGCAAGCACAGCAGGTTTTTTTTCTGTCTCTCTCTGTCCCTCCCTGCTGCGCTGTAAACCCTGATGTGTGGACAGTACTGTGAACTCTTGCTGGCTAAAGTGGGGTCTGAAGGTCCCCCATGAGAGAGTCATCTGCTCTCCTGTCCTGTCCTTACCTTCACCTTAAAACCACTGCCATCTGCTGCAGATCACACGATCAGCTACCACAAATGTGCGTTAGTTTCACTGCTAAAACAACTATTTTAGAAAACAATTTTAGCAAATTGCTGAGTTGGAAATACCTAAACTGTTCTTTTATGAATATTTTACTTTGTAAATGCATTGAATATGCGCTGTACTAAATGGCAATATCTCATATGCTGCATTTGTTATATAAGGTGAGATTTTTCTAGTGCACTTGCCGCAGTTCTTCTCTTCCTCTCTGAGAAAACTGAATGAGACTTCACTCGAAGTGATGAACGGCATTTTAATTTTCTTGTGCTTTGTTCCGTCCTCTCCTATCTGTCTCTTTCTCTCTGTTTTTCTCTCTATCCACTCAATCTAAGCGAGTCCCTAATAATTCTCAGTGTCTTGTTCTATCTTTTGCTACCGTGATGTTCCACTAGTAAAACCATATGAGGTCAGGAATTGCCATTTGTACATCTAAATCGGTGTATGATCACTTCCTTTGCAACCAGGGACCAAGGGTCCATTCTGAGAATGAATGTCACAACCAGTGGCGGCTCATCAAGGGAGTTAAGGGAGGCACCCAATACCCAATATTTTGAGGTGGAAAATGGGAGAAGGACGATTTAATGCTAATAAAATTCTCAGTTATTCATTTCATGCCTCAGAATGTGAATTTCTTGTTTGTAATTTCACCATTGAAACACCATAAAATATCACTGACGTTGGAACCACTGCTGCTCTTCCCTGAACGTGCTGAATCTAATAAAACAATTAGCCAATCACCACCATATTTCACTTTCAGCGGTTAGAGTGTTGAGAAAAAATACATCGCAGAGGAGGCTAACCTCCCTTGGTATATCAACCAATCATCGCAGTAAATTAGTTTGAGAGTTTGAGGGATGTAGATATTATTTCAAAATTCTCCCGTTGATAATCTAGCAACTACCTTAATTATGTAGAGCAGAGATATTGAATATTTGATCGACAACAAATTTACCAAGATGCTATTCAAGCAGCAGCAACAAGTTAAAAATGAAGGAAGATGCCACGCCTAAGTAGGATATAGGTTACAGCAATCAGCTTGGCTAAATGGCCGAACATGTTCTTTTAACACAGACTTCTAATAGGACAAAAGTATGGATTTTCCCCTCAAGTGATAGGCTAGGTGAGTGACATTATATTTATTTTTTCTTGCTGTAAATGTCTTTTTTTTTTTTTTTTTTTTTACATTTTATGTCTAAAAGTGAAACAACAGCCATTTTAAAGCAGTTAATAAAAAAATCCCCAGACCGTTACAATTAGTGTGCCTCTATTTTAAAATCCACAAGCCGCCACTGATCACAACTATACAAAGAATAGTGAAGACAGACAGATTGACAAACTCACTAGCAAAAAAAAAAAAAAAAAAAAAAAAAAAAAAATATATATATATATATATATATATATATATATAATACAGTTTTATGGTATACTGTAAATATTCTCTATTCTGACACCATTGGCAGAAGAGTTTATTTTGGACCCTGTTTGCAACTAAATAAAGGTGGATGTTTTTTAGATGGATGTCCTTGCATGTTCTCTTTATCCTGCCTCTTTTTCCTCATCTCTCTCTCTCTCTCTCTCGCTCTCTCTCTCTCTCTCTCTCTCTCTCTCTCTCTCTCTCTCTCTCTGTAGGGTGTAGAGTTGCTGGGAATGGTCTAATTAAATATTAAGGTGTGCTGGGTGCTGACCCCAGTCCTGTTGCCCTGTAACAACCTTCTCCCAAATCTCTTTCTCTCTTACACACTCACACTCACACTCACACTCACACTCACTCACCCCCCAATCTCACATTAACCTGGGGATATTGACATGGCCAGTCACAGCACAGAGAGGACATACCACTCCTTCTCATCCGTCAGCCTCATTCACAAAGACACCACAAGGCATGAGGGAAGGGGGCAGGAAAGGATGTGAGGCAGGATGTGAAAGTGGGAAAGGAAAAGATAATAACCTAAATCTATTGATTGTTGACACAAGCGTTTGAAATGACAGGCTTGAAGGTGACAGAAGTGTCCTCAGAGACCAGGATGCCGTGTTGATTTTCAGCTGTTGTGAATGGGAGTCTCTGCTAATGTTTTCAAGCTTTAAGGTAATGGATATTTTCAATAGACAGAACATGCTTTACAAAAATCCCAGAATACATATAATAATCTGTAATATGTTCTATAAGGTCACTGAGATGCTGAGACATTCCTAGAAACAGTGTGAATCTCACACACAGTCTTCATACATTCCTAATCAGCCCTGTGGACACACATGGGCTCATAGAGACATACTTTCACTCATAAAAATCTCCAGCTGGCACTCACAGCTCTGTGACCTTGGCTTTGACCTCTCAGATCAGGCAGCAGCACTGTATCCATGGCTGCAGAGGCTCTGGAGGAGGAAGAAAGTGAGGCGGATTCTCCCCAGGCTCCCTGCACTGATCACAGCCGGAGACTGACCAGCCTGAGGGCCTTTTCACACTGAGACCGAACATTTGTTGGCAATTTTTCATTGCAAACAAAATTTTGAATAGAAACAATGGGTTTCTGTTCTACCCCAGGCACAAATATTAATCTGTCGTCAGACCAATGTTTTTTCTTTACGAAGAGTGGTGCAATTTTCTTTGTTCGTCCATTGAAGAAAATTGACTGACAAATGTGATACTCTTTGAACCCTTTGAACTACAAAAATTGCCGGTCTCTTTTGAAAGTCTGGTAATATTCACTAAAAACAAAACAAACAAAAAACCTCTATTTCAAATAAATGCTGTTCTTTTGAGCTTTTTATTTATCAAAGAATTCTGAAAATATTTATCATGGTTTCCGCAAAAATATTAAGCAGCACAACTGTTTTCAACATTGATAATAATAAAAAATGTTTCTTAAGCAGCAAATCATCATCATAGAATGATTTTGGAAGGATCATGTGACACTGAAGACTGGAGTAATGATGCTGAAAATTCAGCTTTGACATCACAAGAATAATCTACATTTTGAAATATATTAGTTATTTTAAATTCTAGTAATTTTTCACAATATTACTGTTTTCAATCAGCACAAGAGGAGGCCTATATACACTATATTGCCAAAAGTTTTGGGACGCCTGCCTTTACATGCACATGAACTTTAATGACATCCCATTCTTAATCCATAGGGTTTAATATGGAGTTGGCCCATCCTTTGCAGCTATAACAGCTTCAACTCTTCTGGGAAGGCTTTCCACAAGGTTTAGGAGTGTGTTTATGGGAATTTTTGACCATTCTTCTAGAAGCGCATTCGTGAGGTCAGGCACTGACGAGAAGGCCTGGCTCGCAGTCTCCTCTCTAATTCATCCCAAAGGTGTTCTGTCGGGTTGAGGTCAGGACTCTGTGCAGGCCAGTCAAGTTCCTCCACACCAAACTCGCTTATCCATGTCTTTATGGACCTTGCTTTGTGCACTGGTGCACAGTCATGTTGGAACAGGAAGGGGCCATCCCCAAACTGTTCCCACAAAGTTAGGAACATGAAATTATCCAAAATGTCTTGGTATGCTGAAGCATTAAGAGTACCTTTCACTGGAACTAAGGGGCCAATCCCAACCCCTGAAAAACAACCCCATACCATAATCCCCCCTCCACCAAACTTTACACTTGGCACAACGCAGTCAAGCAAGTACCGTTTTCCTGGCAACCGCCAAACCCGGACCCGTCCATCGGATTGCCAGACAGAGAAGCGTGATTGGTCACTCTAGAGAACACGTCTCCACTGCTCTAGAGTCCAGTGTTGGCGTGCTTTACACCACTGCATCTGACACTTTGCATTGCACTTGGTGATGTAAGGCTTGGATGCAGCTGCTCGACCATGGAAACCCATTCCATGAAGCTCTCTACGCACTGTTCTTGAGCTAATCTGAAGGCCACACAAAGTTTGGAGGGTCAGCCTCAGTATGCGCTGACCCTGCTCTGTGATTTTACGTGGCCTACCACTTTGTGGCTGAGTTGCTGTTGGTCCCAATTGCTTCCACTTTGTTATAATACCTCTAACAGTTGACCGTAGAATATTTAGTAGTGAGGAAATTTCACGAATGGACTTGTTGCACAGGTGGCAACCTATCACGGTACCACGCTTGAATTCACTGAGCTCCTGAGAGCAACCCATTCTTTCACAAATGTTTGTAGAAGCAGTCTGCATGTCTAGGTGCTTTATTTTATACACCTTTGGCCATGGAAGTGATTGCAACACCTGAATTCAATGATTTGGAGGGGTGTCCCAATACTTTTGGTAATATAGTGTGTGTATATACAGTGGGGAGAACAAGTATTTGATACACTGCCGATTTTGCAGGTTTGCCCACTTACAAAGCATGTAGAAGTCTGTAATTTTTATCATAGGTACACTTCAACTGTGAGAGACGGAATCTAAAACAAAAATCCAGAAAATCACATTGTATGATTTTTAAGTAATTAATTTGCATTTTATTGCATGACATAAGTATTTGATACATCAGAAAAGCAGAACTTAATATTTGGTACAGAAACCTTTGTTTGCAATTACAGAGATCATATGTTTCCTGTAGTTCTTGACCAGGTTTGCACACACTGCAGCAGGGATTTTGGCCCACTCCTCCATACAGACCTTCTCCAGATCCTTCAGGTTTCGGGGCTGTCGCTGGGCAATACGGACTTTCAGCTCCCTCCAAAGATTTTCTATTGGGTTCAGGTCTGGAGGCTGGCTAGGCCACTCCAGGACCTTGAGATGCTTCTTACAGAGCCACTCCTTAGTTGCCCCGGCTGTGTGTTTCGGGTCGTTGTCATGCTGGAAGACCCAGCCACGACCCATCTCCAATGCTCTTACTGAGGGAAGGAGGTTGTTGGCCAAGATCTCGCGATACATGGCCCCATCCATCCTCCCCTCAATACGGTGCAGTCGTCCTGTCCCCTTTGCAGAACAGCATCCCCAAAGAATGATGTTTCCACCTCCATGCTTCACGGTTGGGATGGTGTTCTTGGGGTTGTACTCATCCTTCTTCTTCCTCCAAACACAGCGAGTGGAGTTTAGACCAAAAAGCTCTATTTTTGTCTCATCAGACCACATGACCTTCTCCCATTCCTCCTCTGGATCATCCAGATGGTCATTGGCAAACTTCAGACGGGCCTGGACATGCGCTGGCTTGAGCAGGGGAACCTTGCGTGCGCTGCAGGATTTTAATCCATGATGGCGTAGTGTGTTACTAATGGTTTTCTTTGAGACTGTGGTCCCAGCTCTCTTCAGGTCATTGACCAGGTCCTGCCGTGTAGTTATGGGCTGATCCCTCACCTTCCTCATGATCATTGATGCCCCACGAGGTGAGATCTTGCATGGTGCCCCAGACCGAGGGAGATTGACCGTCATCTTGAACTTCTTCCATTTTCTAATAATTGCGCCAACAGTTGTTGCCTTCTCACCAAGCTGCTTGCCGATTGTCCTGTAGCCCATCCCAGTCTTGTGCAGGTCTACAATTTTATCCCTGATGTCCTTACACAGCTCTCTGGTCTTGGCCATTGTGGAGAGGTTGGAGTCTGTTTGATTGAGTGTGTGGACAGGTGTCTTTTATAAAGGTAACGAGTTCAAACAGGTGCAGTTAATACAGGTAATGAGTGGAGAAAAGGAGGGCTTCTTTAAGAAAAACTAACAGGTCTGTGAGAGCCGGAATTCTTACTGGTTGGTAGGTGATCAAATACTTATGTCATGCAATAAAATGCAAATTAATTATTTAAAAATCATACAATGTGATTTTCTGGATTTTTGTTTTAGATTCCGTGTCTCACAGTTGAAGTGTACCTATGATAAATTTACAGACCTCTACATGATTTGTAAGTAGGAAAACCTGCAAAATCGGCAGTGTATCAAATACTTGTTCTCCCCACTGTATATATATATATATATATATATATATATATACATAGACATAGACATAGACATAGCCAACTCTGTTCCTCAACAGTTTTCTGCATCCCTCCACCACCCCGTCTCCCCTGCTTACTTTCCTAGCCAGGGATACTCTGGGTTCGGGCCAAATTCCGAGTTTGGAGCCCTCCCCTCGGACAGCATTATTTGAAAGTGTGAACTCGTGAAATGCAGCCTTGGTGAGCATAAGAGATGTCTTTAAAACATAAAAAATCTCCAGACTTTTGAATGGTAGTATATGTATTTATATGTGGAAATAATAAATGTGCTTAAATGTAAAAATACCAGACAGAATGGGGAAAAAATATGCTTTTCCAACTGCAATAAATTGCAAATCTGCAACAATTAAATAAGACACTTTATGGAGTTATATCTTGCATATTTCCCACAAAGTATTGACAATGCTATTTAAGCTTGTTAAAATGTTCACTTTGACAGCCTTAAGCTGAAAGGTGCGTGCACCGTCAAAATGTGTTTGTCGGTCAGCGCCACAAAGTGTACAGGTGTGAATTTCATTTTTCTATGAATAATCATTTCGTCTTGGTGTGAATATACTTTTTGTCTGTCATCAATTGCACTTTCATATTTCACATTTGTTATGATTTATGGCTCCATTCTGTAAAATGTCATCAAGCACATTTTCATGGGCTTCTCAATTTATGTATGAATATGTATATTTTCATGTCTTCTGTTCTGTGTGTGAGTCTGTGAGGCTATTGTGGACACAGGGCTTAAGATGGAGGTTTTTTGGGGAGCTGGACTGATAATGATGCCCCAGGGTAAGCACATCTCTTTCGGCAATCTGCCCAGACTCCCCAGGCATGACACTGGCACGAAGCACAGGGAAATTTTCACACAAGCCCCGTGTAGTGTTTGAGGGTCTGTCAGGGGCAGAAACACTGCCTGCGGGGTTGTTATTAACATGGTGGAATAGGCAAAGAGGAGAGAAGAGTCGGGGGCAAGTCAAGCCTGAAGCAAGGAAAAGAGAGGAGCAAGGCAGCAGTGTTTTTTTTTGTTTTGTTATTTTTTTTGTTTGTTATGCTTTCTATTAGAGATCTTTGCTGGTGAACTGTGGCTTTTATCAGAGGCTGTTCTCAGTCTCAAAGCTGCACACAGCTGTGGCTATTGCTTAAGTTATATTACCAGTCCATTCTTTCATTTATGCTTTTCAAAGAGGTCAATGTAAAAAATTATTTAGCCTTATAAAAAAGTATTGGGTTGTGATGGGCTGTAAAGCTATCCGATACAGTATATATATACCACAGTACTGAATGATTATCCTATTTATGGGCCATGCTATTTATATGGTACTTTAAAGAATGTCATGGATATGGCACTGCTATGGCAGATGTCCAAAATAATACAATGCTTTATGTGTTCATAGTAGGTCTTTAGTTTTCATATTAGCTCTTTTATCTATCTTTATCTATTTATTCATTTTCATAGTAGCTCTTTTGATCTGTCTGTTAAGTTTGTCTGTGTTTGTCCATCAGTGCAGTAAACCTTCAAACCAGCTATAAGAATTTTTCAAATCTTTCAAACAAGTCATTCAATGTGAATTGTACTTGTGCATCCTGTTGGCTACGGCAATTCAAATGCAGTTAAAATTTGAAAGTCACTCAATTCAGTTCTGAATGGCACACAACCCTGGTAACAGTCTAATAAAAGTTGTAAAATATCCCTTTTTCAAAAAGATATCATATTTCCAGCAGTCACACCGTAGCGCAGAGAGTACGTGAAGAATATCCTGTCACTCCCAGACTCTACGCCACAGCTAACAATGACCTGGGCCAAATTAGCCCTTTTTCTCCTCTCGCCCTGCTAATGGCTGGTGAGGATGGGAGGGCGTGAACTGAGGTTCTTGTCTCATAGCAGATAAGAGAGGGAGATCTGATCAGAGAGGCGGTTAGGAGACATTTGATTATCTGGGAGGTCATGGTTTTGATTTAAGTTGAGGTCAAAGATGCAGGCGGCTCAAGCAAACCCTTTAGGACGACGTTGCTCATGATGACGAGCGGCTTGCAAAGCACAGGACCTTAGGTTTAGGTATCTGTGCAGAAATATGTTAGCATTCCTATTCACCTCAAGATACGGTAGTTAGCAGGGGCTAACTAGGCTATGCTTGAGCTTGAGTGCACCACAACCACCAACTCTTAGATATGCCTTCATAATGCTGCATGTATGAAATAACGGCTTATGAACAACTGCTTGGAATTAGCGGGAGCTGCTACACATGGGGCAAAAAAAATGCTCACTCACATGAAATGCGTACTTTCTTTCTGACAGTGGCTGTCTTTGAACTTTCATTCTATCCTTTGCTCTCCGTCTTTCCTTCACTCTCTCTCACACACTCATTGACAGCATTGTGGAAGAAAATTAACATTCACACTTAATCAGCCTCCCACAGGCTTGAATGTGCTGATGTGCAGGACAGGGTCATGCTAATCAGGTGCTTTAGCTTGCAGGCACATTGATTGAATACTACAAACGCTTATTAATCTAACCCTGCCCCAGCACCTTGCCCTCTCACCACACACACACACACACACACACACACACACACACACACACACACACACACACACACACACACACACACACACACACACACACACACACACACACACACACACACACACAAAAAATCACTCACTCACTCACTCACTACAGCTATATAATCACCCATCTAACAATTAGGAATGTATGGAATACATATTTTCAAAACTAGTCTCTGGGTCGTCTGAACAACTAGTCTATGAATCAGTCTGCACTGTATAATTAGGTTGATTTCAGGTTCATCTGATCCTAATTGAACCTGTTTCTCAAGGGATGTTCACAAAAGTCTTTTTGTGTTCTATAAAAACTAGACAGACGAGGAGAAGAGAATGCAAGGATTTGGTGACTTGTTATTAAAAAAGTGAAAACTATTTTCACTTGAAATAGTCCGCGGCGTTCGAGGCAGGACACTCAAAAGCAGTGTGAGAATTGTTGGCATGCACACTCAGAGAGGCTTAGGTAGTAGATAGGCCAGGTTGGTTGTCTACTTTGTCTATTTTGACATTTTTATATTTTAGCGGTGCTGCTATTAATTTGCATGCTGTGCTTTCGCTTTTACACACTTTGCACATTTAACAATTTAATTTATTTTAAAATATTACTTATTTCTATGTTGTCAAAGCTGTTGGTGTTTAAAACATTTCTTCTGCTTAATATTTTTAATATTATTAATTTGAATATTCTTCAATTATTTGATGTATAGAAAGTTCATTTCTTTTTTATTTATTTATCATTTAGTACAACATTTATTTAACATTTTTGTAACAGTGTAAAACTCTTTACTGTAACTTTTAATCAATTTAAAGCATCGTTGGTAAATAATATCTTTTAACAAAAATCTTACTGGCCCTGCTCAGGTATGTGTAAGATAAAAT
Source organism: Coreius guichenoti (assembly GCA_039654105.1). Lineage (NCBI taxonomy): Eukaryota > Metazoa > Chordata > Actinopteri > Cypriniformes > Gobionidae > Coreius > Coreius guichenoti. The sequence continues at coordinate 28,503,155 of CM077171.1, forward strand.
CTTGTTTGCAAATTTATAGATTAAAAAAAGTATTGTCAGTGAAATTTTTCTGAACACAGCTAAAGCTCTTCTTGTCAGTTATTTCTGAGTAAGTGCAAACAGCCACAAACACATTGACAGTCCTTGCATTAAAACAGGCAACACTTTAGTTCATTTTAAGCACATTAGGGTAAAAGCTCCAGAAGATGATTTGCATCTGTAAACCTAGCATTTACCATCATTTGTGTTACCCAGCTCTATATCATACACTTTGCTCCACAATCTACTAGTCCCTGCCAGTTTCCCCCAAAAGCATCAATAAATGGTACAAAAATGTGCTTCATGGTTATTCTCAGGAAACGGTGCTATTTTTGCCCCATCTGTGTCTTCATGACTTACAAACCCGATTCCAAAAAAGTTGGGACACTGTACAAATTGTGAATAAAAACAGAATGCAATGATGTGGAAGTTTCAAATTTCAATATTTTATTCAGAATACAACATAGATGACATATCAAATGTTTAAACTGAAAAAAATTATAATTTTAAGGGAAAAATAAGTTGATTTTAAATTTCATGGCATCAACACATCTCAAAAAAGTTGGGACTAGGCCATGTTTACCACTGTGTGGCATCCCCTCTTCTTTTTATAACAGTCTGCAAACGTCTGGGGACTGAGGAGACAAGTTGCTCAAGTTTAGGAATAGGAATGTTGTCCCATTCTTGTCTAATACAGGCTTCTAGTTGCTCAACTGTCTTAGGTCTTCTTTGTCGCATCTTCCTCTTTATGATGCGCCAAATGTTTTCTATGGGTGAAAGATCTGGACTGCAGGCTGGCCATTTCAGTACCCGGATCCTTCTTCTACGCAGCCATGATGTTGTAATTGATGCAGTATGTGGTCTGGCATTGTCATGTTGGAAAATGCAAGGTCTTCCCTGAAAGAGACGACGTCTGTATGTTGTTCTAGAACTTGGATATACCTTTCAGCATTGATGGTGCCTTTCCAGATGTGTAAGCTGCCCATGCCACACGCACTCATGCAACCCCATACCATCAGAGATGCAGGCTTCTGAACTGAGCGCTCATAACAACTTGGGTTGTCCTTGTCCTCTTTAATCCAGATGACATGGCGTCCCAGTTTTCCAAAAAGAGCTTCAAATTTTGATTCGTCTGACCACAGAACAGTTTTCCACTTTGCCACAGTCCATTTTAAATGAGCCTTGGCCCAGAGAAAACGCCTGCGCTTCTGTATCATGTTTAGATATGGCTTCTTTTTTGACCTATAGAGTTTTAGCCGGCAACGGCGAATGGCACGGTGGATTGTGTTCACCGACAATGTTTTCTGGAAGTATTCCTGAGCCCATGTTGTGATTTCCATTACAGTAGCATTCCTGTATGTGATGCACTGCCGTCTAAGGGCCCGAAGATCACGGGCATCCAGTATGGTTTTCCGGCCTTGACCCTTACGCACAGAGATTGTTCCAGATTCTCTGAATGTTTGGATGATATTATGCACTGTAGATGATGATAACTTCAAACTCTTTGCAATTTTTCTCTGAGAAACTCCTTTCTGATATTGCTCCACTATTTTTCGCCGCAGCATTGGGGGAATTGGTGATCCTCTGCCCATCTTGACTTCTGAGAGACACTGCCACTCTGAGAGGCTCTTTTTATACCCAATCATGTTGCCAATTGACCTAATAAGTTGCAAATTGGTCCTCCAGCTGTTCCTTATATGTACATTTAACTTTTCCAGCCTCTTATTGCTACCTGTCCCAACTTTTTTGGAATGTGTAGCTCTCATGAAATCCAAAATGAACCAATATTTGGCATGACATTTCAAAATGTCTCACTTTCAACATTTGATATGTTATCTATATTCTATTGTGCATAAAATATAAGTTTATGAGATTTGTAAATTATTGCATTCCTTTTTTATTCGCAATTTGTACAGTGTCCCAACTTTTTTGGAATCGGGTTTGTATTTCTGTTCTATTATATCCCCTCCATAGACAGCAATTTAATTAACACTTTCAAGGCCCAGAAAGGTAGTAAAAACATTGTCAAAATAGTCCATATGACAACAGTGATTCAACCTTAATTTTATGAAGCGACGAGTATACTTTTTGTGCTCAAAAAACTAACAAAAATCATGACTTTATTCAACAATTTCTTCTAGCCTGTGTCAGACTCTTACGCTGTTGACGCAGTGTAAACAGTGCTTTACATGCCTACATGTGACGTCTAGATCAGTGGTTTTGTTTCTGAACCCAGCTAGTAACATTGGACATTAAGTCGCAACCCAACATGGATCACACAACTTATCCATGATGACATGGATTTATTTTACCAAGTGAATAAATGCAAAATCACAATGACACATTGACAGCAAAATACCAGAGATTGCCATCAACACTGACATAACAAAAACAGTTTCTCCTTTTTAAAAAACCCCCCCAAAAAACAACCTATTTACATGTTGTTATATGGTGGTGCATTTTATTATTTGCATTTAGCATTCTGCTGCTATTCTATTAAATCAGACCTGTGACCCATTTTTAGGTCACAACCCACCAGTTGTGAGCCACTGATGTAAGTGCTATTTCTTTTTTTATGCCCATTTCACACTAGATGTGCGCTAGAGAGCTTAAGCAGTGCATGAGCTGCATATATACCAAGCGGATGCAGCACAGTGCTTTCACACTGGCAGCATAATGAGCACGCAGCTGAACCGCTGCTGAATGTATAGTCCTCGAATCACATGCTTACGATCACCGGAATACACAGCTGTGATGCATGTAACATGTTAAACCATATAACATGCTGTGTAGTGTAGTTTATATGAGAAAATGAATCTTCAACTTCAGCTATACTTGTAGTTTAAATAATTTAAACATGCTTTTGTGGGCTTTGCAACTCCTAGTACAATAGTCTCTTTTGTTGTTGTTGTTGTTTTTGTTTTTTTCATCGTGCTGAATGTCATATGGTGACTGTGAAACACAGTAGACTTCACTTACATGCTTTTATGGTGAAACTGCTCCTTTTTCATGTCAACCCATGTTTATTTCGACCATGAACAATGCACTGTCACTTTAATTCAACATGAGCAGCACAGCAAAAATAGATTCTGCGCCAAAAAAAGAAAGAAAAAAAATGTGTGTAGTGTGAAATGGGCCATACAGCTCCTCAACTTTTAAAAAAGAAAATGTATAGCCTAGAAAGCATTAAAATAATTGATAAAATTACTTCAAGCCCATCACGATCATCCTGTATTTACCCTTTTCAATTACAATAAAGTCTTTTATCTGTACATTCAAGACCATTACACATCCGCTAATGCCTTAAAATACTCGTATCATTAAACAAACCTGGTCAGAATCCTCACTTTTTTACATTCTCCTTTACAAAATGATTACAAAATCCTCCACCTTGTCACAATGTGCAGGATCATCCTACATTTCGTGCCTCTCGGTCCCGGTAATGCTGGGAATCCAGTACAGTACACAGTGATGCAATTTGCATGACCTACAGGACAACTGTGGTCTAAATATATCAATAATGCAGAGCATGACCTTTGCTATTATGATCATGTACCCGACAGCTGGGCGTGTGGAATCTCTATAAGCGAAGCAATGTCATATCAGGTGACAAAGGCAGTGGCCTGCACTCTTGTGTGTGTGTGTGTGTGCTCCATGCCCAGTGCCTGAAGCTTCAGTGGCATGTGCCCCACCCCCCCTGCCAGTCCTATGATGGATTGTCATGTTTGGAGTAAGAAAATGAGAGAGAGATAGCGCCTGGAAGAAAGAAAGGTTAAAAAAAAGAGGTGGCGAGGGAATGAGGATTCATTAAATCCTGCTTGCCATTCGCTGTGATGTCGGATGGTGTCTTCCTCTTTTATTGCTGTCTACTATAGCACCAGTCCATCCTCTGCCTTGAGCTAACCTTCTGCAGCCTCTGCACATGCAAACCCATTGCTGTTCGGCCAGCCTCATTGATTTTATCGGCCAGTGTTTCGGTATGTGTGTGTCTGTGTGTGTGTCTGGGTCATCCAGTCACAGCCAGTTTTGGCCTCACCGCGTGCCTGTAAGGGGGAGAGCCATACAGACACTGATACTCCAGAGCACCTGCTGATAGTCAACATGTAGGTTCAACAGTCCACACCATCATGATTACTAATGTACAAAACACTTTGTGTTTATGATGAAACTTATAAATGCTTTGTCTTTATGAAACGTATGTGTCCCTGTTGTGAAATTCTGTACTTTTGTTGTGATACAGTTTTATTTAGTGTAGTTTAATGCAAAAGTGTCATGCTTATTCAAACTAGGGGGAGATGGTTTTGGGCAAGCTGATTTTAAGTTCAGCTTCCCCAAAAATAATCATTTTAAATGAATAATTAAAATCTGTACTGGGTCAGAATTTGAAAATATGTCTACTTGCACTCTAAATGAATCATATATTATTGTTTTATTTTTTCATTGATTATGTTGAAGAGCAGGGCTCTTTTCAAACTTCATGTTTAAAAATCCTTTTTATACCTACTGTGGGAGTAAAAATAACAAGTGTTATATACACACACACACACAAACACACACACACACACACACACACACACACACACACACACACACACACACACACACACACACACACACACACACACACACACACACACACACACACACACACACACACACACACACAGCCTTTCAAAAGTTTGGGGTTCATTTTTTTTGTTGTTGTTGAAAAAAGTAAAGCAGCATTTATTTGACCACAATGGTATAGTAAAACAATAATATTGTGAAATTTAAAATAACGGTTTTCTATTTTAATATATTTTAAAGCTGCAGTCCGTAACTTTTTTTTTGGTTAAAAATTATCCAAAATCATTTTTTGAGCAAGTACACAACAAGCCAGTATTCAAAACTATTCAAAATCTCCTTACCTTAGCCCCATTCACAACAGTAAGCTTGTAATAATGTGTTATAATTAGAGTGTTATGGTGGATTTCCACGGGAAATTCAAGCATGTCTTTGCGTCTTTACGTCACGTCTATATACATAAAGAAAGAGTCCGGCTAGTAGTATCGCATGTGAGGAGCGGGCCGCATGTTCTTCAGCGGATCATTTTCTCACAGCAGCTGGAGTAATTAAACTTATCATTTTGATGGCGGATTGTAATCCAGAAAGGCCCAAATGACATCATCAGTGACAACTGGAGATTCACCCGTAGTCAAAAACAAAAGATTAGACTGTACAGAAATTGAAATCTACAGGTAACGCTAATAAACACTAAATACACAAAGTCACGCAATGCTAATGCTGTTAACATTAACAATTTGAGAACAAAGTATAACAATATTAATAATTTGCACGGTTTGATGTTATACGAGCGATCGTTAGATTTAATCACCGTTGGTAGCGCGATTTATTATGTTTTGTTCCCAAAAGTGGCAGACATGTTATTTGTTCAGATTACATTTTCCGGTTAAAATTCTTGTTTAGGTTATACTCCAAGACGTAGAATCTGTGATTCTGAAGTACAGTATCCAAACCGGTGTGGTGACTGACAGCAAAGCCGCACATACACCTCAAAACATTAGATTCATCCGCGCTGAGGAGCCGCGCAGACGCACAACTCATGTACAGATGATATCTCCGCAAATAACTGCAATTGCAGGTTTCAAACAGAGATGGCGACACAGAGGCAAAACTTACAGACTTTAAAATGTAATTTATTCCTGTGATGGCAAAGTCTTCAGTGTCACATGATCCTTCAGTCTAGTATGGTGATTTCATGCTCAAAAAAGATTTCTTATAACTATCAGTGTTGAAAACAGGTGTGCTGCTTAATATGTTTGTGGAAACCTGCTATGTTTTTCAGGATTCTTTGATGAATATAAATTTTGAAATCAAAAGAACAGCATGTATTTGAAATCTAACATTATGAAGGTCTTTACTGTCACTTTTGATTCATTTAATCAAAACTTGCTGAATATTAATTTCTTAAAAAAAAATCTTACTGACCCCAAACATTTTTCAACAGTAGTGTGTATATGTATTACTCTTAAAAACTAGTGAACACTAGTTGACAACATTGTCAATAAAATAAAAAATAATCACAGTTAATCTCATGGTTTCTAACCAGTCGTTTGAAATCAAATTAAATAGTATTATTATAAAATTTGGTGAATTTTAATGTAAAAAAAAAAAATGAACACATCAATTCTGACAGCCCTAAAAATATATAGTACTTAGGAAAAAATAACATTGACCCTAGTCATGAATAGGTTAAAATGAATAGATGAATAGGTTAGTAACACTGACCATTAATCAAGGGATCATGCACCTATTCATTTTAGTATATTTTAAACAGAAACAGGCTAAATCTAATGGCCAATGCTGTGGCTCTCATTAAATGAAGGCAAAACAAAATTGCAGTGATAAAGAGAGAAGGAATGGAGCAGAGCGCATAAAAGAATACATGTGAAATTAATTCAGCCATTATCTCTTTTACCGTTTTCACCCTAATTACTAGGGTGTTACCCCTAATCTTTTGGAATCTCACGATTCGATTAAAAATGCCCCTATTATGCTTTTTCGAATATTACCGTTCATGCAGTGTGTAATATAGCTGTCTGTGAATGTAAACGAGCTGCAAAGTTGTGAAGCCGAAAGTGCACAATAAATAAAGTTATTGTCTCTCAAAAGAAAGTGTCAGTGGTTAAAATGATCACAGCAATACGACTGCTTCTCAAATCTCTGTGAGGTCTAAATGGTATTTACAAAACCCTTATCCATTAAAGATAGGTCAGTACCTAGTTTATTTGGACCAACTTGCTCCTCAGAATCACAACCTGTAAGTATGATTAATTATTGATGTATATATTTTCTACCGGGTGTTCAAAATATGTAATTTTTTGTTTTATATTGTGTAAACCAAACCCAGTCAATAGTATCCAGCTGCAACTGTAAACTCTGGCTAACCGGACAACTCACGTTATTACCGTCTTACTGAAATACTTCTGCTAAGCAGCTGTGGGCCACTATTACCTAAAATTGTGTCCATTAATACAGATGTCTGATATTCTTACTACTTTGAGTAAAGATAAAGGATGGAGCAAGATTTGTTTTGCAAACTTTAATGTTACATCAGTCATTCACGTAACGCGCACGCGCTGGTATTGATACAGTTATTGATACAGTTCCCGCATATGCACCGCAATAAATTAGAAATACACACACACACATGGGTTTGTTGATTGACATACTCTTGTTAATGTTGATGGTGAGGAATTACTGTTGAAACATCTCATAATGTGCCTCAAAATGAGTAGTGTATCACTGAGAAACGTCCTGATCAAGTCGTCCTTGTGATGGAGGTTTGGGTTGGATAACTATTCCTTCCAATGTTTCATCATCGGACTTGCGCTCGGATTGATATGGCAAAATCGATGCCATCGTTACTGTCTTTACAGTGTGTACAATCGCTGAGTATTAGGAAGCCTCCAGAGCTGAAGCTCAGCTATGGTAATGAGTGTTTCGTTTCGGAAATGCGATGTAAGCGGTAGACCAATCACAACAGACTGGGCCGTCTGACCAATCAGAACAGAGTTAGGCTGAAGGAAAGGAGGGATTTAGAGAGATTGATTCATCCGTTGAGTTGTTTGAGAATCATTGAAAAATGTGGTGATGTTCAATGTATATTATGAGAAAATTAAAAGTGTTTTTTGAGCACATTCAGGAGCACAGAAACTTATCAACGCTGCCCAGCAACTTTTAGTAATAAAATAGCTTCCCTACTGGATCACTACATTATATTTCTCAGCAACGAGGGGGTTACATAGCTATTTTGAAGTAATAAATGCACATCTTCGTTGTTAAGAGACGCTAAACAGACATCTCTCTCTCTCTCTCTCTCTCTCTCTCTCTCTCTCAATAGTTAATTCAAATAAATGCGTAAGATTACATTTATTTGAATTAATGAATTATAGCACTACAAACCCGATTCCAAAAAAGTTGGGACACTGTACAAATTGTGAATAAAAACAGAATGCAATGATGTGGAAGTTTCAAATTTCAATATTTTATTCAGAATACAACATAGATGACATATCAAATGTTTAAACTGAAAAAATGTATCATTTTAAGGGAAAAATAAGTTGATTTTAAATTTCATGTCATCAACACATCTCAAAAAAGTTGGGACAAGGCCATGTTTACCACTGTGTGGCATCCCCTCTTCTTTTTATAACAGTCTGCAAACGTCTGGGGACTGAGGAGACAAGTTGCTCAAGTTTAGGAATAGGAATGTTGTCCCATTCTTGTCTAATACAGGCTTCTAGTTGCTCAACTGTCTTAGGTCTTCTTTGTCACATCTTCCTCTTTATGATGCGGCAAATGTTTTCTATGGGTGAAAGATCTGGACTGCAGGCTGGCCATTTCAGTACCCGGATCCTTCTACGCAGCCATGGTGTTGTAATTGATGCAGTATGTGGTCTGGCATTGTCATGTTGGAAAACGCAAGGTCTTCCCTGAAAGAGACGATGTCTGGATGGGAGCGTATGTTGTTCTAGAACTTGGATATACCTTTCAGCATTGATGGTGCCTTTCCAGATGTGTAAGCTGCCCATGCCACACGCACTCATGCAACCCCATACCATCAGAGATGCAGGCTTCTGAACTGAGCGCTGATGACAACTTGGGTTGTCCTTGTCCTCTTTAGTCCGGATGACATGGCGTCCCAGTTTTCCAAAAAGAACTTCAAATTTTGATTCGTCTGACCACAGAACAGTTTTCCACTTTGCCACAGTCCATTTTAAATGAGCCTTGGCCCAGAGAAAACGCCTGCGCTTCTGGATCATGTTTAGATATGGCTTCTTTTTTGACCTATAGAGTTTTAGCCGGCAGCGACGAATGGCACGGTGGATTGTGTTCACCGACAATGTTTTCTGGAAGTATTCCTGAGCCCATGTTGTGATTTCCATTACAGTAGCATTCCTGTATGTGATGCAGTGCCGTCTAAGGGCCCGAAGATCACGGGCATCCAGTATGGTTTTCCGGCCTTGACCCTTACGCACAGAGATTGTTCCAGATTCTCTGAATCTTTGGATGATATTATGCACTGTAGATGATGATAACTTCAAACTCTTTGCAATTTTTCTCTGAGAAACTCCTTTCTGATATTGCTCCACTATTTTTCGCCGCAGCATTGGGGGAATTGGTGATCCTCTGCCCATCTTGACTTCTGAGAGACACTGCCACTCTGAGAGGCTCTTTTTATACCCAATCATGTTGCCAATTGACCTAATAAGTTGCAAATTGGTCCTCCAGCTGTTCCTTATATGTACATTTAACTTTTCCGGCCTCTTATTGCTACCTCTCCCAACTTTTTTGGAATGTGTAGCTCTCATGAAATCCAAAATGAGCCAATATTTGGCATGACATTTCAAAATGTCTCACTTTCAACATTTGACATGTTATCTATATTCTATTGTGAATAAAATATAAGTTTATGAGATTTGTAAATTATTGCATTCCTTTTTTATTCACAATTTGTACAGTGTCCCAACTTTTTTGGAATCGGGTTTGTACTTTATCTCTGTGTCTGATTCAAAGCAGGCAGAACGACTAACTACTATCGAGCCTTAACTGACGAAAATAACCGTCAATTTTACCCTTCCGGTCAAATATTGTGCTGCAAACATCAATAACAACTTTAAGTTGTCAATGTTGGCGAATGACCATGGTATAAGCGGGATAATCCACGGCTTCGCTTTGCGTTGGGTGGTTCTTTGCCTCCATGTTGTACATTAAAATAGTTTAATGCACAGCTAGCCGTGGATTATCCCTTATATATTTGTTCCTCTAGTACATTTTTGCCATGCCTGTAATTATATTGCGTTTTTAAGGGGCTTGTTTTTCCTTTTTTTGTGATATCTGGCAACCACCTGGAGCTTAATTGAAGAGAGGGAAGAGTTTAGAAGTGAGTAGAAGGAGAGCAGCAGTATGAGACTGAACAGCAGCTACTGTTAGTGGAGTTATTTAATAAAATATTTTAAATTGTACACACCTTGTTACAGCATTATTATTTTTCTCAAGCCTGGTAGAGACTGAGACTCCTTCGCTGCTGTTTTTCATATTCGCCTCTCACGGCGTGAGTGTGTGCATGTCTTTTGCATCATCAAAATGTGTGATTATCAGCTGGTCCCAATCAGTGGCCGATCATTTGGAGTTAGAAAAATATAATACATGCTGTTGCATTCTCAATATTTAGTGATTTAGCCTCAGATACAGGATATGTTCATTCGCTGCCAGCAGGTATTGTTTGTTACCACGGCAACCGCTTGCGCATCCACATTGAATGCACTTCTCGTGTAAAAAGTACAAAAAAGCTTGACGTGCCGGACGGCTGGTAAATGATACATTTTAGAGTGGTGCAGGGTATGACGTCACTTTGTAGGCCAACCAGTAGTTGGTTCCCTCAAAAACAAACAAACAGGATTTTCCCATAGGCTTTTGGATTATCACTAAAAACAAGCTCTGTGATCAACAAAGGTTTATGATACTTGCACGTTTTGTCCATCAAGATAATTGTCACAGATGAACACAACTTTTATGAATTTTGAAGTCTAAATGCAGTCGCCAGAAGTAAAAATCTAAAGGTAAGCTATAAACGAACTACACAACGGTCCCGCGATTTCATGTCACCATCACTAAGCTTCCGACAACTCTTCCAGTTTTTATTTAAAAAACATTATAGTTTATAAAAGCACAATTATGAGCATAATAAGGTTGTAAAAGTGGACTGAGGTTACCTGCTCAGCATGACGACGTTTAATCTCCTCGACAGCCTCTGTAGTCCCATTTAGCCACTTGTTAGCAACCGCCTTTTTCAAGACACGTAACAGCTTGGGGTAAAATATTTTATGTCGTATAATAAAACGTGAAAGTGTCTTGAGCTTGTGTTCACCACAGACCTTATTTCAGCCATTTAACAAAAACCCCATTCAAAAAACCCATTGACTTCGGGACGAGGGAACCGGAAGTGCTAAAATGCTAACTCTTTGGCCTACAAAGTGATGTCATACTTGCACCACACTATTTAAGGCTATTTTCTATTCCTTAAAATTCTGATATGGAACTGTTGTTGTCAAGTAGCCTAAGCTTAATTTGTCCCCTGTTGCAAGCCTGTGTACTCTCTAAACAGTCCGGTGCTGTACTGTTCTTTGCTCTATCAACATCACGTTATTAACAGACGTTTAGAATATCGTGAATTGATTTATTACTCCTCTCTGTCTGTCTCAAACACCCTCTTGTCCCTTTTACCAGCTGGCTCACTTTCTCAAAATTCCTCTGTCGCTCGCACTCTCTCAGTCCCTCTTATTCCTTCTTTTTCATCCTCCCCTCCCCCTCTCAGTGCTGTTTGGTCCTGTGGAAGATTGCAGCTCTGACACGGCATGATCTAAAAACCCACTGGCGCTTCAGAATGCTTCAGCACTCTTATATAACAGTGTGTGGATGTGTGAAATGCCTGATTCCACTGCCTAGGCTACATACCCGTGATCACTCCAGCAAAGAGAAGCCTGCCACTGATAGGGCCTGTGCAAAAGTGTTGTGTGCTTGTGTGTTTGTGATTGCTGTAAATACATATGCAGATAATGTGCTGTTACTACGTTGTATATTTCTTTCATGATAACCCTCAGCGAGCGTACACCCGTGCTTGAGAATCAGTGCACAATTCCCTCATAATAAAATGTGCATGAATCCATAAAGTAATTTAGCATGTAAGTATGCAAATGTTGGGCTCTAAAAATACAGGCATGAATATACATGCACTTTTATGTGCAGTGTTAGAACAGATGTGAACACTGACCTGTTTTTTTTTCAATAAATGTCAGTTCTTTGGTGTATCGCTGAACTGCATGACGCTTTCTATAACATCACTTATGTGTCACTTCACTAATGTGGCTCCTCAGTTGAAGCTCTGATTCCTTACATAACTGTTTCACGAGTGGTGGAGATGAGAGCATCCAAACTACAGTGTCTACTAAAGCGCAAGGCATGATACTAGCAGAAAACTCATTTCTAAGATCTAATAACTAAAATGCATCAAACATTCTCCTATTCAGACTTAGTCCAAAAGCTCCTCCAAATGTTTGGAAGGGAGTAGATTGGTAAGAAGATTTTAGTAAAAGATCTCACTGTCCTGCAAGACCCCAAAGCAATTCCACTGGCCGAGACAATTATTTACTTACTTGCTTTCGTGCCTAATTAGAAATGATAGAAAATAACTTTAATATTTAGTATATATTAATATTCAGGCTAATTTCAGAATACCATACTTGCATGCTACTATTACTATTTCTGCTATTTAGCCAATTGTATACTACAAATATTGTTGGATCTTATGACAAATTGATTGTGATGTTCCTCATTTGTTAGTCACTTTGGATAAAAGCTTCTGCTAAATGTAAGTGTAAATATTGCAGTAAGAGTAGAATGGTAGTATGCTATTCCAAATTCAGCCTTTGGTCTTAATCATGGGAATATGGTAATGTATTTTAAATTACATATCACATTATATTGCCAAAACTAACATTTATCAAATTAAACCTTTCCCTTTGTGTTTTCAGTCAGCCTTTAGTTAGCAAGCTAACAGCTAAGCCTACATGTTTAGCATAGCGCTAACTGGTGAAGAAAATCTATCATATAATATTATATATATATATATATATATATATATACATACATACATACATACATACATATACAGTGCTGGTAGATTACTTACAAATTGTAGTCAGTTCCTGATTCCAAATTACATGACAAAAATTGTAGTTAGTAACGTACACATTTAAGGTAATCGGACTACTTTTTGATTACTTTTAGATTACTTTTGAACTAACTCATTTATCACACTAATTTGAATAGGATAATTTTGTACCACATTTATATAAAAATTCAAACAGAGAGAAAATATATTCCATTCTTTGTTATCAACAACGTGAAATGCATTAAATGTTACATAACTGGGGTTCGTGATGGAACTGCAGGGGGTTCGCGAGTTTAATGAAAAGCTATTATTTTATTTGCTTTTTATTTTAACATTTAAATTAAAATAATTTTAAAATAAAAACAATGAAAATAAAAGAAAAATATTATACGATTTTTTTATTTCTTTACCTGCATGTCATGTGACCATTAACCGACATCAGAGAACCGTGAACTTAATTTTATTATTTATTATTATTGACTTAATTTTATTGACCTAACTTATTAACTTAAAATCTCAGGGGGTACTTAAAGTATATTAGGTCAAAGAGGTTCAGCTGACAAAAAAGTTTCATTGCATGTAAATATGAAATAATATGAATTTGTACATTTTAATGTCTTTGAAAGACAAAAGACAGTAACACATAGTTAAATGACTCACTGAGTGACAATTCAAATTAATGTGTTCGTCAGGAGCTGATTAGATATGCAATGTTGCAGTGTTGAGAGAACACGTCATAAAAGTGAAACGATTTCTGTAAATCCAGTGATGAAATGCTGTGGGTCTCAGTTTTCAGTGATGACAAGTTCAGTCACATGACCAGTGGCTGGTCTGTGTGTGCAATTCCACAAACCTGGAAGACCTTCTGAACGGATATAAGCAGTAGACTTTTAAGAAAGGAAAATTTCAAAGATAAAAAAGAAGCAGTAGGGAGAATCATTGAATTATGAATAATTTACTGCCATTGTGAGAATAACATGTAATCAATAAAAAAGTAACTGTAGTCTGATTGTGAGTATTTAAAAATGTAATGTAATCTAATTATAAGTACTTCATTTTTTAAATCTGATTACGTAATCCATATTACATTTAATCAGTTACTACCAGGAATGGTGGGACAAGGATAGGATCTTGCATGACACTGTTAAATGAAGCATTTAGCTACAGGATTGAAATTGTGAAATCACAATTCGTATAGATGGTATTGTACTTGAATGTTTTCTCATCAAACTGCTGATAGTGGACAAGTGCAAGGTTTCTAAAAAGAATAAACCATACAAATATGAATGAAATCAATAACTGTGTCACTCAAATATCTGCATTGCATCAGCATATAAATAAACAGTATTTGGACTGAATTTCACCATATAACACTGTCTGTTAGAAAGTCTGGGGCCAGTATGCCTACTATTTTGTGAAATAAATTGATGCTTTTATTTTATTTAGGATCATGTGACACTGACGACTGGAGTAATGATGCTAAAAAGCTTTGCCATCACAGGAATAAATTACATTTTATAATGTATTAAAATCGAAAACAGTTATTTAAATTGTAATAACATTTCACAATATTAGTTTTTTTCCCCTGTATTTTTGATCATAAGAGACTTATTTTAAAAACAATAAAAAAATCTTACAGTCCCCAAACTATTGAACAGTAGTGTAGATAATCAAAGCATATATTAACAAACACTCTGCATTATAGCATGCTCTTTCTACAAGCAAATAGCAATGCCTAAAGTGCTCTTGCGTGCTGCACTACCTATTCAGCTAGTCAGTTCTTGCAGCAATGCATATAGCGTGTCCCTCAGTGACTGCACTGTCCTTGAAGAACAACTTGGTAGTTAAGGTTAGCTAAAACACCCATTTTATACCCACAATGTTTGTTACCTTATATTGGTAACAATTTTGTTTGTTTATTAATTAATTTATTAACGCATGACTTACTATTGAAACCTACACCACTGTATCTGCTCTCTCTGTAGATCTCCAAACACTCTACTTTAACCCAGAACAGAGTTGGTGACCAAAGTTACAACAGAACAGATGTCTAAGAGGATAAGACATAGACAGGCAAGGAGAAGAGAAGTAGGAAGAAGAGGAGAGAAAGTGAGAGAGACAGAAAACTGACCTATATAAGAAAGAGGCTGAAATATTTATGGAAGTAAGTGTCCTAATTCACAAGCCACTGGGAGCGTTGTGGCCTATTCGTCCAATTGCAGCTAAGGAAAAGAACAAACACACATGCGTTCATATATACGTGCACGCACACACTGCGGTCTGCGGTAGTTATCTGTCCTGGCTTGCATGTCATCTTGACCACTCCTTGTCCACTAGTCCCAAAATTCACCCCTTTCTATGGGTGTCGTTTGAGCGGTTTAAACTTGTTATCATAACCGTAACATATCATGCTACATATGGGAAGGCACAAGTGCTCAAAGTACCAAGACTCATTGGCAAGGCTTTATCTGTGGAGTTAGCATGCAATGTGACTGACTCTGCACCCACCAAGCAGCCCAAAGTGTGAGACATGCTTGGACTGATCCGACTCAGACGTTCAGACTGAGACCCAGGAGCCCAGAAAGCAAATGTCAATTAAGGATCAACCGGAATGGGGTCAGTGCTGCCGCATAACTGCGTAACCTGCGCTGTTTAACTGCGTGAGCTATAATCATAGGCTTAGTGAAGAGTCAATTACAGCAGGTCAGTCACCTGCTTGGGGTGATGCATGAAGCTTTGTTACTAAAGAAGGGTCTGTACTGAGATAATTGTATGGTCTTTTATCTGATGTCATCATCTAACCAATGGGTGTTCGGTTAAGTAGGTTAAACGGTTCTGACTGGATGGGCAAATGCTCTGAAGGATGAGCCTGATTCCTTCGCTGTGATTCTAAGGCTCTTGGCTGTACATGACATTCTAACATATTATTATTGCTAAATGTTACAGTCTGAGCTGATTTAAACAAGTAACATAGTTGAAAATGTTATATGTTAATTTGGATCAGTTAGTCAGTCAGCTAGACAGAGCACAAATGAATAGCACAAAACGCAGGTGTCCCATGTTTTACTTGACACAGCATTTCAAAAACCTGCTCATGGTGCTCAATGTCTTTTTGTTTGTTGTTACAGAACGAATGTATTTACAATGTGATTTACACATTCTGCATAGTTAAGTTTACTTCATTGTGCATTTGCATAATTTTGACTGTGACTGGATTATTCAAGTTATTTTCTTTATAGATTATTCTGTATATATAAAATTGTCGGTACGGCTCTTTTGCTTCGGCATGCATGTGTACAGAACAAATGGGGGTAAAAGTGGGAAACTTCTGTATGTGCTAATTGAATTTAAAGCTCAAGAGTTTCCCTCCGTAGTATGGGAAAATACGTTTATATCTATATATTTGTAATAATAATACTTATAAAAAAATAACAAAGGACACAGAGTGAACTGCTGGGGGAGAAGTGTACAATCCAAGTTGTCCGAAGCATGAGACTTGCTTTATAATAAAGCACTTCAAACTAACTCATAAGCCTGCAGTTTAAAGTGGCTTGTCCTCCTCTCAGATGCTTGTGCTGTTTAATGCATTTGAGACCTTTTTTCCTCAGTGCATAATTTACATTTTACGGTTGTATCATCTATAAATGTTAAAGGTCACACGAGTATATCCTGACAGCAAGCTAGTCTCTGTTAAACTTCAATAAAGGAGTGGCGGACAACGCAAACAAAACGAAGCGCAATAGTTTTAATTTTATTAACAAAATCTATGACAAAAAAAACATGACTAAGGGCAAGCTCACACTACAGGACTGTAAGACTAGCTGAATTGCTGTGGTACTCACACTACACAACAAGGTTTCTTGTCATCTGTCGTCATCATGTCATAGTAGCGCGCATACTACACAACACAACGCTGACGATGTGCACAAACTGCAAGACATTTGGTCAAGAGGCAGTCCAGAGTCCAACATTGAAAAGATTCAGAGATTTTTCCATTTATACCATCTGCACTGTGATTGGCTGGATTAGTTCCACCTTGTCGTTGCATTGCACACACTACAAGATCACGTGCCGATAATATCAAACAGGTTTGAAAATATTGCACCATTTGTGAATGCTAGAAACTGGCTCAGATCACGTCGCTGACCTGCTGATACTCAACGAGTGTAACTGGTCCTACTTGACCCGCTCCAAGTGGGATTCAAACCGTGGTCTCCGGTCTCACGCTGTAGGGGGGTGAGTGTAACTGTCGTAGGCCAGTAAGAGCTGTGCGTGTAAACATCACTCCCCTGATCTCAAGAGGCACTCTAGTGACTGATGCTAGAGGCTGAGGGACATTTGTGGGACATTTGATCTTTAGCCTCTTTGTTAGAGCGCCTGCCTCCCACGCTGGAGACCACAGTCCGAAAAATTACAGACTGTTTTTAAAAAGCTGCTATAGCTTGATTTAAGAATATAAATCCCCAATCAAAGCTTTTCTCTCAAAAGGATACATTTTTTGCCCGGTGTTTTACTTAATTTTTACAATCTGGCAACCATGTGCATGTGCTCTCTCTACACTGCGGAAGAAGCGGCAATGATCTGAAAACACTGATGAACAAGTAAGCTGGAGTTTAGCAATCTCCATTTGATATTCTGCTTAAATTAAAGTGTAATAGATCCAGTCTATGTTCCGACTATATTGTTTGCAATTGTTGTTTCGGAAAAAGTGCACTCTGTGTGGCAATACAAAGTCTTTTTTTTTCTTTTTTTTTTTGCTGTTGTTTTAATAGAAAAACATTTATGTGATTTTGAATTATTGGAATTACTATTAGGAATTTCACTGTTTTAATTTGAGAGAAGTTTCTTGTTTTACCGGTTTTTATAATGTAAACAGAGAATGTGTTAATTTATATGATAAATAGCCAATAATAAAACAGTACACTAGATGAGGTAAAATAAACCAAGCTTATGAGTTCTGATTAAATGAATTATTATGAATGAAAGATCTGATGAAAATAAATTTATCAAATGACAACAATCATTACGATTATAATTTTGAACAAAATAATCATGATAATCGATTTAACCATTATGCAGCATGACGAAAATGTGACAAAGTTTTCAATGACTAAAATGAGTCTAAAATGCTCAGACATTAAGTTGACTAAAACTTGACTAAACAAAAACAGGACAAGGTTTACTAAATATGATAAAAACTAAAAAGTACATTTGACCAGTGGTGTGCAGTGGTGTTCTGGAATGAGGAGGCAAAGTCCTCACAGTTTTTTTTAACATCAAACATACACCTAATGTTGTCACATTTTCCTGTTTAAGTAAACATTACTTTACATCAAAAATAAAAAATAATTATTTTGTATTTTTACAATAAAAATATAATTAATGTTCTATTTATTAAAACCATGTATACATCTCTTAAAATTAGTGTTTTTTAAAGCATTTTTACATTGATTCCAAAATAATAAATAAAGCCAGTAACAATTTAAACAATATATTTTATTTGTGAACTGATGTTCAGCTGTTCTTTTTAAGTCAACTTATTTTCGTATCATCAGTCATCAAGCTCGGTAAACACTGATGTACCTTTAATTTCACCAAGCTGATTGCTCAGTTAAAAACCCCCACAGTCATCATGTTTTCAGGCCATTTCATGTTTGATTTTGACGTGACGTAAAGCGGTGATATCTAAGTGAGTAGTTTACTTACTTTTTAATTAGTCTTCCCATCAACGCCATCATTTTGTTCATTCAGACCGATTCGCGATGCGCACGAAAACAAGAGGTGGGATTTATCGCACAAACCAATCATATACAATCATAACCAATCATATCACATTTTTTCTCCTTGCTGTCCCAAAACCATGACTTTAAAAGTCACCATCCTTCATTTTTGCAAACTGTTACAACCCTAGTATGTTTTACTTAAAATGATTTAATTACTGTCATGATGCACATTTTTTGGTTTCGTGTTCATTGTTTGATGAAATCCCAAAAAACTTTTCTAACAAACGTTTTCGTCAGCAATTTCATTGACAACATTAACACTGCTTTAGCACTTGTTCAGCCAGTCCAAAAACAGTCCCAATGGGCCAGGACGCACCCTATATAACCGGCCCTGTATAACTAATTTTTCCTCTCTCTCCAGTAGTCTGCCATTGTCCTCTTTCACAACAGTTCCAGAATCTTTAATTACTCTTGGTTGTTACCATGTTGTTTCCAGTCAATTCAGGCCCTTGTTTTGATGACAGTAACTGATAGGCCTGCTTGTGAGTTTAGGATTGATGCGTGTGGCTTGTTTGACACTCACTTCCTAGGTCTGCTTGCGCAGACGAAAAAAGAGTGGAAATCAATGCTCAGTGTTTACGAGGGAGCCAGTGTACTGTAATCGGGCCTAGTTGAGCTGTACTGTACGAGCTAGAGAGTCTGCCGCTGCTGAGAATCTAAACAGAGTGAGGAAACATTCACACTCTCCCGCAGAGACAACAGACCACCCTTACACGACTGAACAGCATGAGAAAACCAAAGATAGGTTGAACAAAGTGAAAACTAGGACATTACTTGAAATACAGCTCTATAGCATTAATTTAATGTGAGAGATGTTTCATTGCCAGCAACAGCTGGCAAGTAATAACCAGGCCCATACAGAATCTTTTTTTAATTTATTCATTAATTAATTGCCTTTTTGCTGACTTTTGTTGTTGTTGGGAAATCTGCTAAATTTTGTGAAAAGAATTTACAGTAAACATGGTAAAATGTGTTAAATGACAGTTATATTTCTGCATTCTCATTGGTAGGAAAAATGATCCACATTATTTAATATTTTAATACAGTTTTAATATTTGATTACATTTTTAATTAAAAAACTAAGAATAAGAATAACTATTTATTTAAACAGAGGTTAGAGTATTACATTTCTATTTGTAGCTGAAAGCTAAAATAATCCACAATATTTAAGGTTTTAATTATTAATACAATTTTAATATTTGATTACATTTTTAATGAAAAAAAGCAAAGAATAACTTTTTTTTAAAAAAGCAGTTATAGTATTACATTCTTATTGGTTGTTGAAAAGCTAACTTTATCCACAATATTTAATATTTTTAATTATTAATACACATTTAATATTTGCTTTACATTTTTAATTAAAAATAACAAAGAATGACTTTTTTTTAACAGCGGTTCGAGTACTACATTCTTATTGGTGTCTGAAAGCTAAATTATCCAGCATATTTTATTTTTTTATTTTAATAATACTTATAATTATTAGCAAAGAATATGTTTAAGTCTTGAATCATGGGAAACCTGCAGAGTTTTGCGGGCCAGAAAATAACCTTCCCCAAACTTTTTGCAATTTTTCTTTTTTGTAGTTTTTTCCCCTTTGTTTCAGCAGTAACAGCACTTGTAAAGGCAAAAATAGCATATATCTGGTACTACTTGAAATGCCTCACAGATTGAACAAGGAAGAAACAAGATGGTGAGAACATGAATACTGTCACAGAAACACTAAGGAGGCACTCACGTAAGAAGTACTCTGAGGCATCTGCTTCATAATCTGTGTCTTCTGGAAAGTGATCTATCTGCTTACACAATCCTTTGAAGTTTCCTGTAACAGAGAAACACAGTTGCAGAGTTAGGTTTGTGAATTCAAACACCACATTTCCACATTCTTCTTAACGGCGTTTTGTAAGATTTTATGCTTATTCAGAGGGCACAGAAGGACACGGATGGATGTTTAGACCCAGCGCACATGCACTCGGGTTGGGCTCGGCTACTCAAGCGAGCCCAAGGATGCAGTTCGGAGCAGAGGCCTGTCGCGAGGCCACTCCAGCAGCAGGCGGTGGCTTGTAAACAAGAGCAGCACAGCTGGTGAAGACCTGGAGCTGCTCCAACCACTGTGCTATGGGAAGCTCTTGTCCTAATGTTCATTTATTAGGCGTGCTAGCAGAACCTGACATGCTAGCGCCCAGGTTCAGACACTTTTTGGCCTACTCAGTGAGGAACCTGCCGCCCTCCGCCACTGCTCTGGCCCATAGCGTATAACAGGTTAGTCAAGGTGAATTGGAGATCTGGACCTGCAAACAGCAGCGATTACCACAGCCTTTGATGTGTGTGGACATAAACAACGGGCATGGCACCAGGAGCACAGTGCCAAGCTTATGAAGTTGTTCATCCAACCCCCCCGTTACTTCCCCACTCTCCCTCCTTCATCTCCCACTCTCTCTTTTCGGTCCTCCCATGTGTTTCTCTAATGATTTAATCAGTTTTTTCTTCTTCATGGTGCCAGGTGTTGCTGGGGATATTTTAGCTAGGAGGCAGAACATTAGCGGCATGCTTGTGGAGATGAGATGAGAGTAGAGGCCTATCAAAGAAGCTTTCATGTAGCAGACAGATTTACACTAGTCTCTCTAGTCCATATAGTCTGTTCCGCTAGGCTTTCAGGTCGAGAAGAAAGATAACAGGCGAGCAGTACCTTCTTCTTTCACAGGGTTAGTCTATTAGAGGTTTTTTCTTCTTTCATTATTGGTTTTCGTTTTGGTTTCAAGATGACAGCTTTTGATTCAAGAAAATAGAATAATGCATTTTATAAGAATACTTAGAGGTGAAGTGTGTAATTTCTGTGCCACTAGTGTCACCAAACGGAATTGCAATCATAATGACTGTTGTCAAACCAAGTAGATCTATAATACCTGGAGAAAGCTATCCGTTAGCATTCACATTCATCTCAGTGGCTGCTTGGCTGGAGCTGAATCGCTGCTTGAATTTTTGCACCAGGAGTGGCATAAAGTTGCCCAGCAGCAATGTGACCGACTGATAGGGAGCATGCCAAGACGCATGAAAGCTGTGATTGGAAATCAGGGTTATTCCACCAAATATTGATTTTTGAACTCTTCCTATGTTAAAACATCAGTATTGTGTTCATAAAAATGAATATAAACTTGATTTCTTTGCATTATTCAAGGTCTGAAAACATGGCATCTTTTTTCATTATTTTGACCAGTTGTCATTTTCTGCAAATAAATGCTCTAAATGACAATATTTTTATTTGAAATTTGGAAGAAATGTTGTCTGTTGTTTATAGAATAAATAAAAATGTTCATTTTACTCAAACTGATACATAAATAATAATAAATAAATAATAAATCCAGAGAAAATTTTAATTTTGCAGTGGTCTCTTAATTTTTTCCCAGAGCTGCATGTCCTCCAATTTTCTGCTATAATTATGAGAAAATCATAGTTATTAGTTTTAATTTTAATTAATTTAATTTAATAATGTAGTTTTAAGTTCTTTTAATTTATTAATAGTAATATTCATATTAATTGTATTACTAATAATGTATTCATTTGAATAATTGGGGCCCTTGGAAGTTTGCTCAGCCCCCCCTGCATCACAACATTTATTTTTATTAATTTATTAGGATTAGAATCAATTTCGTCCGTAAAGGGATAGTTCACCCAAAAATGAAAATTCTGTCATTCTGTTACTTATCCTCATGTCGATCCAAGCCTAAAAGATTTTCTGTTTTTGTCCATACATTGGACCCAACTTTCATTGCCGAAAAAAACCCCAACTGAGACAAAAATATATTTTTTGTGTTTCACGGAAGAAAGAAAATCATACAGACTTGGTACAACATGATGGTGACTCAGTGAGGACAGAATTATCGTTTTTTTTGGATGAACTATCCCTTTAAGTTTTGTCTCAATGTAAATGTAAAAAGGCTGAAAAGGTTTGCGGATTTTATAGCAGTAGCAGAATCTTTTACTCTGTTGGATTTGTCAGTTATTGCATTTTATGCTGCTCAAAGCCATTTGAGGTTGACTTTAATGCAATAAATGAATAATAAGCTAGCTCAAATGGCATTATGAACAGATTGATTCAGGGGTTTTGTGGGAAACCCAACAAATACACAATGTTTGTGTTCAACACCTCTTAATCATCCGAGGATCAGATATGCAAGTGCTGAGTGTGTATGTTTGTGTATTTGTGATGTTCATTGCTCTGCTTCACCTTCCTGTGCTTTGGCTCACAATCAAACATTGCACATTGATTTCTATCAGTGAGCTCTGCGGCAATTAGCCGGAGCAGGGGTGAGAGAGAGAGAGAGAGAGAGAGAGAGAGAGAGAGAGAGAGAGAGAGAGAGAGAGAGAGAGAGAGAGAGAGAGAGAGAGAGAGAGAGAGAGAGAGAGAGAGAGAGAGAGAGAGAGAGAGAGAGAGAGAGAGAGAGAGAGAGAGAGAGAGAGAGAGAGAGAGAGAGAGAGATGAAAGGAAAGAGCAGGACAGAGTAGAAGGAAGAACTGAACAAAGATTACAAACATAGAATGAAAGGGAAATGATGTCCTCGAGGTACAACAGAGAATAAGATACAGTGCGTAGTGATACTGTAAACAGCACAAAAAATCCTCATGTATGAAATGTTATGCACTTTAGGTTCTTTATGTGTCCAAATACATATAATAATATTGTTCAAGTATCTTCAAATTTTGTATCTTTAATATCAGGTAAGGAACATTAAAAAATGACCATTTTAAAATATTTTCTGCTTTAGATTATAATGTCTTTCAAATAGACAAATGATTATGTATAATGCTAACGGGTAAATTCATGAAATAGTTTCGCCATTTTTGCATGTGGAATTTTAGCTCAAAAATGCCAACATATGCCACCCAGAGTGCAATTGCTACAAAATTCTGAAAATGCGTTTTATTTAAGTTATGGTGTTCAGTTTGGCTCATTAAAGACTGCGCCTTTACAAAAATAAATCAATAAATACAGTTTTATAAAAGTATGGGTCAGATTTACTAACAGCTTGCACCAGCGCAAACCCTCATTTATTGTTAAAAAAAACTGTTAGGATTTACTAAAGACACGCAGTGAAAAATTTGTGATGAAAAGGCGTGGACAGGGTTATTTTGCATCTGACCTTATATGCATTTGTTGGAGTTTCCCTTTCAGACATAAAATTTACGGGAAGAGACCTTATTTATTTTTATTTTATTTTAAATAAATAATGCAATGTGATTTACTAAGGTTTGCGCTAGTCAATTTGATGGTATTTGCGGCATTTTTTTATTATTATTATTTTACCATTATTTTATTAATGCCCAAAAATGCATGTCTTAAGTCAAGTCACCTCTATTAATATAGCACTTACAATAGAGATTGTTTCAAAGCAGCTTTACAGTGATAACAGGAAATTAATGTAATAAAGATTGTTTGGGCTGTACAGCGGCTCTAGAAGAAAGTCATTGTCCAACTTAAGTTCAGCGTTGATTTATTTCCGTTGTAAAAATCATTAGTTATTCATTTAGGGGCCGCTTACACGTTTTTAACTGAAAACAGAAAACTTTTAATGCGTTCTGGCCGTTCATTTACACGACAACTGCGTTTTGGTGGTTTTTGAAAACGATACCGTTATCATCTTCATGTAAACTTCAAAAACGTGAATCTGTGAAAACGATGACGGCATGCACATGCGTATTACGTGTTTAGTCTATAGGAATGCTCGTTTGAATGCGTATGTGCGAGGGCACGTAGTCTTTCTTTACAAAGTGACACCGGCAATTACTTGTCTGGCATGTATAATACAGCGTTTTTAATCGTTTTCGCGGATCCGTGTGAACGGGAATCATTTTGATAACGTTGTCAGCTCTACAGAGGAAAAAGTTTTCCGTTTTTAGTACGTCCTGTAAATGTACCCTTGTAAATGCCAGTGGACCTTATCCAAACATAACGTTTGCCAAGTTACATTATTTTTCATTTGCTGCGCCTGTGTTGTTAGTAGATTAACCGCACCTGATTATCATTGGCTCTGCTTGTTTGTGACCCTATGCTAAATTTGCTCTTGTTAGATTGTGTTGGTCAAAATGGAACTGAGCTGCTGGGTCTGTGTTCTTTAATTTACACATTGTCAGTAGATCGACCGCAGAACTTTCCACTCACATCTGCGCTTTTATGAGACTGCAGTCTCTTGCCAATTTACTGTTTAGTAAATCTGGCCCTATATTTCCTATTTGGCTGGTGCAATTAATGTATGCGGGAAACTGTTGTGAACATATTTTACTGATAGTTATTAATCCAATGATAATAATCAAAAGATGAACAAGAGTCCCCTAACTCTTAACTTCCCTAACTCCTCTAGTGAGAAACAGTTTAAACTCATTGTAAAATGACAGAACCTTACTTTTCCAGGCCTATAGCTTCCATTCCAGCCCCCATCAAACAGAAAACAGCCATGCTTGTGCGTGTATCCCAAAGACTTCATGAAGACTTCATAAAATGATACCGACATTACAGTCATGAATTAAACATCTATCACTATCAAAGTTGAGTCTGGTGACCTTCCAGTATCAAGGGCTGAAGAAGCCTATGATCTGCATCGCTGATATAGGGACAGACTCCGTCTTATTTAATCACTGTAATGG
Organism: Coreius guichenoti; assembly: GCA_039654105.1. Taxonomy (NCBI): domain Eukaryota; kingdom Metazoa; phylum Chordata; class Actinopteri; order Cypriniformes; family Gobionidae; genus Coreius; species Coreius guichenoti. The sequence goes on from CM077171.1 coordinate 28,528,331, forward strand.
CGGAGAGGGGTCGTCGTACCCATCCCATCTTGTGACGTGTAGATGAGCTATGCATTGCCCTCCTGCTTCAGTTCCTCATAAAACATGCAATTATCATTATGCTTAAAGGAAGGAGGTCAGGGATGAAGGGAAGAGAGAGAAGGAGAGAGAGAGAGAGAGAGGGAGAAAAGGAGAGGGATTGGTAGGGTGGGAAGACAGCAAATTTATGAGTGCTTGTGCGGCAGAAACCCCCGGTCAGCCCACGCACCAGGCTTTCCCAGTCGCCATCAGTCGATGAACCTCCATCTCTTGTGTTCTCCATTTCCTAGCCTTTTCTCTCTGTTCATGTGAGTGGATATTCGGTTTCCATAGACACCGCCTGAGAACTGAGGCTGCTTGGGTATGATGTATGTGGGTGTTTGTTCAACTACATGCACTTCTTTGTCACAGAGGTGGATTTTTATTAAAATAATGGGTTTCTTATGCAGGTAACATTACAACTGTTTTAAACTTTAGCATGTCAAACTTGTCAAATGTCTTATATTATTTCTCTTTCTCTTGTCTCAGACCCACAGTTTCAGCCTTGCAATATTTTTTATAGAAATTAATATTTTAGCATTTATATATGACATCATTATTAAATTTTTAAAACTGATCTAAACAAAGTGAAATAAAAATAAAACTATTTATTTTGTGAAAATTATTTGATCCTGCCTGTCTGTCTTGTTTGATAAAAATGATTTTATCAATAGACCTATCTATCAGTCAATCTATTCCACCACAACTAACACTTTTGAACCAGTAAAGTTTTTTTTTTCTCCACTGTACTAATTCTTGAGAGGAAATCCTGAGATGTTGTGAATGGAGGAATAAAAGAACAATAAGGAAAAATTTACAAATAATACTGTACAGACAATCCGACCCAATACGGCTCAGTTTTTCTATGTATCTTGCTCTGTCGAGCGGCAGAAGTGATTCTACGTAGGCTATACTGGGTTAACACCATGCTTTTCCTATGAAACGACACCGACCAAATCTATAGAAGAACGAACTGATATGATGTCATTTCAAACAAAACGAAAGTTCTAAAGCTCTAAAGTTCTAAACGGCTTGCCAAAGCGAACTTTCCAGAAAAGTTCGCTCTGGCTGGTAAACACCTTTGAACTCCCATTGGTCCGTGGCGATTGCATAACAGGTGGGTGTGTGCTGAGGCTCCGCCTTCCTTCATGTGGAACTCATCTCTGGTTTATTTCTTCTGTTGAGTCTGTGGCGGTCAGACATCCACGACGCAGGTAAAAACATGAACACACTGGAGAACTGCTTTAGCAGAAAATGTACTTCTGATGAAATGAGACACTGACACTGTTTTTCATGTTTAATACGGTAAAGCTGTTTGATTTTAAGTGCTATATAAATAAACAAACGTGACGTGGCTTTATTAGAATGCCGAATTGCAGAGCTCGTGCAAACATATCCACGTTGCTATGATGATCTTTTCTCAGTTTTGTGTGTTTATTTTGTCATTAAGAGGAAAGCGCGCAGCATATTAATCTAAACCTCAATCTCAACAGAGTGGGCGCCGTCGGATGTTCGATAACAGTATTTCGCCGCTCACATATTTCGAACTTCGTTTTACAACTAAACGAAGAACGAAAAAGAACTTTGCTTGAAGTATACCGAGGCCTTTATTGTGTAGGATTTCTAATCAAGCTGTAATGTTGCCAAATTGTTGTCCAAAAATGTACATAGTTGTGTGTATTTATGATGCATTACATTTTACCTATGAAATTAATCTTAGCTTGATTTAAAATAATTTTTTTTTCAAAAAATTACAAGTGAGCATGCAAGTGTTCACACACAGCACCAAAGGTGCATGCCCATATTTGATAACACATGCACAAATTAAATTAGCTTTGGATGTGTAAAAAAATGAAGCCTGTTTTTGAGAGATTAGGTATTTTATTAATGAATACAGTTGTTGCTGAGATGTGAAGTTAATTCCAGCACACTCTCCCTAGCAATGTTTTGTTTATGCTGAAGCCATTGGGGCCTTTATGCACCTTCCCCATAGTCTTCTCTCATCCGTCTCTCTGAGTAAGTGCTGGATTGTAAAGCTGTGCTGCGTGGGATTTACTGCTGGTTAAAAGTGGGACAATTTCTCCCTGCTGAAACTCCTCACTATTCATCTCTTTACTTTTTCCACCCCCTTTCTCTCAGTTATACTCATTTAATTCAGAACAAGCCAAGAGTTCAATTCAGTTCAAAACGAAGGTCTATAGATTGCTTAAAAATATACTAATTGCTAACATGACCATTGTGTGTTTTAGATGTTAGTTAGGTCCCCAATCTGGTATGCTTCCCAAGTATCGTAACTAGCAAGACATTTATACTTCTGTATTATTACAAAACATTATCTAATATATTTAAATAAATATATTTTAAAATATATTAGCAATATGAATATTTTGAGCATTTTTGTATATTTTCAAATATATTTAAAAAATATATCTATCTATCTGACAATATATATATTTGGCCATATGGAACTTGTTTAAGATGGTCTAACTAGTCTCCCACCCAGGCCAAACTGGTGTTAATCTGGTCTAACTGGGCTCCCAACCTTGCCAAATTAGTATGACCTTGCATTAGTATGCCCTTAACATGACCAGACTTACCAGGGTTACACTTTATTTTGATGGTCAACTTTAGACATTCTACTAACTTTAAGTAACTTTGCAACTACATGTTAACTAACTCTCATTAGAGTATTAAGCCCTATTCGCACGGGATTAGTATTATCTGGGGACCTCGTGTTATTTAGAAATTACCCCCCCAACATCTGAATTTCGTGTGGCGCATTCGCACGGGATAAGTGAAGCCTGTGATTTTACTCGAATTTACTGACTTATCTTCTATATGATGTCAAGACTTGGAAATGTTATGTCGTTATAGGTATAGGCCTAGCTGTATGATATATCATAAACAGAAGTTCCTTACCGCATGCTGCTATACATGCTTGCTGCGATAGTCGTGTCTGCGATTACTCCCCCCACCGTCGTTTTGATATTTTATAGTAATAAAAATCATTTAGTTCAGTTAGAGAACAGACACTGCAAAAAACTGAAAGTGTCTGCTTAATAGGCCTACAGCGTGAGCTGAATGAGAGTTGCAGCAGGAGTCAGATTTTATTTATCACGAGAGTAAGAAGCTGACTGAAAAGATGACGGCGGAAGATCATTTAGAATACAGACTTCATTAAGAATAATATTGAACACACCATTCAAGGAATTGGCCCCCGAATTGGCGAAATTTCGAGTAAAATGCAAAAGTAAAATGTGCACGGCCGCACAGGCATTCATAACGGGCGAGCAGAGGAGAGTGAGCGCTTTCAGTTCATTCCTATGGACGCTCAACTTGCGCTGCTCCGCACCGTTATGAATGCCTGTGCGGCTGTGCACATTTTACTTTCGGTTTAGAATTAGTGATTTAAAAGCCCCTGCCGGTGATCCTGGTATTACCGGTGTTGTCACACGTCGATTAACCAGTGGGAAAATGTCCTCGCCGTCAAATCCCTAATGTCATCCATCTCCATCTAATCATTCTTTTTGTTTTTGCTCTTCTGATGGTTTTCAGCTTTCTCTTTCTGCAAATTGTATAGTTGTATGGAGTATAGCGATATGACCCAGCACCCAAAATACTGAACTTCAAAAAGTTTCAAACGCAGCCTCCATTCTTTGCGAAAGATGGACAAAAAGGTGCACGGGAAACAAAAACCTTGAAAAATGATATATGACCCCATCAAATCCTGGCCAAATCACAGAGATGCCGATTCGCACAGGACTAATATTATCACAGGACCTCGGTGTTCAGCGTATTATGGTAGGTCATTTGCGGGGGAATTTTTACTTTACAAATTACAGACATGGCCGATTCGCATGGGATTAAGATCACAGACAACCTCCGCAATTATTACAAATGACTAGAGGTCACCAGGTAAAACTAATCCCGTGCTAATAGGGCTTTAGTTGACTGTTAGGTTAGGGTTAGTTGTTAGGGTTAGTAGAATAAGTTGACATGTTGTTGCAAAGTTACTTATCATCAGTAGAATGTCTAAAGTGGACCATCAAAATAACTCAGTAACTATATGTATAGCTCCATATCTATCCTCTCTCTTTTGTCCTCATTGTTTCATTCTCCCTTTTTAGTCCGTTCAGCTTCTTAGAGATGAATGACCATAGAAAAACCATAAAGCTCATTGCCCAACGATAGCAGATTACTGCATGGAAAAAATTAGATTTTTACTTTAATTGTAATCTTTATCTTCCCATGCTTTTCCCTTCCGCACAATTTCCATTCAGTGTGAAAGATTACAGAGGGATTATTAAAGATAATTGGGAGCATTCTCCTGCAGTCCTCCTCCCTTCTCATCTCCACCCTTCATGTGGCTCATTAGATATCTGAAGTCGCCTTCCCTATTAAGACCGCGTCACTATGCAGCCCTTCTCACTCACGGTATGTGTGAGTGTATGTGTTAATGGTTGAAAAACAATAAGTGACTTTCACAGCTCCTTTTCTCTCTAGCTGCTGCTATCATAGACCAAGGATATTGACATTTTCCCTCATCTGTCACCGACCCCTCTGTGGCCATTGTCCTATCATCATCTGCCCGACTAAAGACAGGCATGCAGAAGAGCCGCCCACATGCTGCTCCCCTCTAACAGTGATGTCATCCCTTCAGCTCAAGAGAAAATCAATGCCGTTGCCCACACAGTTAAAGACAGAGCTGAAGAGGGTTTGTGTGTGTATGTATTTGATGTATTTGTGTGTGTGAGTGTGTGTAGGGGGTGTCAATCAGTTCAGTTCAGCTCGGTGGAGGAGTAAGCCAGTTTTTTTTTTGTTTTTTTTTGTGAGAGAGAGGAAAAGCTTGGCTTTTTCATCAGACTCCACCCCATCTCATCTTTTTACTGGCCTGCTGCAGGTGGGTGTAATAGTTTCAAAAAGTTTACCAGCAGCCTCATGAGCTATGCATTATTAGTCTGAGTTTCCATGGTTACAGTTTAGGCCTATCAGATGGTTATATCAAGCAGCAATCTAAGCCTTCAATTTGAAAATATATTTCATTTAAACCCAGTCTTAAAATACATTTAGGGTAAATGCAAACTGTATTTTTATACAGTATGTTTTGCACAGTATGAATATATATTGTATTTTCTCATAAAGACCTAAAATAAAGTTTGCCTTATGTATATTAAGACTTAAAAATTTATTTTCTCGCCACTTTAAGTACACTTTGTAACATATTTTTTCACTTGAAGATTTAAATGAAATATATTTTCAAATGGAAAAAATATATTTCTGGTGTAAACTATATGAGCCATATAGGCTGGTTTAAGCTGTTCTATATATAAATGACCAAAAATATATGAGGAAATATACCTTTAAATATAACTAAAACTTTAGTTTGGGAAACACATATTCACTAACTATGACTTTTGCCTCAATAAACTCATAATTTACTGCTTATCAATAGTTAGTAAGGTAATATGTGCTTTATAAGTACTAATAAACAGCCAATATGCTAGTAATATGCATGCTAATAAGCAACTAGTGAGAATTGGTCCCCAAACTAAAGTGTTACCAAATATTTTTATGGAAATATTTTAAAATCTACATGTTAGCAATATAAATATTTAGCCATTTTTGTTTATTTTGAAATATTTAAAAATATATATGAAAATATACTGTATATTTTTTGCTACACGGATTTGGTCTTGGAGCTTGTTTAAGATGGTCTAGCTTGTCTCCCACCCAGGCCAAACTGGTGTTAATCTGGTCTAACTGGTCGCCGAACCTATCCTAACTGGTATTTATCAGGTTTAGCAGGCCCTCATCCTGTCTAAATCCATCAAAACAGACCAGACTAACCAGTATGTCCAGACGGGGACACCACCTAAACATCTTAAGCCGGTTTACGCATTTTTTTTAAAACAGTGAAGCTACTGAACTATATGAATGTTACTTCGCTATGGTTAAAGAGCCCTTAATGTTGGTACTGTATCTTAATAACCACAGGCTTTATACCAAAACCACAGTGAGGTGTAGCAAACACTCCATAGTTACTGTTGCCCTCGGTGATGGGGATGGATGGGTATGGGGTTAATATCTGCCGTTGGTGTGCTAACGATGTGGCCTTAATTAACGACAGTGGCAGCATAAGGCACAACAGACATAATCGGTGTATTCATTTTAATAATCACCAGTTATTAATCTCAATAATCCTGCTGGTGAGGTGTGTGCTGGAGTACGTCGCCAGGATAGCTCTGCTCGCGCCATTCCCAGCAGGTGCTCTGTCTGTGTGTGCATGTGCCTTGGCATAAATAATGATGCTGGATTGGTGAATGGGTGCTGTGTGTTTTGGATCGTTCCAGATTAGGTGTAACAGCTTTAAAAATGAGATGCACAGTAAATGTTACACCCATTTACATCCAACTAAAACCAGCTTCTGATGAACTAGCTGGTTAAAACTGATCATGTATTATCCTTTATTAGCTTGTTCCACTTGATTTAGCTTGCATGCAGTTTTTCATATGCATCATATGTGTAAAACATACTTTAGTGGTACACCTAGTTTAGGTCTTTATGGATACCGGCAAATTTATATAATCGTTAGTGCTGTAAATTGAGTAAATTCGGTCAAATTAATTATACATCAATATTTGCAGCTCACAAATGAAGAAAATTCAAAATATATTACATTATTGTGGCAGATGAAAGCATTGAATAGACATCAAGTGTAGTATTTGTTTTATTTGCATATCACTGAACACGTCTCTCATTAGCCTACAGTCCACAGCAATCCAATTTGCAACTGAATTTGTCATTATTAGAGGCCATTTTCACAAGACACATTCTTGTACTCCTATGTTTTTATAAATTGCTAATCTATGGATACATGCAAATAGCCATCTTTGGCAATTACTTTATGTCTCATGGTTTTTCAGCCTAAACTTAAAAAGTTTTTTAAAAAAGTGTCTTTTTACTCCTGTGTTCTTCTTCATATTGTTAAGCACCATCCAGCTGTATTTGAATGCAAGATTGTGTGAACTGACATTTTAGTCATTTTCTGAATTTCTCATATAGTAGGAAAATTGTATAGTGGTTTTGCATATGGGTCATGACACATTATTATTTGTTTTTGAATTTTTATTTTTTTAAATTGTCTATTTCTTTGATTTGACTTTTTTGTTCATTTAAATTGACAACTCTAATATTCATATATTAATTGTAGAAGCTGAACAGATTTGGTTGGGCTTGTTTTCCTAAAAGGAGACAACTAACCTCTAAATTCCTTCATGGATTTAAAGGGTTAATGAGAAATCAAGTTTGCCTTGATCTTTTGACATATAACAGGTATTTGTACCATTAAAATGTGTCGCTTAACGGCTGACATTTGCCAACACTGGATGTGAGCGTTGTGCGCATCAAAAGCAAATATAACCCATTATAAATCACTGACGCTGTCTACACTAGATACAGTATACAGATATATAGTTACTCAGTTTCTGACATACTCCGTGCAATTGAGTCTGTTGACAAAAGGACAAATGGAAGAGTGAAAGAAAGTTCACTTTGACGCGTCCAGTTTAAACAGCTCGTTTGTGTCTCTGTACAGACTTCAGAAGGATCCCATCGTCAGAAACAAGTATATGGTTTATTTTAATGGCGTCCCGGATTGCGTCTGAGGATTATATGTTTGTTTGGAGCATTTTGTTTTGTAAACAAGGGACAGTGTAATGGAGAGATTGCAAAGAAAACTTTTTATAGATGAAGCAGCCAGCGATATTGGATCTGACAGCAGCTGCATCACAAACCGCAAGTAAATTATATCATAATGCTTTGTCTGTAAATGACGTTTTTCCACATATATATTTGTTTGTTTTGTGCAAAAACTGTATTAACATTATTAGTGAACCTCAAGCAACATATAAAAAATATATATTATATAAAAATTCCATGTCATCACCCCTTTAACTATATAGAGAAAGGAAAGAGTTGTTGTGGATAGTAGGTAAAAACCTGAGGAAATGGGCTGCAATTTCCAACCCTTTTGAAATAAATGCTGTTTATGTGCTCCTCCTGAACTTGTTAGCCCTTATTTAGAGTTCTGAAACAAATGCATCTTTAGAAGGTTTAGACAGTGATTTGCAGTGCTAACACAAGCATGCAAACACACACACACACACACACACACACAAACTGTCTGGTTCACTGTCTTTGTGGGGACTCTCCATAGACGTAATGGTTTTTATACTGTAAACTGTACATTCTATCCCTTTACACTACCTCTACCCATAAACCTACCCATCTCACAAAACTTTCTGCATTTTTACATTTTCAAAAAAACTCATTCTGTATGATTTATAAGCTTGTTTCCTCATGGGGATCCTGTTAGCATTTGTGTTGACTTTTTGAGGATCAGAGATCCCTGGGCATTAGCTTTGATGCTCGGCTAAAAGGGGTCTGCACCCCACAGTCATTTTTCTATCACTCCATCACTATGATGTTCTCCACACACGCACATACACACATATCACACACATATCACCTCTCTCTACAGTATGCTACCCATCCCCCCTTCCCCTGGCAGACCTCCTTTCCTTCCTTTTCTCAAATAACCTCTTCTTCTTTGTCTTTCCCCTTTTAGTTTTGTCACTTATATCAGCTTTCTCTCTCCTACATTTGTAACCCAACCCGTCCCTCTCACATCTCCACCTGCCCCTCGCGTCGGTGACAGCGTGTGAAGTGCGAGAATTGCTGATGTTCTGTCTCAACCAAAGCATATAAATTCCTAAAATGTTATGCCTTTGGTACCGCTGTACAGCAAATACAAAACGGGCTACTCTGGGTCATGAGTATCTGACCCAGCTGAAATTCACATCAAAGCTATAAAGATGATCCTTCACTCTTTCTCTCCACTGGAGAGCTAATCTGAGACTCCAGACCAGTTACCAAGAACCAGGTCATAGAACTGACAGGGTGCTCAAGTAAAGAAAGAGAAAGTAGAAAAGCAATGGAGGCAAGAGAAGGAGAGATGGAGAAAATGTTTAGGAGAAGAGTATGCTAGATTTGGATGCGAGAGACAATGTGAGAAAAGTAGGGATTGAAGAGAAATGTTAAAGCAAAAAAAGATCAAAGATGAGAATCAGTGTTAGGAGAGTATTCAGCTGTAGTCATGGCCACCTAAACTGGTGGCATGTGCCCATATACACTCACCTAAAGGATTATTAGGAACACCTGTTCAATTTCTCATTAATGCAATTATCTAATCAACCAATCACATGGCAGTTGCTTCAATGCATTTAGGGGTGTGGTCCTGGTCAAGACAATCTCCTGAACTCCAAACTGAATGTCAGAATGGGAAAGAAAGGTGATTTAAGCAATTTTGAGCGTGGCATGGTTGTTGGTGCCAGACGGGCCGGTCTGAGTATTTCACAATCTGCTCAGTTACTGGGATTTTCACGCACAACCATTTCTAGAGTTTACAAAGAATGGTGTGAAAAGGGAAAAACATCCAGTATGCGGCAGTCCTGTGGGCGAAAATGCCTTGTTGATGCTAGAGGTCAGAGGAGAATGGGCCGACTGATTCAAGCTGATAGAAGAGCAACTTTGACTGAAATAACCACTCGTTACAACCGAGGTATGCAGCAAAGCATTTGTGAAGCCACAACACGCACAACCTTGAGGTAGATGGGCTACAACAGCAGAAGACCCCACCGGGTACCACTCATCTCCACTACAAATAGGAAAAAGAGGCTACAATTTGCACGAGCTCACCAAAATTGGACAGTTGAAGACTGGAAAAATGTTGCCTGGTCTGATGAGTCTCGATTTCTGTTGAGACATTCAGATGGTAGAGTCAGAATTTGACGTAAACAGAATGAGAACATGGATCCATCATGCCTTGTTACCACTGTGCAGGCTGGTGGTGGTGGTGTAATGGTGTGGGGGATGTTTTCTTGGCACACTTTAGGCCCCTTAGTGCCAATTGGGCATCGTTTAAATGCCACGGCCTATCTGAGCATTGTTTCTGACCATGTCCATCCCTTTATGACCACCATGTACCCATCCTCTGATGGCTACTTCCAGCAGGATAATGCACCATGTCACAAAGCTCGAATCATTTCAAATTGGTTTCTTGAACATGACAATGAGTTCACTGTACTAAAATGGCCCCCACAGTCACCAGATCTCAACCCAATAGAGCATCTTTGGGATGTGGTGGAACGGGAGCTTCGTGCCCTGGATGTGCATCCCACAAATCTCCATCAACTGCAAGATGCTATCCTATCAATATGGGCCAACATTTCTAAAGAATGCTTTCAGCACCTTGTTGAATCAATGCCACGTAGAATTAAGGCAGTTCTGAAGGCGAAAGGGGGTCAAACACAGTATTAGTATGGTGTTCCTAATAATCCTTTAGGTGAGTGTATATATATATATAAAATAATTTTAATGAAAAATAATGTTATATTTAATAAATTATACAAACTTTATAGTACATAATTTAATATTTTTTAACAAAATATATAAATATAAATATAATGTATTACATTAATTATATTTGAATATTTTTTTATTACCGTAAATATATATAATATAAGTTAAACAATTTTAACAAATATATAGTAGCCTACATAGTTAGCAATAATATAATATAATATAATATAATATAATATAATATAATATAATATAATATAATATAATTAATTAAAAATAATCAAATCAAATATATAAACTAAGCTAAACCAGCTTATTTTTTTCTGTTTCTCCCGAACATATAAAGGAGGGAAGGGGGAACGGTGAAGAGCTTACACTTCAGATGTCACCCTGTCTATTTACCACACATGGTGTCACTAGTAGGACAACAGATGTTCTTATCCTAGTTTCCAGGCAAACTTTTTTGGGTCATCCTGAATTCATTTTTCACCTTCAAGAAAAGAGCAGAAAACAGAACAGAACTCCAAGTGAATGATATAGGCAGATTCATTAAACAAAGGACCATGGGACCTACATGTGAATGAGAGCGAATAAAAGGTCAAGATGTGCAACACTTTAGCAAAGAAATATGACTTAATGGTGCAAGGAAAGAGGGCAGTGGACATAAATTATTTGCATGGTTCCTCACCAAACTATAGGAAAGACAATACACGGTAAAACAGAGTGAGGGGTGATGGGGATAAAACAAGTGAATGAGCGCATGGGGAGAGAGGAAAAGAAGGATGGAAAGGAGAGGAGAGGAGAGTAGAGGAATGGGGCGTACAGCCAATGGGGACTGGAGGGCGTTCTAAAAACAGCTGGTCAAAGATCTGCATGTGCTGTTCTTTTCTCGCCTCTCTCTTCTCTTTCTCCTTCTCTCAGTATCTATATCAGGCAGAGGTACACCGTGTTCATGTCGCCTGAAAGGTGTTTGATCCTACATAGAAAATGAAAAATCTTTCCTTAATCTGTATTTTTGACATCTAAACATTCTTAAAGGGGTCATGAATTGAGAAATTTTCCTTGATCTTTTGACATGTAAAATGTCATTGTACTATAAAACCATCCTGTAAGTTTAAGAACGCAAAACTTCCTTGTTAGTCCAAAAACAGCTTTTATTGAAACCAAGCTCGAAAACAACTTGTTTCGGATTTTGTCACATTATGACGTAATAGTGCGATCAAAGACCGCCTCTGCAGAATCAGATCAACGCCTACTTCTCCATTATCGCATCTTTGGGCCCAACTAAACGTCAAACCAGTGACTAAATGGTCAACTTCACATTGTTTCCTCTTAGTAGCATGGAAATTATCTGTTATTTAAATTGTGATTAAATTATATACAGAAAACAATCAAAGAAACCTCCCTTTATAATCGCTGAAGCTGTCAATCACACGTGCAAGTTTATCAGTGACTGAGTTCGGGACTCTTGCCAAAACTCCTGTTATAATCAATGACGCTGGCTACCCTGCACAATGAATCTCTTATTTACACCATGATTGCACTGTTAGTTATGATGAAAGCATTTCGTAAGAGTGCAGAAATGGAGTTGCAATGATGAGATCACTGCACTCATGCGCTCAACAGTCATGTCTATCTTCGGCTAATGCTCATCGCTGCAACCTTTCATGCGACGGGGGTAGATCTACAGTGGGGAGAACAAGTATTTGATACACTGCCGATTTTGCAGGTTTGCCCACTTACAAAGCATGTAGAAGTCTGTAATTTTTATCATAGGTGCTCTTCAACTGTGAGTGATGGAATCTAAAAAAAAAAATTGTAATTAATGTAATTAATTTGCATTTTATTGCATGACATAAGTATTTGATACATCAGAAAAGCAGAACTTAATATTTGGTACAGAAACCTTTGTTTGCAATTACAGAGATCATACGTTTCCTGTATTTCTTGACCAGGTATGCACACACTGCAGCAGGGATTTTGGCCCACTCCTCCATACAGACCTTCTCCAGATCCTTCAGGTTTCGGGGCTGTCGCTGGGCAATACGGACTTTCAGCTCCCTCCAAAGATTTTCTATTGGGTTCAGGTCTGGAGACTGGCTAGGCCACTCCAGGACCTTGAGATGCTTCTTACGGAGCCACTCCTTAGTTGCCCTGGCTGTGTGTTTCGGGTCGTTGTCATGCTGGAAGAACCAGCCACGACCCATCTTCAATGCTCTTACTGAGGGAAGGAGGTTGTTGGCCAAGATCTCGCGATACATGGCCCCATCCATCCTCCCCTCAATATGGTGCAGTCGTTCTGTCCCCTTTGCAGAAAAGCATCCCCAAAGAATGATGTTTCCACCTCCATGCTTCACGGTTGGGATGGTGTTCTTGGGGTTGTACTCATCCTTCTTCTTCCTCCAAACACGGCGAGTGGAGTTTAGACCAAAAGCTCTATTTTTGTCTCATCAGACCACATGACCTTCTCCCATTCCTCCTCTGGATCATCCAGATGGTCATTGGCAAACTTCAGACGGGCCTGGACATGCGCTGGCTTGAGCAGGGGGACCTTGCGTGCGGTGCAGGATTTTAATCCATGATGGCGTAATGTGTTCTTTGAGACTGTGGTCCCAGCTCTCTTCAGGTCATTGACCAGGTCCTGCCGTGTAGTTCTGGGCTGATCCCTCACCTTCCTCATGATCATTGATGCCCCACGAGGTGAGATCTTGCATGGTGCCCCAGACCGATGGAGATTGACCGTCATCTTGAACTTCTTCCATTTTCTAATAATTGCGCCAAAAGTTGTTGCCTTCTCAGCAAGCTGCTTGCCTATTGTCCTGTAGCCCATCCCAGCCTTGTGCAGGTCTACAATTTTATCCCTGATGTCCTTACACAGCTCTCTGGTCTTGGCCATTGTGGAGAGGTTGGAGTCTGTTTGATTGAGTGTGTGGACAGGTGTCTTTTATACAGGTAACGAGTTCAAACAGGTGCAGTTAATACAGCTAATGAGTGGAGAACAGGAGGGCTTCTTAAAGAAAAACTAACAGGTCTGTGAGAACTGGAATTCTTACTGGTTGGTAGGTGATCAAATACTTATGTCATACAATAAAATGCAAATTAATTATTTAAAAATCATACAATGTGATTTTCTGGATTTTTGTTTTAGATTCCATCTCTCACAGTTGAAGTGTACCTATGATAAAAATTACAGACCTCTACATGCTTTGTAAGTAGGAAAACCTGCAAAATCGGCAGTGTATCAAATACTTGTTCTCCCCACTGTAAATATAATGCTATAATCAACACTTTTCACTATTAGTTAATTTTGACAGCTGTAATAGTAAAAACATAGTAAAAGATTTCAAGAGAGTTCCACATGTACTACTTATTTCATACGCAAAGATGTCAGCCAATCACAGCAGTGGGCGTTTACATTGACGTCTCACAGCAGACACGCCCCTTCAAACAAAGCGGTCAAATCAGAGGCTAAAATCAGGGTAGAAAATGGCCATATTATGGCTACATTATGACAATTTTTGGTTTTATAAATCACACTAACATTATAAGTGCACCTCAGGAAAAAACAATAAAACAATGCAGTTCATGACCCCTTTAAAACAAAATACATTTGCTTCAATTTTTTGGTAAAATCTTGATTTATGTTGATTTTTCTTTCTCCAAAAGCTTTTATTTTCTTGTTTTTAGATTTAATTCAGTCATTAACCACTGTCAGATGTATCCAACTCTTGGTGATTCTATGGGCCATCTCTCGCCACACGCGAGAGACTGTCCATGATTTTTCTTGCCAATGATTTTTTTTTTCCCCGGCGTAAGTTGCCAGGTCTTTTCTCAACCTTTCCCCATTACATGGCTTGGAACTCATACACGCACACACTTTCGGACAATTTAGCATCTCAAATTCACCTATACTGCATGTTTTCGGATTGTGTGAAACAGGAGCACCCAGAGGAAACCCCTGCAGGGCATGCAAACTCCACACAGAAAGGCCTCCTGGCTCTGCCGGGACTCAACCTTCTTGCTGTGAGGCGACAGAGTTACCCACTGAACCACTGTGCCGCCCGATTTTAGATTAAACAATACTAATTTTGTTAGATTTATGTAAATATATGCAAATATCTTATGCAGCTTTGCTTCTGATGCTGATTAAGAAAATTATTTTTGCAGCACACTACACATGACCTGATTAATCACATATCTAAATTGTGCCTGTGTTAAAGATTTATGTGACTAGTCCTGTAGGCCTTTTATTGGTCAAACTTTAAATCTTCACTTAGAAACAATATTTAATATAATTTAAAATCAGAATGAATAAACTATTTTTACATTTCCTAAAGGAAATACTATACTTACAGGGCAGCAAATGAACAGCTTATGAGTTTGTTTGGTTCTGAAATGCAGGATAAGAGCCGCTTTGCCATTGCAGACATTCAACACGCCTTTTCAGTTGATTGTGCACAAGAATAAATATTCACATCATCTTTGCAGTATGTGGTTATAAAATTATAATTATATGCAAAGAAGACACAACCAATCACAATTAAAGTGATAGTTCACCCAAAAATTCATTATGCCATCATTTACTCACCCTCATATCATTCTAAACTTGTATGACTTTCTTTCTTCTGAGAAACACAAAAGAATGTTTTGCACAACAAACAACACACAGAACAAAACTGTTCAATATCAGAATAAAAAAGTCATGCAGGTTTGGAATGACATGAGGCTGAATAAAAGATGGATTTTTCATGAAATATAAATTTTTTGGGTGCACTACCACTTAAGCATGTAAATAGGTGTAAAAAAGAAACCTAATTGGAATTCAGTTTGGTTATATTTTGAATGTCATCAGTTCTACTATCAATATTCTATCAATGTCAATACATTTTCTTAAATGGTATAAATTATAGGGGGAAAAAAAACGCTAACACGATCTACAAAACAAAGTTTGAATAGCAGTGATTTGGCCTTATTTAATGTAAGTTTTATTACTCAAGTTTTATGGGAGCACTCACTGTAATTAATATGTGCCCATAACACCATCTATTCTTATTCTACTGAAACGTGTAATATTACCTTTTTTGTCATGCAGATGTGAGGCGGTCAAAGAGAAAACACACACATTCTTAGCTCTAAAAAACACATGGTTCATAGGGGGTGTGTTCACACTTCCCTTGCACCGCATGTGTACGTGTGTGTGCAGGCTCACTGTGGTGCATGCTTTGTAAAACACACCGAGTGACTGAGGCTGGGCTGCTCTCATTAACACAGCCACTGGCCGGCCAAGAACCCTCACTGACCAGGTGCTAATTTGATTTAGCTCACAGCGGCCATTCCCCTACCACTGAGACACAGCCGTCAAACCTGCTCCTCTATTCTAATATCACAAATACACATGCAATATAAGAAATGCTTTACACACTTACAGACGTGCAGAAATAACACCTACTATTATGGCCCCCCACATTGAGCTTTTCCTAACAGGAAAGTACAATCTTTTTTTTTTAAGTAGTACCATGGCAATACTATTTTTTATTTATTTACTTGTGGTAATCCCATGTTTTTGGAAAAGTTCCAAGGAAGAACAATGAAAATGTTTTTTTTTTTTTTTAACGTATACCATTTCATATTTGTATCATCTCCTATTTGTTCAGTTAATTTCAGTTCCTCTCAGATTTATTTATTCAGTTAGTTAGTATTTTAGGGCTCTCATCTGTATAATTTAAAAACGTTTACCAGTGTAAAATTTTTATATTATACCATATATAAAAAATAATAAAATAATAAACTAGCTATACCTGTTGTTATTATTATTTCAATACAATAACACTGATTGCCATGCAAAGGAAGATGTGAATGCAGCATTCAGTAAACTGTTTCCATAGAGCCTTGGAAGCATTGGGACCCTGTGCGGCCCTTACAAATATTGATAGACAGTACATCAGCTTGAGCTATCATCGTTAAAATGTGCGCGGTTAGCGCAGGCACCTACTGAGCCCCATAAATCGACATTTAAAACAGCCAGCCTTAGATCACGTAGAGGATTCTACTCATATGTAAATCTGTTGGATCTCCACCCTCCTTTAATATCAGGCAGGTATGATTGAGCATGGATCTGGTGGACTACTTTTATTAGTGACCATAAAAGATCACAAATCAAAGGCAAGTGATGTTGCTGCGTCCCTAGATTATAAAGATTACTGTAAAAGTAGCCGCTCAGAGAAAAAGAGGAGTAAAGGGACAGAGAGTGAAGTGAGACGCCATGTGAATGTGATGAGAAAGAAGGGAGGGTGAGAGATGAGTTTGGGGATAAGGGGGTGGGGGATCAGGAGCTGTTGATTTAGTTTAGCATTATAACATGATGAAACGGCAAGCACGACTCTTTCTCATCAAAAGAGGAGCAGCTGGTAAAAATCAGCAACACCTTTGAATGATGCCACGTTTGTCATTAGGTGTTGGTTGAATGATATTTACACTATATCACTCTAGAAAGAGTGCTGTTTAGGGATGCACAATATTTCTGTGCCATGTTGGTTATTGGGTGATTTTATACTTTTCTTTTTTAATTAATTTTGCATGATCATTTTCACTATTTTTATCTTTAGATAATATTTTCCGTCATCTAAGGCCCACTTAAAGTTAATCTTTAAAAACGGTAATAATTTAAGAACACTGTTAAATGTAGCAAATCACAAAATTAATATCCATTTTGTTATTATAATGTTGTGATGTTTAAAATTACTGAATGTAGCTTTTAGTATTTTATTTTTAATTTATTTAGACAAAATGCACTCTCTTTCAAAAGTCTGGTGTCAGTTATAATTTTGTGTAGAAAGAAATAATATTTTTATTCAGCAATGACTAATTAAATTGATCAAAAGTGACGGTAAAAACATATATAAAGTCCCATCCTGTATAAAATGTATCATGGTTTCCACAAAAATATCTTACTATTTTTAATATTAAAATATTTTTTATTACAAATATTAAGCTGTCTTCAACATTGATAATAATAAGAAATGTTTCTTGAGCAACAAATCAGCATGATAGAATGGAGTAAGACTGGAGTAATGATGCTGAAAATTCAGCTTTGCCATCACAGGATCACAGTACATTTTCAAATATATTAAAAAAGAAAAACGTTATTTTAAATTGTAATAATATTTCACAATATGACTGAATGCAGCCTTGGAGAGCACAAGTTTTCTTTCAAAAACATAAAAAAAAAAATTCTTACTGGTTTTCTCACTCCTTCAGTGGGTCTATCAGAGCCATGTGATGTTACAAGTGTGAGTGCATCGCTTCACCCCTTGTGTGCCTGTGTGTATAAACATCCCTGATTCTGTGTGCTGCTCCAGGTATTGCTTTCAGTGCCCTATGGTGCGTGTGGGTTGTGGGGCGGGTTCGCTACTAACCAGGTGCTGGTTTGAGGGGGTGCATAAATAACATCTGCTTTTATGCCTCCTGTGTAATTTTCTCTCTCTCTCAGGTAGAATAGCTCATGTGCAGTCTTTTACTTTTACACCACAGCACTTATAGGGCCAGATTTACTAAACAGGGTAAATTATCGTGAGAGCGCAATTCAAAAAAGCGCCGATGGGAGTGGAAAGTTCAGCGCGTGATCTACTGACGACACACAAATTAAAGAACACAGACGCAGCCGGATCATTTCCATAACGACCAACGCAATCTACCAAGAGCAACGCAAATTAGTGTCTGGTTTAAGACATGCTTTTTTTGGGCCTTAAATAATGGCGCAAATATCAGTACATTGACTAGTGCAAACCTTAGTAAATCGATTCATTTAAATATTCTCCTCCCATAAATTTTGCGTCTGAAAAGGAAACTCCCACAAATGCATATGCAGTAAAGTCAGTCGCAAAAATAACCGTCCACGCCTTTTCAGTGCTAATTTATCACTGTGTTTCTTTAGTAAATCCTGACAGTAGTTTTTTAACGCCAAAAGAGGGTTTGTGCTGGTGCAAGCTGTTAGTAAACCTGGCCCTTAAAGTGGAGTGAATTGCTGAAACCTTTTGAATGGCGTGACTGTGTATGTCATTATAGTGCACGTTGGGCCATAATCCACCTTCTATATAAGGTACGCATTAGTGTGAGCATGTGTATTAAAGGGGTCATATGATGCGATTTCTTGTTTTCCTTTCTCTTTAGTGTTTTATGTAGCTGTTTGTGCATGTATAAGATCTGCAGAGTTACAAAGCTCAAAGTCTCAAACCCAAAGAGATATTCTTTATAAAAGTTAAGGCTCAGCCACACCTTCCTAAAACGCTTCGTTCAAACACACCCCCACATCTTTATGTCATTATGTGGGGGCAGAGTTTCATAACACCGCCCAAACGTATACGCAAATAAAGAAGGCGTAACTTTTATTCTCTGTAGTATTGTTGCCGCCATGTCGTGGAGACGCTGTGTTTTTTGTTGCGAAAGCCAAACTACTTTATTTGGCCTTCCAAAAGAGGGCACAATTAGAAACCAGTGGCTAAGCTTTAGTTACAACACTGTTCCAGAACAGTACAACCCAAATATTCGACTGTGTGCTGCGCATTTTTTGGAGGACTGTTTCTAGCACCTGGGAGAGCACAGACCGTTTCTACGTCTTTGTCGTTTCTATGATAACAAATGCAAATTTACCAATCTGATACTTTCTGGTCCAGTTGCGCTGGCAACGTTGATCGATCAGCTTGACATCTGCACCATCCGGATCAGATTCGGGCTCGAATTGATAAGGTAGGACCGACATTATCATCTGTCAATATTGCGTTGCTTTGGGGGCTGATGTTCCAAATATGGTAAGAAGCATGACATTTCCATCAAACGCTTAAGGTATTTGGGCCAGTCACAATGCACTGGATCGCTGGCCAATCAGAGCACACAGCGCTTTTCAGAACGATGAGCTTTGTAAAAATCGATGCGTTTCAGTAAGGAGGGGCATAGAGGAGCAACAATGATGTACAGTATGCGTAAAATAATGACTAAAACCACGTAAACACATTGCATTAACAAAATAATGTTCTTTTTAGAACCATCATATGACCCATTTAATTATGTGCATGTATGTACATTCACGTCAAACACACATTTCACAAAAATCACTGTAGTTTTTTTTTTTAAGCAATATATCCCTCACTGATATGGGCATGGAGTGCAGGTTGTTACTGATACAAATGTGCCAGTAAGATCCAATAAATTCAAAAACTCAATTACATCATATCCTATAAATTAACCTGTGCAAGGACGACCCGCGGCGTAAATGAAGAGTCCTCTTCCAGTAGAGCTTATGTTGATTATAATGTACAATGTACTTTACACTCACACGTGTGTGTACATTGTACATTATAATCAACGTTGGGTTTTCAAGTTTGATAGGGACTTTCCATAGACATACTGTACAAACTGTATATTCTATCCCCTATCCTTAAACCTATACCCCCAAACCTACCCATCACAGAAAACTTAAAAACAGCATTTTTGCATTTTCAAACAAACATAATTTATATTTAAGCTGTTCCCTTTCGAATGGGAACTTGCACTGCGTCCTCTAGAGGACACTTTGGGGAACCTCCAGTGTGACCGGTGTCTGAAGCATGTGTTTAAACGCGACAATGTCATTGGCCGACGACAATCCGTGACGTCACTACTTGTGCGATCGTGAGTATATAAGGGCACCTGTAATAGACCTTATCAGCTTTTTTTTCTTCAGGACACTGTTTGTTTTAAGGCGTAAATATGGCAATAATGCTTGTGTTTTTCTCGAGGGAATTAGGACAGGGGTCTGCACCCCGCGGTTCGGGACCTGCTGCAGCTGAGGCCCAGTGGAGACTCAGATCGTGGGGGTCGCAGGTTGAGCTGGCGGAGGATTTTGATCGAGGTATGGCTGTCTCTCATTCCCCTGCTGCCAACTCGAGCAAACTGCTGGATGCGGATGTGCTTTTTCTAAACGAGTCATCTGATCTAGCAGACAGCGCTCTTTTGGCTTCTAGTTAGGAAGAGCACGATGTGGCTGTGGAGAGTGAAGAAATGTTTAATGAACCCTCCCAGCCTGCCTTCCCCACGTACAATGAGCTGCTTGAAGTTATGGCCCACACTACAGAGAGATTTGATCGTGCAGCTCCCGTGAGTCCTGTTCTGGCTGACCTTCACACTGAGGCAGAGAGGTCCTGGAAGAAACCATATTCGGCTCGTATTCATCCCTTTCATCACGTGAATTATGCTAATGTTGAGGGCATGTGCGAGTACGGATATGCATTGATGCGTCCTATGGAAGATGTGCTCGCAAGCTATCGTTCTATAGGAGAAACATCGATGTTGAAGACTCCAGCCCTGCCATCAAAGTCATTGCTGCTTATAGGGCATGTTCAACCTTAAAGACAGCTTATCATAGCGGCCCACAGAGAGCCGACACACTTGATGTCACTGTCCAGCCGAAGCTCAGGTGAGTGAAGGCTATGGGTCAGGCCGGTGGGGCTTTGCACAAAATGGCTGTGTTGCAAGCCTACCAGGCGGATCTGCTTAAAGATCTGAATGATGGCCAGGGTCTTTCCCCTGAAGTAGTCGCTGAGCTGCGCCGAACCACGGATCTTGCTCTCCGGGCCACCAAACAAACAGCTTCCACTGTAGGCCGTTCGATGGCAGCAATGGTGGGCACGGAGAGGCAATTGTAGGTCAACCTGGCTGACATTGGCTCTTTATGGGCCACTGTGATAAGCCGTCTTTAAGGTTGAGCATGGTTTGGCCTCCTCTCATTCTAGAGAGTCGTTCTGCTGATGCCTCCGCTCGCCTGAGCTCTATCTAGACATTGACATTAAGTGTGTCATCTCCATGCGGGCCGCTGTGATAAGCCGTCTTTACGGTTGAGCATGGTTTGGCCTTCTCTCGCTATAGAGAGTCATTCTGCTGAGGCCTCTGCTCTCCCGAGCTCCGTCTGGACAGTGACATCAAGTATGTCGGCTCTCTGTGGGCCGCTATGATAAGCTGTCTTTAAGGTTGAACATGGTTTGGCCTCCTCTCATTCTAGAGAGTCGTTCTTCTGAGGCCTTCACTCACCTGAGCTTCGGCTGGACAGTGACATCAAGTGTGTCGGCTCTCTGTGGGCCGCTATGATAAGCTGTCTTTAAGGTTGAACATGGTTTGGCCTCCTCTCATTCTAGAGAGTCGTTCTTCTGAGGCCTTTGCTCACCTGAGCTTCGGCTGGACAGTGACATCAAGTGTGTCGGCTCTCTGTGGGCCGCTATGATAAGCTGTCTTTAAGGTTGAACATGGTTTGGCCTCCTCTCATTCTAGAGAGTCGTTCTTCTGAGGCCTTCGCTCACCTGAGCTTCGGCTGGACAGTGACATCAAGTGTGTTGGCTCTCTGTGGGCCGCTGTGATAAAGTGTCCTTAAGGTGTAGTGTAATTTGGCCTCCTCTCACTTTAGAGAGTCATTCTGCTGCGGCCTCCACACTTCTGAGCCTCTGTTTTGGGGTTAAATAAGAAGGTGGCTCCCTTTTGGTAATGAAGTCATAGCTGCCTTCCCCAGAATTTAGGTCCCCTATGCAGGAGGCTCCTTTATTTATCTAGTGGAAACTGCCTTCCCTGTTTCGGGTTCTTTTAATAGGCAGCTTCCCTAGAATGCAAACTTTTGCATATTCGCAAAGTCATAGCTGTCTCCCCCTATTGTGGGTTCTAAAGTCGTCTTTAGACGACTTCTAAAGCATGCGATTCCCTTGTGTTAGCAGTAAGTAGAAATTGCCTCCCCCACTCGAAAGCAGGCACTTTCCTGGTATGCTCTGGAGATCGATAACCTGATTGAGCTTGGGCCTCCCCTTTGGGGTTGTGTAAGCAGGTCCTCTGCTACCATAAGAGAGCTTGAGATGATCTCCAAACTGCAGGGACTATCGTGGAGTGTACCCTCCCCGTTACTGGGATATCTGCTCTTTGTCCTCCACGCTCTGTTCCAGCTCAGGCAGACTTCAGAGACTTAGCATGGCTAACACTTTGCAGCCATTTTATAGTTTCCTTTTATAGTTCACCCTTCCCTTGTAGGGTTTCTTTATTAGGGTCTATCGTCATTGGTTCTAGCCTAGCCTAAGTTGGGGATCACAGTCTTGGGTGAGCATTGGACTTCCCTCACTCAGAGGGTTTTTCTGCTGAGTCCCCAGCTCCCCAGAGAACCCATCTCTGGACCCTGGTGAGAAGTTGTTTTGCCTGAGCTTTGCATCCCTTTCTCACTGGTTAAGCACCCTTAAGTCAGGAGTGCTGGCCTTGCACGATGCTGACTCTAGGTAAAACAGGGTGGAGCATTTTACTACTAAAACGCTCCCCTGTGGTGTTTAGGAGTTGAATCAGATCCCCCTATATATATTTAAGGTTCATGCCTCCCCTTAATAGTGGGTTTCTAAGTAGGCAGCTTCCTTATGTTTCATGAAGCTCCAGCTGCCTCCCCACCAGTGTTAATTTTGACAGCAAATTTTGATTTAGTTTTAGTCGTAGTCTTTTGACTAAAATGCCATTTTAGTTTTAGTCATATTTTAGTCACCTGAATTGTTTTTAGTTTTAGTCTAGTTTTAGTCGACTAAATATCATAAGATTTTAGTAGACTAAATCTACAGTAGATTTAGTCGACTAAAATCTAATGATTTTAGTTCAATTATAATGCATTTAGGCATTACATAACCGACTGTTACTTGAATACGTGTCAAAACTGACATTTTGACATAATTGTGTTTTTGACCGTTCAAGCGCAAAAATACATGAAAGAGCTCAATTCACTTTTTCTGTTTGTTTTTTAAAAACATCTATATAGTTTTTATAATTTTGTACTTCTGTTTTAGTTAGTATATCAGGTTAAGCTAAAGATTCAAATAAGTTTAAGTAATTTTTTTTTATTTCAGTTAACATTTATTTAATTTCAAGTAATGAATATTTTTTTTAATGGTTTTAGTTAACTATTATAACCCTGATACTTTATTGAATAATATGTGTCAAATACTGTTCTTAGTCTTTGCTCCTGACTATGAATTAAATGGGAATGAAATTACAGTTTATTGTGTAACCAAAAACATATATATAATGCGTGACTTTTAATTATAAACAAGCTCGAAATACACATTGACTCTTATTTTGAAATGTCTGCGCCTTATTATTGCAGTTGCTCATTCAAGTTCAGATGAGGGAGATAAAATATGCATTGTTACAACCGTCTAAAACATATTACTATATAAACATCGTAAAGTAAACATTGTCATTATTCCTCAGCATTAGTTCATAAACAATTACCTGGCATAAATGTGCGCTATTCATTGACTGAACCGCTCTGAAGCGCAGTTTCTTGAGCCTGTCGAACGCGCAACAGCGCCACATTTTCCCACGGTTAGATCAGCACGTTACAATTCAAATGTGAACATCTATTAGACAGGACATCAGTACTGACTGGATCTCTTCCCTAATCGTCCCTCCCTAACATTTTCGTCTCGTTTTTTATTCGTTGACGAAAATGACAGTAAATTTTCGTCATAATTTTGTCATCCAAAACTGGTTTTTATTTAGTTATCGTCTCATTTTCGTCAGTGAAAAAAAGGTTGTTGACGAAAATTGACAAATTATTTGTCAACGAAATTAACACTGCTCCCCACAGGTTGGGTTTCCAAGCAGTCGGCCCCTTCATGAGTTTACAATAAGGTTGAAGTTGTCTACCGGGTATCCTTAAGTAGACCGCTCCTTTAGTTTGTGAGTGACAGGTGAGGGAACCATTGTTTTCCTGTGCCAGTATTTTTCTTAAAGATAATGTCTGGCATAGAGGCTGGCATTACCAGACCTTTGAGCTCTGCCAGTCTTAGGGCTTGGAGCTAGAGACCTGCACTCCCGTGGGACTCGACACAACAGAGTGCGGTGCAGGATTAGATTTGATGACCGTGTGTGTGTGCGTGTTGTGGGAGAATGAAATGCTGCGAGACTCCTGCAAAAAGAGAAATATCTAAAAATAGAACATCTAAAAACAAATAAATTGTTATTCATCTATTGCACTAAAGCAGCAAGAACAACTACAACAAAATAAAAAGATTTACAGGTGCAAGCATAGGCAGAATTTCTATTTATTACATGTTTTTTGCAGCGTTGTGCAGTGTAGCCAATCACAGACATATGTGTTGATTTCTTGAACGCAATGGCCAATCAGATGCATTCAAGTTAGAATCCACTCACCTCTCAAAACGGAGAAGTTTTTGTTCAGTGCTGAATTTTGCACGCTCTCAGCTGGCAAATCCTCTGATTACAACAAAGTGTAGACATTATGAAAGATGCATTGTGAAGTCAGTTTCATTGATTATAACAGAGCTGTGTGAGATCGCGATGAACTGAGATGTCAGCTTTTTAGGGATTATTAAGGGAGCATACTTTGCGCGCATTCTGCCATGCCAAACCATGCTCTCAGTAGCCTATGCTTGCTTTTATGTTAAATTATCAGTTGTTAGTGAATGTTGATTTCACTAACAACTTTAATAACAAATAATTTATCGGTAGCGTTTATTCTGGGATGTCTAGGTTGTGGCTAGGTGACACGTAACTTGAAACTATTTAATTTTATGGATGAACAGAAAAAATCTATTTATACTTTCATGCAGGCTGTCACTGACAGTTCCGTGGACCTGAGTGAGGGAATCTGACTCTGGCATCTAAGTCTGTTGAGTCCTTGTTTGTGCTTGTCACAGCCATTTAGGCAGTCATTCCCTCAGCATGGCGGCGTGGGCATTTGTTCCCAAAAGTGTCCTCTAGAGGACGCATTGCAAGTTCCCATTCGAAAGGGAACTTCTCAGGTTACACATGTAACCATGGTTCCCTGAGAAGGGGAACGAGACACTGCGTCTCTCTGCCATGCATTGGGACTGCCTGTCTACGTCTCCTTCAGACAAAGAAGTTGATAACGTCTATTACAGGTGCCCTTATATGCTCACGGTCGCACCAGTAGTGACATCACGGACAGTTGTCGGCCAATGGTTTAAACACGTGCTTCAGACACCAAAGTGTCCTCTAGAGGACGCAGTGTTTCGTTTCCCTTCTTAGGGAACCATGGTTACATGCGTAACCTTAGACATTTTCCAACAAATGTTCACTGACATTAAATTTGTCAACAACAAAAAAAACGACAGTTGTGGTTACCAGACTTTTGCAGTATATTTTAGCTTTATACTGTACTGACAACAACCTTAAAAACACAGGTAGTAAAGAGAAAGTCACATGATTAATCAAAGTTCATCACAACAAGCTGAGGTAAATAAATAGAAGGTGCACAGTGCCATGCACATAAATACAAAGCACTATCATGGTAACACATGACATTAACATATTGCAATAAACTTTAATTCAAGATGCAAGATATATAAATAATAATAATATAAAACCCTAATGTACAAACCCGATTCCAAAAAAGTTGGGACACTGTACAAATTGTGAATAAAAAAGGAATGCAATAATTTACAAATCTCATAAACTTATATTTTATTCACAATAGAATATAGATAACATATCAAATGTTGAAAGTGAGACATTTTGAAATGTCATGCCAAATATTGGCTCATTTCGGATTTCATGAGAGCTACACATTCCAAAAAAGTTGGGACAGGTAGCAATAAGAGGCCGGAAAAGTTAAATGTACATATAAGTAACAGCTGGAGGACCAATTTGCAACTTATTAGGTCAATTGGCAACATGATTGGGTATAAAAAGAGCCTCTCAGAGTGTCAGTGTCTCTCAGAAGTCAAGATGGGCAGAGGATCACCAATTCCCCCAATGCTGCGGCGAAAAATAGTGGAGCAATATCAGAAAGGAGTTTCTCAGAGAAAAATTGCAAAGAGTTTGAAGTTATCATTATCTACAGTGCATAATATCATCCAAAGATTCAGAGAATCTGGAACAATCTCTGTGCGTAAGGGTCAAGGCCGGAAAACCATACGGATGCCCGTGATCTTCGGGCCCTTAGACGGCACTGCATCACATACAGGAATGCTACTGTAATGGAAATCACAACATGGGCTCAGGAATACTTCCAGAAAACATTGTCGGTGAACACAATCCACCGTGCCATTCGCTGTTGCCGGCTAAAACTCTATAGGTCAAAAAAGAAGCTATATCTAAACATGATCCAGAAGCGCAGGCGTTTTCTCTGGGCCAAGGCTCATTTAAAATGGACTGTGGCAAAGTGGAAAACTGTTCTGTGGTCAGACGAATCAAAATTTTAAGTTCTTTTTGGAAAACTGGGACGCCATGTCATCCGGACTAAAGAGGACAAGGACAACCCAAGTTGTTATGAGCGCTCAGTTCAGAAGCCTGCATCTCTGATGGTATGGGGTTGCATGAGTGCGTGTGGCATGGGCAGCTTACACATCTGGAAAGGCACCATCAATGCTGAAAGGTATATCCAAGTTCTAGAACAACATATGCTCCCATCCAGACGTCGTCTCTTTCAGGGAAGACCTTGCATTTTCCAACATGACAATGCCAGACCACATACTGCATCAATTACAACATCATGGCTGCGTAGAAGGATCCGGGTACTGAAATGGCCAGCCTGCAGTCCAGATCTTTCACCCATAGAAAACATTTGGCGCATCATAAAGAGGAAGATGCGACAAAGAAGTTGAACAACTAGAAGCCTGTATTAGACAAGAATGGGACAACATTCCTATTCCTAAACTTGAGCAACTTGTCTCCTCAGTCCTCAGACGTTTGCAGACTGTTATAAAAAGAAGAGGGGATGCCACACAGTGGTAAACATGGCCTTGTCCCAACTTTTTTGAGATGTGTTGATGCCATGAAATTTAAAATCAACTTATTTTTCCCTTAAAATGATACATTTTCTCAGTTTAAACATTTGATATGTCATCTATGTTGTATTCTGAATAAAATATTGAAATTTGAAACTTCCACATCATTGCATTCTGTTTTTATTCACAATTTGTACAGTGTCCCAACTTTTTTGGAATCGGGTTTGTAAATAAATGACAAGAAAACAATTTGTGGAATGTTTCCCTATTGGCATACATAGAACAAGTAGTCAACAATGACCCAGCACATTGATTAATAGAGCTACAACCCTAAGTAGTGTGTATAAAAATAATAATAATAATAATTATTATTATTATTATTATTGGAATTAGACAAGTGAAAATATTATTATTATTGGAAATAGACAAGTGAATCTGGGATGCTTTGAGTTCACAAAGCATGTTATGAGTGTACAGAAGTTAAAGAGTTCACATACACAAACAAGCCAAAATTCTTGCAAACTGCTCTGAAACTAATCAAGTGTCGCCCACAGGCTGACAAAAACTATAAGTGGGATATGACTTTTTACTCTGTTAATGACAGTGGAAGCAGAATGAGTCTGACAGTAAAGAATGTTTCCGTTTCTCATCTCATCCTCTTCACTCACACACGCTCTCCATTAACAGACTTGCCAGAAACAGCAAAGGCCACTGATGTTCCATGTCATACGATGAGTCATTTACATTCAGTAAATATTGAGCCACCTCTTAGTCAGACTCTTTTCTGGATGACTAGTATAAAACAATTAGTTGTGCAATCCTTACCTGCTATTACCCCCCCCCACCCCCCGCACCCTGCACCTTTCCCACCCTGCACTCAGAAAAAAATGTGTACCTTATTTCCCTCTAAAACTTTCATAGTAGTATCTTAAGGGAACATATCAATACTCTAAGGTACAAACCCGATTCCAAAAAAATTGGGACACTGTACAAATTGTGAATAAAAAAGGAATGCAATAATTTACAAATCTCATAAACTTATATTTTGTTCACAATAGAATATAGATAACATATCAAATGTTGAAAGTGAGACATTTTGAAATGTCATGCCAAATATTGGCTCATTTTGGATTTCATGAGAGCTACACATTCCAAAAAAGTTGGGACAGGTAGCAATAAGAGGCCGGAAAAGTTAAATGTACATATAAGGAACAGCTGGAGGACCAATTTGCAACTTATTAGGTCAATTGGCAACATGATTGGGTATAAAAAGAGCCTCTCAGAGTGGCAGTGTCTCTCAGAAGTCAAGATGGGCAGAGGATCACCAATTCCCCCAATGCTGCGGCGAAAAATATTGGAGCAATATCAGAAAGGAGTTTCTCAGAGAAAAATTGCAAAGAGTTTGAAGTTATCATCATCTACAGTGCATAATATCATCCAAAGATTCAGAGAATCTGGAACAATCTCTGTGCGTAAGGGTCAAGGCCGGAAAACCATACTGGATGCCCGTGATCTTCGGGCCCTTAGACGGCACTGCATCACATACAGGAATGCTACTGTAATGGAAATCACAACATGGGCTCAGGAATACTTCCAGAAAACATTGTCGGTGAACACAATCCACCGTGCCATTCGCCGTTGCCGGCTAAAACTCTATAGGTCAAAAAAGAAGCCATATCTAAACATGATCCAGAAGCGCAGGCGTTTTCTCTGGGCCAAGGCTCATTTAAAATGGACTGTGGCAAAGTGGAAAACTGTTCTGTGGTCAGATGAATCAAAATTTGAAGTTCTTTTTGGAAAACTGGGACGCCATGTCATCCGGACTAAAGAGGACAAGGACAACCCAAGTTGTCATCAGCGCTCAGTTCAGAAGCCTGCATCTCTGATGGTATGGGGTTGCATGAGTGCGTGTGGTATGGGCAGCTTACACATCTGGAAAGGCACCATCAATGCTGAAAGGTATATCCAAGTTCTAGAACAACATATGCTCCCATCCAGACGTCGTCTCTTTCAGGGAAGACCTTGCATTTTCCAACATGACAATGCCAGACCACATACTGCATCAACTACAACATCATGGCTGCGTAGAAGGAGGATCCGGGTACTGAAATGGCCAGTCTGCAGTCCAGATCTTTCACCCATAGAAAACATTTGGCGCATCATAAAGAGGAAGATGCGACAAAGAAGACCTAAGACAGTTGAGCAACTAGAAGCCTGTATTAGACAAGAATGGGACAACATTCCTATTCCCAAAACTTGAGCAACTTGTCTCCTCAGTCCCCAGACGTTTGCAGACTGTTATAAAAAGAAGAGGGGATGCCACACAGTGGTAAACGTAGCCTTGTACCAACTTTTTTGAGATGTGTTGATGCCATGAAATTTAAAATCAACTTATTTCCCTTAAAATGATACATTTTCTCAGTTTAAACATTTGATATGCCATCTATGTTGTATTCTGAATAAAATATTGAAATTTGAAACATCCACATCATTGCATTCTGTTTTTATTCACAATTTGTACAGTGTCCCAACTTTTTTGGAATCGGGTTTGTACTAATATATATATATATTAGTGGTAGATGAGGTACAAAGTTGTCCTTTTACGGGTACTGTCCCAGTAACAAGCTTTTCTTACAGTGTGGTAAAGCTAGTCTCCCAGCCTGGTTAGCCCAAAAACCCTCTAAAAACTTGCAGACCAGACCATATTGGGACCCAGGCAAACCAGCTTATGCTGGTTTACGATGTTTTTCTTTTCAGCAGGGATATGAAGGTGTACAATTTCAAGCCAAAATGCAAAAGTATTTTGATATCCTTTCCTACAGGTTCCTGCCTTTGTAAGTAACGCTGACTGACATGATTTGAACAGAACAAGAAAAATGAGCTCAATAACAAAACACCACAACAAGCAAAATAACCGTTAGGGTAACAGTATCAGTTCCACCCCCAATATGAAATAATGTTGGTTTAGCCATAAGGAGAGCTTAAATCAAATGTCAGAACATGTACTACTGCCAATTCTTCCTCAGCAACACACACACACACACACACACACACACACACACACACACACACACTCTCACTCACTCACTCACATGCACACCTCGCCAACCCTCCCCCTTTCTACCGGATTGCCTTAGGCAGAATGATTAATTTGTTGCTATTGATTTCTCTTCCTGAACCGAGAGAGCGACCAAGGGGGGGGGAGGCATAGAGTCTGTGTGCATGTATGTGACAGAGGTAGTGGAACAGAGCGACTCCAGGATAATGGACAAGTTAAAGACAGACAGGTAAAAGGAGACAAAAGAGATATTAAAGGGAAAATGAGTCCAAAAATGATAATTCTATCACCATTTACACTGCTTTATGTCATTTCACGTTTTTGTGTGTGTTTTTTAGGAAAAATAAAATGAGTTACTGCAGCAAAATGTTCCAGCTGCTATTTTCATACAAGGAAAGTGAATGGTCACCATGACTGTCACCAGTCCCCATGCATCCCCATGATGATTGGAGAAGAAAGAAGCTAAGTGTTGTTCACTCAGAACACGTCTTTGCATTCCACTGCACTGCCATTGTTTTTATATGTGAACATGCGCTAGATTAACATATAATTGCGCTCACATCTGTTGCAGTTTCTCACACATGACACGGCGTTCCAAAAAAAGAGGTGCTCAAGTTAAAAGAAGTTTGACTTTTAAAGAACATTTCTGTCCATCTTGTGTTTTTTTTCCCATTTCACTGCATCTCACATTTTTAAACGCAAAACACGTTGTGTGAATGGCCCCTAAAGCAGCATTTTACTCATAATAGAACCTGTTAAGTGACATATTTAGAACACTCTACATAGGCACCAACTATGCGTACCACACAAATTCCACTCTTTTGGGGAGATTCAACTCTTTGCTTTCAATATAGTTTATTTTAAGCATGTTGTTATGCTATAAAATGTGATTTTTTTTATTTATATTTTTGATATTTCTAAAACTAGTGCACACATGAACATTATGTAAATTAGTCTATTTATTTGCACTAAACCATTTGTATTCATACCTTTCAGTATTGAAAGAAATTTAAGTATATTTTCAACATTTCCTTCATCTTGTCTGCTATTTAGGAATTTTTTATTTTTTATTTTTTTTTTTTTTTGGAGTGTATTGCAATGCATTCTGTGTTTGCATTCTGTACAAAGGGTATTTTCGATGCTGGTCAAAACAAGCTATCTTAGGAGCCTGCAATTAGGCAGCTCACTAGGATTTGGAACGGGGCAATAAAGTCACATATTTGGAACAACATGAGGGTGAGTGAATGATGACAGAATATTCACTTTTTTTGATGAACTATCCCTTTAAGGAGTGTGTAAAGAGAGAGGGGGGCCTGAAAGAAGGAGACAAAGACAGAGACAAAGAGACTGAAAGGTTAGTCATGACAGTAGATAGATGCGTGTGGATGGATGTGGAGCATAAACAGGAGGACATCGAGATGAATGCATCCAGGATTCAGTGCGCTGCTTTGCTGCAGTTCTTCCCTCTGATCCCTAATGAAGAAAAAAGCCAATGGTTGCAGTCTGGATGCGTCAAACCACCTCCCCTCTGCCCCCCTTTCCTTCCTCCACTCGTAATTTTTTTTTTACTTCCTTTTATCCATACACATTTTCCTTTTGCACACATTTTCCCCTTTCTTTGGCAACTGTAAGTTCATTGAGTGCATATGATCTTCTATTATGCAGTGAAAGGAAAGTGAGCAACATTACAAAAATAATTTTCTTAATCAGTAAAGCATCCTTTTAAACTAGGAAATTGTATGTGAGAAGCAAAACTATAAATAAATAAATAATTTTAGCAAAAAAAATGGCACATAGCCTTTTTTAAGCTTATATCAATAAATTTTAACAATAAACCTCACTACATTTGGCTAGATTTATACATAAAACAAGAAAAAAAAACTTTGCTAATGTAGTATACATTTTAAGATATTATTTGAAAAGCTTTTAATATCTTGACAGATAATACTTGTAATAATTTAATAATTTTAATATAAGTTATATATCTTATCTCATTCAATCTGTAAAATCAATATAAGTAATACTTTTAATGTGACAACACTTTACAATAAGATTCTATTTGTTAGTATTAGTTAACTACATTAATTAAATTAGTTAAACTTCTAAAGTATTTATTAATTTTAATAACATTTACTAATACATTATTAAAATCAAAAGTTGTATCTGTTAGCTAACATGAGCTAACAATAAACAGTTGTATTTTATTTTATTAACTAATGTTTACCAGGAGTAATAAATACTCAAACAAATCTATTGATCATTGTTACTAATGCCACCTTATTGTAAAGTGTTACTTTTAATGTCTAAAGTTGTTTAATGTCTAAAGTTGTTTCTATTGTAAAATTATGTTAAGATTAACATTTTTGTAATAGTTTAATATTTTAATATATAATAATTTTAACGTCTTAAAAATTTGACCAGTTTTGCTTTACTTTTAACTAAATTGACCTTCTTTTAAGGAAATTTTAATGGAAACCAAGAACACTGATTATTCAGCCATTTCTGTGTTGTATTGCATGTATATATTTGCATTGCAAACCCCCCCACCACATCTGCCGTACGTATGCTGCATTTCAACACGTTTTTCTTTTTCTTTTCTTTACTAGTATCGCATGTTTGCATGTTTCTTACTTCATTATGTTGTCTCAATCTCTCCCTCTCTTTCTTCGTGCATGTCTGCTTTTCTGTAGCCTTAATAGGCTGCTGCCGTTAAAAGGTGTTAATTCATTCTCTCACTATCTTCCTCACTCCCTCCGACCCTCCCTCCCTTTTCCTCCTGCTCCTCCTCTCTCTGTCCCTTTTCTTGCTGTTGCTATGAGCCCGTGACTCGTGACGCTGTCCTCTCATCTGATCACTTCCTGATAGTGACACACAGCAGCTTGACGTAGTGTGTCTGCCATTGGTCCCCTCCAAAGACAGAGACACAATGCCCAAGTCACGCAGAGACACACGCGCACACAAACTATTGAGATGGGAATGTGTTGTGCCAGCACCGCCGCTGTGACCCTCAGAGCATGTTGCGTGTCTATGTTTGTGTGTACATCTGTAGGGCTGCGAGAGAATATGCAAATATTCGAGCGAAATAGAGAAAGATATTAATCCAACATGGCTGCCTTGCTGCCATTCACTCAAGCCTAAATGCTCTACACTTCACTACAACAGCCTGGCATTTCTATGAACGTGTTCACATTTGATTTGTAAAAGTCACTCAGTCAAAGCCCCTCATTATTTTTAACCCAAAAAACTCTGATGTCATTCAAGCAGCGGTTCCCTTAGCTTTAGCATCCATGCTAGCTCTGGTCACTCTAAGGGCCCCGTGGGAGCGGCTGGTGGAGCGGTGTGTGATCTCAGCGTAATTCAGCTGATTAATTGCAGCTTTAATTAGGATCATGCAGGGCTCAGCAGGGATGCATTGCATGTGCTGCCTCACCAGTTAAGGAAGCACTGTGGACAGTCAGAGGTCAGTGTCACTAGACCGCTGTTACTCCTGCCTCTGACTTCCTCATCTCCCAGCACAGATTGACAGAAGCCTTTCAGAAGTATCTATAATCTGCATCACTAGCAGCACCAAATAGATTGTTAAAAATAATGATTGTTTCCAAACAGGTTTTCCAGACATTGTTCTAACAAACCGGTATGGTCGAGCCAGATGTTGACATGTCGGACCGTTCAAACAAACATGGTTCGGGTGTGGTTCTTTTGTATTATTATTTCCACCGAGATTTTTTTAGCGATCAAGTATAAATCTTTCCACACAAAGCTACTATGAGCAGCATGACTGAGCGATAGTATGCACTCCTGTTGAGGCAACAAGTCGGTTACAGCTTCATTTTTTTGAATTTCTATTTTTAAGATTTCTATTTCAAATAAATAATGTTTTTGAACTTTCTATCCATCAAAGAATCCTGAAAAAAAAACGTAACACAATATCCACAAAAATATAAAGCAGCACAACTGTTTTCAACATTGATAATAATAAGAAATGTTTATTGAGCAGCAAATCAGCATATTAGAATGATTTCTGAAGGATCATGTGACAATGAAGACTGGAGAAATGATGCTGAAAATTCAGCTTTAACTTCACAGGAATAAATTACATTTTAAAATAAATTTAAATAAACAAAAGTTATTTTAAATTGTAAACCTATTTTACATTACTGTTGATCAAATAAATATACACTCAAAAAAATGATTCTAGCTGTTTGCTCAGTTTATTTAAATAAAATAAGCTGAAACAACACAAATATTTAGTTTTTTAATTAATTGCCACTCAATTTTATTATGTTAAATTAAATTAAATTTGTAAAATGTTAAGTTAACCTAAACCATTTGTGTTGGGACTACATGAATCATTTATGTTGCACTGACTGAAACTGAGCAGTATATTTCTAGTTCCCAGCATGCTTTGCATAGGGATGTATCAGGAGAGTAAATGTTGAAATTAAGTGCTGTTTAATGTGTTTTTTAGTAGAGGGAAAGACCTGTTAAAGTTTGATGTTATATTTGACATTTAAAAGTTGTGTTATGTTGTGTCGATTTTTGAGGTTACCATTATCGTGAAGTGTATACCTTGTGGTTAGGCTATGCTGTTCGCAATGAGCTGTAACTGTGCTAATGCCAGTGATGAGAAATGTTTTACTTGATCATTACTTGCATGCTACAAATGTTATACTTAGCATGTGAACAAATGTTGTGTTGACTATTAGTTTTATAGAAATAGAGAAAATAAATTTGTTTGACACAGTTCCCACAGTCTAAATATGGTCATCAGATCTACCCCTCTTTATCCTACTTTATCTAGTTGGAATGACATGATTTTTTTAGTAGTCTTGACTAAATGAATTTAAGTTCATACAACAAGATTACAACAAATCATTTCAAACCAATTCGATTTTGTTGGAAAAACGTAATTCAATTTCGTGGAAAAGTTTTCCTTAATTTAATTAAGTTCCTTCAACAGCTTGTTTTTTTTTTGTTTTGGAGTGTACAGCCCCGGTGAGCATCAGAGACATTCTGAAAATGTTTGATAATTCTTGAAAATCTTACTGACCCCAAACTTTTGAACGGTAGTGTATATTTTAATCAATAATATATCTACAGTGGGGAGAACAAATATTTGATACACTGCCGATTTTGCAGGTTTGCCCACTTACAAAGCATGTAGAGGTCTGTAATTTTTATCATAGGTACTCTTCAACTGTGAGTGACGGAATCTAAAACAAAAATCCAGAAAATCACATTGTATGATTTTTAAATAATTAATTAGCATTTTATTGCATGACATAAGTATTTGATCACCTACCAACCAGTAAGAATTCCAGTTCTCACAGACCTGTTAGTTTTTCTTTAAGAAGCCCTCCTGTTCTCCACTCATTACCTGTATTAACTGCACCTGTTTGAACTCGTTACCTGTATAAAAGACACCTGTCCACACACTCAATCAAACAGACTCCAACCTCTCCACAATGGCCAAGACCAGAGAGCTGTGTAAGGACATCAGGGATAAAATTGTAGACCTGCACAAGGCTGGGATGGGCTACAGGACAATAGGCAAGCAGCTTGGTGAGAAGGCAACAACTGTTGGCACAATTATTAGAAAATGGAAGAAGTTCAAGATGACGGTCAATCTCCCTCCGTCTGGGGCACCATGCAAGATCTCACCTCGTGGGGCATCAATGATCATGAGGAAGGTGAGGGATCAGCCCAGAACTACACAGCAGGACCTGGTCAATGACCTGAAGAGAGCTGGGACCACAGTCTCAAAGAAAACCATTAGTAACACACTATGCCGTTATGGATTAAAATCCTGCAGCGCACGCAAGGTCCCCCTGCTCAAGCCAGCGCATGTCCAGGCCCATCTGAAGTTTGCCAATGACCATCTGGTTGATCCAGAGGAGGAATGGGAGAAGGTCATGTGGTCTGATGAGACAAAAATAGAGCTTTTTGGTCTAAACTCCACTCGCCGTGTTTGGAGGAAGAAGAAGGATGAGTACAACCCCAAGAACACCATCCCAACCGTGAAGCATGGAGGTGTAAACATCATTCTTTGGGGATGCTTTTCTGCAAAGGGGACAGGACGACTGCACCGTATTGAGGGGAGGATGGATGGGGCCATGTATCGCGAGATCTTGGCCAACAACCTCCTTCCCTCAGTAAGAGCATTGAAGATGGGTCGTGGCTGGGTCTTCCAGCATAACAACGACCCGAAACACACAGCCAGGGCAACTAAGGAGTGGCTCCGTAAGAAGCATCTCAAGGTCCTGGAGTGGCCTAGCCAGTCTCCAGACCTGAACCCAATAGAAAATCTTTGGAGGGAGCTGAAAGTCTGTATTGCCCAGCGACAGCCCCGAAACCTGAAGGATCTGGAGAAGGTCTGTATGGAGGAGTGGGCCAAAATCCCTGCTGCAGTGTGTGCAAACCTGGTCAAGAACTACAGGAAACGTATGATCTCTGTAATTGCAAACAAAGGTTCTACAGACTTCTACATGCTTTGTAAGTGGGCAAACCTGCAAAATTGGCAGTGTGTCAAATACTTGTTCTCCCCACTGTATATAAACAATGTAAATATATAATATTACATCATTTGCAATGACCATGGTAGTTCTATGGGCTCAAGCTACAGGAACCTTGTATATATTTTTTTTGAAGTTTTTTAAATGCCTATGGAAAAAATGAATAGGAAAAATACTTCTCGAACCAAGGTGTTCTGAGAAACAGTGGGCGGTCACTATTGTGCTCTATACATCAGAGCCACTGTGTTTACACTCCTCAGGAAATAAGTGCACAAATGGCTTATAGCTGACTCTGCGCATTTAAGCAAGATAGGAGAAAGTATTTCAACATGGAACACTTCATATTTAGGGCCCGAGCACCGATGGTGTGAGGACCCTATTGGATTGCTCAGCCTATTATTATTCTTCTCCCACTGAATCGCATTTTTGATGGCCTAAACATGCTCAAAAACTCATGAAACTTTGCACACGCATCAAAAGTGGTGAAAATTTAGGTCTGATATGGGTTTCAGAATTAGGCATGGCAAAATGGCTCGATAGCGCCACCTACAACATTTCAACGAAGTGCCCCTCCTGCTATGTTTCACGTACAGGTATGAAATTCGGTAGACACATGTAACAGCCCAATACCTACAAAAAAGTCTCCTGGTATGAAATCTGAAAACCAACAGGAAGTGAGATATTTTGAATTTTCTTTGCAAAATTGTTGCAAATTTTGCCATTTCCAGATGCTGTACTTTAACGAACTCCTCCTAGAGATTTAATCAGATCAACATCATATTTGCACAGTCTAATCTAAAGGCCTTTGCGACGTTAAATTGCGAAGATCTTGAGTTTTCGCTGAAGGGCGTGTCTGTGGCGGCCTGACAAAGTTCGATGTTTCACCATAAAACAGGAAGTTGTTGTAACTCGGGCATACAATGTCCGACCTGCCCCAAACTTCATATGTTTGATAATAGTCCTGGCCTGAAGACATCTACATGCCAATATTCAGTGACAGTCATAGCGCCACCTACTGGCAACAGGAAATGCCATGTTTTACACTGTGATTAACACCTCATAGTGATTTAACCAGATCAACATCATATTTGGTCAGTCTAATCTAAAGGCCTTTGCAACGTTAAATTGTGAAGATCTTGAGATTTTGCTGAAGGGCGTGTCCCTGGCGGCCTGACAAAGTCTGATGTTTCGCCATGACACAGGAAGCTGTTGTAAGTCAGGCATACAATGTCCGATCTGCCCCAAACTTCATATGTTTGATAAGAGTCCTGGCCTAAAGACATCTACATATGAGTTTCAGAATTAGGCATGGCAAAATTGCTCGATAGCGCCACCTACAACATTTCAACGAAGTGTCCCTCCTGCTACATTTCACATACAGGTATGAAATTCGGTAGACACATGTAACAGCCCAATACCTACAAAAAAGTCTCCTGGTACGAAATCTGAAAACCAACAGGAAGTGAGATATTTTGAATTTTCTTTGCAAAATTGTTGCAAATTTTGCCATTTCCAGACGTTGTACTTTAACGAACTCCTCCTAGAGATTTAATCAGATCAACATCATATTTGCACAGTCTAATCTAAAGGCCTTTGTGATGTTAAATTGCGAAGATCTTGAGTTTTCCCCGAAGGGCGTGTCCGTGGCAGCCTGACAAATTTCGATGTTTCGCCATGAAACAGGAAGTTGTTGTAACTCGGACATACAATTTCCGATCTGCCCCAAACGTCACGTTTTATCAGAGTCCTGGCCTGAAGACATCTACATGCCAATATTCAGTTACAGTCATAGCGCCACCTGTGGGCAACAGGAAAGACCATGTTTTACACTGTGATGAGTATCCTCATTGAGATTTAACCAGAACAACATCATGTTTGGTCAGTCTAATCTTAAGGCCTTGGTGATGTTAAATTGTGAAGATCTTGAGTTTTCGCTGAAGGGCGTGTCCGTGGCGGCCTGTCAAAGTCTGATGTTTGGCCATGACACAGGAAGCTGTTGTAAGTCAGGCATACAATGTCTGATACGCCCCAAACTTCACATGTTTGATAGGAGTCCTGGCCTGAAGACATCTACATGCCAATATTAGTTAGTCATAGCGCCACCTGCTGGCAACAGGAAATGGCATGCTTTACACTGTAATTCACTCCCAGAAACACATTAAAATATGCCATCAAGTCCCAAACATGCTAGAAACACATTAAATCAAGCAACACGTGGCTAAGTGCTAATGTATGCGATTTACACCACGAAACAGGAAGTTGTTGTAACTCCTGAAGACATCAACATGCCAATATTCCGGATATAGTCAAAGCGCCACCTGCTGGCAGCAGGAAGTGTGGCACATTGAACTGACCTTGCCATATTTCTCCTATATTTACCCACTTAAATGCATGCTGCCCACTATTCGCTGTTTTCCTGAGGCCAACGGGTGGCGGTGCTCCCGGGTGCGAGGGCCCTTTCATCGCTTGCAGCTTTAATTAATCTTGTGTTTACTCCTGAGTGTGTGAATGCATTTACACATGCTTACACGCATATACAAGCACTGTGAAGATTAGAGACTCTTTGTCCTGGAAAACAATCTGAGAGTGTAAAGAAAAGCCATGCTGTTCTTCATTAAAAATGCATATTGTTCCTTATTAGAAAAATACATAGGCACACACACACTTGCCTATTCCAAGCCCAGCCGAGAGATCTAAGACAGGTAGAGGAAAATGGGAGTAGAGGGCAAGAATGACACAGTTCATCATCATCATCCTCCATGACCCAAACTGCATATCTATGGGCACATCTGCACAAAAGAACGATAGCAGCAGATAGTCTCTTTTGACATCTTGCACAACCTATTCCTGAGGTTATCTTCAGAAGAGAAGCTTGTCGTCAGCTCTTTTGTGAAGCGGTAATGTTTGTGTCCTGGCACATACGGAAACCTTTTTACACATGAATTATTTGATGTTTACAAAAATGACAACACCAGGTGCACATAATTTCTTGCTATAACCCCAGAACAGCATCTACTTTCACAATAACTTCAAATCAGTGTTCTTCAAACCAATGAGATATGGATTTGTATATTTACATGAGAGCTTTGATTTAAATTAACCTTATTTATTTCCTTAATGCATGTTGCTGGATTTCTTGTACACACACACACACACACACACACACACACAGTAGCGAACCGTGACTCTTTATCCTTGGCCCTCGGGAAAAAAGTAACCTAAAATCAGCCTAGCTTACTGTGTCTTCTATAATACTGCATGCTACCTTTGACAAGAAATGCCACAAGCAAACATCAGGGTGAGCATGAGAGTTGTCACCAAAATTAAATATAAAATGCAAATCATCATTACAAAGAATTGCATCATCACTCAATCAGTGTGTCATTTCAGCGGAATACGGTGACAACTGGCCACAAAACTTAAAAAAAAAAAATATGTAAGCTGACGCATCATGACAGCGCTCAGACCAAAGCACATTAGCGACAGACACCTCTGCATATGTTGATAATATATCATATCATTAGACTGGCACAGCAGCAGATCAAAAGTATGTAACAGACTGTATTAAACTTATAATTTGGGAGAAATGTAACTATTATGCAGAATTACAGCAAATATGCATGGTTGCTAAGTTAGTAAATTGACCAGTAATTCTGCAAAATAACAGTTTTCTCAACTAAAGCTTAACATATATAAAACAGTGGCAGCGGCGGCCAAAATAAAATCAGTCACGTAACCTATTAGGTTTTAAATAACTTACCCAAACAGCAAATTCCAGCAGTAAAGCTTTAGCTTCTTGATTGATGGTGTCATCCAGGGGTATCACTTAATTGCTGTAGTTGAAATGCTTTAAAAAGCTTTGGCTTTCTGCATAAAATTAAGCTTGGGTATAGGTCTTCCTTTGCAATTAACTCCAGCTTTTCTTTAAAACCTAATCTGAAAATGGCGTGGATAATAAATTAGCAATAATGTCTTCCTCGGTGGTTGCAGTTTCCATAGCGCTAGCTATTTTATCAGCATTTTTTTTTTTCAATGGTGTTCCCCCTTAGTGGGCAGAACGTGTCATAAACTTGTAATAACAAGCCCCACCCATTTAAAGGGACGATATGATTGGTCAATTTTCCTGTCATTTGATATTAGTCTCTCATTAACTTGCTATGGCTTGGCCCTCTGTAATTTCATAGCTGGACCACCAATCACAGAGCTAAAAGCATTAGGCAGAAAAATCCTAATATGGAGGACACTCAACCTATCAATCAAATAACTTGCAATAAAACCCACCCAGAACACATTAGCACACACACACAAAACACTAAGATCACCTACATACCAACACATTAAAAGCCCTCAGTACACCTTAGGCCCTGTCCCAAATGGCACACTTCATATGCACTTTCGTTCTTGTGGGCTTACAATGGCTGTCATGTGCACGTGTCTGTTAAGTCCATAAGACCGTAGGGTGTCCCATTTGCCATTTTAGGTCTCAGAAGGGTGCTTGCGAGCACCCCCTTTGCGGTCGATATGCGCCCTCGATGCGCACTTTTCAGCAGACTTCTTCCCGATAGTCAAAGCGCTGTTATGTCATAAAAGTGCGGACTCGTAGGAAGACCACGAGTGTTTAGGGTGCCATTTGGGACAGGGCCTTAGTAACTGCATAGCAACACCCTGGTCTCATGGTGGTAAGTTTCATGAGGTCACACTGCACTTGCATTTTCTTCTGAAAATCTTCGGTCTAAAGATACTGCTTGATTTTTAGGCTGAACATTGAAATGTATACTGCCCCGCAAGACTCCGGCTTCCCTGGTCTTGATGAATTCTCCCAGATGAAGTTGACATTGGCAGTCTCCTGACAGCAGTATGTTTAGCCAACAGCACCATTTGCTGTGACTGGAGGCTTTGCCAGCACTGGTGCCTGATGTAAACACAGCCATCTGAGCAGCTCTGCTCAACCACAGCACTGCTTGGCCCCTTTGGACCCAGACCACCATACTAAGCGGCCCTCCATAATTCACAATAGTTTCGAGAATTTCAACTAAAATTGGGTGAGAATTTTCAGCACTGAATCGGGTGTTATTACACCAGAGAAAAAGACAATGTGGGACACACACACGCAAAAAATGAGGAGGGGGGAGATACTCGTACCATCAGAATGAGACACAGGTCACCATTTACTTCCCATCAATAGTCTTCAAAGTCCCTCGCAGAGCTGAAATCAATACAGACACAATGTGGACCGTTATACCTGATCTCCCACTTAGAGAAGGAGAGGAAAGAGGAGGAAGATGACTATATATTTCTATGAAACCTGATACTATATAGTGCACGTCTTCTTGTTTCGGTAATTCCGGCTAAACAAGTGCATAGTTTAACTGCAGTTAAAGGGATAGTTCACCCAAAAAAGAAAAATCTTTCATAATTTACTCACCCTCATGTCTTTCCAAACCTGTATGACTTAGTTAATCTTCAAAACACAAATTAAGATATTTTTAAGTAAACCTGAGAGATTTATGTCCCTCCATTGAAAGTCCAGTTAACCAAAACTTAAAAGATAAAAAGGTGATGTAAAACGAATCCATATGAATTGAGTTGTTTAATCCAAGTCTTGTGAAGAGATACGATTGCTTGTGATGAACATTTAATTTAATTTAGGATTTAATTCACATCTAAACAATGATCAACACACATGCATGGTAAATGGAAGCTTGTGCATGGATCACGAGAGTTTGTCATGCGTGTGTTTCGTGCATCACGCTAATAAAACCTTGTATTTCTTCACAAGACTTGGATTAAACCACTTGATTTATATTGATTCGTTTTACAATCCCTTTATAATCTTTTTGGATCTTTTAAGTTTTGGTTACCTGGACTTTCAATGGAGGGAGTGAAAACTCTCAGGTCTTATGGCTTTAGAATGACATGAGGGTGAATAAATTATGACAATTTTTGGGTGACCTATCCCTTTAACATGGTCACATGGTTTCAGATGCAGGAGGGACATGGAAATGCAGTGTGTAGCTCAATGCACATATTTTGAAAGCCAACTAATAAAATGTACTTAATGAGCCCTGCTGCTTTGTACCTAATAAACTAAAATACAGATTGAGCTTAATGTTGTCTTTTGGGGTTTTTTATTTGTGTGTGGGAAGGAACTCAATTTGTCATCTCATTGAAGTTAAAGAACTTACTGTGCAACTTTGTGTGAAAACACTTTCATTATTGCTTCTCTTCTACAGTTCTCCCTGTGCATATGCAATCCTCCATCTCCCTCCCCTGAGCACATAGCCAGAGATGGGGGTGGATTTGGCCATATGCTCCTGCCTGGACTGAGGAGCGTGACTGTCAGCACCTCGCCAGCTAGGTGCTAACCGCAGGTCTGCAGAGGTGGAAACATCTCTGTCCATCCTCCACAGAGCCAGAGCCTCACCGATGCTAACCGAGAAGATATATGCTCAATATGTGAGTACCTATGGCACGAAAATAGATCATGAATAAATGAACATGACTTTACACACGGTAATGTTTAGGGACATCTTAATGGGCTGTCTGAGTGTTGTCCTATATGAAACATTACACTTGAGGCCTGTAATACATCAGGACTGAAGCAAACACTAAGAAGCATGTGCTAAGATATGATCTTCTCCAAGGTGAGACTCACCCATAGGATAGAAAAAAGATATCATTAATTTCTGAAATGACAGCAATGAGATTAAACGGCAATAAGAGAAAATGGAGAGAAAATGGAGTCTCATGCTTCTTAAATTGCTCTCTTGAGAAAAAGACTCCTCACGTGTCTCATCTAGAGTGTCAGATTCAATGTCACACTGTGCTATCTATCTATCTATCTATCTATATATCTATCTATCTATCTATCTATCTATCTATCTATCTATCTGTCTGTCTGTGTGTGTGCATACAATAAGAGTATATGCAGAATTTTGGTTTTGTGTTTATTTTTTTGTATAGATACACATATAGTCAAATGTTTCTTGATTATCTAATCACCAGCATATTAGAATGATTTCTGAAGGATCATGTGACACTGAAGACTGGAGTAATGATGCTGAAAATTAAGTAAAAAGTGTATATATTCTATACTTTCTCTTTCTCTTTCTGTACTATATTTTGTGTGTATAAGTACTCTCATTGTATGTAAATAAATTAATTATTCATTTCCTACGGGTGTTTTCCCTCTGAGACAACGCTGATAGATGAAGAATAACTGAGGTTTCTTGATATATAAATGAGCAGCATCTGAGCACTACAGTGTTCTTCCAGTTTTTACCCTGAATATTTCACACTTCCTTTAAACAGTTCTGGCTTAATTTCAACACACTTTATAAAAGACAAATTAAAATTCAAACATGCTCTGCAAGTCAATGGTATGTGGGTGTAGGTTGGGGTATCTGATCACATCCCCTCACTTTAGTGATGCATGGTGTTTGGGTTCCTCTCTGACACAAAGCTAATGCGCTGTAATGGATTGCAAAT
Source organism: Coreius guichenoti (assembly GCA_039654105.1). Classification (NCBI taxonomy): domain Eukaryota; kingdom Metazoa; phylum Chordata; class Actinopteri; order Cypriniformes; family Gobionidae; genus Coreius; species Coreius guichenoti. Next base: position 28,572,619 of record CM077171.1, read on the forward strand.
TAACTGTGCCAAGGACACCACCAATTCATCACACCTGAGAGGGCTGCAGATTCCACCGCTGCTATCGGGGGAAAAACAGCAAAACACTTTGACTTAAAATGAATGGAGCAGATATAGAGTTAATCAGCATTTATGGCGGGATTTCCTCTCTGCCTTAAATCTGCAAAATGGCCGTCACAGAAGGGGGTGGTGGGAGTAAATGAATGATCTCCTTTAAACATTATCACAAAATTGGCCTAATGTTGACTGCGCAGTCTACAACAGTGGAAATGAGATCGATTCTATATAATTGGTCTTGCTCAGTATAATAGTATCACAGAGATTTTGGCACAACGCAAGAGTACATAGAGCGAATTTCTAAATTATCTCAGACCTCTTTTCTGCACATGCATGTGTATGTTTGAGTTGGAGCCATGAAATGAGCTTCAGTATAATCAAATCCCTTCTGCATCTTTACCAAACATTTCAGATAAATCTAATCTTTTATTTTGAATGAACTATGTGCTGTAGACAGAATCTCAAAAATATTTCATTCCATGAAGAACATTTGGTTACACTTTATTTTAAGGTGTCTTTGTTACACTGTAATTATACATTTAAGTACTGAGTAATATTAAGAACTACATGTACTTACTATAGGGTTAGGATTAGGGTTAGTTGCATGTAATTATGCATAATTTATAATTATTATTATAGTAACTGCATGTAACATATGTAACAATGACACTGTAAAATAAAGTGTTACCGAAAATTCTGTCATCATTTACTCATCCTCATGTCATTCCAAATACACTTTTTATTTTTCTCTTAAGATTCTCAAGATTCAAAAACGACATAAAGTATCATTGAAATAATCTATACAATTTATATTCCAAGTCTTCTAAAGTTATTATAGCTTTATCTAAAGAAAGCCAGAAATTTAAGAACAAAATGCCTGATAACATGTCTTGATGCACCATACTTTAATATATTTAAATATATTTTCAAATGAAATAAACTGTTCAAAAAACTGTTCAAAAGTTTGGGGTTAGTAAGATTTTTTGTTTGTTTGAAATAAATTAATAATTGTATCCAGCAATGATGCATTAAATTGACCAATTCTGACTTTTACACTGAGAAAAAAAAAATAATAGAAAAAAAATCTATTTCAAATAAATGCTGTTTTTTTTAAACTTTCTATTTCTATTTTTCTATTTCTATCACCCTAAACAAAGTGTAGTATAGTTTCCACAAAAATATTAAGCAGCACAATAGTTTTTTCAACCATTGGTTTGGTTGTTTTTTTTGTTTTTTTTTTCAAACAAATGTTTCTTGAGCAGCAAATCCGTGTATTAGAAAGATTTCTGAAGGATCATGTGGTACTGAAGACTGGAGTAATGATGCTGAAAATTCAGCTTTGCCATCACAGGAATAAATTACATTTTAAAATGTATTAAAATAGAAAACAGTTATTTAATAAATAAATAGTATATAATATTTCACAATATTACTGTTTTTTCTATATATTTGTTAAGCAAATACATGCAATCTTGCTGAGCATAAGAGACTCTTTCAAAAAATTAGACCCTAAACTTTTGGATGTTAGTATATGACTTAAATGTTACTCTACCCATATTCTATTGCTTCAGAGGACTTGGAATATAATGCACAAGTCGTATGGGCCATTTAATGGTGTTCTTTGTCAGCTTAAAAAAAACCTAGTCACCAGTGATTTTAAATGTAAGCAAGAAAGGCATGTGGCTATATAGTATTTACCTCAAAATGCCTATATTTTCAAGCTATTTATCTATTTATTGTACAATTATATACTTCTGAACACCTCATTTGAGCTTGCCTCTTCCCCTTTCTAATTTCACCACACCATGTACAGTTTATTACAAGGACTCTCTAATCATTTAGCAGTCCCTTATTGTTTGCAAAGGGTGAAAAGAATGCAGAAAAGCTCTTAAAAGGGATTTTACTTATGCAGATGTGCATCCCAGTAAAGGGTCAACTGAGTGGGGTGGGAGACAGAAGTTCCAGAATAGCATGAGTACTCCTACACATGCACCTGCCAACATTCAGGTAGAAAGAAGCAAATGCAGAAAGAGAAAGCAAGCGATAGAGAAGAGAGAAGGTGAGAAATGAGATGTGGAACAGACTGTTCTGTTGCACTCTGATCACTGCCATCACATTCAACCTGCTTTCAGAGTTGAATCAGAATAAGGATGATTCAAGTGGTATTCCACCCGGGCTGTCTCCCAATCCAATATTAATAATGCCCCTGAGACCCTCATTATGTTCCCTCCTGTCTGAGCGGCAGAGAAGAATTTTGTCCTCTGATTCTGGCAGAGGTTGTCTAGATGATGCAAAAGAAAAAGATCCGGCTACGTGTCCTGCATCTGAGAAGTTCAAAGTGAGACCTGGCTTGCCAGTACATTAGCTCTAAATAAGATCATTATTCATCAAAACAAATGGCTTCTGTCATTATTTAAACGGACAGTGAACCCAGAAAAATTAAAATTCTGTCATCATTTACTCATCCTCATGTCTTTTGAAACCTAAATGACTTATTTACTTCTGTGGAACACAAAAGGAGATATTTATAGCAAAATGTTCAAGCTGCACATTTCTGTCTGCTAAATGAATAAATGCAAATGTAAATGTAAACCTCTTCCTCAGAAAAAAACTCCAAAAGACTTGGAACATATGCCATCTTCACACTGTCAGTTTTTGGGATTGACAGCCGCATTTACTTAAAGGTGTAAGTCTAGAAATATCCTGTTCAAACACCAACTTAAAATAGCGTCTCAAATACAGTCTGTATAAATGTGCAACAGGAGTCAAGCCCGTATTCTTTTACCAGAAACCATTGCGGCAGTGACCAATGTAACATCAATGATGGCGACATCCATAAAACTGAAACATTTTATGACATTTCATACGACAAGAGTCCAATTGAGACGTGAGATCATCCGTCAAATACTCATTAACCGACAGCAGCTTTTACAATGCATCCGGAAAGTATTCACAGCGCTTCACTTTTTCCACATTTTGTTATGTTACAGCCTTATTCCAAAATGGATTAAATTCATTTTTTTCTCCAAATTCTACAAACAATACCCCAGAATGACAGAATCACATGTACATAAGTATTCACAGCCTTTGCCATGACACTCAAAATTGAGCTCAGGTGCATCCTGTTTCCACAGATCATCCTTGAGATGTTTCTACAACTTGATTGGAGTCCACCTGTGGTAAATCCAGTTGATTGGACATGATTTGGAAAGGCACACACCTGTCTATATAAGGTCCCACAGTTAACAGTGCATGTCAGAGCACAAACCAAGCCATAAAGTCCAAGGAATTGTCTGTAGACCTCCGAGACAGGATTGTATCGAGGCACAGATCTGGGGAAGGGTACAGAAACATTTCTGCAGCATTGAAGGTGCCAGTGAGCACAGTGGCCTCAACCATCCGTAAATGGAAGAAGTTTGGAACCACCAGGACTCTTCCTAGAGCTGGCCGCCTGGCCAAACTGAGCGATCGGGGGAGAAGGGCCTTAGTCAGGGAGGTGACCAAGAACCCGGTGGTCACTCTGACAGAACTATAGCGTTTATCTGTGGAGAGAGGAGAACCTTCCAGAAGAACAACCATGCAGCACTCCACCAATCAGGCCTGTATGGTAGAGTGGCCAGACGGAAGCCACTCCTCAGTAAAAGGCACATGACAGCCCGCCTGGAGTTTGCCAAAAGGCATCTGAAGGACTCTCAGAACAAAATTCTCTGGTCTGATGAAACAAAGATTGAACTCTTTGGCCTGAATGGCAAGCGTCATGTCTGGAGGAAACCAGGCACCGCTCATCACCTGGCCAATACCATCCCTGCAGTGAAGCATGGTGGTGGCAGCATCATGCTGTGGGGATGTTTTTCAGCGGCAGGAACTGGGATACTAGTCAGGATCGAGGGAAAGATGAATGCAGCAATGTACAGAGACATCCTTGATGAAAACCTGCACCAGAGAGCTCTGGACCTCAGACTAGGGCAAAGGTTCATTTTCCAACAGGACAACGACCCTAAGCACACAGCCAAGATAACAAAGGAGTGGCTATGGGACAACTCTGTGCGGAGCATATGGCCATTCGGCATCAAGATAGATATCCCATATGAGGGAGCTGGGGTTAAAGAAAAGTGTGCTTTCTTCATTACTGAGGACCACTTTTCTGGGTGTGTTATAGAACTCAACGACGATGCATGCACGGCTGTCTCCTGCTCGTATCAAATTGATCCTGGCAGCTGTAAACAAGATAAAGCTAGTCCAATCACTCACTGTCAAACAGTTTCAAAGACTGTTAGGTCTGATTCACTTTGCAGTGACCAAGGGGTTTTCCCCAAGGGGCAACCCGTTCTGCATGATCAAGGTTACACGCAAGTGCCTGTATCTTGATGATGCGGAAGAAACTTTGTTTTTGGCCCTAGGTCTAGTGTTAGGTGTGCCCTGTTGTAGCAGAACGCTTACGACAAATGCGACGACAGACAGAGCGATCCTAGAGGGTCAGTCAACGCAAGGTTTGTGGAGGGGTCATCATCTCTCTTGGCACATAAATTGCCTGGTGATGATGGCTGTTTTTCTAGCTCTAAAGCATTTCCTCCCAGACCTGAGTGGCCATCATGTGCTCTCCCTCACGCATCCAACCTCAGCGTCACTGTGACCCTCCACTAGAGTCTTCATTTCATGGTGTGGAAATTGCCAGTTGGACCCAAGTGCCCGGTTGGTTCAGTGCTGGAGTTCCTTCAGGATTGGTTCTCCGCAGGGCTATCCCCCTCCACTCTGAAGGTGTATGTGGCGGCCATAGCTGCTTACCATGCACCTTTGGGTGGTGAGTCACTGGGGGGGAACCCACTGGTAACTCATTTACTATGTGGTGCATTGAGGCTGAGGCCTGCAAGCCATGTAAGGGTTCTGGCTTAGGATTTAGCCATGGTACTAAAGGGTCTGTCCACTGCACTCTTTGGGACTATAGAGTCAGTAGGAGAGAAATTACTGACTCTGAAAACTGTGTTCTTCCTAGCTATTACGTCTCTTAAGAGAGTAGGAGATCTTCAGGCTCTGTTGGTATACCTTTCATGTTTAGAGTTTGCACCCAGCATGAACCATTTCAGCATCCTAGACCAGGTTACCCTAAGGTTCCTACCAATTTTGCACGATCGGTCACCTTGCAAGCCTTTTGTCCTCCACCATTTCAGATGTCCGACCAGGAAAAGCTGAATTTATTTTGCCCAGTGAGAGCACTAGATGCATATGTCCACAGAGCTGCCCTGTAGAGAAAATCTGATCAGCTGTTTGTGTGTTTTGGGTCGCCTAGGACGTGTTCTCCAGCGACCAAACAAACTATGAGCAAGTGGATAGTCAAGGCTATTTCTCTTGCTTATGAGGCGTCCGGTCAGCCTTCACTAATGGCTGTCAGGGCACACTCTACCAGGAGTATGGGAGTTTCTAAAGCTTTATGGTCAGGAGTATCCCTGCAGGAAGTGTGTGGTGTGGCAGGTTGGTCCTGCCCACACACATTCGTTTCATAAGCTGGATATGGGCTCCACACCGGTGTCCTGGGTGCTCATGTCTTAGTTGTGCTCGCATGATTCACACTAGGCACTTGTCAGTACAGTGGAGTGGGTATTAATGTTCCCATATCATCGCTACTCCGATGCAGCGTGAGTTCCCTCGAAAGGGAACGTCTCGGGTTACGACTGTAACCATGGTTCCCTGAGAAGGGAACGAGGCGCTGCGTTGCCCTGCCATACTTCCTGCATACCCGTGAACGTCTTGCTTCGGCCTATCAGAAGCTGACATTGTTTGGTCCAGGTGCTATTTATATATATAGCTTCCTGGTTGTGACATCACACACTACGGGCTGACGTCCCGCCACATCATTGGACTGATTTCACACATGCTTCAAGACCTGTTCCCATAGTGTTGCTACTCGGATGCAACGTCTCGTTCCCTTCTCAGGGAATCATAGACGTAACCTGAGACCTGAGAATGCAGTTGTGAGTCCTGAAAATTTACGTGTGTGAGTTTGGTTATAGAATGCGGTTGTCAGTCGCGTAAATAACCAAACTGTGTGTGAACGTAACCATATTAAGGTCTCAAATACAGGACTAACAACCGTATTCTGCTGCTGTATGAATGTGGCCATAGTGCACAAGTTAATATAGTTGTTATTATTATTAAATGGACACTTTTGTGGTGCTTTTTTGATGGTCATACAGGTTTGAAATGACATGAGGGCAAAAAATGATATTATAATTTGGAACTATCCCTTTAAAATGTAGAAAAGGATACACTACCGTTCAAAAGTTTGAGGTCGTAAGATTTTTTTTTCATGTTTTTGAAAGAAGTCTCGGTAACACTTTAGAATAATGGTCTGTCATTAATAAGTAACTATGCAGGAAGTAATGCAGCACTAATGAGTAGTACTGCATTAACACTTCAGCTACTACTATTAACTAATATAGAAACAAGCTTAACTAATCAATAAGTAATATCGAATTTAGGAGATAGTTTCTTATTAAGTAATCAATAATTATTAAATGAGATTAGCCTCATTAATAACTATTAACTAACTGACAAATTATGACGAACATTATTGTGTGTCAGACGTAATCAGTCATCATTTTTACTCTGAATGAGGTCATAAAATGCATCACTAATTACTTAAGTGTTACCTAGTCACTATGCAGGAGCTACTAGTGACCTGGACCATTATTTTAAAGTGAAAAATATGTTTTTCCACTTTAAAATAATAGTCCAGATCACTAGTAGTCCTTAAAGAGTGAATAGGTAACACTTAATTAATTAGTGATGCATTTTATGACCACGTTGAGAGTAAAAAAAAAGACAATTGCTCACATCTCAGACACGTTAATGTTGTGATTAGTAATTCATTATTAATTCTTTATAATTTGTCATAGTTACCTATTAGTTCTTAGTGATGCCAATATCCTTCAGTAATTATTGATTACCTAATAAAGAACTATCTTAGTCCTAAATTTGATATTACTTACTGATTAGTTTAGCTTTTTTCTGTATTAGTTAATAGTAGTAGCTGAAGTGTTAATGTAGTACTACTCATTAGTCCTGCATTACTTACTGCATAGTTACCTATTAATTACGGACCATTATTCTAAAGTGTTACCGTCTCTTATGCTTACCAGTACTACATTCATTTAATAAAAAGTAAAAAACTGTGAAATAATATTGTGAAATATTATTCAAATTTTAAATAACTGTTTTCTATTTTATTTTATTTTAAAATGTAATTTATTACATTTATTGCAGCCCTTACTCGTTTTCAGTGTCACATTATCCTAGAAATAAAAACAATGTAAATGTATTTACTGACACTTTGATCAATTTAATGCATCCATGCTGAATAAAAGTATAAATTTCTATAAATTCTTACAGACCCCAAACCTTTGAACTGCAATGTCTGTGTGCATATACATACATTCGTTTTTTTTTTTCTTTTTTTCTGTTGCTTTGTGAACTTCCAGTGATTTATCATTTTTAAAGGGATAGTTCACCAAAAAATGAAAAATCTGTTATCATTTACTTACCCTCATTTCATTCCATACCTAATTTTTGGGGGAACCATACCTTTAATGTCACAACTATACAGGTACAAATATGCCACGTTAAAATTGTAATTATCATGTGACAAGAAAAAGAAAAAGTTGTTGAATAAAACAGCATTGTGAAATAGCTCTTCTCTTATATGTTAACCTGACATGATGATTTGGCAGTGTATATGCTGGCTTCCACTGTTTTTCCCACTGTTTATCACATCACTGGTGTTTATAGGATAAGTGGATCATGGTTTTAAAGTGTTACAGAGAGAGAGAGAAAAGCCATGGTGGGCATGCCAAAGAAAAATTTTTTTTTTTTCCTTTTGTAAGTGTAGAGTTGAACTGGGATGATTGTTTTGGGGCAAATGGCCTGTGTGAGCGAACTGAAGCATGCAGTAGTGTTGTAACACTGCATAATGCCACTCTGGGCCTGGGTCATTAGCTGGGCAGATACATGCCAGGCTGGTAATCCTTATCTGATCAGTTTATGACAGTAATCCGTCTCTACAGCAGTGCCAGGCACAGCTAAGTCCCACGGCCTGTCTGTCTATATCACACATACATACAATTATGGCATCTTTAAACAAAATGTGACCAAGCATTTTGACCAAGATGCAATTCACAAATAACAGCACGAAGTGGCCATACTGATTCAGTTGACCTGGATGAACGCAGAGTATGAGACCTCACACGCACTTGCTTACAAAGAGCATATTTGTGAGCATGAACCAGCGAGAGGTGAGAAAAATGCGAGTATTTTTAACCCCTCCCGCTGAGGTGGCACGGGTTATCTCTTCAAACACACGCTTTGGCCGCCTGCGAATGGAAAACGTGCGCAGGAAGTCCATTCATTAGCAGCAGCCCCCTGTAGCCTGGGAAATATTCACGGCGACTCAAAAAGTTCAGAAGAATGATCTGTCTTATTGGGAAAGTTGCTGTCACAGAGATTCGGAATGATAAGTGGTGGGTATGCAAGAAATATAACTGCGCCTCCTTTGTCACTGTACTTTGCTGCGCTGTTCCTGTGCTCTCTCTTTAAAGTACCCTCACATTCATTGTTAGCGTAATGAAGATTAATAACGCAGATTAACTGTAGTTCTGCCGAAGTACACTTGGGTCTGAGTCACTATGGAAATGGCGGCCCACCGTATACCAGTTTATGTTCTATTATGACAATGTTTATATGTGTACATGCATGTACTGCAACTTATAGAGCTGCAATGTCATGCTGATTCATATTTGGTTCCACTCACTATAGGGACACATTCTAATCTGCAGTGGCACTATAATGGCTCCGTGGGTGTCCAGAAAAAGACCTTAACAAGCTGTCATCTTTCACTGAGAGGCGCGATAACAGCAAGTGCTTTGCTTTTGTGGTGCAATTTTTTTTTTTTTTAAATTTTGACCTAATTATCTGGTTTGCTTTGGGATTGAGGATTAAAATAATAATAATAAAAAAGTTACAAATATGCAATAGCCATTAAAAGTATTTGGACATTTAAGCCTAGTTTAAAAGTATATGAATTGTATTGTATTAGATAACAAGATGTCAAACCAAGTGGCATCTGCAAACAGATGATGCTAGACTTTTTTTCAGAAGTAACACATTTCTTTACCATTTATAATGACTTTTAATCGGCTGTTGTCATTGTAACTTACTGTAGATTTTTAGATGTTTTTTAAAAGTCAGTTTCTCTCAAGAGTAACCACAGGTGTAGTTCCCTATGTACCACTATATACCATAATACTAAAACTTAAATACTTTTTGTCCACCAAACTTGAATGTTTTTCTTAAAGTGTGCTTGTTGTGTTCGTTTTAATAATAGCCTGTCGGTTTTGTATCTAATGACATATATCATTTTTAAGTGTGGCGTAAGTGTTCAAACACTTTTGGAGCAATTGTAAGTTCATTAGGAACAAAATAGATCTTCTGACACTAGAATTAAATGCAAATGTACTGAAAGCAAAAATATATCAGAATAAAAAGTGAATGGATACATGACCCCGCTACAAGAACAGCTTTAAGATTTCCCAAATTAAAGCACTGCTTAATTAGCTATTGGCCTTTTATTAATTATTTTTTTAAGCATTGCTCAAAGCAGACTAGTGTAAACCTCCATAACAGACAATAGTTAAAAGTATTTGATACACATCAAATATAGATATACACTACCGTTCAAAAGTTTAAGAAAGAAATCAGTACTTTTATTTATCAAGGAAATTGGCATTAAATTGATGATGAATAAATTGATTATAATGTTACACAAAAATATATATATTTCAAATAATTCAAATAATCCTGAAAAAATCCACAAAAATATATAGCAGCACAACTATTTTCAACATGTCTTTTAGCAACCAGATCAGCATGTTAGAATGATTTCTGAAGGATCATGTGACACTGAATAGTAATGATGCTGAAAATTCAGCTTTGCCATCATGTGAATAAATTACATTTTACAATATATATTAAAATAGAAAAGTTATTTTACATAGTAATAATCATTCACAAAATCGTGATTTTTACTGTATTTTTGATCGGAATAAATACGCCCTTGGTGAGCATAAGAGACTTTTTCAAAAACATTTTAAAAATGTTACCAACCCCAAACATTTAAACAGTAATGTACAGTAAGAATACCAACAATACTATAATTTTTCTGTTGCCAAGGAAGTTATAATGCATCTGCTTGAGCGGAGCTGTACAAGATATGTAAGTCTTCTTGTAGGAGTGATTTTCTGGATTGCTCTATCGTATAGCTACTTCATATGTGGGTGGGTGCAAGGGTAGAGATTAAATATCTGAAGCTTTGTTAATATTGCTGAGGACAGTCCAGTTGAGGGTGTTTTCCCTCTCTCATCAGTTTGGAGCACTCCAGGGACAAATTACACTAACACTCTTGCCCACCTGCATGCTGTAAATCTATTCCTCCCCAGCAAATCATCTTCTGCACTGACCACTGAGATTTACATCCTAGCCTGCCTACACACGGTCTATGAGATGGTAGTGCAAGATGGGCTCTGAGAGGCAGCACCTGGTTGATGGATACAACCATGTAGGTTGAGGGATAAGTGTTATTTACTGTTGCAGCTAATTGCTTTGTTTTATAGTCTGAGTGTGAGACCTGTGTGAAAACAGGAGGAAGATGTTTTACATTTAAGCAGCACAATCCTCTTTTACTTAAAGCTTATCATGGACCTACACCTAATTTTGCAAATGAGCTGACTGTAATCAGCAATTTAAGTGTTGTACTATTTAAGTGTGTTTTGTTTGTTTGTTTGTTTGTTTTTACCCAGTGATTTTATCCAGCTCATTTTTTGTGTTACTGGCTGATTTATTTTGTGACACACAAAATGTATTCATTCTCCAGTGTTCAATTCTGCTAGCATACTATCAGTTTATTAGCTGAACTGAATCAAAACTTATGCCATTCCATTGTTAATCCAAAGAATTTGACCTCTGTCTGAAAAATCTGTGTAACTGAGAGCTAAAAATGAATCAAAAATCACAAATGACTGACTACCATGTGGAATTTTGTTGGGCCAGTGACACACTTAAACACGGGCACTACAAAGAAAGCTATTAGGAAATATTTTACATGGAAATGTTGATCAGGTTCCAGGTTCTCATGAAGCACTTTTTGATTCAAGAGATTCTCCTGCACACCAAATGTAACATATGACCGATGTTGCAGAGGCGGACAGTAGTGAAATATTTTTACTTTCTACTCAAGTACATTTTTCAAGTATATGTACTTTATCAGTGTTCTTCTTTGGAAAGCTTTTACTTCACAACATTCCAAAGCATAATATTGTACTTTTTAATGTAAGTAAGTATTAAATGATATTCAATATGAAACGTAGTGCAATAAAAAGTACTGTCTTACTTTTACTCAAGTAAAAGTAATTCAAAGTTTTAAAAATAAATACATAAATAAAACTTTTACTTATGAAACGTAGTGCAGTGTAGTGAAGTAAAAGTTTTCCAAAGAAAAACAGTGATAAAGTACATATACTTGAAAAATGTACTTCAGTAAAAATACTTCACTACTGTCCACCTGTGCTTGTAAGCCTTGAGTATTTTTGGGTCATTTGACAGACAAACTTTAAGGATAAATTGACAGACAAACTTAAAAAGCAGATGTTAAGGACACACTGACAGATGTGGTCAAAGTCACTTGTCTTGCCTTAGTACACATATGGCTATGAGAACTCATGCTGTCATGATGATGATCAAGATCAGCAGCATCCAATCTCCCCTGTCAATATGCCTCGTAATTTAACTCTTCTGCAAAGACATTTACAGTCAAAAATGACCAGCCTCTGTGAAATAATGCTACATAGATTTCCCTCCATAGTTCTTCTCTAGAAGCAGCAGAGGATGTGTACACATAGCATATGGCCGTGTGCCTCACAGACCCAGGCCATCTTCTTTGCCTCCTCTGAGCCATGGTGAGGATGAGGAAGATTTGTTATGCTCTGTGACCTCACAAGGTGATACTGCTAGGCCAAAGTCAGCAGTCAGTGCAGCCACTGAAGCATGACAGGAAATCAACAGTCTGTGTATGTTGACCTGACATACAGAAAGCCTTTCTGAACATGGTTCATGTGAGTAGCAATTTTTTCCCAGGCGTTACCTATAGTGGAAGTCCCAGTAGTGGACACATGCATTTATCTGCTGTTATATCCCTTACAGTGTGGGAAAATCCATCTTAAATGGATAGTTAACCCCAAAATGTAACTTTTTTTCATCATTTACTTACCCTCGTCATTCTTAAAAATAAATATAAAATATAAAAAAAAAACTCCATTGTAAAGAACCTTTTATAGAATGGAAAGTTTCCATGGATGTTAAAGGTTTTTTGGAATCATAGATGCCACTTAAGTGGTCATTTTAAACCTGTATGACTTTATTCCTTATGCTGAACAAAGAAAATTTTCACTTTTTTGTCCATTTATATGAAAATCAGTAGGGTTCAGTGCTTTCATTGTATGGATAAAAACATTCTTCAAAATATCTTCTTTTCTGCTTCACAGAAGAAAGAAAAGTCATTTGAAATGACATGAGGGTGAGCATATGATGGCAGAATACATTTTTTTTGGTGAACTATTCCCTTTTAGCTTAGTATGTGGTTTCTAGCTGGCCTCATTTGCTGGTCGAAGCCAGTCATTAGCTGCGGCAAATCTATATTAGACCAGCTACAAACCAGCTAATCGCTATTCTTACTAGATTAATGTTTTCAAAACGATTTTTAGAACATGACCATCTTAGACCAGCAAGAAATCAGCTAACAAGTTCTAGCTACAACACGTCATAGTATAAGAGACAGCATTGTGTTTGGACTACCCAGTTTAATATCGTTTCACATCAATTTTTATTATTGTGCCCTCTGTCGCTGTCCGTGGTGCTGAAAGCGGAGCTTTTAAACCATCATGAAAGCAGCAGGCCTAAGATTCCGACAGTAACACGTGTGCACGTGCTGAGATGGACCCTCTAATGCAAATGGGGGACCGCTAAACGTCATCGGATGGATAAAAGAGAGCATGACAATCGTCTTACCTTCCAAGCAACATGTCCTCCACAGTCCCGAATGGGTCATCACCTCTTCGTTCTTCTTGCTGGTCTCGTTCTCGTTGTTGGTCTTGATCTTACACACGCCGCGCGAGTACAGCCAGTAGTCCGTGCCCACCGCGATGGTCATGAGACTGAAGGCAGCGAACGCGCCCACCGTGGTCAATAACATCTGAACTCCGCGGTCAAACACACCCATGTTTCCGCATTCCATGAAAGGGGGACCCCCTTTCCTCTTGATGTATAGGAAATAAATATTTGAAAATTTACGGGACCAAACCAAATTTAAAAAATGGGATATATTTGAGCGAAAGGAGGGGGAAGGGGGAGGATGCGGTAGGAACCTTATGGTTGCGTTTGGGTGAGAACCGATTAAGGAAGAAATAGGTGAGCCTTTTTGGCTGTTTTTTGTTTGTTTTTGGAGAGGAACTATACGCTTTCCGCGCTGTTCCAACAAAGAGCAATTTCACCCTCCTAAATCGTTTGTTCTTGTCTTTGTTTCTAAACGAGGTGAGATATGCAGCAGCTAGTGCTACAGCTTAAACTTACACATTCACTCTGCAAAGCCACTAATCAAAGATAATAATTAATTGCCGAGGCCTTTAATAATGGCCCGAGCATGTCATTCAAACGCCACAGCAATTAAGCCGATGCTGAACAATAGCTACTCGGTTTTAATCATGACAATTTTAGGCGCGTAGATTTGATGTGTTAGGAATCGAGGATAAATACTGGTTTAGGAAGAATGTGGAATTCAGACTGGCGTTGATGGAGTAATGGAAGGCTTTGCTTTGGATCGGAATATATCTAAACAATTCAATGTGTTACAACAACTGTTGACCTACGTAGCTGATTAACAAACACGCTGCCTTCTCTTAATATGGCTAAGCAAATACTAGTCTATTCTAATCAAGAGGGAAAGACGCAGAGAGAAAAACAGAAAGGACAGGATAAGCTCTACTGAAGTGCAGGAGCAGAAAAAATAGAGGATAGATGGATGGATGGCCAGGATAGTCCAGTTCAAAACCAACAAAAAGAATGTCCAGGCGAATCTAAATCTGCGGCTGCCGAATCAAGTCAACGATGGAATGAGAAAATTCATCGAGAACGAAACATAAATGAGCAAATTAGAATACTAAAATAAAGCACTACTATATATCCTTTTTCCTAAAATTCCGATCCCCAGTTTCCATATGTATCTCCTAGCTCTTTGAAGGTTTCTTCCGAAAATGGCAATCTGCTGTTGAATATGGTGCCGTCGAAGATCCGGTTAGAGCAGGGAGCATCCAGCAGAACGAGCCGACCATTACTCGTCATAGAGCCGGCTCGAAGAGACCAAGAAGGCGGAGGCTCCGCAACTGCTGTATTTTAGACCCGTCGCTGATGCTCGCTTATCCAAATCCGCGTTGGCTTTCTCGCACCCAGAACCGTCCCGCTTGCAGAGCCCTTGCGCCATATAAAAGACAAAAAGACCTGAGAATGAGGAACGTGATGTGCTGGGAAAGGAGGATACGGGTCTGCTTCGGTCCCCTTTGCTTGTGTGCTAGTGAAGATTTGGGAGAGGGATGTAGGCAGGCGTGTTGTGGCTCAGAAGAGAGAGAGAGAGAGAGAGAGAGAGAGAGAGAGAGAGAGAGAGAGAGAGAGAGAGAGAGAGAGAGAGAGAGAGAGAGAGAGAGAGAGAGAATTATACAACAGAGAAGGGATGTGCGGCGACAGAAAAAGGGTGCAGTTAAAACTCTTTATTTGGACGGAGCTAAACATACGGATTATAAACTTACGTTCTCGAACGAATAGTAGATTTAAATCGATGCTGCTGAGTGACAGTGTTGGGTTATATTTGTTATGTGGATTATGTAATCGAGTTACAAAAAATAAGTTTTTTTTAAATGACAATAGCCTACGTTATATTTTAAAATACACGACGAAACACGGTCACGTAGCTAATCGTCAACTACCATAAAGACGTTTTAAACAAAAACTTTTTTTGTTATTTGTAAATAGCCTAATATCCAATAAATTATAAATAGCTATTGATAGGATATTTATCCATTGCAACTTAACCTATATATATATATCAGGCGCCGATATATACACCGATCAGGCATAACATTATGACCTATTGTGACCTGTCCTAATATTGTGTTGGTCCCCCTTTTGCTACCAAAACAGCCCTGACCCGTCGAGGCATGGACTCCACTAGACCCCTGAAGGTGTGCTGTGGTATCTGGCACCAAGATGTTAGCAGCAGATCCTTTACGTCCTGTAAGTTGCGAGGTGGGGCCTCCATGGATCGGACTTGTTTGTTCAGCACATCCCACAGATGCTCGATTGGATTGAGATTTGGGGAATTTGGAGGCCAAGTCAACCCCTCAAACTCGTTGTTGTGTGCCTCAAACCATTCCTGAACCATTTTTGTTTTGTGGCAGGGTGAATTATCCTGCTAAAAGAGGCCACAGCCACCAGGGAATACCGTTTCCATGAAAGGGTGTACATGGTCTGCAACAATGCTTTGGTAGGTGGTACGTGTCAAAGTAACATCCACATGGATGGCAGGACCCAAGGTTTCCCAACAGAACATTGCCCAAAGCATCACACTGCCTCCGCCAGCTTGCCTTCTTCCCACAGTGCATCCTGGTGCCATGTGTTCCCCAGGTAAGCGACGCACACGCACCCTGCCATCCATGTGATGTAAAAGAAAACTTGTGTCATCAGACCAGGCCACCTTCTTTCATTGCTCCGTGGTCCAGTTCTGATGCTAACGTGCCCACTGTTGGCGCTTTCGGCGGTAGACAGGGGTCAGCATGGGCACCCTGACTGGTCTGCGGCTATGCAGCCCCATACGCAACAAACTGCGATGCACTGTGTATTCTGACACCTGTCTATCAGAACCAGCATTAACTTCTTGAGCAATTTGAGCTACAGTAGCTCGTCTGTTTGATCGGACCACACGGGCCAGCCTTCGCTCCCCACGTGCATCAATGAGCCTTGGCCACCCATGACCCTGTCGGTTCACCACTGTTCCTTCCTTGGACCACTTTTGATAGATACTGAACACTGCAGACCGGGAACACCCCACAAAAGCTGACAAAGTCATCTAGCCATCATAATTTGGCCCTTGTCAAATCCATATGCTTGCCCATTTTTCCTGCTTCTAACACATCAACTTTGAGGACAAAATGTTCACTTGATGCCTAATATATCCCACCCACTAACAGGTGCCGTGATGAAGAGATAATCAGTGTTATTCATTTCATCTGTCAGTGGTCATAATGTTATGCCTGATCGGTATATATATATATATCACATTATGAAATAAATGTTTTTCTCCAAAACATGTTGGCCACAATTATTTGCACCCCCTAGAATTTAGAATATAATATATGTGCAGCAAAGGATGGTTGAGCTTCACAAAATAGAAAGTGGCTGTAAGAAAATAGCTAAAGTTTTGAAAATTTCCATTTCCACCATCAGGGCAATAATTAAGAAGTTCCAATCAACTAAAAATGTTACAAATCTGCCTGGAAGAGGAAGTGTGTCTATATTGTCTTAATGCACGGTGAGGAGGAGAGTTTGAGTGGACAAAGACTCTCCAAGGATTCCAAGGTCAGAAAGCCTAAAAATAAAATATAGAGAGAGAGTTTTAATAATATTGTCATCTTTGCTTTTCCAGCATGTATATTTATTTGATTCACACAATGCAGTATTATGAGCCATTTCTTTCTGATGCTATCAATTCATCTATCTGTACATTTTTTCATTGACTTATTTGCTATTCATGTTGATTGCAAGTTTTTAATTTTTTCATGCTTATGTCATCCCATTGGCTACTTTATAAAGCATACATTTCTCTCCTTTCATAGTTCAATGGCTCACAATAAATTAATTATTTGATAAAAATAACACATTGTTGCCATGAAGCTGTAAAAACAGGAGTGAGACTAGTAAAAACAGGAGTGAGAAATATGCACCAACTCTTTTAGGACTAGTCTAAAGCCACATAATATAGCACATTACCGTGCTAGAGCCCTCCTTTAGAGCCCTTTTAAGTGTAGCATCAGACCCCCCCCTTCTCCTGACCAAAGGACATGCTTTAAATTCTAGTCTGGTACAGAGCTGGACCACTCTGGATTCAAAGCGCAGACGACAGATGAGGAGAGCACACTGACAGATACAGAGAGGAAGGGGACGGCAATGTATAGGCTGGTAGATTTACTGAACCAGGGAATTGGGGAGTGTGATTTCAGATTTGCAGAGATTTATGTATGTTAAAGCATACATAAAATAACATGTTAATGCTCCAAAGCTATGATCATCAGTGGGGGCAGATGGACAGGTGCAAATGGGTAAAGCTATACAATAGACCATAGAAATAACTTTATAAAAATAGACCATTTAAATAGACCAGTAGACACTAACTTAGTGTATGCCAACACCTCATTGAACTACTTAAACATAATATGCACAGACAAATGTAGGGGGCAAACATCATAGAAGTGGTGTTAGAGCATGAGAAAGTGGTGCAGATTGGCTGCTCTCCATCATTAGTCTCTGTGTGTTTGCCCACTCTGTTCCTGCACACTAATCCGGCCTCTATTAGCTGTGTCATGATCACTGGAATGAACAATGAGCAAACAGGAGTTCTGGCTTTGGCCACTAAGTCTGAGTGTGTGATCTACTGTGAATCAGCAGGGAATGATTAAATGGACATAAATGAATGGGTATTTTAGAGATAGTGTGTAATTAATGCTGAAGCGTATGGGTGTGTAGCATTCACGTATGATCTTAAATCCCAGCTATGTTAGTGTCATGCAGAAATTTGCCTGAAGTAGGCAACAGAGTATATTTACTGTGAAATATTACCTAGGCTACCGCTGTGCCTATAATCAGTTTACGGCTAACGTTTTGAGGTGCATGGAGTTTATTATCAGAGGGTTTAAAGTGATACTGAGCAGCAAAAACAGCAGCAACATCTGGTGGTTTTGGGCCTCTTTGGGACATGGAAGACTTTGGAATTCATTCCCTACAATTGAGAACAGTCTGTGTTTGGAGGCCTGGTTCGTGTTTATGGTACATACTTCCCATGTGGACCTTTAATGCCAGCTAAACATTAGGCTGCAAAAAAACAGTGCTAATCAACTGCTTGTTAAAACACCCCTTGAGCATTGGCTTAAGCAATGCTTAAAGCGAATTGTGCTCTGCAGAAAAGAGCGAGAGCGAGAGTGAATTGTGGAAATGCAAAGGATAAGGTAGCTCTTTGAACTGCCTCCTTTTTTGTGGTTTCATTAATTGGATGTGATTAGGTGGAGTCTCTTGGTAGAACTTGCTTCAGGGCACTCTCTCTCTTTGGGGTAGACACTATTTCCCTCTGCTGAAGGTCCTCTAGATAATTGATGTACTGGTTTGAATACAACTTGTCTTTGTGTTGCCACAATCACGTCTAACACCAGAGTCTAGAGGTCTGAATAAACCACTCAGGAACTAGTGCCTGCAAGGCCATAGTGGCACACCCCTTATTCTACGTAAGCAACATGAATGATTTGGCTTAATTTTTTGTAAAACATTTTTTTTAGAAAATACAGGTTTCGATTTGGCTAAAATAGAAAACTAAACTTAGCCTGTATGAACCTTAAACATTGGAAGATGGATTTTTGCTACAATATTTTGAAATGTTGATTCATTTTTGGATAATTAAAAGATGAAAAATGTACAAGGGACAGTTCAGCCAAAGATGGAAATTCATAATCCTTTTTGATCCACTTTTTTTTTTTTTGAACACAGTGAAAGTCAGTGGATTTTAATGTTGGACTTTTATTTTATGGACAAAAACAACTGCAGCATTCTTTAGAATATCTACCTGTTTGCAGAGGGGAAAGTTAAGTACATATTTGAAATGACATGAGGGTGAGTAAATGAGAACAGGATTTTTTTGTGTGTACAAATATGTACACAAAGAGACTACATAATTTAGCTTAATTAAGATTTCCATTTGGAGTAAATAAAAAAAATTATTAGCTCGCCTAGTGTTTCCTTATGTTGTTTATGTTTGCTGCTTTCTTTGCTGTATTGCTCTGTTATGGTTATAACACTTTTTCCTTCAGCCTCTGTAACTCACTGAATTTTTGAGCTAGAGTGATCAAACTTTTATACAAAGTACCCACATCTGTTTACTACAAAAGTCAACGCATGCTGGGGTGAGTTGTAACAATTAAACAAAAGAAGCAAAAACAGAGGCCACATTATGCAATATGCTTCAAAAATAGGTTTATCTAAAATAATCTCTCTCTTTCTCTTTCTCTTTCTCTTTCTCTCTCTCTCTCTCTCTCTCTCTCTCTCTCTCTCTCTCTCTGACTGACCACTTACTGTTTGACTCAGGAATGTGTGCAAGTGTGTGTAAATTAGTCTACTAGAACAAACTCCCTTAAAGGGGGGGTATAATGCTATTTCATGCATTCTGAGTTTTTTTTTTACACTGTTAAAGGCTTGGATTCCCATGCTAAACATGGCCAAAGTTTCAAAAAAATAAGTTGGACGTTTAATGGAGTATTTCTGTGCCAAAAATACTCCTTCCGGTTTCTCACAAGTTTCGGAAAGTTTTTTCAGAGTATGGGCATATGTGACGTCAACAAGGGCGGAATTTCCTTGTACGGGCACTTCTCCCGGAAGGGTGCGCGTGCACACGTCGACCAGAGCGAGAGAGCAAAAGCACGCCCATCAACGCGCTTTGCTCTGCTTTAGGGAAGTCATCGGCTGTGCTGCACAGGTCACAGGACTTCACGAAATCAACAATGTCACCAAAGAAGTGTGTTTTTGGTTGTCAGGGCAAGACAACCCTGTTCAGCTTCCCAAAGAACCCAGCGTTAAGGGGACAGTGGATGGAGTTTGTTTTTCCGGAGCAGCAATGGAGTTGCGCAAGTGTTTTTGTTTGTTCCCTGCATTTCGGCAATGATTGTTTTATAAACAAGGCCCAGTTCAACTCCGGATTTGCAGATCGTCTAATGCTGAAAGATGGAGCGGTCCCAACGATAAAGGTTCACAGTCATGCGTTGGAACCGCAGGCGGTGAGTAAAACTGCTTCAAATGTCTGTGTGTTCCAAACTGCACTTCCCACATGTACACCTTTTAAAACGGGCAAAGAAAAAAAAATTACGACGACATAATTAAAGTAGAAATTAGTAATTTACACAAGCCGCTAAGCAAATATATACAGTTACAGTATATACCACATAGAGACATCCTGCTGTAGTCGTTGTTGCTGCTGCGCCTCTTTAATTTCAGCCTCTGGATCTGATTCTGGATCATATATGTATGGCTGAATCTGATTGATAGCCATCGTTTATTTAGGACAACGTTTTTTTCCATGTTTTCTAAGGATGTCACAGCTTTCAGACGCTCTCAACGCAATAGCTGCGTGCACTCGTGACTCTTTAGCTCCGCCCACACGATACGCCTCCAGCCACTCGGTTTTATAATCGGAAAGACTTGGTACAGCGTATCTGTCTTTTATAAATATTGAATATTGAGATTGACAGAAACTGTGTGTGATACCCCCCCCCCTTTAATTAAAAAAAAATTGAAAGTGACATGTAAAGGCCAAGTATGGTAACCCATATCCTCTGCATTTAACCCATCCAAGTTAGTGTTCACACATTAGGAGTAGCAAACCACAGACACACGACACCCCAGAACAGTGGGCAGCCATTTTTGCTGTGGCGCCCAGGGAGCGATTGGGGTTTAGGTGCCTTTCCTGTATTGAGAATTGAACCCGCAACCTTCAGGTTACCAGTCTAACCATTAGGCCACGACTGCCCAATGGTGTTTATGCTTAAAGAGCTAAAAGTAATATACAAACCCGATTCCAAAAAATTGTGAATAAAAAAGGAATGCAATAATTTACAAACCTCATAAACTTATATTTTATTCACAATAGAATATAGATAACATATCAAATGTTGAAAGTGAGACATTTTGAAATGTCATGCCAAATATTGGCTCATTTTGGATTTCATGAGAGCTACACATTCCAAAAAAGTTGGGACAGGTAGCAATAAGAGGCCGGAAAAGTTAAATGTACATATAATGTACACATAACAGCTGGAGGACCAATTTGCAACTTATTAGGTCAATTGGCAACATGATTGGGTATAAAAAGAGCCTCTCAGAGTGGCAGTGTCTCTCAGAAGTCAAGATGGGCAGAGGATCACCAATTCCCCCAATGCTGCGGCGAAAAATAGTGGAGCAATATCAGAAAGGAGTTTCTCAGAGAAAAATTGCAAAGAGTTTGAAGTTATCATCATCTACAGTGCATAATATCATCCAAAGATTCAGAGAATCTGGAACAATCTCTGTGCGTAAGGGTCGAGGCCGGAAAACCATACTGGATGCCCGTGATCTTCGGGCCCTTAGACGGCACTGCATCACATACAGGAATGCTACTGTAATGGAAATCACAACATGGGCTCAGGAATACTTCCAGAAAACATTGTCGGTGAACACAATCCACCGTGCCATTCGCCGTTGCCGGCTAAAACTCTATAGGTCAAAAAAGAAGCCATATCTAAACATGATCCAGAAGCGCAGGCGTTTTCTCTGGGCCAAGGCTCATTTAAAATGGACTGTGGCAAAGTGGAAAACTGTTCTGTGGTCAGACGAATCAAAATTTGAAGTTCTTTTTGGAAAACTGGGACGCCATGTCATCCGGACTAAAGAGGACAAGGACAACCCAAGTTGTCATCAGCGCTCAGTTCAGAAGCCTGCATCTCTGATGGTATGGGGTTGCATGAGTGCGTGTGGCATGGGCAGCTTACACATCTGGAAAGGCACCATCAATGCTGAAAGGTATATCCAAGTTCTAGAACAACATATGCTCCCATCCAGACGTCGTCTCTTTCAGGGAAGACCTTGCATTTTCCAACATGACAATCCCAGACCACATACTGCATCAATTACAACATCATGGCTGCGTAGAAGAAGGATCCGGGTACTGAAATGGCCAGCCTGCAGTCCAGATCTTTCACCCATAGAAAACATTTGGCGCATCATAAAGAGGAAGATGCGACAAAGAAGTTGAACAACTAGAAGCCTGTATTAGACAAGAATGGGACAACATTCCTATTCCTAAACTTGAGCAACTTGTCTCCTCAGTCCCCAGACGTTTGCAGACTGTTATAAAAAGAAGAGGGGATGCCACACAGTGGTAAACATGGCCTTGTCCCAACTTTTTTGAGATGTGTTGATGCCATGAAATTTAAAATCAACTTATTTTTCCCTTAAAATGATACATTTTCTCAGTTTAAACATTTGATATGTCATCTATGTTGTATTCTGAATAAAATATTGAAATTTGAAACTTCCACATCATTGCATTCTGTTTTTATTCACAATTTGTACAGTGTCCCAACTTTTTTGGAATCGGGTTTGTAAATCTGGTGTCCCAGAATGAGTACCCCCCAGATAATTTATTATAGCTTGTCAAATTTGCCCCTATTTGAGTGTGAGCAAAAATGCGCAGTTTTTGTGTTGGACACAGATAGAGAGACTCAGGAAGAGTTCTTTTGGAAGAGCACAGAGGAAGAGCAACTTTTAGTCTGCACCTGGGCGTTTCTGAATGGTTAGTGGATACATTTATGTAGGGTAATGTATACAATGCATAATAAATGTGCGTTTATGAATTACGCAGATGGTTTTCGGGATGGTTTTCGGGATAAAACTAACGACATACACTATATTGCCAAAAGTATTTTTGTACCCCTCCAAATCAGTGGGGGATCCAACATCAGTGCCTGACCTCACAAATGCGGTTCTAGAAGAATGGTCAAAAATTCCCATAACACACTCCTAAACCTTGTGGAAAGCCTTCCCAGAAGAGTTGAAGCTGTTATAGCTGCAAATGGTTGTCATTAAAGTTCATGTGCATGTAAAGGCAGACGTCCCAAAACTTTTGGCAATATAGTGTAGCTCTAGTCTCTGTGAATACAGTCAGAGACTATGGTAACTTTAGCCATATTAGCCATACAGCATTCTAGACAGCTCAATCAGAAAGGAAATTTGCAAACATTCACAAAATATGAAGTGCCATCCTTACTTGTTGTGGATATGAAGTTAGAGCACGAAGCGTTGGTATTGACCCCGTCTGTGCTAAAAGGGTAGATCTTCAAGTGTCATGGGCAGGGTTTCCCTACTCTTACGTAGGAGTAGGGGGAAATATGAAACAGTGCGTTATGAGAGATTGATAATGATTGATAGGGATTATAAAAAAGTATTGGGTGGATTTTTACCATTATAGGCTGGTTGTTTACACACACTGTGGACACACATCTGTGTTCAAACACCTTATAAAAGTGAATTTTGCAAAATAGGTCCCCTTTAATGAACACTTGACTCCAGTGTAGGGGTTTGCGGGGCACAACCTAACACAGGGTTAGTTGTAACACACATGGTTTAAAACTTTCCACACATGCCAGCATGACAAAACTTAGTGTATTTACTAGTTGCCATATCAATACTATATAAAATTGCGCCAAAATTAAAAAATCCCTGGAAGATATCACTGAACATTTATTTAACCATAGCAAAAGTAAATTTCTTACTTAAGTTAATTTTTCATCTTTGTTTTTTGTGTTTATTTAAAATAAGACAAATCTGATATTATTTTAATCTTATATCTGTTATTTAACAGTTGAGATAGTTCTTTAATGCTGATCTAACCAGCAGAAGACACAACCCGGGTTTAAATCTCAGTTGCCCAGATGTTGTAACACTGCATTACAATGTGCCCCTATTAGAACTATGCTATTATATTCTATACTTTTATGAATTCTATTGAGAAACCATGAGAAATAGGTGAATAATAACTGAGAGTCAATGTTCAGAAATTATTAATTATTATTATGTTTTGTACTATGTGTTTTGCTGTGTGTTTGTTGTCAAACTCAAATTTTTTTTTTTTTGTAATTTTTTAAAAAATGCCAATATTTTATTTGAAAAAGTTAATAATTGTATTTTATTGACAACATATTTTAGTTTGGATATTTTTTTGATTATATCAGATAACATTTTAAGCTTTCATGTGGTCATGCTAAAACATGCCACTCACATGTGCCACAACATGCCCCACCTATGGGGTATCCATCTATTTGGGATAAATCCAGAAAAAAATATACACTATATTAATGAAATAAAACCACATAATTGTACTAGACGTGTGAAATTAACGTGGAAAAAAATAAATACTCTGAACCCCAAGTGGATTTACACAAACTGAGAAAGTCAAAAAGTGTTAGGTTGTGCCCGCTCCCCCGTACCTGTGGAAAGAACATGTAGGTCTTACAAAAAACAGTGTGTGAGTTTGAGTGAATATTTTCAATCAGAAGCCCCTTTCACACAGAAATCACAGGCTTGGTGGGCCCAGAGACTGCATAGAGCACATTTTTACCCACACTTCCTTTGGATTTGAGCTGCCAAATGGCTCCATACAGACAACACAAAAGTTTTCGCTGTTTGACGTCTCATAATCCTCACCACTGGCTTTCAGCAACTGATCTGATTGACCTACCCTTCTTTGAAACTTCATCAGTTCATTTAAAAAAAAACAAAAAAAAAAAACATTGACTATCTTGTCTTTTATTTTTCTTTCATTTTCTAGGAATTCAGTAAATTGAAATTGTTCATAGTTCTATGTAAGGGGATGGTTGTAACACTGGTTGTAGATGTGTTACAACCCAACCCACCCCTGTCAACTAGTGTTTAGCAAGCCATATAGCATAATAAAAATGCATCACATTTTTTCTGAGAAACTACCATTGAATTTAGTCTAATATAAGTTAAATTACTTGATCTGCAAAAGTTTATGTACTAAACAAAATCTGGATTTAGCCACAAAATCTTTTTTTTTTTTTTTTAAGAAAATCTTCATGTGCCTATTTCCAGCCTTGACAATCATTCATACGTGGATCTGGAAGAAAGTGGGTAAACACAGAAATGATCATAGGACTGTTGTCTTACAACTCTGCCCATGTTACAACCATACCCAGTCTCTTCTATTCATCTGAAACTTAACAATTATGAAAGAATTAGTGCTGTGAATCTACATGCACAAGCTGAAACCACCAAGCATTCAACTATGCTGAGGCAACTAAGTGCATGGCCCCATCAACAGGTTGCGTTTGGTGTCTATAGCTTGTTGCCTTGCACACTGACACCAGCTACTGAGGGCACAGCAGGCGTGTCTCTGACAGCAATGCCCTGAAGCAGTTCTTTACATATTTTCATTGTAATAACATGCTTTATTCAGTTCCTTTAGTAAATAAATGCATACAAATCTTGTGGAAAAATCACTTTTCTTGTCATTTGAATGCTGAGGGTTGTAGTGGTGATACACTGCTCTGGATGAGGAAGCTATTGTATTGCCTGAGGGGAGACACCGACATACAACACAGTATATAACTGCATTTGACAGGCTCACACTTCTGACTTACCATCTGCCTTCACCGATTCAGCTCCTATTTTGGTGCTCATACCCAGACACATACACGCACATTAGACCTTAGCAATCTTCCCTCCAGTGAAGTATTTTGCTGTAACTACTTCCCCTGACATCAGTACAGTGGACTAGAATGCCCTCTTTTCATCTTATGTGGGGCAGAATTTAGCTGGATTAATAGGCGGAGCTATTTGCTCGTCTAGATTTGGTTCAGCCTAAACTTTTAATTAAAAAATGCTTTCCATTTATTTTTCAGAACAAAAAAGTCCAGTGCATGATGTAATCTCCTTCTGTCTCTCTCTTTCATATTCTCTCGATTTCCAAAACTCCTCCCTCACCCACCAACCCTTCTTTTCTGCTCCCTGTTACCTTGTATGTGAATCTCCATCCTGTTCTCAGGCCGGGGAGAACAGAGCTGAGGGAGAATCAATATGTTTTCAATTTGCAGCAGCGACTTGCTCCCTCGCATTCTAATTACAGCTTCTGCTCTTTGTAAGTCTCTCGGCAAGAGAACGAAGGAGAGAGACGCCACACTGCCACCACCAATCACGGCATCTCTGAAACATCAATCTAACTGTTGGAGTAGGTTTTAACTGTCATAGCCTCATGCTGAATATGAGGTCATAACTGCATTATGCAATTATTCAATGGTCAATTCCTTGTTTCCAACAGCCGTAAAGAACATTTTTATTGTCTGTCAGCCAATACCTGAGAAAACACCAATGTCGTAGCAACCACCCACAACACCCTAGCACTGTGTCTGTAAATTTTGCATGGGCATGTATCACATTTTCTTCTAAAAATTTAAAAAAGACTATCTTTAAGACTAGTTTAAGTTGTCTTTTTTGCTTCCATATTTATCTAAGAAATCCATACTGTCTTCTGTTGATTCTTTGAGCCAGCATTGAAGTAAAGGAACAAACCAGGCCAATAAGATACTTGTGGTGCTGCCCTGTGACTTAGTCTGTATGAAATGAAAGAGAGAGAACAGTGGAACAAGGAAATAAAGCATCAGTATAGGCAAAATGTACAAGGGCTCTGTTTCCATGGCAATGGCAGACATAACCTTGCCCCTCCACACACATACACACACTGATAAATACCATATATTACATGCTACTTCATGTGTGTATCATAAAGCTTACCTCGGGTAAAGGGTCTCTTCATTCTTGTACTTTGAATGGATAGTTCACCCAAAAATGAAAATTATCCCATAATTTACAAACCCGATTCCAAAAAAGTTGGGACACTGTACAAATTGTGAATAAAAACAGAATGCAATGATGTGGAAGTTTCAAATTTCAATATTTTATTCAGAATACAACATAGATGACATATCAAATGTTTAAACTGAGAAAATATATAATTTTAAGGGAAAAATAAGTTGATTTTAAATTTCATGGCATCAACACATCTCAAAAAAGTTGGGACAAGGCCATGTTTACCACTGTGTGGCATCCCCTCTTCTTTTTATAACAGTCTGCAAACGTCTGGGGACTGAGGAGACAAGTTGCTCAAGTTTAGGAATAGGAATGTTGTCCCATTCTTGTCTAATACAGGCTTCTAGTTGTTCAACTTCTTTGTCGCATCTTCCTCTTTATGATGCGCCAAATGTTTTCTATGGGTGAAAGATCTGGACTGCAGGCTGGCCATTTCAGTACCCGGATCCTTCTTCTGCGCAGCCATGGTGTTGTAATTGATGCAGTATGTGGTCTGGCATTGTCATGTTGGAAAATGCAAGGTCTTCCCTGAAAGAGACGACGTCTGGATGGGAGCATATGTTGTTCTAGAACTTGGATATACCTTTCAGCATTGATGGTGCCTTTCCAGATGTGTAAGCTGCCCATGCCACACGCACTCATGCAACCCCATACCATCAGAGATGCAGGCTTCTGAACTGAGCGCTGATAACAGCTTGGGTTGTCCTTGTCCTCTTTAGTCCGGATGACATGGCGTCCCAGTTTTCCAAAAAGAACTTCAAATTTTGATTCGTCTGACCACAGAACAGTTTTCCACTTTGCCACAGTCCATTTTAAATGAGCCTTGGCCCAGAGAAAACGCCTGCGCTTCTGGATCATGTTTAGATATGGCTTCTTTTTTGACCTATAGAGTTTTAGCCGGCAACGGCGAATGGCACGGTGGATTGTGTTCACCGACAATGTTTTCTGGAAGTATTCCTGAGCCCATGTTGTGATTTCCATTACAGTAGCATTCCTGTATGTGATGCAGTGCCGTCTAAGGGCCCGAAGATCACGGGCATCCAGTATGGTTTTCCGGCCTCGACCCTTGCGCACAGAGATTGTTCCAGATTCTCTGAATCTTTGGATGATATTATGCACTGTAGATGATGATAACTTCAAACTCTTTGCAATTTTTCTCTGAGAAACTCCTTTCTGATATTGCTCCACTATTTTTCGCCGCAGCATTGGGGGAATTGGTGATCCTCTGCCCATCTTGACTTCTGAGAGACACTGCCACTCTGAGAGGCTCTTTTTATACCCAGTCATGTTGCCAATTGACCTAATAAGTTGCAAATTGGTCCTCCAGCTGTTCCTTATATGTACATTTAACTTTTCCGGCCTCTTATTGCTACCTGTCCCAACTTTTTTGGAATGTGTAGCTCTCATGAAATCCAAAATGAGCCAATATTTGGCATGACATTTCAAAATGTCTCACTTTCAACATTTGATATGTTATCTATATTCTATTGTGAATAAAATATAAGTTTATGAGATTTGTAAATTATTGCATTCCTTTTTCATTCACAATTTGTACAGTGTCCCAACTTTTTTGGAATCGGGTTTGTACTCACCCTCAAGCCAGGTGTATATGACATTCTTCTTTCAGACGAATACGGAGTTATATTAAAAAACTTGCGAAGAAAGTGTAGTGCCTCTCGCAGTTCAAAATGCTTACGGTATTTTCGACATCATCGTTGCGCCAGTTACGCTTTTTTACGCTAGATATTTTACTTTATAATGTGTTAAATATGGATATTTTTTCTTACAAAAACCTATCGATTCGCTTCAGAAGGCCATTATTAACCCCCCGGAGCCGTGTGGATTACTTTTATAATGGATGGATGCACTTTTTTGGTCTTCAAATTTTGGACTGCCATTCACTGCCATTATAAAGCTTGGAAAAGCCAGGACATATTTTAATATAACTCCGATTGTATTCGTCTGAAAGAAGAATGTCATATACACCTAGTATGGCTTGAGGGTGAGTAAATCATGGGGTAATTTTCATTTTTGGGTGAGCTATCCCTTTAATCTCATTGATGCCCCAAGAGAGAATATCTTTACTGGTGTGCAACATGATTGTAAAAGTGTTTCATGGCATTAATGATGCTGCTTGTTTATTGTATGAGACTGAGAGTGGCTTTTCAGGATAAATAAAATTAGCAAATTTACAATTTTATCCTTCCTGCTGTCTCCTCGTTTTTTATAAGTTGACTAAATTGATTAAGCTGACCCCCATTGCTGCACAATATGCCAAAACATGAGGTTGGATGTTTAATAAAGCCTCCACACTCTTGTCCATCTGCAAAGCTGCCTCTGCTTTGAAACAAATGTGGACTTGCCATCATTTACCATCTGCCATGATGTTAAAGAAAGGAAGAAAGTCAAAAAGGAAGAAATGAAGAAAGGAAGGAAGACAGGAATGAGAAAAGAAAGGAAGGAAGGAAAAAATGAAGAAAGAAAGAATGAAAAGAAAGAAAGGAAGGAAAAAAGGAAGGTAGGAATGAAGGAAAAAAGGAAGGGAAAAGGGAAGGAATGAAGAAATGAAGGAAGGAGAAAAGGAAGGAAGGAAGGGAAAAAATGAAGGAAGGAAGAAAAGAAGGAAAAAGAAAGGAAGGAAAAAGAAGGAAGTAAGAAAAGAAGGAAAAACGATAGGAAGGAAAAAAGAAAGGAAGGAAGGAAAGAGGGAAGGAGTTTAATGTATTGACGATTGTGACCCAGTGTAATGCATATGATAGTCACACTGCTGATAGTCAATTTAACATGCGTTTATTATTGTTAATAACAAGACAAAAAACAGGAGGAGGAGGGTATGGGTTTTGTAGGGTTGTGCTAATATGCACACAGGCTGCGGCCAATCAAATTCTGCTTGATTCAGTGATATTGGAGTACTTGACCTTCCCAACTGCTCCTTTCCCAGGAAGACTTCTCAATCCAATCCAATTAGCCTAACAGTGTGTCACCACTACACCAGCTCTGAGCACTATAAACACACAGCTGGAAGCCTCTCTCGCATGCATATAGACAGTTATTCACACACAGTTCATTCAATTTAAGTGTAATTCACGAGTTTTCTGTTTTCTCTTTTCTGATTTGTGAGTTCTTAGAGAGTGAATGAGGTATTTTAAGTTCTGGACCTCAAGGGTTTAAGAAAATCTTGTTTATAATTTAATGAATGCAATGACATATGTATCATGCTGTAAAACCTAACAGTGAAATTCACTAAATGAAATAAGTTCATTTTACTTAAATTAAAAAAAAAGTTAATTCAACTTAACAAATATGTGTGATGTGAACTCAAAAACTTATTATTTTAAGCAGAACTCAATCTAAATAAGTTACTAGAAATAATGTAACTCTAATGGTTTAAGTTATAGATATTTACATAATCTAGTAGTTTACATCTATGGCTAATTAAATAACTAAAAGCTCATCAAATAAATATATAAACAATGATAAATACATTACTTCATATTAAGCCTACAATCTTGCATTAAGCTCTTTTAAAGTACATTTACATTTACTCATGTCAAAGTATTATCCCAGTGAGTTTCCGAGGCAACAAAAACCGCGCCATTTTCCCTCCTTCAGTCACAGCAGGACGGCTCGCGCCACAGTCAAGAAAAATAACAGGTAAGCATTTCAAACTTATTTATTCATATTTAGGGCACGTTTGAACGTGCTCTGTTTTATTCTCGTACCTCTCTATCCGAATATTAACCAGCTCAGTACGTTAACGCTGTGTGTAACATTAGCTAGCAAACAATCGAGGAGCAAATGCGCTATTACATCAAAGTTATCAACTGTAGGTGTTAAATGTGCTGTTTTACACCCCAGTTTGTCAGTGGGAAATTAAAAAAAAAAAAATTGTGCTTTCTCACAGTCGGACACAGATAACTGCGACTTTTATGTTTTGAGACGGCTGGCCATCTTCCACATCTCTCTCGCGCCACAGAAACTAAAGCAAAAGGTAACGTTAATGCAAACTCACCCATTCCCTATGTTACAACCATTTTAAACTTATTGTTAATCGTTATTTATGATCTGCTTCTTCAGTTTCATCTACCATATGTGATGCTAATTAATTTTACTAAAGCAGCCGAAGCTCCGGTGAACAAAGTGGCTCGAGGAGCATTTAAGATGGCTGTTTTGCTAACGTTACTTAACATTTTAGACTGTTATTTGCTCCTCACGTTTTCTATTTTGAAACTCACACTAACAAATTGCTGTCATGCTTTTGAAATTAATTTTTTCAGAGCAAAGACATCGAAGGGTGGTGCGATATCAATGGCAACAACATGGCTACAATACTATGAGTAAGTAGAATTAACATTGAACAAATCGATGGGATTTAGTATTGTGCGAAATGCAAATGATCACGTTATGAACAGTTATTTAAATATGTCATTCTTCAATTTTCATTTTTGGATGAATTGCTATTTTTGCAAATGTAATTATGACCAGAATTTTTTTGCAGCACAAATGGTAAGTCTTCCCTAAGCAATACGATTTTTTTTTTCAATTATTAGAATGAAATTTAAATCTAAATATGTTGATCAATGCATACACAGCCCAGACGAAAAATAACACAAAGCTCAACTAACATCAAGCCATATTGGTTATTAGACACCACATGAATGGCATCATGACACCCAAGGACCAATGATGTTTGATGTAATGTAATGTGCCACCATTTTATATATTGGCAGAGTGAAGAACAACTTAAATTTCAGTCTATCTATCATTCAAAGTCATTCTGTATTGCTTCAGAAGAATACCAGTCAAGTCTTGAAAGTTCTGGTTCCCTTTCAAGGGAACTCGCACTGCGTCACCGCTTTGGGAACGCCTCTGCGTGATTGCGTTGTGAAGCACGTGTGTAATCAGTCCAATGGAGAGACGGAACGTCATAGGCGCGTGACGTCATAGACCCGGAAGGTATAAAGCATACCGGCAAACAAACGCCGCTAGCTTCTGTTGTCTTCAGCAAGCGCTTTGTGTAACATTGTCCTTTGTCAGCTCTGTGTTTGTGTCTGAGTTCAGACTTTTTTGTTTTCATATAACAAGTTTGCAACACATACTGACACACTAAAAGAGAGACACTATGGCGAGCGAACAGCGTTTCAGAAAATGTGTTCCTCCCTGGTCTCGTTACATCACGAGTGGGGATACACATTTGATGTGCGTTGTTTGTCTGGGAGAGCAGCACGCTCAGTCGGCTCTCGAGGGGGCCGGCTGCGAGCATTGTGAGGCTTTGCCTCTGAGAGTGTTGCGATCCCGCCGGGCGCTCTTCGAGGGGAGCGCTGCGGCTTGCGTTCCCCGCGGCAACAGGCCCCGCTGCTGCCGAGGCACAGCGGCAGCTTATGTTGTGGGGTTCGCAAATGGATCTGTCAGAGGCGTTAGAGACGGGCCCAGCCCTTTCTCTGCCTTCACCTGGCAGGTCCAGTGCTGCTTCTCTGGGTTCGGGAGCCCGCGCTGCGGTTTCTCCCTCCCAGGAAGTGGCCTCGGCACTACAGTTGTCCAGCTCCGAGGAGGTGGATGTCTGTAGTGTCGACGCAGGAATTGAAGAGTGAGGAGCTGGTGGAGGTTCTGAGCAGAGCTGTTGCCAGATTAAACATCGACTGGCCACAAGAAAATCAGGAGCGCGTCTCAGTAAAAAGTAGACTCGATGAGCGCTTCCACACCGAGGTGTCGAGAACGTGGAAACGGCCCATGTCATCTCGTATTTTCAGTCCCCAAACGTCTGTGTATAGTAACATCATGGGGCTGAAAAGGCATGGGTAGGGTGGAAGAGATGCTTGCGAGCCATCTCTCTCCCGAGTCGGCATCGGCCATTAAAGCCCCGAGATTGCCCACCAAGCCACTGATAGCTACATCGGCACTGGTGGGCAAAGCGTACTCGGCAGCGGGTCAGGCCGCCGCATGCCTGCACACTATGGCTATCGTGCAGGCATACCAGGCTGACCTGCTGAAAGACCTGGGGAGTAGCCACGAGATTGGAGCAGATGTAATCAATGAGCTCCGATCCTCAGCAGATTTAGCTCTCCGTGCCACCAAGGAGACGGCAAAATCTATAGGCCACTCTATGGCAGCCCTGGTGGCCACGGAGAGGCATCTGTGGCTCAATCTTACGGAGATAAAGGAGAAAGATAAAAGCTTCCTGCTTGATGCTCCGCTGTCTCCTGGGGGCCTGTTCGGTGACGCCATCACTACTGTCACCGACAGGTTCCAGGAGGCAAAGAAACAGTCTGCGGCGCTCAAGCTGCTCCTTCCCCGTAAGCCCCAGGTCTCGTCTGTTGCTGTGCGGGAGCAGCAGACCCCGGGTATGAGCTCCTCACACCGGGCGCAGCAAAAACAGAGTGCCGCCACCCGCACTCCCCCTCAGAAAGGGTGGGGCGGAGGGTGGCGCGCTCAGGCGCAGTCTTCTAAGAGTAAGACAGATCTGCGGACTGTCATTATTTCGAGGAAGGCTGCGTCTAAGAAGCCCTGACGCCAGTGGGCCCAGGGCAGTGAGGGTTTCCCCCTCCGGGGGCAGGCAGTGCTCACCTCAGTACACGGTACCCGTTTGTCCTTGGTACCCTCACAGGGTCAATCCACCAACCCCGCCCGAGTGCCGGGGCGTGGAGGGCCCTTGCGAGTCATCCGAGGATGGAAGGAGGTGGCGCTGTCGAGCCAGTTGTTCCCTGCCGGTCTGCCGCTTCAGGGCGCTGCGCTCACAGTGCAGAGTACATCAGAGACCAGCCTCGCATCCTCAACCGCTCAGTAGCAAAGCTCAAGTTCAGGATGCTTACACTCAAACATATTGTGTCTCAAATCAGGTCCAAGGACTGGTTTGTCACGATAGATCTCAAAGATGCCTATTTTCATGTCTCCATCCTTCCGCAGCACAGGAAGTACCTGAGGTTCACTTTTGGGGGAGAAGTGTACCAATATCGGGTGCTTCCCTTTGGTCTAGCCCTTTCACCCCGCACCTTACCAAGTGTGTAGACGCGGCATTAGCCCCCTTGCGCATGCAGGGGATCCGCATTCTCAGTTATATCGACGACTGGCTGATACTAGCACAGTCAGCACGCCTGGCGGTTCAACATCGAGATGTTGTTCTCGCACACATGAGGAAGTTAGGACTGAGGCTCAACTTCAAGAAGAGCGTTCTTTCTCCAGTTCAGAGAATAACGTATCTAGGCGTGAGTTGGAACTCGGTCTCTATGCAGGCCCGCTTATCAGAGCCTCGCATAAGGTCGATCCTCTCAGCAGTAAAAGGGGTGAAGCTAGACCAGTCACTCACTGTCAAACAGTATCAGAGGCTGTTAGGTCTGATGGCAGCAGCATCCAACGTGATTCCTTGTGGCCTGTTGTACATGAGACCGTTGCAGTGGTGGCTCAAGACCAAAGGATATTCCCCGAGGGGAAACCCTTTTCATGTGATCAAGGCAACGCGGCGGTGTCTCCGCACCTTGGTCATGTGGAAGGATCCTTGGTTTCTGGCCCAAGGCCCGTTACTGGGGGCACCGTGTCAGCTGGTATCTCTGACCACGGATGCCTCCCTTACGGGTTGGGGGGACGGCAGGACTGTCATCGTTCGTGGCACATAAATTGCCTAGAAATGCTGGCGGTGTTTCAGGCTCTGAAACACTTCCTGCCATACCTCAGGGGCCATCATGTGCTAGTACGTACGGACAGTACATTGGTGGTCTCCTATATAAACCATCAGGGGGGGTTGAGGTCACGCCTATTATACAAGTTGGCCTGCCAGATCCTCCTGTGGGCCCATATTCCAGGGCGCCTGAATGTGGAAGCAGACATCCTGTCGAGGCAGGGGCCGAGGCCCGGGGAGTGGAGACTCCACACCGAGGTGGTGGAGCTCCTTTGGGAGAAGTTTGGCAGGGCCGAGGTGGACCTGTTTGCCACACACGAAAACTCACATTGTCGACTGTGGTTCT
Source organism: Coreius guichenoti (assembly GCA_039654105.1). Classification (NCBI taxonomy): domain Eukaryota; kingdom Metazoa; phylum Chordata; class Actinopteri; order Cypriniformes; family Gobionidae; genus Coreius; species Coreius guichenoti. Next base: position 28,607,451 of record CM077171.1, read on the forward strand.
CCCTAACGCCTCCAGCTCCTCTGGGACTGGACGCCATGGTACAGGAGTGGCTGAGGCTGCCCCTGTACGCATTTCCCCTGATTGCTCTGCTTCCGGGAGTTCTAGAGAGAGTGCGCCGGGACGGGGCCCGTCTTCTGCTAGTAGCTTCGTTCTGGCCAGCCCAAGTTTGGTTCGTGGACATTGTGTCGCTCCTCGACGGCCCTCCCCTGGAGATTCCGTTCAGGAGGGACCTTCTCTCTCAGGTGGGCGGTGCCATCCTGCACCCTCGCCCAGAGCTGTAGAATCTGTGGGCTTGGCCTCTGAGGGGGCCCAGCTCATAAGTTCTGGTCTCTCAACCGAGGTTGTGGAGACCATTCTACACTCTAGAGCTCCCTCTACGAGGAAACTGTATGCTCTGAAGTGGAGACTCTTCACCTCATGGTGCAGAGATCGCCTGTGGGATCCAGTTAACTGCCCTGCGAGCGCGGTGCTGGAGTTCCTGCAGGAGAGGTTCTCCGCTGGGTTAGCTTCCTCCACACTAAAGGTGTATGTGGCGGCCTTAGCAGCTTACCACACTCCTTTGGGTGGTGTTTCATTGGGGCGACACCCTCTGGTTACTCGTTTCCTCCGTGGTACTATGAGGCTGAGGCCTACAGTACGCACCAGGGTGCCGGCCTGGGACTTAGCCATTGTCCTACAAGGCCTTTCTGAGGCTCCCTTCGAGCCACTAGAAGAAGTTCCTGAGAAGTTTCTCACTCTTAAAACTATCTTTCTTCTTGCGATATCTTCTCTGAGAAGAATAGGGGATTTACAAGCCCTCTCTGTGGCACCCTCGTGCTTGGAATTTGCTCCTGGTATGGCTAAAGCTTTCCTGCACCCTAGACCGGGTTATGTTCCTAAGGTTCCCACTAATCCTGTGAGACCTATAGTACTTCAGGCCTTTTGTCCTCCGCCGTTTCTGACGTCAGACCAGGAAAAATCTAATCTGCTTTGCCCTGTTCGTGCACTGGATGCTTATGTCCACAGAGCTGCCCTGTGGAGGAAATCAGAACAGCTATTTGTCAGTTACGGGCCACCCTCGAGGGGGGGTCCGGCTTCAAAGCAGAGGATGAGCAAGTGGGTAGTCGAGGCTATTTCACTTGCTTATGTGGCGGCCGGACAGCCTTCCACTTTGGCTGTCCGGGCCCACTCAACCAGGAGTATGGCTGCCTCTCAGGCATTTTTGGCAGGGGCCTCCCTGCAGGACATTTGTGACACGGCAGGATGGTCCTCACCGCTCACCTTTGTCAGGTTCTATGAACTGGACATTAATGTTACTTCGGGGGCTCGGGTGCTCGCCTCCTAGACAATGTTACAGGCGGGCATCCGGCTTCTATGGGGGAGTGGGTATTCTCGTTCCCAAAGCGGTGACGCAGCGCGAGTTCCCTTGAAAGGGAACGTCTCGGTTACGCATGTAACCTTAGTTCCCTGAATAGGGAACGAGACGCTGCGTCACCCTGCCATACTCCCCGCATGCCCGCAAGCGTCTTGCTTCAGCCTTTTTACAGAAGCTAGCGGCGTTTGTTTGCCGGTATGCTTTATACCTTCCGGGTCTATGACGTCACCCGCCTATGACGTTCCGTCTCTCCATTGGACTGATTAGACACGTGCTTCACGACGCAATCACGCAGAGGCGTTCCCAAAGCGGTGACGCAGCGTCTCGTTCCCTATTCAGGGAACTAAGGTTACATGCGTAACCAAGACTTATAGTTAGTTGACTTTCCTAATATGAACAGAAAAATTATCTTTCGTGTTATATTTTCACTGGCATTTATCCTGAAGTTTCCTTGGGTTTGTAAAGGTGTCAGGTAATTGCCAATGCTAGGTTTGCAGTGGTTGAAAGTTGTCTTGTCATGCATCATAAAAATAAACAGCCCATAAATGTTGCTTAATTGTGTTAAATTATCCTAGTAATGTTGTATTTTGTCTTCAAGGACAAAAATGGCATTGATGTCATTTCAACTACAATCCTGGCAGGTCTATTACTATTTGAAAAGAAGAATCAGTAGATGTTTTCAAGACAAAAGGTAGGACACGTCAAAACTACATGACATTTATTTAGCAACATGTTAACCTTTTAACGTTAACTAGCTGCCATCAGCATAAATGCATAGCGTGGGTACAGTGACTGATAGTTGAGCATTCAAGTTGTCTTAAATGGATAGTCCACTTGCAAATAAAAATTCTAAATTAAATATTTTTTAAATCTTTCATCATTTTTGTCTATCCACTGAAAATCTAGTCTTTATTTTCAAGCTTCAAAAAGTACTTTAATTTAGGCTTTTATTCACATATACATTGAGCACAGCAGATATTGTAAACGGAAGCTCAAAGCTTGTTTGACACATAATAAACCAACCTCAGCTCAAGCTTAAAGGGATAGTTCACCCAAAAATGAAAATTACCCCATGATTTACTCACCCTCAAGCCATCCTAGGTGTATATGGCATTCTTCTTTCAGAAGAATACAATCAGAGTTATATTAACACATGTCCTGGCTCTTCCAAGCTTTATAATGGCAGTGAATGGCAGCCCAAAATTTGAAGCCCAAAAATGTGCATCCATCCATTATAAAAGTAATCCACACGGCTCCGGGGGGTTAATAAAGGCCTTCTAAAGCGAATCGATGAGTTTGTGTAAGATAAATATCCGCTCACGATTCAAAACGCATATGCAACATCCGACGTCATCGTCGCGCCAGTTACGTTTTTTTACGCTATGTCCAACGTCATCACTCGCGCCATTTACGTTTTTTTACGCTATGTCCGTTTGTGTAAGAAAAATATCCGCTCGCGATTCAAAACGCTTATGCAACATCCAACATCATCGTCGTGCCAGTTACGCTTTTTTATGCTACGTCCAACGTCATCGTCATGCCATTTACGTTTTTTTACGCTATGTCCGATGTCATTGTCGTGCCAGTTACGCTTTTTTCGTAAGTTGAATACGGAAGGTGGTCCGCCGGAAGCTAGATATTTGACTTTATAACGTGTTAAATATGGATATTTTTCTTGCACAAACCCATCGATTCGCTTCAGAAGGCCTTTATTAACCCCCCGGAGCCGTGTGGATTACTTTTATAATGGATGGATGCACTTTTTTGGCCTTCAAATTTTGGGCAGCCATTCACTGCCATTATAAGGCTTGGATTAACCAGGACATATTTTAATATAACTCTGATTGTATTCGTCTGAAAGAAGAATGTCATTTACACCTGATGTCTTGAGGGTAACTCATGGGGTAATTTTCATTTTTGGGTGAACTATCCCTTTAAAATTTGTTAATCAAATCTGTGTCTTGTTTCACTGTGTCTACACTGGACGTGAGTGGCGCGACATGACAGAAGAACCCATTATAATCAGTGATGTTGTCTACACTGGATGTGGTGTGACGCGAGAGATAAATCTCCGACAGTAAACTGATGCCTCTTTCTATTTATGACATACTGACATGAAAAACAAATGCTTTGCAATGTGCGCTTTGTCACTTCCAGTGTAGACAGCCTTTAGCTTTTGTGACGCGAGCGACAACGGTCATATCCGGTGTAGACATGGTGTTAGAAGACTTGGATTAAATTTACATAGTTACAATTTAACTATGTCTTTATGTGCCTCTTGAAGCTAAATATTGATTGCCTAGACTTTCAGCGGATGGACAAAATGATGAGGGAGTATTAAAAATATCTCCATTTTTGTTTGGTATGTGTTTGGTACGACATGATAGTGAGTAAATAAAGACAGAATTTTCATTTTGGGCTGAACTATCCCTTTAAGCACCAAATTTCTTTTGTTTGTGTAATAAATAACTTTAGGTTGATGCCAAATTAAACTTTATGAAAATTAACATTCAATTCAAGGTCTAGAACATTCAGCTGATACACCCCTGAAATTTTTTTCCCAATTAAACCTTGCTGACAAACAATTCTGGAAGACATGTTGTGAAAATTAAAGTACTACAAGGTTTTAAATAAACACACACCCAATTGAATAGAATAGAATACTGTCTAACACTTGATGGCTGCTCTGTCAAGTCCTCGTCGTCAGTTAGGAACCTGGGTGTGCTCTTTGATACCAATCTCTCGTTTGAAAGCCACGTTTCTAGCATCTGTAAAACTGCATTCTACCATCTTAAAAATATATCTAAATTACGGCACATGCTTTCAATGCAAAATGCTGAACAGTTAGTTCATGCGTTCATGACCTCAAGGCTAGATTATTGTAATGCTCTACTGGGTGGTTGCCCTGCTCGCATAATAAATAAACTGCAGCTGGTCCAAAACGCAGCAGCTAGAGTTCTTACTAGAACCAGGAAGTATGACCATATTAGCCCGGTTCTGTCAACACTGCACTGGCTCACTATTAAACATCGTATACATTTTAAAATCTTGCTAATTACTTAAAAAGCACTAAATGGTTTAGCTCCCCAGTACTTGAGCGATCTCTTAACACATTATACTCCATCACGTCTATTGCGGTCTCAAAACTCTGGCCAGTTGATAATACCTAGAATATCAAAATCAACTGCAGGCAGTCGATCCTTTTCCTATTTAGCACCTAAACTCTGGAACAGTCTTCCTAGCATTGTTCGGGAAGCAGACACACTCTGTCAGTTTAAATCTAGACTAAAAACACATCTCTTTACTATGGCATACACATAAAACATTTTTAATTTATATTATTCAAATCAGTTAAATGATTGTTTTAGGCTGCATTAACTAGGTCAGCCGGAACCGGGAACACTTCCCATAACACCTGATGTACTCATTACATCATAAGAAGAATGGCATCTACGCTAATGTTAGTCTCTCTGTTTATCCCGAGGTTTACTGCAGTCAGCCGGATCCAGGCCGTATCCAGATCAGATGGTCGACCTGCGCCTGGACATGACGAACGCATCCCTGAAATGTCTGCAGAGACCGTGTCAATTAAACGCCCCCCTCTAAATGCCGCATCGACACGACATCCTCATTAAACCCGTCCCCGGCGTGACGACTTCAACCTTTCGAATAATCCTACGAATATCTATTTATCTAATATGACTTCTGACCTGTAATGTTGCCAGAATCATAATCATACACTATTTGTTCGTCGGCCAGAGGAGAACTGGCACCCTGACTGAGCCTGGTTTTTCCCAAGGTTTTTTTCTCCATTCTGGCCCTGAAGGAGTTTTGGTTCCTTGCCACCATCGCCTTTGGCTTTTGGCTTGCTCAGTTGGGGACACTTAAATTTCAACTATATTACTGATCTGCCCGCATTGACACTATATGATAATTGAAATGAGCTGGATGACATCACCGTTTTCACGGCTGTACAGCCGAATCAAATTCTGTTGCATTATTTTCCTGTTAACACTGTGAAGCTGCTGTGAAACAATTGGCATTGTAAAAAGCGCTATATAAATAAAGGTGATTTGATTTGATTTGAATAAACAATACTCCATTCCTTCACAACGTTATTTTTATATATGAAAATTTAAATATGGTGTCTGCCCTGACAAGGGTTATTTTTATATGTGGTGACATTAACATTTTTTTTTCAATGCATATAGAAAAAGGAGCTTGACCAGGTGCAGAAGGCAACAGTCACCATCATTACTGTTGAGGAGGAAGACGGAACGTTACCTTTAAACCCACTGGATGCTTTGATTGTCTTTAAAGATGAGGTGGTGATGTCTGCCGAGTCTTCGGTCGGTTTTAACATGTTTGTGCAGTTTAATTTGGTGGAAAAAGTCTGATCAGATTTTTTTAATGTTATATTTTTGACTATACAGCATACTGATTTTGTTTTATGCTTGAACATTTTGTGAAGTAAATGTTATATTTCAATAAATTACTTAAGAATACCCTCCTGTTCTGTCATCATTTTGTACCAATGTTAGGTTGTGCTTAGTCTTATGTAACTTAATTACTTTGAGTTTGATGAACTTAAACCATTTACCGCAATCGGTTTACCTGAACCTGTTACCTGAATTCAAACTGAATGAATAAAATAAACTTAAAATATTTAAGTTCAGTTTATTCTAATGATTGACTAAAACAACACTAAAATATAAGTTCATTTAACTTAATGTATATGAGCTTACAGTACTCATACTTAATGGTTTTAAAACTTAAATGGATTAACGCAATCGGTTTCCTCAAATGGTTTGAGTTACCGTACCTTATCGGGTTTTACAGTGTGTTTATAAGATTATGATGGAATATTGAACTTGAAAGTCAATGTGTTGTTTTAAATCAATTTTGGTGCATGCTGTTGTGTGGTTGTGTAACAGCGCCCTCATGTGGACTGCATTGTACAGGTCAGTTTACCCACAAAAAAAAATGACTCGATTTTATACATGCAAGCAGATACATGTACTTGAAGGTATCATTGAATGTGACAACACCTTGTCTTTCACTTTCTTTACATTGAGGTCATATGTAAGAAAGAAAGAAACTTAAGTACATTTCATCTGAAAATGTTTACCTTTTAACTGGCTTTCTTTACTTTTTTGAATCTCTGTCTTGAGATTTCATGGCATAAAGGGATTATTACCCCCCTAGTATTGGTAGCTTTAGGAGTAGGTGTGGGGGAGGGGTTAGGATTAGGCAATCAGGTAGCGACTTCAACGAAGGGGGTAATAATTTGGCAGGGGGTCGAAATTCGGCACAACACCGGGTTCTATAGGCTATAGAACCTCATTGAACCCTTTTTTCCCTAAGAGTGAGCTTAAATTATTCTTTAAATGCCTATTGCATTGTTTATCATAAGCTATCACTTCGCCTTCCATTTTCAATAGAATTAAGAAAATTTGTCTTTAGTCTATTAAAGGGATAGTTCACCCAAAAATAAGATTTCTGGGAAAATGTATTTATTATTATGAATTTCTTGCTTCTGCGGAACACAAAAGAAGATATTTTTAAGAATATGGGTAACCAAACAGTTGATGGGCCTATTGAATTTCATAGTATGGGGAAAAAAATACTATGGAAGTCAATGGGCCCCATGAACTCTTTGGTTACCCATATTCTTCAAAATCTCTTCTTTTGTGTTTTATCCCTTTAAGAATCTATCCGAAAACGTGGAACCGAGCAGCTCTACGCGAGTTTGCTTACAGTGCCCTCGCATGGAAGGAACAAACACATTATCCCAAAAGGCATGTGAGCTGTGGAATGTCAGACTGATTCATCATCAGTACATCCATACAATGCGCCATTGTCAAGGGCCGGTGAGAATGTGGCTACAGCGTAATATACAGGTATAAATTCCTTTTTAATTGTTTATTAAATTGTTTACTTGCGTTTTATACATGCTAGTTTCCATGAGAGTTCAAGATAAATCTTTTCATTTACTGGAGCTGCAAGTTTGCTAAGTTTTAAATGATTATTAAACAGCAAGCACAAACTATGCAAAAGCGGCAGCCCTTCCGGCACACTCAGTGTCTGAATTCACTCGCTCTTTTTCATTCACTCCTTTAAGTGGACTATATTAGTGGAGTAATGTAGGGAATAGTGAATGAGGGTATAGGGGGCGATTTCGCACACAGCACTGGACTGCTGAGGGGCGGAGCAAAGAAAATGGAAAAAAAGAAAGCGAAACTTAAACTTCCGTCCGGAGCAAAAACAAAAGATTTCCTTCTTTCTCCACTCAGTTTGACAAGTTTCATCACCAGAGCTTTTTATCTGTAGACTACACTGAAAAAGGCTACGATGGACACCAGGTGTGTACATTTATTGTTTGTTATCTTTAGATAATTTAAAATCTTTTTTTCCTCATATTTATAGGTTGTAATTACACAAAGTTACGTACAAAATAAAAAGCCTTGTCAGAATGTAATCAAACAGAGAGAAAAAAAGAGTCAACACAACTTTAAATTCGTGAATTAAGAACGTTATAACCAGTTTGAGGAAGTTTAAAGAATCAAACACTGTTTTCTTCAGGTGAGATAGCTTATCATCACATTACAAAACCACAGCCTAACATGCAGAAAAGCAAGTTGGCTAATTTGCATCTTTCCATCAGTTTTGTTAGGGGTGTGTAGGAATTTTAAGTAAATCTTATTAAGCTTTTATTACAGAGTTCCACAACTTAGGGTTGTGCAGTGTAAAAATGTTATAACCAGTGTTGGGGAAAATTACTTTTAAAAGTAATGCATTACAATATTGCGTTACTCTCTAAAAATAAAAAAGTAATTAATATAGTTATTTAGTTACTTTTTTGGAAAGTAATGCATTACGTTACTTTTGCATTACGTTTCTCACCTGGGCTGGTTGCTTGTCTTTTAATAACAAAAAAAATCTATTTTTGGCAAATATAAAATTGAAGTGATGTGAAGGCCAAGTATGGTAACCCATACTCTGAATATGTCCTCTGCATTTAACCCAACAAAGGTAGTGTACACACATTGTAGGAGCAGTGAGTATAGTGAACACACTGCAAACCGTAGACACACACAACCAGAGCAGTGGGCAGCCATTTTTGCTGTGGCGCCTGGGGAGCGATTGTGGGTTAGGTGAAGAGCAAGAGCAAGAGCACCTCAGTAATTTCCTGCCGGTATTGAGAGAATACCACCCGCAACTTTCAGGTTACCAGTCTGACACTCATTAGGCCACGACTGCCCTAAAATATAAAAGAATAAAAATTATAAAAAATAAACTGAAAAAATTGTAGTTTGTAACATAAACCATTTTTGGACTGATTAGGCCTGTCGCGTCAATTAAATAACCTGATCGCGTCTGAAATAACCGTCTGATCGTAGTTATTTGATCTAAGAGCTCTTTTATAGGCCTACGGTACAAGGGGGAGTTATGGACCAAAAGAAATAGACAAGCACTAATTAAGTTTTCGTGCAATATATATTCAGTCATTTGGAGCCATTCCATAGCTTATTGTGAGGGACAGAAGAATATTTACATCGTTAAATTAAAGTTGACGGAAACTCTTCCCTTCGCTGCGGCTGTTAATCATTTTCGGTTCAGCATTCAAACAGCGCGCCTCGTCCGGTTACGACAGGCAGCGCGGTAAAACTCTCTCCAATATCATATATTCCTGTTACAATACTTGATATGTAGATAAAGGGCTGTGGATTTGCATAAAATCACTTTATTTAGCTGGAGTTTATTGCTGTTTCTTTGTAAGTTTACTTGTAAGATTTTGGTCATATTTCCCACTCTAAGCAGGAAAATTTACCACTACAAAATCAGTCATTTTGATCAAAAAAAAATTACCTATATGTATATATATATATATATATATATATATATATTGCGAAATCCTGATGGGATTGAGCTATGGGGAAGTGCAAGTTTACTGATACTTTGTTCAATTTGAAAAGTAATTTTATGATTCTGCATTTCCTTTGTTCGTTTTGTATTGCGTGATATAGGTCTTAAATTTAATTCATAATGGTCTTAAAAAGGTCTTAAAAAGACTTAAATTTTACTTGGTGAAACCTGCAGAAACCCTGATGTAACTAGTTACTCCCCAACACTGCTAGTGGTCTATCAATACAGATTTTTTAATGGCAGTTTCTTGAAATTTTACATTTGAATATTTGGTGACACACTTGGCATGGATCAGTGCTAAGTGATTGCTAAATATGTAATGGACTGATTTGTGAAATTGTAAGAACAAAATCCAGCTATTAAGGTAAACACCCCACAACAAACTGTAGTCAACAACTTAACCTAGATCTTAAAATCAACTACACCAACTTAAATATGATTGTTACTACATAAATTGCTCTGTTTTGATTCTATGACACAGGGAACAATTACAGGAGCTCCTGTCGGAATATGTAGTGGACACACTCAGCTACATTCAGACAGTGAGGGACTTCTGTGACAAACAGCAAAAATGGACCCTTCAGAGAGAGACAGAGCTGGAGAAGATAAGAGATATCAAGGACCAAGCAGACAAAGTCAGTCTTAAGTTTGACCATGTTCAGCGTTCCGAGAACAAAGCCAAGGCTTTTGGGGAATACCTGTGGAGTGGTTTAACTCAGGTCACAGCAGACTCCAGACTCCGAGAGCTGGAGAAGGAACTGGGTGCTGTCCTGAAGGACACACTTGAGGGGCTGGAGAAACTTGACCACTTCCTGGATGCAGTGGAGAAGCTCACAGTCACCTCACTGTTTGTCTTCACTGGACGGAGCTTCTTGCCTAAGGAAGAGAGTCCTGAATGTGTGCGATCAGTCATCACAGCTGCCAGAATGACCTCTCCTCTCCTCATCCACTTTAAACGAAATGCAGAAACCTTCTTCCTTCCTTCAATAAGTAACTTGGACGTCCTGGCCTTTCAATTAGACAAATACATACGTATCACAGAACAGATCTGTGAGAGAATGGAGAAAAAGTTAGTACTTACATTTCTGCAATGTTCATTTTTAAAGGATAGTAATTTGATTATATAAACATGTTAATACATGCAAATTAACAAAATAATCTCAGTGGCATTTACTAAATCAACTAATTCGAAGGCTTAGTTCCATAAATAGATCAATAATTTCTTATCCCCCCCCCCCAGATCCAAGAGTTTTTCGTGGTCGGAAGATACCCATAGGTACGTATTATAAATATTAGGGTAAGATTTAAACATCTTCATTATTCATCATAACCTAAAAGCCAATCTGAGTGGAATCATTCAATCTGAGTTGAGTTTATTTGCTTTTATAACAATCTCTAAAATATAGCGTATCTAAAATTATATGTGAGTCTTTCTTAATCCTACTGAAACTCTTTACAGGTTTAAGAAGGCTAAGCCTGTAGTGAAGTTCAGCTTGAACTTGAGTGAGGACTCCATGCAAAAAATGCTTGATGATTTGAAGCAGTTGTGCAAAATAAGGTGAAATTTTTTATGATCTGATGTTTTTTCACACTCAGGTGCATCGTGAAAGATGGCTGTAAACTATATATTTTCTATTATTGTCTAGGATGGACCAGAACACAAAGCTGACCTTCATTTTTCAGGACCACGCTCTGCGCTTCATTGGTTTATTCAGTAAGCGTCACTCTAGAATGGAGAAGTTCCTGTCAGACCTAGAGGACAATGCAGTTCAGCTGGACAAGATGAAGATGGGGGCCAGTATCTCCACTGTGGCTGGCAGTTCGATTGGGATAGCAGGGGGTGTTTTGTCCATCGTTGGTCTTGCTCTTGCCCCCGTCACTGCAGGGGTGTCTTTGACTCTCACTCTGACAGGTGTCGGTCTGGGGGTGACCAGTGGGGTCAATAGTTTGGTCACAGGCATCACTGAAGCAGCAGTCAACAGTCACCATGGAAAAAATGCACAGAACATTTTTCAGAGATACATGAATGACGTGGGGAAGATTCTAGACTGTCTGGAGCAGGTCAGTAGTGAGGAGCATATAGAGGAACCCGATGTTGTGAATATGTTTAAAGCAGTAAAGTTGATAGCTCATGCCGGAGGAGTGGCCAAAGGTATTGATGCTGTGGTAGATGCTGCTTCAGCAGTTAAAATTCTCAAAACTGAGGAGGTGGTTGCGACCGCAACCAAGGTCGGGCTCCAGGAGGCACAAAGTGCTCGTAGCATTCCCCAACTGGCTGCAGACCTTCCCGACATTGGACAGCTGGCAAAAGGGACGCCACTAGCACTCTCAAAGTCTGCTAGAGCTGGATTCATCACTCTAAATGCCCTCTTTATTGGCTTAGATGTCCTTTTTATTTGCAAAGACAGTATAAGTCTGGCCAAAGGGAGCAAGAGTGAGGCCTCCCAGCTCATCCGCTCCAGAGCAGCTCTGTGGAAATCTGAACTGGAGGCCTGGCAGAAGATCCATGATTCCTTATGCATAGGAATATGGAGGTTTAGGAAGAGTCAGGAAGTGTTGGAGCAACCTTTTCTTCCTTAAAGAGCTTTAAAATGTATGTTTCAAGATTGAGAATGGCTGAGATGAGCACATAACCTACAGTTAGACCTGCTGTCCTTGAACTAATCAATTAATCAACTTAACACCTAAGGTTTTTTTCCCCAACCTTTCTGGTTTGTTAATAATTCATGTTAATAAAATAAAAGCATTACTGAGATCTTGATTTATAGCACATGGCAAATGAATGTTAAAAATCCTTACATACTGGTGGAAGTCTAAGCTGAAAAATGTATAGACGTGTACATATGGTTTACACTGTTAAAAATCACATATTTGATTAAAAAATTTAATTGCACTCGTGTGTGTCTTATGTGTCAAGGCCTTATGATTCATAATGGACGGTTTATATTTCAGATAAGTGGTCTGGTCACATCTCATTTGTATATCACAGTGTAAGCATCTGCTGTTTATCATATGTTATTTGCTTTTAGGGTGTGAGAGTTTCAAGTGCTTCAGTTTAAACACTGACAGATCAAGTGATATTATAAAATGAGTGCATAAGCATAAAAGAAAATTGTGAAAGATGCAAGATGGTTGTAGAAGAGGAAGGATTACAAAAGTCATATCTTGTGAAACTAATTTAGCTTTTTTAGCATTTTCACAGTAATTTTGACCAAAACATTTAATCAAAGACAAGCATAAATTTTTTTAAAAAATTAAAGGAAGTTAATGAATTTAAAATGTCACAGAAAATCCCTGGTTTAATTTAAAATGACACGATTGTACAATTTGAATTTATTTTTAAATTTAAAATTGAAACCCCAAAACTGGTAAAAGTACACAAAAAAGTTACCTTGACAGAGCATTTTCACAACAAGTGAAATAAGTTTTAATGCAAAACATTATAACAATATATTATGAGCTTTGATCATGTAGGCTAAATCATTAACAATAATTATATAAACAAAGTTCCTTAGCATGTTCGTGTTCCTCATTTGTAAGTTGCTTTGGATGTCACAGGTTAACACTGTGGTGTCTGGATCAGGTACTACAGATGAGAAGTTGATGATGGCCTGGCTTGTGGTGGTGAGTTGTGGAAGTTGCAGGGGTGGATACGACTGTTTTATCCTGAGGTCCTTTCCATCGTTCACTGTTGTTTGCAGCTTTGAAGAAAGTTCCTTCTTTCACTGAAAGGCAGGTCATTGCTCTTATTGTCTCTAGCTGATCCTTTCTGTTCCTCATCTGTAGAAAACAAGAAAAACATACTAAGCATATTGGCACGAGCAAGAGTGCTGCTGTTCGTGATTCGGTCGACGGCATGAAGCCGCAATTAATCAGAGTCCGATAAACTTGTTTATATTGACTGTTACTTACTTTTATATGTAATATTTCCAGTTACTTTGTCTGTTAAAAACGTTTTTCTATCTATCTATCTATCTATCTATCTATCTATCTATCTATCTATCTATCTATCTATCTATCTATCTATCTATCTGTGTGTAAACCTGATAGATTATCTATCTATATATTATTTGAAAAAAAATAAACATGTTAACATTGACGATAACATAATTTTTTGCAGAACTGCTTTATAGATAAAATGAACTAATTTAATAATTGATGATCTGTACAACAAAACTGAATCAACACTGAACAACAGCCGAAATGCACCATTTTTCTGTTATCACTGTAAAGCTGCTTTGAAACAATCTGTATTGTTTCAATCTGTAAGCGCTATATAAATAAAGGTGACTTTACCTGACTTAACATTAATATCCCTTTTGAGCCTAAATTTTAGGAATATTGCTTTACCGTCCAATATCTGTTGGTCTGTTCTCCTTTTTGACCTTCTTAACTCCTTTGCCTTCAGTGCCTCTCTCACTTTCTGAATGTTCTCTTCCCTCTTCTTTCGTTCTTCCTCCAATCTTCTCTCCTCTTCTTTCTCCATTTCTCTGGCCTGTTCCAACACCTTCTCACTGTAGAGTATAGTCTCTCCATTGGTAGTCATCATTTTCATGATCTTGGCCAGAAGTTCAGCCACCTGGTTCTCACTTTCTTTGGTATTGCTGTACAGAGCATGAAAACGGCCTCCACATTTCTTAACCAGCCTGTTTAGCTCCACGTTTAACTCCACTTCTTGCTTTAGGGTGGAACCACGTAACTGTTTTCTGTCTAAGACTGTGAAGAGCACCAAACTGTAACTCCAGGCTTCTGGACCAAACAGCTCAACGTGTTCCTCCAAGGCACGGTGCTCACGCTGCGAGAACGAGAATGACAGTGGTACCACCAGCAGCAGGGCATGGGCACCAGGCTGGCACAGACTCATACTCCTCATTATCTCCTTCTTCACTGCCCATACTGATGCAGAGGAGCCATTGACGTTGAACCATTCCCAACCTGGGGTGTCAACCACAAGAACCTGCTGTCCTCTCACCAGACCCTGACACGGGAAACTCATTCGAGTCTTTACCCCAACCTCATCAAAGGCTTTCTTGCCCAGAATGGCATTACCAACTGCACTCTTCCCAGATTCTGTCACTCCAACCAGGACCAATCTCCGTTTAGGAGAGTCAGAAAGATCAATCCCTTGTTCTGTGGATAAAAAGATGTAGACATGATAAAAATTAGATTGTCAGAGTGAAACAAAACAGGCTATTTGATTTTATTACAGTGCTATAGGCCTAAATTTTATATTTATGGACTTGAATTACATATACAATTTTTGGATTACAGTTTTAACAAACTAATAAACTTAATGTGGTACATATTTGTCAGTCGTACATAAACGAAACAGGTATGAAACATCTATGATTCACAAAAAATCATGGCATAGTTTAATTATTTGCATCTATTTTTTTTTTTAATAATTTTATTTTCATTTATTCATTTATTCAAATTGCTTAGAATCAGCATACATCTGTTCATTGTGAAATTAAAAAGTTAATTTATTCAATTAAAAAGTATGTTTAAAATATATCTAATTGTGAAAACATTAGTTAAAATGTATGAGATTGATTGGATTTATTGATAATAAATATATAAACCTGGCTACTGTGTATTTAGAACATATTCAGTTTATTAGTATAATTACAGAAATCTGCCCTGTTTTATTTATGTATGACTGGCAAATATACACCACATTAAGTTTATTAGTTTATGTTAAAACTATGTAATCCAAATGGATGGAAATTTTATATGTACTTCAAATACACAAATCTTGACTTTAGGTCTAAATATATATATATTTTTTGAGTATACAATACTTGATTACAGTTCATTCAAAAGTCAGATATTTCCTAATATCCCCATTGTCCTTGGCAACATGATCATTTGGGTATAACTGAAACCGGCACTTCTATGGTCTCATATCACATTGCAGACTCGCTCTCATTTCATACAAATCAAACTGACGCCATCTTGCGTCTCTATTATCGATTGTGATGACCTCAGAGGATTTCAAAATTAATATTACTGTAATATTGTTTCAGTGCTTGTCTTGTTACAAGGACGACTTAGTATATTGCAATGGGCTATTTTTTCATAACGGAAGCCTTAAGATAGTATACAGGTAAAATTATAAAATAATTTCACCTCAAATCAATATTTAATCCCCACATATTTATATTTATTGTCGGGTTTATTTTATAGTAATGACTAGCTGACTGTACTGTAGCTACACTATCACTGGGAAAGCTGAAATAAATGTAATACTAAAGCCACTTTAGCCATTTTAGGAAACAGTAAGCAAATAATTTTCTCCCACCTCCCATATGAGCAGTTTCATTTACCATAGACTGTGTAAGTTACATTGCTTTTTGTGTTGCTTGG
Organism: Coreius guichenoti; assembly: GCA_039654105.1. Classification (NCBI taxonomy): domain Eukaryota; kingdom Metazoa; phylum Chordata; class Actinopteri; order Cypriniformes; family Gobionidae; genus Coreius; species Coreius guichenoti. Next base: position 28,623,097 of record CM077171.1, read on the forward strand.
TTTTAAACGGTAGCAATAAAGACAGTAATAAAAAGGCTGTATGAATATCAGCTGCTGCTGGCTATTGAAATGATTGCTCCCTCGATAATAATATTGTATAATGAGCACACACCAGGTCTGCAGACACTAATTGCTTTATTAGGATTTTATTTGGAGCATGCCTTATCGATTTGGAGGTTTAATAGAGGTCTGTTTCATTAAGTGTTACTACCTCTGTTGACCAAACATCTGATAAATGTAACTTTTGCCTTATTTCTCTGCCATGACTGACTTCAAAGCTGTTAGGTAAAATTTAATAGCAGTAAGACAAATCTTTTTGACTAAAAAGGTGTTATTGTACTGCTGGTTGTCACTTGTCTGGCTATCACCAGACCAAGCTCAAATTAAGATTGAACATTGGTCTGGGAGTCTGCTATGTATTTTCTACTGCACAAGAGGCGTGATCAGCGAGCATAATTCAAATGACTCTGTATGCAATTGGATAGTCCTTCAACCAATCAGACCACAAGAGGTGTGATCAACGGGCATCGATCCATCGCTTCTCTATCCGTCATTGTGTTAAACCAGCCAATAGTGCACCAGGTGGATAAGCCAGTCTGTGATTGGTTCCCGCAAAAATGTAACAGAAGCAGTAGAAATGAATGTACAGGTTTCCAGACTGAGTTGCAGGGCGAAATCAAAACGCCGGCAGATCGGGCTGGGTTTACCCAGTCTAGGTTGTCACTGAAAAATCAACACGACATAATCTGAATTTGACAAATACATGTCTTAAATTTACTGTTATCTCTAAACAATCCCTTAAGAAAATGTAGTAAAATTGGTAAGATGAGTAAAATGAAATAGTCTAACTTGTATCTGTGGCAGTTAAAGTCTACTTTCTAAGACATAATATGCACTATATAAAAAAACAGCTACATTGAACAAAGCATGGTAATCCATGTTTTTACCTGTGGTTACTCTTAACAAAAAAAAAAAAAAAAAAAAAAAAAAACAGTTTAACTCGTTACTATGCAAGAAATTGTACATCTAGAGTTTACTGACCGTGACTGTGTGATACTTCTATCTCATCCATTCTCTTCCAGCCTGTTCAGTGTTTCTCAGTAAAATGTGATGCTCTCTCTATATAAAAAAATTTCATTATTTCCTGATTACTTGATTGTGTTACAGCATAAATGATTGGACTGGGACATATTTCATCTGTCCTCTTATCTTAATATTGTTTTCTTGTCAGTGCAATCCTGTGTCAGTTCTGATCAGGCTGTGTTTACAACCTCTTTTACTGTCATATCCAAAGTACAAACTAAGACCAAGCCTGTTGTTTTACTGAACATTTATGTGGTTTACGAAATTATGTACACACTATGTTCTATCATAGTCAAATCAATTTAACAGTTTTTAAAATATTATTTCTAAAATAAAATTCACACTTAACCTAATCCTATACAGCTCATGGTACTCTGTGTTGATGTGTAAATATGCATAATACTATAGCAAATTAAGTCTGTGTAATGTTATCACTAAAATAAAATGTTATTCTATATTATTATAATTAATTATTAACCTCCAACCTCCAAAGACTGGAGAGAGAGGTCCACGTCACCAAATGCTGCTTTCACGCTGATTCCAAAGGTCACTTGCTTTTGCAGGTTTCTCTACATTGCAGAAGTGCAGCATAATGGAAAATCTTAACAACTATCTATGTAAATATAAGGGCTATGTTTTCGCGAAAGGTGAAACCACTGAGGAGTACATTGACTCTCTTCAACATTTTGAGATTCGTGACAGTGATGTTTTTTTGGTGACATACCCCAAGTCAGGTAAGAATAAGATTAATAAATGCCTTATCCTTTTAGTAGTAAAAATGTTTTTCGGTAACAATTTAGAATAATGGTCCGTCATTAATAGGTATCTATGCAGGAAGTAATGCAGGACTAATGAGTAGTAGATATTTAGTAGATATTTTTTCACTTTAAAATAATGGTCCAGATCACTAGTAGTTTCTGCAGAGTGATTAGATAACACTTGAGTAATTACTTGAGTGATGCATTTTATGACTATATTCAGAGTAAAAAATATGACTGATTAAGTCTGACACACAATAATGTTCGTCATAATTTGTCAGTTAGTTAATAGTTATTAATGAGGCTAATCTCATTAAGTAATTATTGATTACTTAACAAGGAACTATATCCTAAATTTGATATTATTTACTGATTAGTTAAGCTTGTTTCTATATTAGTTAATAGTAGTAGCTGAAGTGTTAATGTAGTACTACTCATTAGTGCTGCATTACTTCCTGCATAGTTACTTATTAATGACGGACCATTATTCTAAAGTGTTACCTGTTTTTCTTGACATAGGAGGGGCATGATTACAGATTCTCTAAACAGGACACTAGACCAGAAGTTTCACACTTTTATTGTGAAAACTTCTATACAGACATCATTGTCTGTTATTGGCACATGCCTTTATGTTATGGCAAAAACAAATAAATTAAAATAAAAAATATTATTACACTTTAAAATAACTCTTTTCCATTTTAATATATTTTAAAATGAAACAGTTGTGCTGATTATTTTTTTTTTAGAAATACTTTTTCAGGATTCTTTGATGAGAACAACACTTATTTGAAATAGAATCTTTTGTAACTTTATAAATGTCTTTACAGTCACTTTTGATCAATTTAATGTCCTTGCTGAATAAAATAATACATTTCTTTCAGCAAAAACGGTTTTCAACATTGATAGCAAGAAGGTATATATACTGATCAGGCATAACATTATGACCACTGACAGGTGAAGTGAATAACACTGATTATCTTTTCATCACGGCACCTGTTAATGGGTGGGATATATTAGGCAGCAAGTGAACATGTTGTCCTCAACATTTTGCATCGCAGTTTGTTGCGTATGGGGCTGCATAGCCACAGACCAGTCAGGGTGCCCAAGCTGACCCCTGTCCACTGCCGAAAGCGTCAACAGTGGGCATGTGAGCATCAGAACTGGACCAAGGAACAATGGAAGAAGGTGGCCTGGTCTGAGGAATCACGTTTTCTTTTACATCACGTGGATGGCCGGGTGCGTGTGTGTCGCTTACCTGGGGAACACATGGCACCAGGATGCACTATAAGAAGGCAAGCCGGCGGAGGCAGTGTGATGCTTCGGGCAATGTTCTGCTGGGAAACCTTGGGTCCTGCCATCCATTTGGATGTTACTTTGACACGTACCACCTATCTAAGCATTGTTGCAGACCATGTACACCCTTTCATGGAAACGGTATTCCCTGGTGGCTGTGGCCTCTTTCATCAGAATAATGCACCCTGCCACAAAGCAGAAATGGTTCTGGAATGTTTTGAGGAGCATAACAACGAGTTTGAGGTGTTGACTTGGCCTCCAAATTCCCGATCTCAATCCAATGGAGCATCTGCAGGATGTGCTGACCAAACAAGTCCGATCCATGGAGGCCCCACCTTGCAACTTACAGGACTTAAAGGATCTGCTGCTAACATCTTGGTGCCAGATACCACAGCACACCTTCAAGTGTCTAGTGGAGTCCACGCCTCGATGGGTCAGGGCTGGTTTGGCAGCAAAAAGGGGGATCAACACAATATTAGGAAGGTGGTCATAACATTATGCCTGATCGGTATATATATATATATATATATATATATATATATATATATAAATAAAAGACTTTTGTAATTCCCTTTGTTCTCCCCTTTCTGATGACAAGGCATTATGAAAATAAATAAACTTTTACTATTGCACTTGTAACAAACTCCTAGAGTAACTTGAATGACAACTGGTCCCAGTCTGTTGAATTTGCGTCTAACCATAAAGATACATGTATGTGACTTATTTGGTTGCTTACATATTGAACCATATTTTGCAGGTACAATATGGACACAGAACATCATAACTTTAATTTGTGAGGACACAACAGACAAAAAATTGCCCAACAATCTTGAGAAGATGCCGTGGTTAGAGTACCGTGAAGGCAGGCCTGACTATTCCTTGCGCCCATCTCCACGGCTCTTTGCCTCCCATCTCACACCCACACTGATGCCACTAGGCCTTAAGGACAAGAGAGGAAAGTTAAATATTTAAGCAGTGTCATGCAAAAACAAAATCAATAATTTCTATAATAATAATGTATTATTTGTGTGTGTAAACCAAGTCAATGTCACCCACATGCTTGGTTATATAATCAAATGTTCGACAAATGTTTGTTTGGTCTAAGCCTCATTGTTCCTCATGTCTTTTAAAGGACAGATCATATATGTGATTCGAAATCCAAAAGACAATGTGGTGTCTTATTTCCACTTTTCTCACGTCTGGGCCAAAGCTGAGACTCCCAAAAGCTTTGAAGACTTTCTGGAGAAGTATCTAGCTGGAAACGGTAAGACCTACAGCACATCAGAGTATGTTTTAAACATTTTTTGGACTTTGGCTTGGTATTCCCAAAGTTCTGGCTTCTGCCTCATTAATCTGAACGTGACACAAAAGGTAAGGTGCAAGAGAAGACTCAATTCATACCTTGTGTTTTAGTTGGTGGTTCATCTTGGTTTGATCACATCCAAGAGTGGTACAGTAAAAGAGAGCAGTACAACATCCTTTTCCTGACATATGAGGACATGGTCATGGTAATCACAGCCTCAAAATATAGTATTTGCAACACACTCTTTAATACAGATTGTTTAAGATGTCTTTTGATACTGATGCATTTGGCTCCACGTTCAGGATCTCAGGACAGCAGTGGAAAAAATCTGCATGTTCTTGGGGAAAAAACTGGACGACACGGATATCGCTCGTATTGTGGAGAAGGCCACTTTTAAAAACATGAAGCAGGACCCCAAGGCAAACTATGAATTCATCCCACAAGATCTTCTACTTCAGCCCCAATTCATGCGCAAAGGTCAATGTTGAAAGATCACAATCGTGGAATGTGTAGACAAGCTGTATTCACTTATTCTGTTGTTATGTTTGTTTTGCGGTTGCAGGTACTGTTGGAGACTGGAAGAACACATTCACTGTGGCACAAAATGAGATGTTTGACCGGATCTTCAAAGAAAGGATGGAAAACTTACCACTGCAATTCATCTGGGACTTGGACACAAAGACAAAGCAAAGCTAGTCACACAAGAAACAGAACAAACATGATTTTTTTCTCCCAGTGGACATCAAACACTATTTAATGGTAATTCAAATGCTAAAACCTTCCAAACAAACCATCAGGGTTTCTGCAGAGCCCCATTGGCTATGAACCCCAAAGTGGTTTATACACTAGATTTTTTTTTTAAAGAAATTAATACTTTTATTCAGCAATAAACAGATTTAAATTGACAGCCAATATTTATATTTCAAATAAATGCTGTCCTTTCAAACTTTATATTCATCACAGAATCCTGGAAAAATGCATCACGAGTTTTACAAAAATATTAAGCAGTTTTCAACACTGGTAGTAATAAGAAATGTTTTTTTAAGCATCAAATCAGCATATTAGAATGATTTCTGAAGGATTGTGTGACACTGAAGACTGGAATGATGTAATGTTGCTGAAAATTCAGCTTTTCCATCACAGGAATAAATTACATTTTAAAATATATTTCAGTAGAAATTATTTTTTTAATTTAACAACACATTTCACAATATTACATTTTTTTTTTCTTTCAAGAAAACTTAAAAGTTGTACTATTCTGGGTGATGTTTGAAACTTATTTCTAGCAGTTCTCACATTATTGCCCCTTTAAAATGAATCATTTATTGTATTCCTCATTTGTAAGTCGGTCTGGATAAGTTTTGGATAAAAGCATCTGCTAAATGAATTGATGTTAAAACGTTTAAAAGTCTTGCCATCCTTAAACGGTAGTAAACAGGTTTAAGACTGATCTTCATATGGTGCTAAATTGGGGCAATCTGATACACATCTTAAGTTCGGTTTTAATTTAATTTTATGTAAAAGCATTTTTTTGTTTTATGACGTCAATTTCAAACCAATATTCATCAACAGTGTGGTTGAGCATATTTAGTTTCTTTAGGGCCAGAAACAAATCATTTAGCAGCTATATTTAATTACAATGTTAACTGCAGAACTTAATGTCAGACCATTCATTTACATTTATGCATTTCACAGGCACTTCAAGGTATGTTTATTCCCTAAGAATCAAACCCATGGCCTTGGCATTCCTAGCACCATGTTTTAACAAGATTAAATAGCAAGATTTTTCAGAATCAATTCTTAAAAGAAAGATTGTATTTGTATTGCCCTCCAGAACCTAATATATAATAATTAAACTTGCAAAAGCGTCCAAACCTGAGCGTGCTCATTTTTAAACAAACAGAGACATCACCACAGCACATGAATAATCAATTAACTTTATTCAGCTCTGACAGCATTGAAACACATAATGCTGGTAAATGTGGTAGTTAATGATGCCTTAATTGTCTTCATCTGTTGGAGGAAATTAAAAAATATATAAGAAACAATAAAAAAAAGTATGGATAAGCATATTGAAGTGTCAAACAATCAGCTATCCTTACCCTCTTCATCTTCTTCCTCGTCCTCATCATCCTCCTCTTCGTCTTCATCTGAGCTGAAGGTTCCATCAGGCAGGCTGTACACCCTAATTACTTGCTGTTAAGGAACACAAAAGAGAGTTATGCATTCACAATAAATGTAAATTATGGCAGCAAAATACTTTGTGATGTTAATTTTAGCTGTAATGCTGTGCCAGTAGGAATCACCTTGGCAACTTCAGACACAACGCAGGAGTGTAAAACAGTGCATTTGATTTCTACAAGATATGTTCATAATAAAGAATGTTTAGATAAATATATACAAAACATCCCCTTGAAAGACATTTGGCGCTTCTTAATGTGTTTCAGTATGTCAAAGATCTCGATTCTGCAATGCAACAGACTAAGTAACACATCTTCCACTTTACCTTATTAGGGTCTTTGAGGATGAGGTATTTGCCCTCCTCCAGCTTGCGACAGATGTCGATCACACAGCGCAGGATGCCCCAGGCATTCTCCATGCTCAGGTTAATTTGGCTGGCAAACTCGTTGGGCTTGAACTGCTGTGTGCCAAGGACGACATGCCTAGACGAGTCCTTGACATGATAACGGGAGACGTACCTAAAGAGAAAAGGACATGTAGTGAGAAATCAGACATAAAAATAACATGTAGAGACGGTGGTATTGTACTCACCCTAATTTGAGGTACTCAGATCCTGCAAGAATAGCACAGCAGGTCCAACGAGCCAATTTGTAGCTGTTGTTCTTCAGCTCTGTGGCTAGAACAGCTCCCCTCTGGGAATCCAGTTTCTGTCTCCAGTCCACTCCATTGCAGTACTGCACAGAGCACAGAATTATATCACCTGTATCTCTGAAATGGCCAAATACAATTATCCATCTCTCTTTTTGTGTCTTACTCGGGAGTCCCACTCGTTCAGGGTCTTGACATTGATGAAAGAGACTTCTCCGTTTGCGCCGGTCATCACTCCATCATGCTCACAGCGGACCATGAGGTCAATGTCATCCCCCAGCTTCCACCTCCGGTACCTGAGAATCAGTCAGGGCAAGTCAATATAATAAAGGGAAAAAGAAAGATTCTTGCCTGTCAGAACAAAGACTTAAATAGTTTAAAAATATTATATATTATATTATATATTATATATATTATATATTATATATTATATTAATTATTTTTTTTATTTATTTATTTTTTCTAAAAGGTACATCTTGAAAAAAGGGGTGGTCATCTTATATTCGGAACAATTCGTTATGTATGCATGCACGCATGTATGCATTAGGGGTGGAACGGTTCTCGGTTTAAAAAAACAAACAAAAAAAAAAACGAACCGTACGGTTCTCCACCCACGGTTCAGCACGCATGTGTACCGCGGTTCATCTCAAATCTGATGACGCATCTATAATATGGTTTGTTGAAAATTAGGTTAACAGAGTTAGGTTAATGTATGTTTCTGTCGATGGATACACATTCTGGCTTCCCAATACACTACAACAGCGAAGATCAAAAATCGTGGACAAACCAGTCACTCTTAAGCCCAATTTATACTTCTGCGTCGAGTGTACGCCGTAGCTACGTCGTAGGCTGTGTTGCACGCGTAGCCTACGACGTACCCTGACGTGCACCTCTCCAAAAATTTAACAACGCATCAATTCTACGTGGACCGCAAGCGCTGTGATTGGTCTGCCAGAATCCCTCCCTCAGGGGTACACATGCTCCCTCTGCATGTGTAACTGCATGTCGACGAGGACAAGGACGCAGAAGTATAAATGAAAATCAACGCGTAGCCCACGCCGTAGAGGCTACGGCGCAGGTCCGACGCAGAAGTATAAATCAGCCTTTATACGAGTGCATCTGCTCGAACATGACCCGTCATCACCTGGTGCTGATAGCGTGCGAGCGCAGGTGAGACCTGAACAGCACACGTTGTGTTTAAACTAAACTCATTTAAGCCTTGCCAATTTAAACATTCAATAGCAAGACGCGAAAGAGAACTTGGGAACACTGAGAGGAGATTTTTTTTGTGTGTGTGTGTTCTCATCTGAAAAGTGCACATGGTGCGTCGCAGATAGCGCGCAAATATTGAGTTCTCTTTCAAGTCTTGCGCTTGAATGGACAAATTCACTCAAAGAATGTCAACATGCCCGTCTTGGTGAGTAATCCTAGCGAACATAGTAGGTTATGTCTTAAGTAAAGTGTAAACAGTCGATAAAGACTGAAAATGTGTAACAGTATGTACTGAATCTGTGCATTATTTCTTAAAGGGAAAGAAGCCTATTCCTGCTGTCTGTGTTTTAAATGTTAATCAAACAACAAATGACTAAGAAATCACTCACTGCTCTTGACTGAATAGCTTTTGTAACTTCAATAATGATTAATCTTTATTTAATTTATACAGTGAAGATTATAATAAGCAATGTTATTTTATAATTGATTACTTTATTCAATTTCTGTACCTGAAAACTACTGTTAGATACATGAAAAACCAGAAAAAGCACTGTTTATTTTATATGCATCTTTGCTCTATTGTACGTATTTGTGCTGTTGCTTGTAGTTTGATTATTTGTTCTTATTTTGTTTATTTTTATTTGACAAATGTCCTAATTACCCTGAACATAGCACATACCGAACCCTAAACCCTAAAACCGTGATACAAACCGAACCGTGAGTAATTTGAACCTTTCCACCCCTAGTAAAAAAAAAAAACATAAGCCATACATACATACACATATATAGACACCATATTGTTCCGAATACAAGACGCCCACCCCTTTTTCAAGATGTATCTGAGGCTTTTTGAGGACCAAATCTCATCTTTTATAAAGAAAATGCTTTTATTTTAAAATTTTCATATTACATATTTTTCATATTTTAATTTTTATATTGAAAGTATGGTAAATACTGGTAAAATGTACCAACAATCACATTTAAAAATCACTTGATGGCATACCAGTTCTCATTTCCAGTAGATTTCACAATGACTGATTTCTCACCTTTATAAGCCTAATTCATCCATGTCAAAGCAGCCGCTTCGAAGAAATTGACAGGCAAGTATGTCGGTACGTAGCCGAAATAAGAAATGAGGGGCTTCGCTGGTGGGTATGTTCAGCCCTTTGGCGATATCCAGCGCCTTCAGCTGGATGACGGCTCTGGTTATGGGCAGTCCCTCATTACTTTTTTCGGCTACATACTTGACATACTCGCCTGTCAATTTCTTCGAAGCAGCTGCTTTTAGGACCACGGTAAGCTTTTCTTTGACTTTTAGCATTTTTAAGACTGTCTTTTTGGGCGCGCCATCTTGTAACAGTACATTTTGACACACTGTATTTCTTGGCTGCTTAATGAGAGTTGTTTGATGACTTACATGTTTTTGGCGCTCCCTACTGTTGCAGCCTTGCATGTATTATTGACATGTAAAAGTCTAGACCCTGAATATAAGACAACCCCATTTTTTCAGAAGTATTTCCAAGAAAAATAAAACAACTGTCTTATATATATATATATATATATATATATATATGTTTTTTTTTTATTAGCAGAGGTCAGCACATACCTGTAGGCAACAGACGCTACCTCACTCTTCTCCATGTCCTCCTCAACAAATGGGTTAGGATTAGGGAACTTGTACCTCTCCCCTCCCTGACAGCAAAGAAACAAATGCATTCACACAAATGTCTTTGTCTGAAACAGAATATGGATGTTAATTTATCATGTCAATGGCTGGTTTACTGTGGAAAAACACAAGCATACCATTCTAAGACACTGCTGGCTGAAGTTGTGGTTGATGTAGGTGGCTTCCATGGCCAGGTTTCGGGGGGAATTTAGGGAACTGCCCTCGTCCTGAGGTGGCTCATTCGCAGTCTCACTCACAGTAAGCAGGTCTACAAGGGAGAATGAGTTTAAGCTTTAAAACTTCACATATATCAGGGCTTAACGGTTAGGATCTGACCACAAGTAGTTAGATCTTTTTAGCCAATATTTTCAATGGTCCAAATAAAAAAAAATTGTTTTTATAAAAAGTTGCTAAAAATAAAAATATATTTAACATTTCATTTTTGTAACATTTTGATATGTCAGAGATAAATACATTTTTCATTAAACGCTAAAAGTTTGGGTTAATACATTTTTAATAGTTTATTAAAAACACTATAATCTCCAGCTTTTATTGCAGATTATTGTATGCTGTAACCATAACAGCTATAATTTCATAAACATTAAGATGACATTTAGTGATTTAAAGAATGTTTACATTAAGTGTTTATAATAATTAATAGTGCAAAGACTAAGGGTGGGCGATTTTGGACTATCATCTCTATCGCAGTTACGCTCTCGTGACGTTGCTGTGCTGCACTGTCATGAAAGCTTATTTGCATGCGTTTAAGCATTGTGGTTAAAAACAAGTGATTTTAAACCGTTGAAGCACAATAAGCAGCGAAAGAGAACTAATTTCGCTATATGCGCACGCTGTCTGAGAGACAGACAGCTGTCTGCCTGCTTACACCTGGTCACTTCATGCGTTTTCTCTTATTGGATAGCTATCCGATCGTGAAAAGACCAGGTGTAAAGGCCCTCCGAAACGCTTTAGAGACGCATTTAAATCCAATCATACAAACCACTTCCGGAGGTGGTTTGAGATGCATTCCAGCCGAAACAGGACAAGTGTAAATGCATCTGGTTGTTGAAACCACATTTGTAAATTTGACTCCTCCCAAAATGTTAAAAAAATAAACATGTGAGAGTGTGTTATAGGCTATATGACATGTTATAGCCAGATATGACAGCGCTACAGCAACACGCATCACCACAGATGAGCAGTATCTCTTCAGCAAGCCAATGCGCAAAATAACAAATGAAACTGAAAGTAAGTTGCAGACGGTCAACACAAAATCATCTTCATTAAAAGTAGTCTAAATAATCTTACCAGTGCTGATGCCGCTCGCTCTCCTATTGCTGTCTTTGATCTTGAAATTAGCTGATGATAAATAAAATGCAGCTCATATCTGTTGCTTTCGTTGATGTGAACTCCGTTAAATTTGCATATAGCGCAATGTGGATCAGATTTATATTTGTTTTGGGGAGAAACATTTATGTGGCCAAGTGTAAATGGAACTGTTTTAACAAATCAGATAGCTATCCTATCATTAAAAACACATGCAGCTCTTAAAGTGACAGCAGCCTAATATACATGCTGTCATCTGTCAATAATGTTAAAACAACAAAAGGGAGAAAAATCTCTCACTGCTCATGACTGAATCACTTTTGAAAATTTTATAAGATAAATTTACAAAAGTAATAAATAACGGTGTAAATTAATTTACACAGTGAAGTCTATGCAGTGTTTTTGTTGATATACATTTGATTACACAGTGTATTTCTTATTTCTAGTGCTTAAAGTTTTTCAGGCAGGTCTATTTCATTTGTCTTTGTTCCATTGTAGATTTGTTTTCCTATTGCTTGTAATAAGTTTCTTTGTTTTTTTTAATCAATGTTTACTTATCTTCAGTAAGCTTGAGAGTTTATTACTTAGGCTAGTATTAGTTTTGATATTCAAAATGGTTACAAGAATTATGAAATGTCAATGTCATCAAAAATTTATATCATAAAAACATTTAAAGCAAAAATAACTATATTGTGATGTATATCATTATTGTGAAATAAAATTACTCATACTGTGATATAAGATTTGGGCCATATTGCCCACCCCTAGCAAAGACTATAAAAAACACTTGCAATTTCAACAAAACCTGTTAACCAGCTTGATATTTTTGATTTGGTGACATTTAAATCTGCAGAATTTGCAAAAATAGTGCTCAAACTAGTAAGGCATAGAAAGTAAATGAATGAAAATTAATGCAATACTAGCTGGCACTCTCACACTGACCCTGGGCAATCCTTATTGTTGAGCCCTGCATATCAAAACAAGTGCAAATTTATAATAATCCCTAGAGCTAAACCAGAATATGGCCAGCATCAAGACTCTATTGCCTTTGACATCCATCGAAATGAGCAGCACTCAACTGAAGCACATTCTTACCAAAATCAGAGTTGTCTCTCTTGTCAAAAAATAGCTTGTTGCCCACACGTTGAACGATAATATCCCAGGAGTTGACCGAGCGTGTGCAGCACATCAGAGTTGCCAGGATGGCATCGGTGGCAAACACATTGCCCTGGGTCTTTGCCAGCTGTGGATGAGTTGTGTTCAGAAAAAGCTCAATTAGCATTACCATTTATACTAAAAAAGCCAAGACACATCAATATAGTTGTCAGACACCAGCAGCAATGACAACTGAAGTGGGCGAGTGCAAGTGTGCTTCAGAGTACCTTGCGGATCACAGGGTCATCAGTGGTGGTAACGGTGTGAAAGATCCTCTTGATGCTCTTGAGTGGTTTTTCATTACGTGTGGTGATGCGATCGAAAGCCTTGTCGTAGTACTCAAGAGCTCCACAGCACTCACTGAGAAAGAGAAAAGAGAATGAAGGATTCCCTCAAGAGCAACAAACTCATGAAATTATATCTCAGTGACATGGATGATGTCAGAATGCTCACATGTCGACCGGGTCAGCAACATCCATGTATCTCATCTTCATGAGCCTGGGAAAGTCCATCTCTTCCTTCACCTCCCAGTCACTGCGCACCTCCACCGAGGAGTCCCTGGGCTTGAGCTGAGCCTGAGGTGACCGGAATGTATAATGATATTAGGCCAATTGAGGAACATAAGAGGGGAAAGTGCTGATACGTTCACACCCAGTTGATACTAAAACTCAGTATTAAAAATGCCCATCTTGGTGAGGTATTAATGTAAACACAGTCAGTTTGTTTTAAAGTCATGATGAAACGCAAGTAGTGACATATCTTTTCTTCCATATTGTGACGAGTAAAACGGATTATAAAAAAAGAAAAGAAAAAAAAAAGGCAGGGGACTTGTTTCTATCCATCGGTTGTTCATTGGATTTTGAGATGTAGAAGTTGCATGCAAAAATTTATGTGAGCTACTGAGCTTATAGTCGACTGTGGAGTTTAGCAGAATTTAGCAGACTAAATGATTGGAGAAGTACAGTATACGTTATCAGAGTAGTCTGTCATTTAGAGTTATGACATTGATTAAACATTACAAGTTAGGGCTGCGTGATAAAACGATATTGATAATTATCGCGATATAATTTCTCAATAAAATTATAATAAAAGTTCGATAAGTGTTCAATATAATGTTCATGCACTGCAAATAATGCTGCACATGCGTGTTTCAGATCATCGCACTGGTGCCAATACCAATTTGCCTAACTGATAAGCGTTGCCATTTCTGTTGCATATGAGAAACATTACAGCGGCAAACGTGCCAAAAGTGAAAAAAAAACCAGAGCTGCTCGTTTGAACTGCATCACACAAATCATTTATCAGCTCAGCTCAAAATACACTGCAGAGTGAGTTTAGAGCAAATGGATTTATTTGTAAAACTGCGGCTTCAGTTTTCTGGTTTCGTTTAATCATGCGACCACTAAACAGCTGTGAGATCCAGTGAAAAGAGTTCTCCCATACAAACCACAAATCAAACGCCTCATGATTTAAATTTGTTTAAATCATGATGAAACAGCGCTGACACTCTCAACAACACTGACGTGGAAAACAAGAGAAACGTTGCGCGGCAATGATACAGTTAGAAGGCTTTTCAATCACCAACAATTAACATGGATTTACTGTAGTAACACAAACTGTAACCATGGTATTGCCAGAAATGTGGGATATTCATATCAAATTTTATTATATTATTAATGTAGACATTAAATGTATTAAAGAAATAATGAAATAATAATTACAGTATTTTTTGTTATTAAGCTAAAGCAGTTTTTGTGCATTTCTATTATACTAAATGTTTTTAGACTACTGTTTTTCATAATAAACACCATAGAAACAATATAGTTACTTTATACCATGGCAGTGAGTTGCAATGCATGGCTTGCCTGTGGTTAACATGATCCAAATACTATGGAAGACCAAATTTTACCCTATAAAAATTAGGCTGTTACAATTTTTTACAGATGTTACTGCTTTTGTTAATGAACATAAATTTACATCTGTATCTCAACTCAAGCTACTGCTTCTGTCACTCAACTCAAGCTACTCTCAAATGTCAGAGACAAAGCATGTAATATTAATGTGAAATGTTCACCTGTTTGGCAAGTGTGTCATCTTCTGATGATAAAGAGTATTCAGATGATAAAACCACAATTAACTGTCTGGTTTTTACAACTTTCACTCAGGAGCAAAAATCTGCCTTTAAACTTGAAAGAAATAAAGATTTGGCATCTATTGTGATAATTACCAATATCGACTGATATGAAAATTTTTATTGTGATAATATTTTGGCCATATCACACAGCCTTATTACGAGGTCAAAAAGAAAGGAATAAAGGAATGGTTAAATCGTTCAGTAAATGTAAAGAGTACGCACAATAATTTTTGGCGGACGAAATTTCGGTATACTTCCTACAATGGCATTTTCGGTTTGCCGCCCCACCCCTCAGTGTTCAGCGCTCAGGTTTCACTCTCTCGCAGCATTTTTTGTAACTTTGCGACAAGCTCCAAGATGAACAACTTCGAAGTGACTGCTCGAAGGCCGAGCAGGTAAGTCTGTACCGGCACCCAGTTAGCTCTGCTCCGTGTGCGCGCTCTCTGCTTAGTCGCTCACGGCCCAAGCAAACACTCCATTCATGTACAGCTCACGCTCACTCAAATAATGTGCTGACATGAAATTTCTCTGTAGTAGACTTGTTTCTGTTTGCAACAGCCCTACTGTGCTATAACATGGTGTGTTATAGCTGTACTGGGCAACGCTGGTAAATGATGCTACCCTCTCGTTCACTGATCCGCTCCCCTCTACACTCTAATAATAATAGCTTTGTAGGACTATACATTATTTTGATAATTGTTCAAAAAATAATTATGTTAAATCTGATTCTGTTGCATAGAACTGAATAAAGAATACATTGAAATTTTATATTATTTTAATATATTTTCTGTCCGATTTTGGTGTTACTTTAAATAAAAGTGTGGTTATTTTATTGGCTTGTATTTTTTAAATTCAGATTCAAAACAATTACTGAATTTAATTAAACTAAAAAAAGTCTAATATTAATACAAATATACAAAAAAAACTCAATTAAAATAAGAAATGAATAATTATTTTTAAAAGTCATTTTCTGTTTCAGCCCAGAATTAAGGTGCATCCCTAATAAAAAGACATGGATATGAAATTTCACTGAGGGTATTAATAAAAAGAAAAACAAATCCTGAAATAAAAGATCATGGCAAAACATGATGTTAGTAATAATGGTAATAAAGAAAAAATGAAAGAGATGAAACTGATTTATTTGATACCTGAGACTTCTGATCCCACTTTTGTCGAACGCCAAATTGCTTCTGGAATTTCTTCTGCAAGCGCATACGGTCCCTATTCAGAGAAAGATGAGGCTGAGTGTGTGTTGACTAGTTTGTGTGTGTGGTTTTCCTACTGGTTAAGCAGAACTCACCTTTCCTTCTGCTTGGCGCTCTTAGGCAGGGTCTGCATGTTGAACTGAGTAAGGGTCCTGCGATCTTTGTCTCTCCGAAGATTCCTCTGTAGAACAGAAGCACAGAATAACAGACTTTGAAAAGGGAGAACAATTGAGGATTGGAGAGAGGTTGGAGTAAGAGAGTAAGAACTTAAATGTTTAGAAAGCAGATCTACCTGAGCGAATCGCATACGGTTCCGCTGATAGGCAGTTTTCTGAGTCTTGGCTGTGTCCACCAACTGGAAGCTTGTTTCATCCTCCTCATGGAAATAAGCATACTGACTGCCGCCTCCAAACTGAGATGAGTATTTATCTACACAGAACAGAGAACAACAATTCTGACTGATAAGAGACTTTAGCAATAAAAGAGAGGTTGTTTTGTTCACATATAGCAATGACTGTGGGTGAATAAAAATGAATGTGCAAACACTCACTTGTGTATCTCTTATCCTGGTAAGTTGCTCCAGTCCAGTCAGCCACCTATGTAGAAAAATAAATCGCAATTAACTTTTGGGGAATAAAATTAGTTTTGATAAACTCCACATAGTCCACATTTCAGAACATAAATAATAAGGTTGGCCAGTGAATATTAAGAAGAATTTACCTTTCCCAGTCGGTCTCCTTTACTGAAAGGCTGGTAGGGCATGTCTTTAAACTTCTCAGGAACAGCACAAGGACCCCATCCTGACGGATTGTCCTGGATAACAGGTGCATGAAACTTTGCCATTGCCTATAAAATTAAAAAAAAAAAAAAAAAGTATGTCCATAACATAAGGCACTATTTAAATTCCATAAATATACTTGTATTCTCTCTTTTCTCTCTTCTATTTGAGCACTGATATGATTGTTTTATGATTGCACGTCACTATTTATTAACAATATAATATATAATACTAACAAAGTATGGAAAATACAATCTACTTGTAGCAATAATAACAGTAAAATAAAAATATGTATATACATCTATCAAGTATCATAAAGTCTTTCTGTGAGTTAACAACATCCTCATGCTGGGAAAATTTTATATAAACAAATGCAAGTTCTTAAAGGTGAAACCAAGGTTTTATTCATTTCATAATGTGTTTAACTCTTATACAAAAGCCCTCAAAGTTATGAAAAAGAAAAATGCAATCAATCTTTTTTTCCATTATAGAAGAATATGATCTACAAACAAAACCCTAGCCCCTTTAATGTTTTTGTTTCTTTTATTATGATTTTTCTGATGTATTTTTTCTGCTGTACTTTCACGCACCTGATCTGTATTTTGATATACAAAAAAAAAAAAGTTCTGTTATTGCCATGCTGTTTGTACATGATTATTTGTTCAATATAAAAAAAATAAAATAAAAAAAAAGTCTATCGGTGTTACCGGTTCCGGACACATGACCTAAAGTCTCGTTCTCATTGGTCGGAGAGTATTCTTTTGACAGACGAACAAGAAAAATCGAAATACACTACGAAAAGATTCTTATTTTTCAAAATCCGGCGTGGAAGGTTCATAATGGAATTATTTATTCGTGTTTTGTCGTGAAAAATAGCACTTGAATGAACAGGCCTTCGAATGTTCAAATCTATGATCACTGCCACGGAGCGCAGTTGCCTCTCTACGACCATAGTGTACATCCTCCAGGATTTTATAAGCCGCCATGATGAAAAGTCACACCGCTAACTAACTCATACACATGTACAATTCCCTCTCCCTTTTTGACGTAGTTTATATTTGTAAAAGCAGATGTCTTTAATCTACGAAGGTCGGTGACACTGTGTGAACAATGGGATCTGAACGATAAACAGTAGCGCGGAAGGATTGAGCGCGTAAAAGCAGCTGATTAATTGAGCAGTAGCGCACATGCTGCTCTCCTTACATGAGAACTAACTGATCTCCGTCATTTACCGCGGCTTCAGTTTTCCGTTCCTGACTCTCATAATAAAGTATTTGAGATAATTTCACACAAAACCTACCTTTACTGGAGTACGAATTCGTATTGATTCAAGGATGCACGACTACTCCCAGTAGTAGTGCTGTAAGAGCCCGTGCCGTAAAGGAACGCGTCACTTCAATTTTACGACACTTTACAAACAAAATAAAAGTCCACCTGATTTGCGGATGTGTCCGAAATAAAAGCTCACACTCTGAGCTGGGTAATATGAAGAGGAACAATAATTTAGACTTGCACAGTTGGTTTCAATTAAAATAGTTTCTATTTTCATGTTGTTTTAATTAATCTTGGAGTTCAGAAAAACATTAGCCTGAAAGCACAAACAGCCAGTTCAAAATTTAAATGACTTTACATCACACCATCTTTTTTACATAATGTTTAATGCTAGTGTGCCCGCCTTAGTGATAAATAAAGACACTTGATATTACCCTGTCGTTGGGCTTGTTGCATTGTACAAAAATTCTGGAGAAAGGTATAGAACATAATGTCACAGCCATCAATGGGAGACTATAGCCTACTGACATTTTCTAAGCAGTGTATTATGGGCCTGAATAAATAAATTTTTTTATTACATGCAGGCCCTGTTATTCGGTGTCTTTTGAGTTCTACTAAAGATCTGATCTTATTGCCTTAAAATGCTGAACAATATTGACTGTAAAGCTGTCTTAAACATTTGAATTAACATTGAAGCTGATTTAAAAATTAATTTTGAAGCATTTCACAGCATTTAAAACTACCAGATATCACAATTTTTCTTGGCCCAGGCCTGTGTATCCCATTTTTTGGATAACTACAACATTTTTTCCCCACATTGTTGGGAATATCAGTGACTTATATCTATATAGTGTATAGATTTTTCAATGATTCAATTTATTTTAACAATTATAATAAAAGTGGCATGTCCCTCAAGTTATTGTCTACTGTTTTTTTATGTTACAAGACTAAGTAGGAAACGTTTCAGTATTGTTTAAAATTTGAATAACTTTTTTTTCCCCAGTAATTAATATTTTAGGTTGAGAATGATTACTCCGAGCCACAAAACCCACTCAACTCCATTCATGTGCGTGTCAACCTGGCAGTGTTGAGT
This sequence comes from Coreius guichenoti, assembly GCA_039654105.1. Lineage (NCBI taxonomy): Eukaryota > Metazoa > Chordata > Actinopteri > Cypriniformes > Gobionidae > Coreius > Coreius guichenoti. Next base: position 28,642,204 of record CM077171.1, read on the forward strand.
TACCCATAGTGTAGGCGGCACAGTTTAAGGATATGTTTGCCAAGTTCCTGGACTCCTGGAGAGAAGCATGTTCACACAAAAACCAAGAAGTCCCAAAAGAAGGCGTCATGCAAAAGCCAAAAAAGAGTCTTTGTTGAAAGTACTTTACACAACATATTCACTTTGCAGTGTGTTTGCAGTCTTATATTGTGTATCTTTTTTGTGCTCTCTCACTTTTCTCAAAACCTCTACCGGATTAAGTTTATCCTGCTTTTTATGTAACATTTGTCATCTTGACTAGCCCCATTGCATCAGAGACACTCTTGTAGTATATGAAAAAAAAATCATGCATTTATTCATAGGAAAGATACTCTGATCCAGAATGAGCAAACACATATATGAGAGCACTGCTGAGAGCTCAGTTGAGTACAATGTTCAGCAAAGGGAGCCAGAATCAGTACTGCTGGCTGTCCGACAAACACACAAAGATCCCGTGGGACACACTGACATTTCAATATGAGTTGCGCTGTCTCCCTGTTCATTCAACAAAACTAATGAAGGCATTCATGTACCAAACTTGTCAAAGTTATAGATTGGTATTGTGTAAGCTGACAGCTTTACTGGGATACTTGCTGAGACATTCTGTATTAATTCCAATGAGGAAACATTGACTCTACGATATTGTAACGGTGGCTGTTTCAGAGGAACGAGAGTAGGATCCATATGCAGCAAACATTTATTTAAACAAACATAATAAAAGTAAATCCAGGCAAAACTGATAAATCCAGACATGATCAAAGACCGCACACACACACACACACACACACAACCCCCCTCACACACACACAACCCCACACAACCCCCCCCCCCCACACACACACACACAACCCCCCCCACACACACACACAACCCCCCCCCACACACACACAACCCCACACACACACACACAACCCCACACACACACACAACCCCACACACACACAACCCCCCCCCCCCACACACACACACACACAAAACCCCACACACACAAAACCCCCCACACACACAAAACCCCCCACACACACAAAACCCCCCCACACACAACAACCACCCACCCACACACACACACAACCCCCCCCCCCACACACACACACAACCCCACACAACCCCCCCCCCCCCCCCCCCACACACACACACACAACCCCACCCCACACACAACCCCCCCCCCCCCCACCCTTACGGAACAAAAATATATAGAAATGTACTGCAAAATATAATGAGATATATTACATAATACATTTCCATTTATGGGAAACTAGTGCTTATATTTTTCAATATAGCCTACTGCAATATATGCATTGACCATGTATGGCTATATATTGATACATATGAAATATTTAGAAATGAAGAGAAAAATAGCATTACATGTAATATTCATAAAGTTTTATCCTTTATTGTGCACATATATTGCACATACATGTTCCCATATAAATGTGAATGTTTGTACACACATATATAAACACATTCACAGAATGAGTTACAGCTGATTTCTAGTTCCCAGCATGCTTTGCTTCTGACTGTTAAAGGAGAGTGTTATTTTATGTGTTTTGCTCAATATTAATATAAGGGGAGATCTGTTAGTGTTTTAAGTTGTTATTTTTGGAATTTAAAAGGGTTTCTGGCATGTGCGAGTTTTTAGGGTTACCATTCTGCTGATGAGTAGAGCCTGTGGTTAGGTTGACGATTGGCCAAATACTATTAAGACTGACTTAAAACGTAATGGCTCTGTCCTCTTCAGCAAAGTCTGTGCTTAATACTTTAATACATGCAGGTGCACTTGTGTTTTTATTACAGTTTTTTAATATGCTTTAGTACTTTCACAAGTAAGGTGAAAAAAATTCAAACTGATCACACTTGTAACACAGCTATTCTTTCCAAACCCGGTGTAATGCTTTCATTAAGTTATTTTCAGTCCGCATAATCATTGTTTCAAACACAAGATTATTGTAATATGTAATGAGAACATTTGGTTTAGTCACCGAAACAACAGTACTTTCAGTTTAGTACTTTTAACAATCAGTTAATTCAACAGCAAACAATGCAAGATACTATTTTTACAGTAATGCAGGCTACAGTTGCCACATTATAAAATACAATTACATTACCTAACTTATGTAACTGAATCCATAATGTTATATATCTAGTGTGTTATCAAAGGTTGTGATGAAGTATAACAGCCATGAGAATTTGTTGCCATCCATCTCCCTTCTACTGATGCATCTCTGGTCAATCTGATGAACCGTACTGTTTCCTCTCCCTTGTACTTTATCCTTGCTCTATGTTCACAAATAGCACAAACTTTGAACATAGTGGTGGTCATCATCTAAGGTAAATCACTAACACCGTGTCCTAACTACACGCGACGCCGCGACACGCGATAAAAGGTATCTTTTCCATGTTAATTAGAGTTTTTGTCCTAACCAGCCGCGACGGCGACACGCGATGATTCTAGTTTAGAAACGGTTTCTATTTCTGCGACGTCGCGGCTGGAGCAACAACACAAAACATAATCTCAGGTAATGTTTATGTGCTTTAGTTAATGTTAAAAGCGTTTAATGTGACTTTGAATATCATTTAGTGCTCCCAGCTTTGTAACGTAGTCGTACTAAAAGCAACAATGGTTAAACAAATGGAAACGAGAACGTTCAAACTGTGAACAAACAAGTATATTCTATGACAAAAATTGTTTTAGTGACTCAGTCTGCAATATATTACACATGCAGTACCATATCTGATCACACATATATCTATATATATTATGAAGTGTATTATTCAATATATTGTAATATATTAACAATAAATATAAATATTATTAAATATACCATTAAATCATTTAATATATTGATCATTCATACATAGGGAAATATGTTTTCTTTGCGTAAGGGTAGCGAATGATATAAGCCTTTTGATCATCATGGGCACAGAAACTGTTTCTCTTTTTGTGTAAATACTGCTTTTCCACTGGGTTTAGTTTGATTATACTAATTCAGTTGCTTCCCTCATTAACCCAAATCGACCGGTGAAGTGGCTCTGGGGCTCCCTGATGCCGTCCCTCCCATGGCTTCCTGTACACATTTCGAAGAGCACCTGCTGAGTGCCGTCTCTTACATCATCAGACTATTTTAGTGATTCTCTCTCTCTACTGGTATTTTACATCTGTTCTGTTTTATCTGTGGCTTGATAGAAATGAGGCATATTTACACTCTTGGCCTCATTAGATGGGACTGGGAGTCCATTTGATGTTTTAGGGGAGCTGTTGCAGGCAGTGCTGATAAAAGGAATTGCACTATGGACTGAGCACCACTTTATTTTAGTGATGTTAAAAATTGATATGTGAAACTGAAAACAGATCAATTTCATTCTTCTTTCCCTTATAATTGCACATCTGGGTCTGCAGTCACACGAGGAATGCTTTTTATTATACCCTGTAGCAACAACACATTTGTGAGTGTTACCTTGCTAAGTGAGTGGGAACTGGGAAAGAATGTTAATGTTCATATTTGTATATTCTGTTTTATGTGCTAGCTTATGCCACACATGTGAAGCTCTTTGAAATCTTGAGCAATTTAGATTTTGTACAGCAGTGCGTTTTAATGTGACTTGCTGTGATTTGTTAGTCATTTAGCATTGAAATGACAATTTTGTCAGCACAGCCACAGTATAGCTTTGAAAAGAAAAAAAAACCCAATAAATTCTCAAACTAAGTGTTGTATAAAAGATGAAACCTTTGAAATTTGAATTTGTATAGTGTTATAAGCAAAATGGAAACCAGTAAACTCAAAACTTCAAACTTCTTTTTCACTTCATTGTACAATTTCAGTAAAGTTATAAAGTGAAGTCTGCTGTGTTGCCTTCAAAAAAGAACAAATGTTTGAATGTGATTAGGGAAAGAGCAAGAGTACATGATGAAACCACGATTTGATGGCAAATGCAGTTTAGAATTAGTGCAGATCATTCTAGGAGTGTCAATTATAAGAGATCTTGCTCACTAGACAATTTCAATTGAATGTGACAAAACAAGATAAATCTCGGTTCACAAGATCAAATAGTTCAATTTTACCAACTATCTAAAATAGGAGGTTTTTGACCTGTTAAGATATTTAAATTATGTCCATCTCCATTAGACACACGTCATATATTCCATATTAAGAGCACACTAACATAATAAAAACTTTTGGCACTTTTTATAGAGATAAATCAAAACTGACAGCTGGTGAGGTGTGAGATCAGAGATTTGACCGATGAGGTCATAACTGTCCACAGTTGGCTGCAGGGGGATAATAGGTGCAGAGAACCAATCAGACATCAACTGATTAAGAGTAATGGAAGTGTCTTGAGCAGAACCAGTGAGGAAAGGTCAACACAAGCACACAAACAAATTACAAACCAGAATTAAACACAAGTGTTTCCTCCTCTGGGTGTGTGGGAGTGTGGGAGTGTGTGGCTCAGGTATTCCTATTGTGGGGACAAAAGGATAGTAATACCTGAAATGTTTGACATTGTGGGGACATTTTTTGGTCCCCATGAGGAAAACATCTTATAAATCAGTGTTCCTCAAATCCGGTCCTGGAGGGCTACTGCCTTGCAAAGTTTAGCTCAAACCCTGATCAAACTCACCTACACTGTAAAAATAAATCCGTAAAATAACAGAAAACAGACTGGCAGTTTATTACCCGGACATTATCAAGTAATTTTACGGACATTTCTGTTAACCCTAAAACACAACGCAATGAAGTTCAAAATTCAAAATACAGGTAAAACACCTGTAAAAAATACATACGGAAAATTCCGTCAAATTAATACAGCATATTGTGTCCTATTTTTACGGATTTTTTAGAGTGTACCTGTGATTTCTAGTGATCTTGAAGACCTTGATTAGCTTGCTTAGGAGTGTTGGTCAGGGTTGGAGCTAAGCTCTGCAGGGCAGTGGCCAATGTACTAAAACAAAGTGCAATGTGCAATATGGCGGAATAAGCCCCGCCTCCTAAATAAAAGAGCCAAATCGACAATTGGTAAAGTTATTGGTCACTGCAGCTGCCCTTAGGCACTCCGGTTGCTATAGAAACAGTTGCATGCTTAGGACTGAGCATGGTCCAGCCTGAAAAATTATTATTTATTTTATTGTGTCATGATTTGAGCATTTGGAAACAAAATTTCTGACACAGTTGTTGTCAGATTTAATTGGTGATTTCAAATATGAAATTTAATCGTAAGCTTGGCAAATAGTTTTGGAGAATTTGATGTTTCCTTATTCAAAGAGATAGGAGCTGCACTTGCATGACTGAAATAGCTGCCCGAGAGGCGTTTCAAAGATGGCCGCCAAATGAGGATTGTTTTTGTCATCTAGCAACTGTGACAGCTGCCGTTGCCAAGTGACAGTAACGTTTGTACTGGACTTTGAAAGTTATATTAAACTGTTTGAAAACAAAACAGGGTTCAGTCTAAATATGTTCACCAAGGTCCATTTCTATATATAATAAAAAGTATAAACTATAGCCTATATTATTTTTTTTATTTATTTAATTTTATATATATTTTTTTACATTTAGATATTTGAGTAATTTATCCTCCTTATGTTTAAAAGTGTAATAAGGCAATTTCTCCAAAAAAAAAAAAAATTCTGTCTTCACTGGTGCGCAATTAATTCTTGGGTAGGGTAGGCGAAGGATCCATCTGTTGTAGCCTTCATTGCCCGGGAAACGAAGGGCACATTTCAAGGCCGCATTTGAAAGTGCCTTCGAATTGGGACAGCCTTCGTCGCACCGCGGTGACGCAATCGGCCTGCGAAAGATGCAGCCTCTGAATTGAGACAGATTTTGACTGAAGTGATAATTTCCAAATTTGGCATTCAATAATAAATCGATAATAAATCATGAATCGGTTAGTCTCGATTCGGCTCATATGCGCTCCATGCCTCCGCCAAATGGGGTAATCAGTGCAGTCGGACTCGAGGAGGAAAATAGCAGTCAGGTGGAGCAGAGAGGGTAAGGTCTCCAAGAAGAAGCAGTGATAGGCTATAACAAATTTACTCACCTGTTCGGGGCTTCAAGTGCAGGTCAGTTTTGTCTTCATTTAACTTAGCTAAGTGTTAAACTGCTAGCAAATGTTAGTAGCACCCCATTACTATTGTCAGTCAAAATACTTAATGCTAAAGGATATCACTATTTTCTATTGTAAAGTTACATTAGTAATTTAGCAGACAGACATTCACATTGATTTATAGGGAGGGAGCTAGCCTATTCAAAAATAAGTAACTTCAAGTTAATTTTATTAAGAATACTTAAGTAAAGTTCAAGTATATTTTTAAGTATACTTTATGTAGCAAGTATACTAATATATATGTACTAGTAATATACTTGTAAGAGTACTATTTCAATACTCCTTGGGACTAAATTGGCTCACTTTTTAGTTTATAAAAGTGTACTTTTAAGTATACCTATAAGTTTAACAGTAGTAAACTTTGAGTACACAACTAGTTTACAACTTTGATGATTGCGTTATTTTACGTTTATCGCTTGTTTCTGCTTCTTCTTCACCTGTGTTTTGATCTGGAGATTCTGTACTCTTTCAGAAGATGCATAATAGCGCCCACCTACCGTATAACAGTGAAAACATGGATTGCCGGAAAATTCTGTCAATGGCAGGGAAAGAGTGAAGTAGATTAGAAGTAAATTCCCATGTACACTACCAGTGGACAAGAATTCACATACTCAGAATTAGGAACATATCTGTTTTTCTTTATAAATCAATATTAACAATGCAAGTTTATAAGACAGTATGTAAAACTGTGGAAAAAAAGTATTTAATAGACTACTCAATCAAAAGAGTAACTAACACAAATACAAGCCAAGTATATTTAGAATACTTCATTAGAATTTTAGAAGTATAGGCCAAATATACTTAAACTTTTCTGTCAGTATAAGTCAAGTGTAATTTTGGTTGCACTTTATTTTACAGTACGTACACTTACGTGCACTTAAAGTGTCCTTACCTAAGAAAGTACTGGGTAATATAAGGTAACTACATTGGTTACGGTTAGGTTTAGGGGTAGGTTCAGGGTTAGTACCTAGCTATTACCCAGTTATTGCAATTACTATAATAAGTACATAGTATGTACATGGGGAACAGGACTGTAAAATAAAGTGCTACCGTAATTGTAAGTATTTTTCTGAGAAGTACATAAAAAGTAGACTGAAAGTATACTTTTATTTTAGTTTAAAAGAAGTAATCTTTAATTATTTTGCACATCCCCAGCCTAAGGATTTAGAAATGTTTTATGTGATGTGATGGCCATACAAAAAATAGGGTTGTCTGTGGTTTCAGAATTTGTTGTGGATGTATGGGACGGCCTGGATGAGTGTGAGATTTCCTGGCCTGAAATTTTGTCCCAGTCCAGCTCTGTATATCATCACTTTCTTCTTTCCATCTTTCACTTTCTCAACTTCTTTGATTCTCCAACCACCCACTTACCTGCCACTCTAACTAATATTACCACATGAAACTTTACTTTCTTTCTCCTTGTCTTTAGCTGCCAGCCTTTTGGTCTCTTAGCAACATGACTCATTTCTGATGAGACTAGAGTGATGTTGTCTAGTTTCAAAGTATATGTGATGTATAATTTTTTTTTTCTCTCTCTCTCTTGCTAAGTTAATAACTAACGATTTTTACAACAGAAATGGCACCTTTGACAAAGTACAACTTTCTTCTAGAGCTACTGTACAGCCAAAACAATCTTTGTTGCATTAATTTCCTATTATCACTGTAAAGCTGCTTTGAAACAATCTGTATTGTAAAAACGCTGTATAAATGAAGGTGACTTGACTTGACATGTAAATGATTATTATTTTTGTTTCTTTTTATTCAGGGTGTTAAATTGAAATGAAGCTTTTCAGAACAGTCTTGGCAGACAATGAATGAACAAACAGTATGAGGGCGTATGTGGGGAGTAAGATTCTTCTGAATCTCTGGAATGGCAGCGGAGACCCTCACCCTTCTGATGTACCTCTCAACGCTCTGCGATGCAATAGCTGTCTTTCCATAAAAGCCGCTATGCCTCTGCGGTTCTAAAGAAGGCAACTCAATCAATCCTTGCTACTCAAAGGCTGCTGTGCTCTGCAAATACTCAAACCGTAGGGAGACAAGATTCCTTGAGTGCTCCCTCAGTATGTGTTACTGAGAGGCAGCAAATTAGAGGTGGTGACATTTAATTTGCCTCTTTTGGTGAAGCGTCTCGCAGCACTCATGAAGGATTGCAATTAGGGTAGATGAGCTGTTTTACATCTTGGCCTGTCATTCATTTCCAGGTCGCCCATAGGTCGCACAGCAGTGTGCTGTACCTCACTAAAAGCCAAGGCAGCTGCCTGTTAGAGCCTGTAACATGGTGAGGATTTATTCAAAATGTATTGCTATGTAATGAGAAAGATAAGAGTTAAACATATTTCTGCATTTGATTACATGTCTGTTTCTGCACCTGTTTCACCAAAAGCGAGTCCTTAATAAAACAAAAATATTTTGTGCGGAAATGTAGCATAATGGCATAATTGGTGTAATTTGTCTCACAAAGAAAGATATCTGGGCTACACCTGCAAAGATAGATGATAAATTAATATTAATGCAGCCTTAATTTTCAATGTGTTTTTGAGGAGCTGCCTAGGAGAAAAATCCAAACAACCTTTGAGATTCTGTGAAGAAAAAATGAGCATGGGAGCTCTGATTGACACTTTGAGGTAACATCCTCTCTGGGCCTGACATCCTGCAAGTATTACACCTGCTTTAGCATAAATCTAAGAATTTATATTTGATTGGAAAGACTAATTGAGTTGTTGGCGGTTCTCCAGTGTTCGGGGAGTGAAATGATCAACAGCTGCTGCATATTAAAGGCCACCATGAAGCTTTTGGGGGGGGGGGGGGGGGGGGGTACACTAGATAGATATAGATACAGTGATAATTTGGAAAGAAAACTGAATGGAAGCCTACATGTTACTATAGCAATGAATGCAACTTTAAGTGGAAAGGGGCAATTAAATGCCACACAGGATGTGTTTTTTAATTCCATTGCGCTACTTTTATATCGTTTTTTAATGTAAACATCACCCTAGACCGTTAGACTGTCGCATCTCTTCTATACTTTTGCAGAGTATCGTGCATGACGCGGCTTTATAAACGCGGCACTCAAGTTAAAATAACTTTTAAAAAACGCGTCTCTAGACCTGCATCTCGCGTTTTTAACCGCAAAAACGAGTCCTGTATGAATGCCCTAAACTGATTAAAAGATAAACAGCGCATTCTTATTTCAGTGCTGTTATTTAAACAGTCAGTTTGCCTCGTACATTCAGTTTACAGCATCAACAGCAAGCCAAAGAGGGCAAGGTTTCAACTGAACTATGCATTTGCATTTTAAACACTTATGCATTTTAAACACTTAGCTACATTATGTTCTAGCTCTGTCCATGCAATAAATGCACGTTCTTAAAACAGCGATTTTTTTTTAGCTAATTTCAACTTGGCATGAATCACAAATCAAATCAGAGCTGTATATTAATATTTACAAGATACATATTCACGAATAGGCTACAACTCCTCGTAATTGCCTTAATAGCACGCAAATATTTCTGCCCGTTTTCGTTCGTGTGACTGCAGCCTCTGCTTTTCTGCTACAGGCTGAAGCGTGTGAGTAGCCTATAACGCGCCGCGCAGTTACTTTTAGCTAATAAAGGAAAAAATACTGCAAATTTCTGGTGTTATTTTTGTGATTGTTTGGGGCATACTACAGCCCTTCATCAAAACTTTCAACACATAGCCCATCTCAGATTATTTTAATCAATGCACAAATCGTAAAAACAAATGAACACTATCAGTTCCTAATTCTGATTGGGTGGGCAAGGCAGACGTTTGGGTGGGCTCAGCCCACCCCTGCCCATGCCTAGAACCGGTCCCAGTTGCACACCTGCTCTTTCTTGTGTGTTTTGCTGCAGTGTCACACCTAACTAGAACAGGACTATCTGTAATCACTAAATGCCATTAATTGTTGTGCAATATTTTTGAGATGAGGAAACGTGACAGATTATGGCATCCAGACCAATGAATGAGGACCTCTTTAGACAGGGAGCAAAAATTGCTTCTTTTCCCCCCATCCGACTCAAATCAGTTCCCTTTTTTGTAGTCTGAACAGAAAAACAAATTTGAAAAATTTTTTTGATTTCGCAAGCCCTCTCCAAACCACCTGTTACGGTCACAGCCATAACATAAAAGAGGGTCACACTAGAAAGCAGACAAACCATTAAGAAAGAAAGAAGTAACCAGTCAAATTACATCCACATGTAACACCACCAGGGGTCCGTTCTTCATACGTTGCTAACTCAGTTAGCTGGATTTGATTGTTGACAATTTGGCATGATTTATATTTTTTTGGTTCTTCGAAGCTCATCCTGGACTTGCTGGACTATCCTGGACTAGCAACAGGTCCGTAAGCTTAAACCTGCTCAGGAGCAGGCTTATTTCATGTAAACAGTATTAGCATCTTTTTAAGCGGCGTTGATACTTAAAATCTGTCCCAGCCGCTGCTACTTTGTTACAAGAGTTCCTTACCAAACCAGGGGCAATAATAATTTAAAATAATAATAATATAAAAATTAATTTGAAAATAATATTATAATGTTGTGTAGTCTATAATACTATAGACACAGTCAGTTTTACTGATTGAGAGATTTATTCGTGATGGAATAATTACTTTATAATATATTATGGGAGTGGCTTGATGCAGCGCAGGAGATGCAGATAACTTGATCTTGACCCTTAAGAAACTTTAATTAATGCTGTCATGTAACAAATCTGCTTCAAAGATAAAATTAAATGAATCGCTAATTACAACATTGAAATACACTGAACAAAATTATAAGCGCAACACTTTTGTTTTTGCCCCCATTTTTCATGAGCTGAACTCAAAGATCTAAGACTTTTTCTATGCAGAGTTGATGCCGGCTCTCTCACCTGGTCAAACTCTGTAACTGGCTTGGGCTCCGGGACGAACGTGGCCTCAGATGAAAGCTCCATAAAGGGCATAAGTGCTCGTTTTCCATGGTGGGCTTGGGCTTTGAGTCTGCGGTGGGCTCTGGCTCGTGCTCCACTGGGGGCGTGGCTGATCGATATGAATGTACTGTGCAGACTGCGGGTGCTGGCAATGGATGATTTTCCTCACTCTCACCGATAATAAAGGGGGATCCACACTGTATATAGGCCTAAAAACCTTGTGAGTACTCCTCGAGGGAACAATCCCCCTGTGAGAGGAAGAGGATCTGAACTGCTGCTAGATCCATGTTTGGTTTCCGTTCTTCTGTCACGGCGTGACAGACGTTGAGACAAAGATGAAAAAGGCATGGTTTCTATGCAAAGCACAAATTCACAATAACAAAACACTCAAGAGTTTCATAATAATCAAATGAGGCAAGGTAAACAAGAGGAGGGAAAAAAAATCAGGTGGAGCGAATTAATGAAACAATGAATAATGTCTCGGTTACATATGTAACCCTCGTTCCCTAAAGGAGGGAACGGAGACGTTACGTCAGTGACTGACGGAATGGGGGTTTCGCTTAGAAGCCTATCACCTTCGAGTTCTACAAAATAAGCCAATGGCAAGACAATGCCATGGGTCTGCAGAATTTGCATAGCGAACTCCGCCCACCTGAGTGGGTATATAAGGAGCCGTGCATGCAATCTCGCATTATGTTACCTGCTGAGGAGCCAAGGCTGAACACCCGGCTGTTCCAGCGGTACAGCGATTGTGGCACGGGGACGTAATGTCTCCGTTCCCTCCTTCAGGGAACGAGGGTTACATATGTAACTGAGACGTTCCCTTTCAGTCAGTCACTACGTGTTACGTCAGTGACTGACGGAATGGGGGTCCCTATCTAATCTCAACACAATGGCTGTCTTCCAGTGCCCTGCACAAGTCTGAGCTCCCTGCTGTGAGACTAGCACGATCGAAGGGCTAGGCTATACGCAAGAATACCAAGGTACACTGGGTAGCATATCCAGGTGGGATATGCAACACAATGCCTGCCCAAAGGGAGGACTTACAGAATACACATATGACCCGCGAACGGGATGCATATGGAACACTCTGAGGTATCCAGCCCGCAGGGTGGAATGTTTCAACCCCAGGGATGGCAAGGTGGTCTTGCCAAGGGAAAGACACGTGCTCAAGGAGACTTACCATGGAAATACACATGTGGGGGTTACCCAGAGGGGGAACCATGCACATGGAGGCACCTAGCCTAACACGAGGGCTGACCAACCGGGCATGCACTCTGGTGTCGACGTCAACAGTGCTGGAGCAACTCAGGGCTTCACTGAGAAACTCACCTGAGCAAAATAGCGCATGTATCCAGTCCGTGGAGTCGAATGGCGCAGCAAGCGATGACACCTATCAGGTCCTACTTACTCCTGGTGGAGTGTGCCTTCACCCCTAGGGGGCATGGCAGGCCTTGAACCTGGTATGCCAGGACAATACATTGGACCTGCTCCTCGTCCTCCATGATCTTGCACAGAACCTGTGCGAGAAGGCTCACTGGGGGAAACGCATACTTGCTTAGGCCCCGCGGCGCGCTAGTGCATCCTTCCCGAGGGTCCCCTCGTTCAGGGAAAAATACCAGCGGCAATGGGAATTTTCTGGGGAGGCAAACAGATCTAACTGTGCGTCGCCAAACTGTTCCCAAATCAGCTGAACCGCTTGGGGATGGACTCTCCATTCCCCAGGACATGGCCGATGTCGTGAGAGCTTGTCGGCTGCACGATTCAGCTCGCCCGGGATGTAAATGGCACGAAGTCAAGTCAAGTCAAGTCACCTTTATTTATATAGCGCTTTTTACAATGCCGATTGTTTCAAAGCAGCTTCACAGTGTTAAACAGGAAAATAATGCAACAGAATTTGATTCGGCTGTACAGCCGCTCTGGAGAAAACGGTGATGTCATCCAGTTCATTTCAATTATCATATAGTGTCAATGCGGGCAGATCAGTAATATAGTTGAATATTTAGTGCGACCTCAGATGCTTCTGACTCCATAACAAGAGATGGCGGGTGAGTTGCGACATACGGCGGCAGTGTAGACCACCCTGATGGTTGATGTATGCTACTGTCGCCGTGTTGTCTGAACGGACCAGTACATGCTTGTCCTTCAGCAGCGTTCGAAAACGGTGCAGGGCTAGACGTACGGCCAGCAACTCGAGGCAATTGACATGCCATAGGCGCTGGGGTCCTGTCCAGGAGCCCGTGGCAGCATGTCCATTGCACATGGCACCCCAGCCAGTGGTGGAGGCATCTGTTGTCAGAACAACATGCCTGGACACTCGTTCTAAGGGCACTCCGGCCCGTAGAAAATAGAGGTTCGACCACGGGGTGAAGGTTTGACGGCAGGCCTGAGTGTCTGGCACCCGGAGCGTGCCATGTTTCCATGCCCATCTCAGGACTCGATCGTGAAGCCATTGCTGAAGCGGTCTCATATGAAGCAGTCCGAGCGGCGTGACCACTGCTGTGGATGCCATATGCCCCAGGAGCCTCTGAAATAACTTCAGTGGAACCGCACTCTTGCCCTCGAATTGACTCAGGCAAGTCAGCATTGATTGTGCGCGCTCGCTCGTAAGCTGCGCTTACATGGCGACTGAGTTGATTTCCATACCGAGAAAAGAGATCCTCTGCATGGGGGAGAGTTTGCTCTTTTCCCAGTTGACCCAAAGGCCCAGACGGCCGAGGTGCCGACGGTGGAACAAAAGGAAATGGAAACCAATAATTCTCCCCCGGCCCTCCACCGGGGGAAGGATTGGCCCTCCAACCATCTCCTGGAGAGAACTGCAGCCTATCTCTGAGCTGTCTCTGAGCTGTCCTATCTCAGGAGCGCCGCTTTGCCTGGCGTTTGGCAGGCTGCGGGGCAGGCGCGGACTGTGGCGCCTTCCTACGGCGACCTCCACGGTGCGGCCCAGGTGAAGGCTGCTGCTGGGGCCGGGTGGGAGGGGCAGGAGCCGCAGGGGGGGCGCCCTCGGTGGGGAGCAGGCTGAGGCATCTGAGCCGGCGGCTGGGTTGAAGCAGCAGCAGGCCGCCGGGGCAGAATATGTTTAATCGCCTCAGTCTGCTTCTGGGCGGCCGAGAACTGTTAGGCAAAGTCCTCGACCGCGCCGCCGAAGAGCCCAGCCTGGGAAATAGGGGAGTTGAGGAAACGTGTTTGCTCAACCTTCCGCATATCCGCCAGGTTGAGCCAAAGGTGCCTTTCCTGGACCACACAAGTGGACGACATCACCTGTCCCAGGGAGCGTGCCGTCACCTTCGTCGCCCGTAGGGCGAGGTCGGTGGCAGTATGCAGCTCTTGCATGAGCCCCGGATCAGCCCTGCCCTCGTGCATGTCTCTGAGCATCCGTGCCTGATGAACTTGCAGGATGGCCATAGCATGCAAAGAGGAGGCGGCCTGCCCTGCAGCTCTATAGGCTTTGTCCACCAGTGTGGACGAAAACCTACAGGCCTTGGAGGGGTGCTTTGGGTCGCCGCACCAGGTGGAGGCGCTCTGGGGACACAGTTGCATCACCACAGAATGCTCCACCGGGGGGACCCCAGTATACCCTTTGGCCGGCGCCCCATCGAGGGCAGAGAAGGCGGAAGAGGTCGCTGAGTGATCGCGAGAAGTCAATGGAGACTTCCACGATTTCATGACCTCTTTATGCACCTCCGGGAAGAAAGGAATTGGGGCTGGGTGCTGACGGACGGCCGCACGCGCCGCCCCCAAAACCCAATCTTCGAGCCTTGAGCGCTCGGGACATGGTGGAGGGTTCCACTCAAGCCCGATGCTCGCTGCTGCCCGGGAAAGCATGGCAGTCAAATCTGGATTGGACTCGGGCAATGCTGGCACCCCCAAAGGAGGCAGCACAGCCGAATCTTCATCTCCGGATGACTCAAGTCCACCTTGTGATGCGGCAATAGACATGACGTCATTCGCTGGGGCGCTGAATGAAACTCTGGGCCCGCCACGAGACTGGCCAACCACCTCATCCGGCAACACCACGGGTTGCAATGTGCTAGAAGGGGGTGTGGCCCGAGGAAGATTCGTCGGGTTGTTCCACACCGTCACCCTCAAATCACCCTGGCCACCAGCCAAAGTATTCACTCTCACAGAGAAAATTGGGGTGTGGCGGAGGGGACCCTACCTTTACGAAGGTCATTGAGTCTAGACCGCAGCATTGCAATGGTCATGTTCCCGCAGTGGGAACATGACTCATCCACGAACGCTGCCTCAGCGTGCTCTAAGCCCAAACACGCCAGGCAGCGCTTGTGCCCATCAGAATTAATCTGCCTACTGCATCCAGAAATACACAGGCGAGACATCTTTAAAAAGATGCGCCGCATGCAGTTCTTTTAGAGGGGAAAACTTCAACAGCAGTGCTGAAGTGCCCAGAGAGAAACACACACACTGTGGCAGATCACGGCACAGACCAGCAGCAGGATTGTGATCTCACTGGAACACGACATCACACCAACACCGCTGAAGAGTCGCTCGTCTCGTAGAGAACTCGTTGAAGGCTTGCAGTGGAGACAAGTGAAGAGAAACACTCGGCTCCGAAGCAGAAACATAATGCGAGATTGCATGCGCGGGCGGCTCCTTATATACCTACGCAGGTGGGCGGAGTTCGCTATGCAAATTCCGCAGACCCATGGCATTGTCTTGCCATTGGCTCGTTTTGTAGAAACTTGAAGGTGATAGGCTTCTAAGCGAAACCCCCATTCCGTCAGTCACTGATGTAACGCGTAGTGACTGACTGAAAGGGAACTATGGTAACAAATGCCAAAGGAAACAGACAGGGAAACAAAATGAAACAAACTAAGAATACAACTAAATCTAAACTCAAACTCAGATAACATGACATGGTGGAGACATGGTGACATGGTTGATAACATGAGTGTCAGGAATTTACAATTTTATTAATAATATGCAAAATTAAACTATTTTATGAAAGCAAAATTATTCCCTGGATAATTTGTTTTTGTTTTGTTTGTTTTTTTCACTTTTATGAGTTTTTTTTTTTTAAATACATAGTTCAGGCATGAAACTCTAACTGAACACTGATTGGTTCTTTCAACACTGCAGCACCAGCAAATCAGAAGTACTTCCAAATCCACGTAACCATATATATCGTACACTGATAAAAATGAATCGTAACTGTAAGTGTAACATAAAATAATCATTATTTTTTACAAATAAATCTTTGTTTCTTACTTGGATAATTTGAGTAGCCCACTTAATTTGGATTTGTAGCAAAAACATATTTTGTATAATTATATATCGCACTTCTTATCCTGAGTAATCTAGACAAGGCTTTGTAGACGTGCATTTCCAACATACTATTTAAGTTACATTTACTTAAAATATTTACTGCTGGATTTGGCTGAAATTAACCCTTTTCACATTGTAATGTTTTTTTGCTTTTGAAGTGTCACAATGCGCTGCTCGCATCTTGCTGTAATCTTGTCTTTATTTATTTCCTTGTTTAGAAGGATTTTTAGGATTTTTTTTTGTTTTGCTGATGAAATGGAAGCACTCACTCAAAACGAGGATGTTTGCCGCTTGATCAATATTATATTTAAATTAACATTTTGTCACAACTTAATTTTATTGTGTACAATTTACTTACTTGGGGTAAGGAGATTTCTAGTTCCCAGAATGCTTTGTGTGTGTTAACTGGAAAAGAACTTTTTAAATTTATTTAGGCAAGATAAATGAAGTGGAAGGCTAGTTATTATTGTTTAATGTTCTATTAATTTGGGATTTAGAAAAGTTTTTGTCATGTTGGAGTTTTGGGGGTTACCGTGGTGACGAGTGGAGCCTGGCATTAGGCTGACGACAGGTAGGCGCAGTGCATCAGATGAATTGCTTTGCTCAATGAGCAACTGTTTATAGCAGTATTGTGGTTTGTCTCTACTGCACACTGCTTATTTCATATAGTGAAATAGAACTAATGCATGTCATATAAGGGTATTCACTTGAGTTATTTTTACATCTAATTTTATTGGCGCTTAGTTGAATTATGTTTCTGCTACACAAAGTATTTAAGTTGTGTTTACGAGGAAAATTGAGTTGAAATTACTTAAGGGTGCATGTTGAAGACATGTAAAGTCTATTTGGTCAAACACAAATTAGATGAGTTCAAAATACTTAGAAGTCTGATGCAAATAGTTGCCTCAATTTTTGTTGAGTAAAACCAAGGCGATATTTTTTACAGTGTACCCTAGCCGGCGATCGGCACACTGCGCGATGTGAAAGCACTGTTATACCTCCTCCTCCCCAGCGCCACCTGTAGAGATCTGCTACTGGGGTTCTACCATTTCTTGCAGCAGCCTTTCCTTCGTTTGTTGGCTAAGCTGAACAAATTATTGTATTTGCTCAGCAGCAGCGTAGCAGATCTCGCCTGCTAAACTCAAGCCTACTGTATGTATATTTCATGCCCCATGCCAATAAATGCTGGTTGAAATGTATCCACTCCAAGAGTTGTCATGACTGAACTAAACTAAACCAAAGCTTGTCACCCATTTATGTCAAATGCATCAGTTGAATCAGTTAACTGAAATAAATTCTCAGTTGAAACAATTATGACTATTACATCTAAATTCAAATCAAATACAAAAGTAGCTGTAAATAAACAAGAAAATGCTTGAATAGAATATATTTGACATAATTGGTCTGTCTACGTTAAATTATACAGCTTACTTCAGTTAAGATGCGGTCCCATTAAGGAAATTTCAGGCAAATCTAAAAATAAAATCACCGAACATGAATGTGATCTCATCCTTTTATAGCATATTTTGATGTATTTAGATACCTATACCTACAGCTCACTATGGTGTCTATGGAACCACTAAACCCTTAACTAGAGACATACAGAATATTTCAAATCAAATCAAAAATCTGGTAATACTTTCTAGTCCCCTAGTTTCTAGTCCACTTTAGACATTCTACTTGTCACGGTTGTTTGTTATTTTACCTATTTTTGCTTGCCTGTTTGAGTTCTCATTAGTCTCCTTGGTTACTGATTGATTTGTTATTCTGTTCAACTGTGCCCTGATTAGTTCCCTTTGTTTTCCTCTTGCATTTATACCCTATGCTTCAGTCTGTTCCTTTGTCCATTTTTCTCGTTTATACTAGAGACTGTGTATTGTATTTTGTGTAAAGCACTTTGCGTTGCAGCTTTAAAAGTGCTATATAAATAACTATTACTACTAATAAATTAACTATTACTACTAAAATTACTACTAACTAATACTACTATTCTCCAGAGTTTTCCTGAGTGTTATATATTAAAAGATATTTGTCATCGTATTCCTGTCTTTGTGTGCTTTGTACTCAGCCACACGTTACACTACTAACTATAAGTAACTTTGCAACTACATGTCAACTACCAGTCATTAGAGTATTAGTATAGGCTACTGTCTGCTTAATATCTGCTAACACTTTAGTTTAATGGTCCCCCAACAGACATTCTACTGACTATAAGTAACTTTGCAACTACATGTCAACTTACTCTACTTACCCTAACCTGACAGTCTACTAATACTCTGAGAGTTAGTTGATATGTAATTGCAAAGTTACTTATATTTAGTATAATATAATGTAAGATATATATAATGAAATAACAGATTTAAAAAAAAGAAAAAGAAAAATTTAAGGGCCACATGTTAAGTGTGGATCATTTTTGTCACATTTCCGTGCCATCTCTTAGCCTGCAGAGAAATATGCAGTTAGATGTCAACCATTGTGCTTGTATTTAAACCTGTTCAACTCCACATAATACACTTCAGGGCCTACAGTACGAGAGCGTGACCTCCAGCTCTGCTGTTTTTCTGTTTCTCAAATCTCCACTTCTACGCTTTGTGTCTTTGTCCATCTTTCATGTCATGATACAGCTTCAGGAAGTGTGTGTATACTTGGTTTCCAAGAATCCTGCAAAGCGTTTTTTTTTTTCTATTCCCAAACACCAGAGTAATGAACACCGTTTCACAAAAGTGGAAATTAAAGAAAGGGATTCAGGGAGTTTGTAAGCATTTAATTGAAAGAGAAATTACTAGATCTTTCTTGCTGACTGATGAAGCAGCCCATATTCTCAATTTCAGCAATATCCACACTATAATTGGCCAATGAGTCACTCCACTGAAAAATGTCTGGATAGCTTAATTAGGAAATTTGTCATTAGGAACAATGTGATCTGAACAACTACATTAAATGAGTAATGACAACAGAAATTATTTCATAATACTCGCTTGTCTTTCTGGAACAGGGACAATTGTATGTTTTTACAGATAATACTGTTTTTTTGGTTGTTTGTTTAGGTTTTTTTTTGTTTTTTTTTGTTGACACACCTGATTCAATTAATCCGTTAATTTAGAGCACTAATTTCCTTAAATGGGGATCAAATAAGGAAGGCATCCAAAACGAGCTTTCAGCACTGAGACATTGCTGAAAGCTACAGATTTGCTTGGGGCGCTGCAACACTTATTTATTATTGGGTTTAAAAAAAGAAACAGCTAGACATTGACATTGATTGACTGCTTTTATTGCCTTAAGTCTATGACAAGAAGGACTATTGATCTCACTTTCCTCTCACATAATTACTTCAGCTTTAAAGGATTGACTTTTCTTTAAAACAGTCCTTGGTTGGCATTGTGTAATCACTGGCTACTTCATGCTCAAACATCTCTTTAAAAAGGAGAAAAAAGCTTTACAAACATACAAACAAATGCATGGCTATGTAATGTTCCACTCATGGTACTCAGAAATATGGCTTCTATTATGTCAAGCTAAATTTGGTTGCAGGTCATTTGTTAAAGAACAGGTTCAATTGTACCCGTTTTCAATGCCTGCAGTGTTGTTCTTGATTTGTGAGGAATGGCATCCTATTTGTTAAAGTTCTCTTCTTTTCTGATCAATGTCATAATTATGATTTATTTTACCAATACAATCGAATGCAAACAGCCAAAATAAATCCAGCAGCTATGATTAAAAAGAAAAAGAAAAAATCATTTGAAATAGGCTACATTCAGACTGTCAGTCCAAATCCAATTTTTGTGCATATCAGATTGAAATAGCAAGTGTGAACTGCAAAAAAAAAAATGCCTACCCTACCATAATGCAGATATTCCGGAAAGCGAAAGAGCGTCATGGACACAAGAATCGGATACACAAATAATCAGATTTGGGCTGATAGTGTAAGCGTAGCCATAGTAGGCCTATGTCTGGGCCTCTAGGCCAACGATAATTCTAATTTGAAGAAAAAAATAACAAAATGAACAAAGCATACAAAGCACAGTCACAGAGACAAAATATTTATTTATATATAAATCTAGAATTTGGTACATTTCAGACTACACACAGTGATTTATATGAAAGGACTCATTTAATCTAACACAAAATACACCCTTCAGTGTTAGCAAAACAATTCAAAAAGAACATTTTAGCTAATACCCAAGTACATGAGTGCAGACAAATGTGTCTCATTCACTGTTGTTTGGCAAATGTTCGAACGCAAAATCCAGTAATTTCAGTAGGAATCCATGTGATGGAGAATTTTGCTTGAAAACGAAAGATTTTCGTAATGGGTTCAAGCTGAAATTCACTGCATTGACCAACAGAAAGCTGCTTGGTTTGAAAGTGACTTATGTTTGGGCTTTGATTTCACACGTCACTAAACAACTAACAATAGACAATGTCTTTTTTGCCACAAAATTTCTCTCTTAACAAACCTCAAGGGGGCGAGAATTACATTCAGATGTCAATGATATTAAACCGAATGTGTTGGTTATTATTCTGGTAAGTGGTATAAATATACTAACTTTAATAGTATTTTTTCATTGGCTTTTGGATTATTGCAGAAAATAAGCTCTGTGACCAACAAAAGTTTATGATTCGTACATGTTTTGTTCGTCATGATAATCTCAATTAATTTTGAATCCTAAATACAATTGTAAGCTTAATGTAGGCCTGCTATAATGAACTAAACCACAGTCGCATGACTCACGAAGTCATCACTATCACAAAGCTTCTGACAAATCTTTTAGTCTTTATTTAAAAAAGTAGTATGATTATAAACACAATGAGGCTATGAAAGTGGACTAGTAAATAGATGAGCTTACCTGTTCGGCATGATGATGTTTAATGTCCCCGACAACCTTTAGGTTGCCACTTGTTTTCAATACAAGTAAAAGCGTTAACAAAATCACAAGGGGGTATTACTGGTGTATATTTATGTTGTAGAACAAAACGTAAAAATATCTTCAGCTTGTGTTAACCACAGACCTTATTTCAGGCGTTTAACCAAAAACCCATTAAGAAAACCCATTAACTTAGAAGTGCTAAAATGCTAAGTCGTTTCTAGGTTTTGCCCAACAAAAATATCTCTATAGCACCTCTTGTGGCAATGCTGAGAATGCAACATGTACTTGTGTGAAATCGAGTCTCATGGTAAGATGCATCTGCGTTCATGTACTTACATATTTCAAACATTTAAACAATTTGAAATGAATAACCCTTCAGTGAAGAATGTTTTATATACTTTAAAGAGCTGAAACTAACAGAAGATATACATTTGGTGTTACAGAAAAAAAAATTGCACATAAAAATGATAAAGTATACTGTCTAAGGACACATGGGCAACTATGTATTTTTATCCTTGAGCAAATGGCTTTGTTTGCACAAGAGGCCCATATAAGTCTGCGCCAAGAAATGAATAATATCACAGCGTTCACAAGCAGCCTTCAGCATTATTCGCCTCTTTGTGCATCCATATCATGTGTGGGTGGGCCCCGGTGGGTGTCAAGCGTCCAGTGAATCACAGAGATTCATTTAGATATGGAGAGCGGTCCAATCATAAGGTCACAGGATGGGCGCCTCTCTTCCCACAGCCACAAACGGCAGCTTCTCTGAGCGGGTCTATAGTAAACACAGTGTGCAATAAATTTCACATAGCACAACAATTAAAAAAATAACCGGCAGAATAACATTGTCCCACATTTTTTTACACATTCTTTTTTTAATATTTAAACAATCAGCTCTGAACGAAAGCTGTGAAATCCACAGAGTCATTATGGAAATGGTGATAGTTTTCTCTCTCTCCATAATGCATCTGCAGTGGCTTTCTATACGCCTCCAAACCCATCTGAGTGTAAGCCAGTGCGTAGGAGGAGGTGGCGTATATAGGGCGCTGGGGAGTGTAGTTGATATGTTAGTGCTTGCTATGATCTCAATTGTTAACGTTTATTTATAACACTCAGAAAAGGGTATCTGAATGTCACATAAGCATATTACGGCGCTGGGAAGGGACACTGTGGAATTTTAATGTTTGTTTAGCATATGCTGTCTGTGTGTGGAATTAGAGCATACATTACATTATAATTGGAGGCACTTAAACCTCTTTAGCTGGTGTTGGATAAACCCAATGGTCCTAAGGTCAGGCTCAAAAACCTGGTGTTCTTTTTTTTGTTCATTATTGGTTCACCCTGCTGTTCTAAACTTGCATGCCGTTATATTTTCATTAGAACACAAAAAGAGACTATTAGAAGAATCGCCACACAGCTCTTTTCCATGCAATTGCAGTTGCAATGTCTTTCAAACTTTCAAACAATTATCAGTGAACAACAACTTAAATTTCGGTCTGACTGAAAAGTCTAATTTTGAAAGGCATATGAGTTTGGAATGACTTGAGGGTGAGTAAATAATGACCTTTTCATTTTAAGTGAACTATCCCTTTAAGCTCAGTACCTGAGTGTGTATGTTTGTCTTTTTGGGTGGGATGGGTAAAGGGGTGGTTGGGTGGGAATTAAATATTGGGTAGTCCAACGGTGATGCATTAACAGTATAATAATATATCATAAATAGTTGAGTATAATATATCATAAATAGATGATGATCTAGATAATGAACATTCAGTTTTAGGGTCGATGATCATGTCATGTTGAATATTTGTGTAATATTTAAAAAAAATGTCAATAAACAAGAACACAACTGATAGACAGCACAAAACTGTATAATATAAAAATGCGATTCAATTGAATTTGAAGACCTGTTTGCAACAGAATTCAATTAGTGTAGAATACTTACAAGTAAGGCAAAAAGCACATACAAAATGTATTTACAGAAAACTACAATCTGATGCAGGAATTTGTGTTATATTAATATGCTACAAGTCTCACTAAGTATGTTTACATGCACAGTTATAATCAAGCAAAAGTCCATGTAAATGTACTTAGTGATCTAGTGCCCAGTCGTAGCCATGGATTCATTGCATTGATTAAATCTCCTAAATAAATTTATAAAAAGGCACATAGATGCTTCACATATTGTGGTGCTGGTCCCATTTAGGTACTGATACCATAGAATGCTGCTGAAAACCCTTGTTTTGATTTGCCAACTCCTATAAATAAAGCAGAATCCATTGTGGTTTTTTTATATTCTGTTTAAGAATTGTACACTTCCATATCATTAAGTCTAATTACTAGTAGGAAATTTCATAGTAAACTCAGACATTAAGACGAATTGATAGACTCCAGGAGGGAAAGTAACTACAAACTGAACAGATCTCAGGGAGGCATGTACAATAATACTATTTTTCCAGCTGACACAAATCACAAGTTTACAAGTAGCTGATCTCCAGTGAGGTGTTCTTTTCCACCGGTTCCTCTGGCAGCGTTTTCACATTCCCATTTTTGGCCCCGTTCAGCAAGGTTGCAGCAGGTCCAAATCCCGGTCCTTTACCAACAGCATCCCCACCCGTGCCTCTCCTGTCTGGCGAACATGTCTCAGAAACCCCTGTACCTGAGGGTCGCTCTAAGAAAAGCGCTCGGGTACTTTCAGCTTGTCCGCTTCCGTTTCCATTCTGAGTAATCCTGCAAATTTCCGTCATCTCTGTCACTTCCTCCCTGTACTCTTCTTCTTCCTCATCCTCTTCATCTCTCACTGCTCTTCTAAGGCTTTCCCTAGGCATCAGAACTCTTCTTCGTTCCTCTTGATGCTGCTGCTGCTGCTCGGTGGGCTCGTGGTTCTCGACCCTTCGAGATGAGCGACATAGGGCCTTCCGGAAACCCCGCTTGAAGTTGTCCGAAAGGAAGCCATAAACAATAGGGTTAGCGCAGCTGTTAGCATAAGACAATACCACTACGAAAAGATGCAGGCCCTGCGGCTCGTCACGGAGCGATTCCACCAGGTTTATGATGTTGAGGGCGTAAAACGGCATCCAGCAGAAAACGAACACAGCCACCACTATCACCACCATTCGCGTGACCTTTCGCTCTGACTTGCGCCTTTTGGTTGACGTGGCATGAACCTTCTTTCCCGAGCTGCGTATCTTGATCACAATGAGGAGATAGCACATGCAGATGACTAGCAAGGGAAAGAAAAAGCCTACTGTGGAGGTGTAAATGATAAATGCTGCTCCCCAGATGTTGGCTGGCTCCGGCCATATGATGTTGCAGATTCCTCCTTCCCGTTGCACATTTGCAAAAATCACCACAGGCAAGACCACCAAAAAGGAGACCGCCCAGATTGTTCCATTCACAGCCTTGGCCACCTGCGGTCGCCTCCATTTAGAGGACCGAATAGGATGAACCACGGCCAGGTAGCGATCGATGCTCATTACGGTGAGGCAGAAAATACTGGTAAACTGGTTAATGCCGTCGACGGTCATGACCAACCTGCATGTGAATGAGCCGAAGGGCCAGGAGTGCATGGCATTCTGCACGGCAAGGAATGGAAGGCCCAGCATAAAGAGCTCATCTGCTATAGCTAGATTCAGGATATAGATGTTGGTCACCGACTCCGTCTTGGAGTAGTGCAAGACAATGTGAATGACCAGAGAGTTTCCTCCCAGGCCGACAACGCAGACGATTATGTAAATGAGAGGGATGAGGATTCCTGCCATGCTCGTTCCTGCTCGGTTCCCCGGATCTGTCTCATTGGTGCAGTTTGAAGCATTGAGGATACAGGTGTCATTGAGAACGCTCTCGTTAAAGAGGAAACCAGGAATGGAGCTGTTGCCCCATAAGCCCAGCGCAGCAGAGGCGTCTACTGAGGTCAGCTCCATCTCACCCTCTTGCCGTCACTGCCTTCAGCTGGGGGTCATTGTCCTGCACAGAGAACAACCACAAACTATCATTTTTCTCTCAATGCACTCTCACATTCAATAATGCATAATCTACAGACAAAAGCACCATTGTTAGCAAGATTGTTTCACACTGTTTTTGCAAATCTGAATCTAGCTTACCAAGTGAAAACATACAATAGACTAGATCAGTGGTTCTCAACATTTCTGACCTCAAGACTCAAGACAATATTCAAAGGACCACATTTATTTGATGCCAGACATGACAATGATGGCTTTTGAAATTTTATTTAAACATGAAATCTGTTTTGAGATTTAGGGATCTGTCATACACCCGGCACAATGCGGCGCCAGGCACGACGCAAGTGTTTTTTGCTAGTTTCAGCCCAACGCAGTTATCATTCTCACGTCCTGCGCCACGTTGTTTAAATAGCAAATGCATTTGCGCCCATGGGCGTGCTGGTCTGAAAACGAGGTTCAGGCGCATTGTTGGTGCGTTGCTATTTTGAGGCATCTGAAAACGACTGCGCCATTGACCAACTGAAACCTGATCTAAAGTCAATAGCGTAGTATTTTTGTGTTATTTAAAGGGCGCGTTAGTAATATGCGCCTATAGGTGAATGGAACAACGCGCGTACACTCTGCTTATTACACACACAGGAACGCACAGCAGCACACAAACATTTTTAAATATGAAAAATAAAAAGATTACAATGTAAAAGATTATTATTGTGTACATAAAGATAAAAATGCCTACATGTCATAATGGATAGTCATTGCATGTATCAGAATTACCTATTTGCAGTAATGACGAATGAAATTGGCTACATATTTAACCAATCGTGGCAATACACACATGTATTTAAACTGACTCGTTTAGGGTGTCTATATTCCGCCACGTAAATAGTGAATCCGCCATGGTGCAAGCGCAACTGGCTTTTAAAGGGAATGAGAGATGAGACTCTGATTGGTTTATTGCACGTTATGCCCAAATTACTCATTAAGAGAATAGGGACAACCCTTTTAGACCATGCAACGGGCATTTTTCATTATATTGAAAAATTATACAAATTTGATAAAATTAAAGTGAAATTAAATAATTTATGCATTTCACAAGTTATTTGATTAATGGGAAAATGTGACACAAGGGGAGAAATGCAGGATTGCTGTATGAGACCTAAAATAAGCAGGACCAGACAGGGTTAAATTCATTGTAAGCAGGGAATGCGTGTACGGCACCGCAGGAGTGGGCAGGTGTTGAATGAAACTTGGAGTAGTGGGAAAATTGGTCCAAACAGACCTCTGTGCTACAGTGGGAAAAAATGAGAGTGTTCAGTGGTGCATTTTCATCAGAGTAAGAAATATGTTCAGTTTACATGTTGAAGACCTTGACTTTAGTGTTTTTTACATTTTAGTTAAATCAGATACATTACATATAAAAATATAATTTATTATTATTATTTTAATTACTATTATTAAATATTATTATATATAATGATCATGATGATATATCAAGGCCGTAACCATGTCTTGAACATTGGGGGTGGGGAGGGGGACCTTTTTTTCAGGGGGTGGGAGGTCTTTTTATTTAAAGGGGTCATGAATTGAGAAATCAACTTTCCCTTGAGCTTTTGATATATAAAAGGTCATGGTAATATAAGAATATCCTGTAAGTTTCAGAGCTGAAAACTTCCTTGTTAGTCAAAGAAAAACTTTTATTGACTGCTGGCTCAGCAAACGCTTGATCTGGGATTGTGCCTCCCTGTGACATCAGAGTGTGGTGAAACACCGCCTTAACTGAAGAAGATGAACGCCTGATTCTGTAGCCCGGCCCACCGATTTGTGCATGACATGTTATAGATAAATAACATAGGCCTACGTGGAGCTAAACCGGATCGAACTTCCAAGCAATAAACATGCTGCATAAGCTTCATTAGGATTCCAATATTATGAATGCATGGATGAACTTGAATGAATATCCAGCTCACGTGGGGAAGACATTGCGCATTTGTTCCTTCATTTCACCACGGATTCGTTTGTAAACAAGAGACTGGATTTGCAGACAGGATGAGATTACATGAATGAATGAAGCAACACACTTATGTAAGTAAAAAATGTTTTTTATATGTGATAGTATTGCATCGTTACAGATCGTTTGATATCTATTGATTATGTGTACATGTCTAATTGAACATAACTTAGCACGCTGTCACAGGCTGGAGAATCCTTTATTTGAGGTGTTGTTGGTTCATTGTGCTGCGATTCGTGATCAGACTCGGACATGTAACGTTATGGGCCAGGGCTCGCAAATTCCAACGTCCCGGGGCTATGTGTTTTCCAGACGGGCAACCAAAACGTATCACCGGCCTGCCGACGGACTATCTTAAATAGTGAAATAACATTCCTTTCTTGATGTGCGTTGTTCACTCTCTTGACTTGATATTTGAAGGAAAAATACAATCGCGGAAGTTTTGATCATGCTGATTTGTCTGACTCTGCAGTGAGGCTTGTGCATGCGTGTGTGTGTGTGTGTGTGTGCGTGTGTGTGTGTGTATGTTAATGATGCACGGTTCGCGGTTATATCCACCGATCGGGCAGGCCAAGTAATAAAAAATAACATTCCAATTAATTGCGGGTGGATGAGATAAATCATTGTGTTTGTTTGATAAAGACATTTTGCGAGCCCTGTGGGTGAATCATTCCGGTTGCCGTTTTCCCACACGCTTTCAAAACAATTCCTCACGTGTACTCACGAGGGAGCCGAAGCTCATTGTAATATGCAAAGCTTATCCAATCATAGCAGTGGCCGTTTACTTCCAAGTCTTCAGTGCAGCACGTTCCATGAGAGAGGCTCAAAACCAGGGTAGAAAATAGCCTATTACCTATTCATTATGATGTTTTTGAATGTAAAAACCACGCGAATGTCATAAGTTGACCTCGGACAACAGTATAAAAAAATTAAAAAAGCCAGTTCATGCAAATAATATTTTATTTAAAAATATATGCACCTTCACTCGTTTGAAAAAACCTTTCTTGTCTCGTCACATTTAGTTATGAATGAAATCATCATTTAAATGATAGCATATTTTCAATTCAAAATGGTGAAATTACATTAAAAATTAGTTACATCACTGTATGTTACTGTGGGTTGCTAAACATATCCTAACAAGAAAAAGAGCGGTGCATGATGGAGAGCAGCATTAAGAATTATCATATATTGGGGGGGACAATTGTCCCCCTCCATGCCTATGGTAGTTATGGCCCTGTTATTTATAATTATGCATTACCATATAATTCAATGTTTTAGGCTATACCTTGAAAGTTACTTTCCAGAGGTGCCCTGGTTGAGACTGGACTAAACACTGAATGGTCAAATTACATCAAAAGGAATTGCAGAGGACATTTCATCATAAAAACACTCGCATGGCTCACAGGGTTTTGGATGGTGTTATTTTTGTCCCTTACGCAATCAGGCATGCCAATTGTCTCGTGTATGTGTGATGCTCAGTAGAGAAAAGTCTAAGTCTGCAGAACCTTGCTGAACCATTAGAATGGAAGCGTTACAAAACATTAGCACTACATATACTTGAAATATGGAAAAACAAATAAGCACAGTGACAATTCAATTCTAAATTGAAGCATGATCGAACAGAAGCAAGGTTTGCTATGTTGGGAATAGTAATTTAAAACAACATTATTAAAATAGAATGAATAAAATAAAGGGTCAGACAGGAAACAATTTCAGTGATGGCAACAGCAACAAGACTGACTCCGCAGGGATGTTTGTATTTGGCTAGTCTTGTGTACAATCTCTCTTCAGACAGTTCAAACACTGTGCACTCCCATATGTGGCTTATGCACCAAGACTAATAATTGACATTTTATTAGCGATCATGCACACTGGGACTCAGAACTGACTGAGCAGATGATTAGAAGCCCATTCACAGTCTATCAATGCACGTGGCACGTGCTGCATGTGTATTCTGAGGCTATGTACTGACCTTGGTTATCTTAAAAGGCTAGTTCACTCAAAAATGAAAATTCTCTCATCATTCACTCAAGAAAGAAATGCATACAGGTTTGGAACAAGATAAGGGTGAGTAAATGACAGATTTTTTTTATGTTTGGCTAAACCCCTTTATATTTACCTATGTATCCAACTGTATAGTGTTTAACAGTAAGAGATGAGAGTAAGTTGGATGAAGTGATGCAGTCTTATGTTCCACATCTCTTTGTTGAAATAGAAAAGCCTGGTATGTTAGATATTCATACCTGCCTCTCTCCATTTCTATTTAATTTCTCTCTCTCCTTCCCAATTACAGCTAGAAGCAGAGAATAGAAGATAAATTGACTCTGGACCACTGTAGCACTCATACAGAGAGACAGGGGAAAACATGCAGAGGAGTACTTCCATCATGCTTTATATAGAGGTTTAATGTAATCTGGGCTGAGATATGACCGTGAATTAAGTTTCTAGATAAAAATTGGAGACACTGGATACCAGCAAGAACTCACTGTATATTAGACAACCTTTTTTTTTTTTTTAATTAAATTATTAACCTGTTTTGATTTTGGATGTATAAAAGATGCATTGACAATTACTGTGCTTCATTCTTTGAAGCTCCCTGCCATTGAACGCAGAAGACAATATTTTGAAACATTTCAGAATAAAGTCTTCTAATGACGTTACATTATAATGAAAGCTAATTCATTATGAAAATATCTATAGAGTTATACAGAGATTTGTCCCCCAAAACAGATGAAAGTATGCAGTGCCATGTTGAAATGGGGGAAATTAATGTAGAAAAGAATAAAAGTGCAAGTCAAACAAAGAGAATAATAAGTGAAAAGAGATAAAAGCAAGAGAAGAAAGGCTGTGATCTTTTAAGTCCCTGACATTCATACAGCTTCATGCGCGTAACATTCATGATTAAATAGCTATCCAAACCATCAAAAACATTTTTCTGGCTCCAGTTTTGCTTAAAAAACTTCTCAGATGATCAAATGATTGATTTAAATTGACTAAGTGTGCAAGCAGCACTTTTTGCAGTATTTTTAAAGTTAATTGGTTCTTTTAAAGTTACATGGATGAATCAGACATGCAGACAGGGAAAAAAAACATTATACGTCTTTATAGGATTTATAATGACATTGCACCACAGGCTGATTTTGTAGCAAAGCAAATAAACACTTACTAGTAATAGTAGATTTTACGATTTGATGTCCACCATTTATTGTCTATTTACATGACCTTTACTACATTGTTGAAATGGAGTGTGACAAGCTGAATATACACTCACCTAAAGGATTATTAGGAACACCATACTAATACTGTGTTTGACCCCCTTTCGCCTTCAGAACTGCCTTAATTCTACGTGGCATTGATTCAACAAGGTGCTGAAAGCATTCTTTAGAAATGTTGGCCCATATTGATAGGATAGCATCTTGCAGTTGATGGAGATTTGTGGGATGCACATCCAGGGCACGAAGCTCCCGTTCCACCACATCCCAAAGATGCTCTATTGGGTTGAGATCTGGTGACTGTGGGGGCCATTTTAGTACAGTGAACTCATTGTCATGTTCAAGAAACCAATTTGAAATGATTCGAGCTTTGTGACATGGTGCATTATCCTGCTGGAAGTAGCCATCAGAGGATGGGTACATGGTGGTCATAAAGGGATGGACATGGTCAGAAACAATGCTCAGATAGGCCGTGGCATTTAAACGATGCCCAATTGGCACTAAGGGGCCTAAAGTGTGCCAAGAAAACATCCCCCACACCATTACACCACCACCACCAGCCTGCACAGTGGTAACAAGGCATGATGGATCCATGTTCTCATTCTGTTTACGCCAAATTCTGACTCTACCATCTGAATGTCTCAACAGAAATCGAGACTCATCAGACCAGGGAACATTTTTCCAGTCTTCAACTGTCCAATTTTGGTGAGCTCGTGCAAATTGTAGCCTCTTTTTCCTATTTGTAGTGGAGATGAGTGGTACCCGGTGGGGTCTTCTGCTGTTGTAGCCCATCCGCCTCAAGGTTGTGCGTGTTGTGGCTTCACAAATGCTTTGCTGCATACCTCGGTTGTAACGAGTGGTTATTTCAGTCAAAGTTGCTCTTCTATCAGCTTGAATCAGTCGGCCCATTCTCCTCTGACCTCTAGCATCAACAAGGCATTTTCGCCCACAGGACTGCCGCATACTGGATGTTTTTCCCTTTTCACACCATTCTTTGTAAACTCTAGAAATGGTTGTGCGTGAAAATCCCAGTAACTGAGCAGATTGTGAAATACTCAGACCGGCCCGTCTGGCACCAACAACCATGCCACGCTCAAAATTGCTTAAATCACCTTTCTTTCCCATTCTGACATTCAGTTTGGAGTTCAGGAGATTGTCTTGACCAGGACCACACCCCTAAATGCATTGAAGCAACTGCCATGTGATTGGTTGATTAGATAATTGCATTAATGAGAAATTGAACAGGTGTTCCTAATAATCCTTTAGGTGAGTGTATATATATTTTTTCTAAACTGAGGAAGAAACTTTTCTGAAAGGTTATGGACAATGGTGAGAGCAATGCATAATTCATCATTCAACACTGTGCCCATCTCCCTGTCCTTTTCTCCTCTCCTCTCCTTCCATCTCATTGCTTTGTAGACAGAGGTCCGCTCTGCTCAGTGAGGTCAGTATTGTTTGAACGAATACTCACTTTAATCTGTCTTCTCTCACCCACTGCCTCACGGGAGCCATTCATCCATTTAATGGTTCATCTGATATATGGCATTTGCTCCTGGGACAACTGCTAGATGAGAACAATGATGTTTGTATACTACCAATTAGTGAAAGAGACAATCTTATCTCGTCTATTTGTTTAATTTGTTTAGAGAGATGCTTGACTCAATGCACTAGGGCTAGACAATTAATATAATTTTCACAATTAACTAATTACTAAAATTGTCAATTACAGAATTCCATTTACATCTACTCTCATTATTCCAAAATGTTTTATTTACAGCATGTTCTCTTGCAGCGATAACCAATCACAGACATCTGCGTTGTATGCATGAATGTGATGGCCAATTAATCGAATCAGTAACTGATCCTAATTGGTTTTAAGCGGTCGGATCCATAGATAGATGTTTAAAGTTTTACTTTTCATAAATTTAGAGCTGAACATCAACTGATATGAGGAGCACAGAAATGTAACAAACTTCAAAATTATTTTAATGACCTGAGACACTGATTCGGAGTGAAATAACCTTTTATGCAGCTGCTGTTTTTAGCTAACGTGAAGAGAGATCATCTAATCACAGATTTTTAAGGGTGCAGACAGCTGAGTTAATTGCAGATTTTAAGGGGGGCTGAGATGAAAGACAGGGGGTCTCACAACGGCATTGCCAGACACGTGGCACAAACAAAGTGAAAAGCATTAGCAATAATTTGATTCAATACATCTTATATGTGCCGCTAGCTTTCAAAGCAGATGATGTAATACCCAATGAAACTGCAAATGTTCCTAAGACTGCAGAAGGTGGTGTACTGTGATCTCAAACGGTCACATGAAACTTGCAGCTGATTAATGGGATGGGATCATCAAAACGGCATTACCACCTATAATAATAATTTGATTGCAAATTTTACTAACTGAAATTAACATATGCAATTACAAAGGGAAGAATATTAAAGGGATAGTTCATTGACTACCATAGTATTTTTTCCCCACTATGGTAGTTAATGGCTCCCGAGATCTGCTTTGTTACAAACATTCTTCCAAATATCTTCCTTTGTGTTCAGCAGAACAAAGAAATTTATACAGGTTTGGAACAACTTGAGCGTGACTAAATGATGACAGAATTTTCATTTTTGGGTGAACTATCCCTTTAATGTTATAATCGCCTTAGCCTCCATGTTCTAAATGACTTATGGTCTTTATCAGCCTTTATCATACTTCAAATGGACACTGTCTATATGCTCCATTGCATTTATTAACAACATGCTCCTCGTGAGAAAATCCAATTCATTTTTTGCCACCTGATGGGGGGCAGGATGAGTGGGCCTTGGCCTCTCTTTGATGTCAGTCTTGCCAGTATTTACACAAAAATTCTCTCTCTCTTTGAGGTCAACACGCTGTGCTTTTTTTGTAAGTAATGATGTCTGCTACATAAAGTCACCAAGTACACTATGACTTCGTATTTTTCATCAATCATTGACTAATTTAAACAAATCTTTCAGATAGATGACTAAGATTTTAAAAATGCCTTTTAAAAATTGAAACATTAAATCACATGTATTACAATGTGCAATAGAAGCCGAAACCAATCTGATGTGAACTTTTCTGTCACCATTTTTCAGTTCAGACAATCACGATTAAATATGCTCTAAGCAACTTAACGCAAGTATGCAAGACACACAAATACAGTCAATGTAACTCTGCAAAAAAGAAAAAGAAAAGAAAAAGAGTGGTGTAGAATTACCTAACCTCTGTATTGGGAATTATGAGTTTACATTTCATTGCAGTCCCATTTGTGAGGATTTGATTGTTTTGCCCGAATAAAATGGAGATTAATTCACTTTTAGACAGAGAACAACAGATATGACTAATTTATGCAAGTACGAATTTATCTCAAATAAATTAGCAGGAATTTATCAACTGAAAAGCAGAATGTCTCGGTTACATATGTAACCCTCGTTCCCTGAGGAAGGTACAGAGATGCTACGTCAGTGACTGACGAATGGGGGTTTCGCTTGGAAGCCTATCACCTTCGAGTTCTTACAAAACGAGCCAATGGCAATGAAATGCCATGGGTCTGCAGAATTTGCATAGCGTAGCTCAGCCCCACCCAGAGGAACAGCGGAAGTGGCAGAGGGACGTTATGTCTCCGTTCCCTCCTCTGGGAACGAGGGTTACATACGTAGCCGAGACGTTCCCTTTCGTTCAGTCACTCCGAGTTACGTCAGTGACTGACGAATGGGGGTCCAATCTAATCACGCCACTCGGCTGTCTTCCAGTGCCCTGCGCAAGTCCGAGCAAGTCGTGAGACTAGCATGGACGAAGGACTCGACTTAACACAGGAATACCAAAGTACACTGGGAAGAATATCCCACGTGGAAATATGCAACACAATGCCTGCCCGAAGGGAGGACTTACAGAATACACATATGACCCGCGAACGGGATGCATATGGAACACACTGGGGTATCCAGCCCAAAGGGTGGAATGTTTCAACCCCAGGGGTGGCAAGGGCTTGCCAAGGGAAAGACACATGCTCAGAGAGGCTTACAGTGGAAATACACATGTGGGGGTTGCCCAACGGGGGAACCATGCACATGGAGGCACCTAGCCTAACACGAGGGCTGACCGAGAGGGCATGCACTCTGGTGTCGGCATCAACAGTGCTGGAGGAACTCAGGGCTTCAGGGGAAACTCACCTGAGGAAATATCGCACATATCCAGTCCGTGGAGTGGAATGGCGTGCAAGCGATGACACCGAGCAGGTCCTAGTTACTGGCTACTGGAAGCGAGTACACGGGAGATTATAGAATCTGGCAAATGTGTTGGGTGACGCCCAGCCTGCAGCTCTGCAGATGTCTGTTAGCGAGACGCCATGCGCTAGAGCCCAGGAGGAGGCTACACTCCTGGTGGAGTGTGCCCTCACCCCTAGGGAGCATGGACGACCCTGCGTCTGGTAAGCCAAGACAATGGCGTCCACTATCCAGTGCGACAACCTTTGCTTTGAGAGAGCCTTTCCCTTCAGCTTCCCACCATAACAGACAAAGAGCTGGTCTGAGGTTCTGTCTACGTAAGCATGAAGGGCGCGTACTGGACAGAGCAGTGCCAAGGCTGGGTCTGCCTCCTTCAAGGGCAGCGC
Organism: Coreius guichenoti; assembly: GCA_039654105.1. Taxonomy (NCBI): domain Eukaryota; kingdom Metazoa; phylum Chordata; class Actinopteri; order Cypriniformes; family Gobionidae; genus Coreius; species Coreius guichenoti. The sequence goes on from CM077171.1 coordinate 28,677,211, forward strand.
TTGCAGGTTCACCACCTGATCTCTGAAAGGAGTGGTGGGAACCTTGGGCACGTAGCCAGGCCGGGGTCTCAGGATCACGTGAAAATTAGCCGGCCCGAATTCCAGGCACGCTTCATCAATCGAAAATGCCTGCAGGTCCCCTACCCTCTTGATGGAGGCCAAGGCGACCAGGAGCGCTGTCTTCATTGACAGGAACTTAAGCTCCACTGATCGCAAAGGCTCAAAGGGAGCTCTCTACAGGGCAGATAAGACCACACTGTGAGGTCCCAAGAGGGTATGAGAGGAGAGCAAGGAGGATTTAGTCTCCTAGCCCCCCTCAGGAACCTGATGACCAGGTCGTGCTGACCCACCGTTTTCGACTCCACAAGGTCGTGGTGCACAGAGATAGTGGCCACGTAAACCTTCAGGGTGGAAGGAGACAGCCTTCGTTCCAACCCTTCGTGGAGGAAGGAGAGCACAGACCCGATCGGGCATTTTTAGGGGTCTTCTCGGCGAGAAGAAACCCATGTGACGAAGAGGTTCCACTTCAATGCATAGGCTTGTCTCGTGAACAAAGCCCTAGCGGAAGTGATGGTAGCCACCACCTGTGGTGGTAGGATACTCAAACCCACACGTGCAGGTTCCAGAGATCGGGACGCAGGTGCCAGAGGGTGCCCCGTCTCTGAGAAAGGAGATCCTTCCTCAGAGGAATCGACCAGGGAGGGGCTGTCGCAAGGAGAATGAGTTCGGAAAACCAGGTCCGGCTCGGCCAATATGGGGCGACCAAAAGGACCTGCTCCTTGTCCTCCCTGATCTTGCACAGTGTCTGTGCAAGAAGGCTCACTGGGGGAAACGCATACTTGCGGAGGCCCCGCGGCCAGCTGTGTGCTAGTGCATCTGTGCCTAGGGTTCCCTCGGTCAGGGAGTTAAACAAGCGGCAATGGGAAGAGTCGTGGGAGGCAAACAGATCTACCTGTGCGTCGCCGAACTGTTCCCAGATCAGCTGAACCATCTGGGGATGGAGTCTCCATTCTCCAGGAAGTGGCTGAAACCATGAAAGCTCGTCGGCTGCACGATTCAGGTCCCCCGGGATGTGAATGGCACGAAGCGACCTCAGATGCTTCTGACTCCATAAGAGGAGATGGCGGGCGAGTTGCGACATATGGCGGGAGCGTAGACCACCTTGTCGGTTGATGTACGCTACTGTGGCCGTGTTGTCTGACCGGACTAGTACGTGTTGGCCCTTGAGCAGCGCCCGGAAGCGATGTAGAGCGAACCGTACTGCCAGCAACTCGAGGCAATTGACATGCAATTGCTGGTCCTGTCCAGGAGCCCATGGCAGCATGCCCATTGCACATGGCACCCCAGCCCGTGGCAGAGGCATCTGTTGATACAACAACATGCCTGGAAACTCGTTCTAAGGGCACTCCGGCCCGTAGAAAGGAGAGGTTCGACCACGGGGTGAAGGTCTGACGGCAGGCCCGAGTCACTGGTACCCGGAGCGTGCCTGGTTGCCATGCCCATTTCGGGACTCAATCGCGAAGCCAGTGCTGAAGCGGTCTCATATGAAGTAGTCCGAACGGCGTGACCGCGGCTGCGGATGCCATATGCCCCAGGAGCCTCTGAAATAGTTTCAGTGGAACCGCACCCTTGCCCTCGATTTGTCTCAGGCAAGTCAGCAGTGACTGCGCGTGCTCACTCGTAAGCTGCGCGTACATGGCAACCGAGTCGATTTCCATACCGAGAAAAGAGATCCTCTGCACGGGGGAGAGTTTGCTCTTTTCCCAGTTGACCCAAAGGCCCAGACGGGGCGAGGTGCTGGAGCACCAGGTCCCTGTGTTCGCAAACCTGGTCTCGAGAGTGACCTAGTATCAGCCAGTCGTAGAGATAGTTCAGGATGCGAACCCTGTGTTGCCTGAGTGGCACAAGGGCTGCCTCGACGACTTTCATGAAGACGCAAGGAGACAGGGCTAACCCGAATGGGAGAACCGTGTACTGGTATGCCTGCCCCTCGAAGGCAAACCGTAGAAACGGTCTGTGTCGAGGAAGAATGGAGACATGAAAGTACGCGTCCTTTAGGTCGATCGCTGCAAACCAATCCAACGGACGAACACATTCGAAAATGCATTTGGCTGTCAACATATTGAATGGAAGCCTGTGAAGGGTTCGGTTCAAGATGCGCAGGTCCAGGATTGGCCGTAACCCACCGGTTTTCTTGGGTACAATGAAGTAGGGGCTGTAGAAGCCGGAATTCATTTCGGTTGGAGGGACAGTCTCGATCGCACCCTTCGCCAGCAAGGTAGCGACCTCCGCACGCGTGACGGGGGATTGCCACCTACCACGGTATAGCGGACTCCCTGGAAGCGGGGAAGAGACCGTGCGAACTGAATTGCATAGCCGAGCCTGATGGTTCTCGCGAGCCAGCGGGACAGGTTGGGAAGCTCTAGCCAGGCTCCCAAAAACTGAACCAGCGGGGTCATGCGAACCACAGACGTACCCCGGGTGGGGCAGCGAAGCGGAGTGACCGGCCCGGATGTGGGAGGCGAAGTGTCCCGGTATGGGGGCACGGTCATCTGCCGTGTCCTGACAGAGGAGACCAGGGAAGGATGTGCGTTCCACTGGGGTCTGCTCTGACAGGGGTCTGGTGCCAGAGGGGGACGAGAGTGGCGAGGCCCTTGGGCGGCGCGCACTGCCATCCGCGGCCTCTGGGGGCTCAGAGATGGGGTCATGAGTTCTTTCTTTAACCACATTAGGGTGCTGCTGACCCGGGGGCCAGCAGCGGAACAAAAGATTCTTCCCCGGCCCTCCACCGGGGGAAGGAGTGGCCCTGCTACCACCTCCTGGAAAGAACTGGAACCCATCTCTGAGTTGTCTTCTAAGCGAAACCCCTATTCATCAGTCACTGACGTAACTCGGAGTGACTGAACGAAAGGGAACTAATGTTTTATGACCATAACAGCCTAATCAACAAGAGCAACAACAAAATAACTACATGGACATATTAAATTAACAGAAACTACTGATCTGATAAAAGAAACTTTGACGTGCAAACATGCTGCATCAGTGTAAACATGATCAGTTAACATTTATGTTTCCTAGTTTTGCATACATGCACAATGTGAAAATTAAAATATTTACAAATATTTCTATTTGCATTTTTCCTAGAAGCGACAGCTCTGCTGGATGCTGCCTCATTTATAAAGAACATTTCCAATTCCCAAACAGATGCACATGCATTATACAGACAGTCAGAGACTAACATGACATCTCATGTTGTAGGATACAAATGAGCTTGTATTAAGTTTGAAAAAAGTTTTTGATGTCGTTGTGTCATATGCATAAATTTTACAACAATATTGTTTTGATCAACACTGAAATATGCAAGATTACAGTACACATGGTTTTTTCTATCCACCTTATTTTTAACATGCATAACACTGGTTTATAGTGAAAATAGTTTACTGCACTTTGATATTCCTATTTATTTACCTATAGCAGCTAATGAATCAGAAGTCTCACACATTCACAGAAAATAGCTTCCGTGTTGCAAAATAAAGTGGAAACAACTCTCAAAAAAATTGTTGGAGACTACGTCTTATGCATGCAACACCAATTGAAGAAAGAAGCTAATGTAATATCTAAAATGTTAATTAAAAACCCTCTGACTTTACTGCTGTCTTCTTGAGATTAATAAGAATTTGATGGAAACAAAAAAAAAAAAAATAATTCATTACATGAAAAGAATGGTAATGGACCCAGTTACGGAGATGTGATCTCTCTACAGTGAAAAACAAAACTGCTGAGAAAAGTCTGATGAATATTACTAAAGATGAATGTTTTATAAACATCTGCTGTGGTGTCACCTTTGCGTCCCTGTGCAATATGTTCTGTTTTAAATGTTCTTCTCCATCTCCATATGTTTCCATCAGCTAATCAGATCACTGGCCCTTGCTGCATATCAGCAGTAAATCTGCTCTCTGGTGAAGTTCGCCAGATTCAATCACATAATAGTATTTAGTTGTACACATCCTTCTCATAGATGAAAACGTTAAGATGTTTGAGTTCTAGAACCACAATTATAATACACCTACTATGAGGAGGATAATTTCACTTGTGTTAAATGTCAGACCATGCGCTCTCTCCCCAACTATGTTTATTTTCTGTGTCAGGGGAAATGCACTGGTAATTAGTGTTTTCATTCCATCTTCTTTGCATTTCTTATTAAAAAATTTTGCACATGTAAAGAGACCATTCTCATGCAATTCAGACTGCTGGTGACATGATCTGTTAAAATACTGTGTTACTGGGTTCTGGCATTGTTATGCATGTAAATCTACGCTGTGTGTGTCACCACCACAGGCATGAATTTATTCATATTAAAGTAGATCACATAACACTTGTTGAAGGTTTGCAGCACATTTACAGCTAAAGTCTGTGTTTGTGCTGATGAGCAGCAGGAGCCTTCCATCTGGGAGCTATCCCATCATCCTTTGCAAATCGAACAAGCCAGGAGGCCTTGAATTGCTCATAAATTCATGATCCATTATTGTGATTATCTACTTTTTATTATAAAAGCAGAGTATGTATGAAGCATGTGTGACCAAACAGACTGAAATTTATTTTAAAGATTTTGCGTTCCACAGCAGTCATTCAGGTTTGAAATGACATGAGGGTGAGTAAATGATGACAGAATTATCATTTTTGAGTGAACTATTCCTTTAAATTAAAACACCATGCAGTGTTACCATACTTTTTGGACAATTTCTGTGACTTTTCCTGTTATTCGAATTGTCTAGATATGGATTTTAAAACTATTTTATAAAGCCTCACACAGAGCAATTTCTAGCGAATAAAATATTTTAGAGCAGAGCATAAATATGATAAAAGGATATTAACCAAATATAAGTATGATATTGATCAAATGGTATATGTTGAGCACAGTCCGTGCTCAAAGAGATGGCAATTCGCTCAATTTTTTAAAATGAGAGAGAACCTTGTTTTTTGTAGATGGTACTTGGATTGGATATTGGATTTTGATTCAACATTGGTAGGTTTTTGGTAGGAACCATTAATATAATTTATTGCTCTTACTATATACACTCACCTAAAGGATTATTAGGAACACCATACTAATACTGTGTTTGACCCCCTTTCGCCTTCAGAACTGCCTTAATTCTACGTGGCATTGATTCAACAAGGTGCTGAAAGCATTCTTTAGAAATGTTGGCCCATATTGATAGGATAGCATCTTGCAGTTGATGGAGATTTGTGGGATGCACATCCAGGGCACGAAGCTCCCGTTCCACCACATCCCAAAGATGCTCTATTGGGTTGAGATCTGGTGACTGTGGGGGCCATTTTAGTACAGTGAACTCATTGTCATGTTCAAGAAACCAATTTGAAATGATTCGAGCTTTGTGACATGGTGCATTATCCTGCTCGAAGTAGCCATCAGAGGATGGGTACATGGTGGTCATAAAGGGATGGACATGGTCAGAAACAATGCTCAGGTAGGCCGTGGCATTTAAACGATGCCCAATTGGCACTAAGGGGCCTAAAGTGTGCCAAGAAAACATCCCCCACACCATTACACCACCACCACCAGCCTGCACAGTGGTAACAAGGCATGATGGATCCATGTTCTCATTCTGTTTACGCCAAATTCTGACTCTACCATCTGAATGTCTCAACAGAAATCGAGACTCATCAGACCAGGCAACATTTTTCCAGTCTTCAACTGTCCAATTTTGGTGAGCTCGTGCAAATTGTAGCCTCTTTTTCCTATTTGTAGTGGAGATGAGTGGTACCCGGTGGGGTCTTCTGCTGTTGTAGCCCATCCGCCTCAAGGTTGTGCGTGTTGTGGCTTCACAAATGCTTTGCTGCATTACACCATCTATAGAATATAGATAACATATCAAATGTTGAAAGTGAGACATTTTGAAATGTCATGCCACATATTGGCTCATTTTGGATTTCATGAGAGCTACACATTCCAAAAAAGTTGGGACAGGTAGCAATAAGAGGCCGGAAAAGTTAAATGTACATATAAGGAACAGCTGGAGGACCAATTTGCAACTTATTAGGTCAATTGGCAACATGATTGGGTATAAAAAGAGCCTCTCAGAGTGGCAGTGTCTCTCAGAAGTCAAGATGGGCAGAGGATCACCAATTCCCCCAATGCTGCGGCGAAAAATAGTGGAGCAATATCAGAAAGGAGTTTCTCAGAGGAAAATTGCAATGAGTTTGAAGTTATCATCATCTACAGTGCATAATATCATCCAAAGATTCAGAGAATCTGGAACAATCTCTGTGCGTAAGGGTCGAGGCTGGAAAACCATACTGGATGCCCGTGATCTTCGGGCCCTTAGACGGCACTGCATCACATACAGGAATGCTACTGTAATGGAAATCACAACATGGGCTCAGGAATACTTCCAGAAAACATTGTCGGTGAACACAATCCACCGTGCCATTCGCCGTTGCCGGCTAAAACTCTATAGGTCAAAAAAGAAGCCATATCTAAACATGATCCAGAAGCGCAGGCGTTTTCTCTGGGCCAAGGCTCATTTAAAATGGACTGTGGCAAAGTGGAACACTGTTCTGTGGTCAGACGAATCAAAATTTGAAGTTCTTTTTGGAAAACTGGGACGCCATGTCATCCGGACTAAAGAGGACAAGGACAACCCAAGTTGTCATTAGCGCTCAGTTCAGAAGCCTGCATCTCTGATGGTATGGGGTTGCATGAGTGCGTGTGGCATGGGCAGCTTACACATCTGGAAAGGCACCATCAATGCTGAAAGGTATATCCAAGTTCTAGAACAACATATGCTCCCATCCAGACGTCATCTCTTTCAGGGAAGACCTTGCATTTTCCAACATGACAATGCCAGACCACATACTGCATCAATTACAACATCATGGCTGCGTAGAAGAAGGATCCGGGTACTGAAATGGCCAGCCTGCAGTCCAGATCTTTCACCCATAGAAAACATTTGCCGCATCATAAAGAGGAAGATGCGACAGAAGACCTAAGACAGTTGAGCAACTAGAAGCCTGTATTAGACAAGAATGGGACAACATTCCTATTCCTAAACTTGAGCAACTTGTCTCCTCAGTCCCCAGACGCTTGCAGACTGTTATAAAAAGAAGAGGGGATGCCACACAGTGGTAAACATGGCCTTGTCCCAACTTTTTTGAGATGTGTTGATGCCATGAAATTTAAAATCAACTTATTTTTCCCTTAAAATTACACATTTTCTCAGTTTAAACATTTGATATGTCATCTATGTTGTCTTCTGAATAAAATATTGAAATTTGAAACTTCCACATCATTGCATTCTGTTTTTATTCACAATTTGTACAGGTGTCCCAACTTTTTTGGAATCGGGTTTGTATAACTGGAACCGTTCCTTTCTATTCTTAGAACTGTTCAGCTTCGGTGGAAAACAGGCTTCTGATCGAGCGCTGCAGGACTACCTTACAGCAAACAATGAACCAGACTATTTAAATGTTGAGCAAGCAATCTCATTGGTTGCAAGATGACTAGAGGCCAATCAGCTTTTGCCATGTAATGACGTGATTCCTTGCAGATTTAATTTAAAGGACCTATCAGTCTGCACCCTCTAGAGTTTCATGTGACTGAACTATATTTATTTTTAATTTCTACCCCAAAGCTGTGGTAACTGATTGCTACCAGTCCTGAGAGAGATTATATCGCTCCTGCAGGCAGGTTCAGATAGATCTTATGGGCTACGGATTCACTGTTCATGCCTGTCAGACTGTTTCTAAACTGATCTCTCAAATATTTGAAATCTCCACTCAGAGCTCAGTAGCACCAACAAACAACACCCTTATCTCCCATGAAATGCTGCGGACTTAAAACACTAAAGACTACAAAAGTCACACAGACCTCAAACATAAATGACTCCAAATCACCAGATCAAATCCACCTGCTTACTTTGCAACCATAAGCTGATCTGATTAGTTGCTCTGTTGATAGCATCAGATACCTTGAACCTGTCTGAAACAATTTCAGCCATACATTCAAGCTTCCCCTTGAAGACATAGAAAGACATTCAATCACCTGGGCACAGCTGTGCTCTTTTAACATCAAGAGCTGACGTCTGACTCCTTGCATTATTTGTCCCTCTCGGAGAATAAGCAAATCTTTAATCTGATTAAATGCAGCCCTGCATTTAATCAGCCTCACAATTCAAAATGAACTTTGTTAGGAGATTGGAGATTGAGGTTGCATATGAGTACGCTAGTGAAAGAGAAAGAAATTCAGAGAAATTCATCATATATGACAGCAGCCATTTGATCTATGCATCACCACAGCATTGATCTGAATGTACTTTATTTTATTATGTATATGTAATATATGTAAGATAAAACTTTACATTATGGCAGATGAAAGCATTGAAAAGTGGCTTTACAGGTCAAAATATTATTTGCTTTATTTCCATATCAATGAACATAATCCTGTCACTGGCCTATAGTAAGTAGTTTAGATTGCTTTGATGTTAGGAAAATACCTCATTATGGGTCAGGGAGTATCATTTATGGTGTTAATGTTTTTACGTTTACATTTAATCATTTAATCATTTAGCAGACGCTTTTATCCAAAGCGACTTACAAATGAGGAGAGCAATAGAAGCAATCAGACTAACAAGGGGCAACAGTATGCAAGTGCTATAACAAGTCTCAGTTAGTCTAGCACAGTACACATAGCAAGAGTTTTTTATTTTATTTTATTATGTTTTAAGAAAAACTAATAGAAGAGGCAAGTGCTAGTCCTAACTGGTCAAGTGCTGCTGGAAAAGATGTGTTTTTAGATGTTTTTTGAAAATGGCTACAGACTCAGCTGCTCGAATTGAGATTAGCAGGTCGTTCCACCAGGTGGGAACGGTCCAGGAAAAGGTCTGTGAGAGCGATTTTGTGCCTCTTTGGGCACCATGAGATGTCGTTCACTTGCAGAACGCAAGTTTCTGGAGGGCGCATAAGTCTGAACAAGTGAGTTTAGGTATATTGGAGCAGAGCCAGTGGTTGTCTTGTAGGCAAACACCAGTGCCTTGAATTTGATGCGAGCGGCTATTGGCAGCCAGTGCAAACTGATGAAGAGAGGTGTGACGTGGGCTTTCTTTGGCTCGTTGAAGACCACCCTTGCAGCTGCATTCTGGATCAGTTGCAAAGGTTTGATAGTGCATGCCGGAAGGCCAGCTAAAAAAGCATTACAATAGTCCAGTCTGGAGAGAACAAGAGCTTGGACGAGGAGTTGTGTGGCCTGCTCTGATAGGAAGGGTCTAATCTTCCTAATGTTGTATAATGCAAATCTGCAGGACCGGGCCGTTGTAGTAATATGATCAGTGAAGTTTAACTGATCATCAATCACAACTCCAAGGTTCCTGGCTGACCTGGAAGGAGTTATGTTTTTTTTTTGGTTATTTCAACCAAATGCCTCTCTCCATGTTTTTTCTGGTTTTTTTTTTTCAAGTATCATTGATTAATAACTAAATTAACATGTTACATTGAAAGCCCTACTTTTCACACGTTGGAAGCCCATTTAAAAAAAAAAAAAAAGAATCTCTGCCAGCAAAAAAAATGAGTGGTAGATGTTCAGTCTGCTATGCTAACTTTCTATATGATAGATGGTAAAGTGTGTGCTGCATGTGGGTGGAACAGTTTGAGCAATGTTGGGATGGAGAGAGGCATTTGATGAGACAATGCAGTCCCACTGTTACTCACACAGTAACACTCACTGCGAAAAGTCGAAAGGCTACTGACAGAGGCACTGAATTGTTCTGTGGGTAAAAATAAAACATAATACACTAACACACGCGAAGCACCCAGACATGTTTGTGAGAGTCAGCAGATCAGATTACATCAGACCATGCAACATACAACATTGCAAGAATGTGCAAATCTTCTGGTATTGATAAGAAACATGTCAAGAACTTATGCTCCACACAGACTTGTGGAATGAACAGGTATATTCGGAGACCATTTGATTTAAAGAGACAGGCTGTCATGACTGTCAGCTAAAGGGGAACAGGACTAGGAGCTGTTAATTGGGCAGTGGAGGGGGGCACATATTTATCACTCCTACCCTCCCACTCTCATCCTGTCTCTCTCTCTTATTCTTTTTTTCAATCAGTCTCTCTCTGTTTTATTCATGTAGAAGACAGACTACGGATATATACCTGCTTGGAGGCCAGGCAAAACCACAAAATGTAATCTTTAACAGGACAGAAGACATCCATTTAAGCAGCAATAAACATTTGCAATGCTAAGATTTGGAATTATTAGATACTGGTCAAGATATTCTCAAATGGCTCCATGCAAGCAGAGCCAGTTCACCAGTTACACTATGTAGGCTGTCAAAACTGACACATCTTGTTTGAGAATCGTACAGGCTGGTTCTCTTGGTTCACTGGCTAGTATCCCTGCCTTTCTTAGCAGGCTTCTTCTGTGAACAGCACTGACTGTTGTCATAGCCATGAGTTCAGTTTTCTCCTAGAGCAAAAGGTGCGATCTACTTTGATTACACTCAGTGGGATTTTTGAGTTAGGGCTTCTGTATTAGTATTAGTAGTGCAGCTCAATGCCAGACCCAACCTCATATGTAATCTCATATTCATGATTTGGGGGGACCAAATGTAAGAATTTAAGGATATGGTTCCACGGATAGGGCTGTCACATTACCTTTTAAGCATTAGAGGTACAAATACAATTTTTACAGCATGGAGTGAAAAGAGAAAATTAAATTAAAATGTTCTTAAGTTTTATACAAATTGTAGTGTTGACTGCACTCATCAAGCTCAACCATTCAAGCATGTTACTGTAGGGGAAAAAAGATTAAACTTTTTTTTTTATCAAGTAGCAAATACAATTTCTGTATTTTTTTATCAATTACTACAAACCAAACATTGCTATATATATATATATATATATATATATATATATATATATATATATATATATATATATATATATATATAATTACTATTTTTCTCTTAAGAAAACTAAGTCTCTTATGCTCATCAAGTTGCATTTATTTGATCAAAAATACTAGTATTGTGAAAAATGATTACAATTTAAAATAATGGTTTCACTTTTAATATACTTTAAAATATAATTTATTTTTGTGATGCAAAGCAGTCGTCACACTTCAGAAATCATTCTAATATGATGATTTATTATCAAAGTTGGAAACAGTTGTGCTGCTTAATATTTTTTTATAACCTGTGATACTTTTTTCAGGATTCTTTGATTAAGAAAAAGTTTTAAAAAGATAATGAAAATATAAATGTTACAATATATATAATATAATGTAAACAATATACACTACCGTTCAAAAGTTTGGGGTCAGTCATTTCACTTCATTTCATAATCACTTTCTTTTTTTGAAAGAAATTAATACTTTTATTCAGCAAGGATGTGTTAAATTGCTAAAAAGTGATAGTAAAGATTTATATTATTAGAGAAGATTTCTATTTTACAGAAAAAAAGATTTCTATTTTGAATAAATGCTTTTTATTTATCAATGAATCCTGAAAAAAGTATCACAGGTTCCCAAAAAATATTAAGCAGCACAACTGTTTCCAAAATTGATAATAACTGAGTATCAAATCAGCATAATATTAGAATGATTTCTGAAGGATCACGTGACACTGAAGACTGGAGTAATGATGCTGATGAAAATTCAGCTTTGCATCACAGCAATAAATTACATTTTATGTATATTAAAATAGAAAACCAATATTTTAAATTGTAATAATATTTCCCAACATTACTGTTTTTTTTTTAATGTATTTTTGATCAAATAAATGCAGGATAGCTGGGCATAAGAGACTTCTTTCAAAAACATAAAAAATAGTAATGCTTCCAAACTTTTGACTGGTTCGGTTCTCAGATGTTTGCACAAATAAACTTGGGTATGCAATTTAGAAGTTAGTATGTGTGTATATATATATATATATATATATATATATATATATATATATATAAAAATATAATTATTATTATTGTTATTATTATTATTATTATTTAAACAACATCTGGATAAGTAAAACTGGATTAAGAATTACCATGCTGTTCATACCATGAAGGAGCAATGATCATATCACTGAAATCCCTTGCACATTAAAGAACATTAAGCATATTTACAAAGTATTTACATAGCCCATAATCATCCTTGCCCACAAGACAGTTTCTACAATATGAATCGAAGACTTTACTAAGACGTTACCAAGTAACATTAACGCTCTAATAGCACTAAGTAATTAGTGTAAACAGCACCTGCGCTTCACCTGTCTTGCTATCCCTTTAACACTGACAGAGAAAACAACAGTGTTTACTGCAGTCACGAATGAGCCCTGAAGTATAGAATCTGCCATCACACAGCACTTATCTACATTAGCCTATTTCCTAATATTTATTATTTTGAGTTTTAAAATAGAATGAAAATACATAACTCTTTATACACTGAACAAAGACTATATCCCAAAAAAATGCGCTGTGCAAAGTTTCCTACCTTAAACCAATATTTGTCGGCCAACTTGGTCCTTACAATTGGTAATATGACAAGCTGGAGACTCTTCGTGGAGATATTTTTAACTTAATTCAGAGGTTAAACCGTTTTTCCTGGACACGCTGTGGTTGGGCGCTCCGGAGATGCTGCAGGAAAAGCGCGTGGTGGCTTGACTCGGCGAGCGAGAGAGAAACTCTCTTATCTGTGGAGTCTTGGACATTACATTACTCAATGCTCCATCACTCCCCTGTAACCAGGTAACGGCTCTTCCGCAAGCACACGCCAAAGGAAGGTAGGCGTTGATTTAAATCACTCCGATACCCGTCAGCCTGTGTGTGTGTGCGCGCGTCCGTGTGTTTTAGATGTTTGTTGTTGATTATAAACTAGTGCGGCGTGCTCGCACACACACACTCCGTATAATGATCCCAGATGAGAATAAGCGTAATATTTTTCCCCTCAGGTAAAACAAGGGCACATTGGCTGTTGATATTTAAACAGCCCGTCCCGTATTTAAAGTCCCCATGAAATCTAAGTTTTTTGGCTTTTAGTAGGCTATGAATATGTTTGCTTTACATTTACATTTATTCATTTAGCAGACGCTTTTATCCAAAACGACTTACAACTGAGGAATACAGGAAGCGATCCGTCATGAAGAGGCGAAAAATCACAAAAAGTGCCTGAAATACTACGTTTTGGACATTGCCTAGAGTAGCATAAGCTAGAATAGGGAGGGAATAGAGGAAAATGTTTTTTTTTTTTTTTTTTTTTTTTTTTAAAAGATGAGGTTAAGTGCTGATGGAAGAGATGAGTTTTCAGCTGTCTTTTGAATGTTGTCAGCGATTCTGCATTCCGGATGGAGGTGGGGAAATCGTTCCACCAGCAAGGAACAGTGAACGAAAATGTTCTGGAAAGGGATTTCATGCCTCTCTGTGATGGTACCACGAGCCGTCGCTCCTTAGCTGAGCAAAGGCTTCTGGTGGGGGTGTAGACTCGTAGGAGCGAGTCAAAGTATGCGGGTGCTGAGCTTCTGGTGGATCTGTAAGCAAGTGTCAACGCCTTGAACTTGATGCGAGCAGCGAGTGGTAGCCAGTGCAGAGAGATGAAGAGAGGAGTGACATGGGCCCTTTTGGGCTCGTTGAAGACAAGACGTGCCTCTACGTTCTGAATCATTTGAAGCATCTTGATCGCACACGATGGAAGTCCAGCCAGAAGCACATTGCAGTAGTCAAGCCTAGAAATGACCAGGGCCTGGACGAGAAGCTGTGTTGCATGCTCTGTTAGGAATGGTCTGATCTTCCTGATGTTGTGCAGTGCAAACCTGCATGACCGAGCTGTCTTTGAAATGTGGTCTTTGAAGCACAGCTGGTCATCAAAATATACTCCAAGATTTCTGACTGACCTTGAAGGGGTAATCAAGGATGAACCTAGTTGAATGGTGAAATCGTGTTGTAGAGTCGGATTGCAGGGAAGACGAGAAGCTCAGTCTTTGCCAGGTTGAGCTGCAGGTGATGTTCTTTCATTCATGCCGAGATGTCCGCCAGACAGCTTGAGATTTGTGCAGCTACTGTGGGATCATCTGGTTGAAATGAAAGGTAGAGCTGTGTGTGTCATCAGCATAGCAATGGTATGAGAAGCCATGTGCCTGTATGATGGGTCCCAGTGATGTAGTGTAAATGGAGAAGAGGAGAGGTCCAAGCACTGAGCCCTGAGGAACCCCCGTGGTCAGTTGATGTGCTTTGGATACCTTCCCTCTCCAGGCAACCTTGAAAGACCTACCTGATTATGCTGTAAGAGGAAAGATGAAACCTGGTTGAAAACAACTCGTTCAAGTGTTTTCGCTATGAATGGTAGGAGAGAAACAGGTCTGTAGCTATCTACAAGTGATGTGTTTTATGTGGGTTTTTTAAGCAGTGGGGTTACCCGAGCCTGCTTGAATGTGGTAGGGAAAATGCCAGTGCGAGAGATGTGTTGATGATGTGTGTGAGTGCTGGTAGGAGTGTAGGAGAGATGGCTTGTAGAAGGTGTGAGGGGATGGGATCTAGAGGACATGTGGTAGGATGGCTGGAAAGGAGAAGTTTAGATACTTCTGTCTCAGTGAGTGTAGAGAATGAGGAGAGAAGATTTCCGGCTGTGGATGTGGCTGATCTAAAATCCTGTGTGTGTGGAGGTGAGAACTGACTGCTGATGGTTGTTGTTTTATCAATGAAGAAATGGGCAAAATCGTTTGCAGATAAAGAGGTGGTGGGAGGTGGTGGAGGGGGACAGAGGAGAGAGTTGAATGTTCTGAAAAGTGTGCATATTTTTGAAGTGCTGTTGATTTTGTTGTGGAAATATGAAGATTTAGCCACATGGACTTCATCTGAGAAGGATGAGAGCAGAGACTGATACTTAGGTCAGACGGGTCATTTGATTTGTGCCATTTTCTCTCTGCTGCCCTGAGTTTAGTCCGGTGTTCACAAAGAACATCAGATAACCAAGGGTTAGAGGGAGTAGCGCGTGCTGGCCTAGAAGATAGAGGCCAGATACTATCTAGACAAGAAGTTAAAGTGGAACATAAAGTGTCTGTTGCAGTATTTACATCCATAGATGAGAATTGTGTGGATGAGGGAAGAGAGGATGACACAACAGAGGAAAGATGAGAAGGAGAAAGTGAGCGCAGGTTTACTGTTATCTATAAACTAGTGTGTTCCAAAACAATGACAAAATTTGCATTCAAACTCTCAGTCTCTCACTTCCTGTCATTTTGATGACATCACTCTGCACTTAAGGTTTTCATCAGATTTTCTGTCCAATCAAATGCTCTCTAGAATCTAAAGCGTCCCGCCCCCTACATTATAAATAGAGGCTGAAACTGCGGCTAAAATCAGTCATTTGTTCACACATTTACAATTTACTTTCTACATGGTGAATGGCACATAGTGCACTATATAGGGGATAGGGAACGATTCAGACAGTATAAATATGCTTTCCATTGGGACGAATGAAGTCTGGTTTCACGTTACTGTTACGCAAACTGCCGCTGCGCGCGCACAGTCTGCTTCGGTCCAGAGACACGATAGCACAGAGCGGATCATATGCACGAGTCGTGCATACCAGAAAACGTATTGGATCCATTTGAATTCTGCACAGAATGCTATATTTTAAAACAATATGGAGGAGAAACGGTTAGAGATTAGGAGGAAACTGCAGCTTTATCAAGCTCAATGGCTCTGGCCGAGCTGTGATATAAACAAAACGCTATTGGCTATTTTTTTTAAAAGGGGAGGAGCTGATTGATATATCCCGCCCTGTCTTCCTGTTTCAGTGGAAATTATGTCAACACATTGAATAATGCAGCACGTTTCAGGGCACTTCAGTGAACCTTTAAAGGTAAAATGATTATTGATCATTATTGATTTGATACGGGATGCGATTTGTCCCGTATTTTACATAGGCCTACACACTGAATAAACATAAGAATGTTGCAGTGTGGAGAATACTAATAGCAAAAAAAAAGAAATCAATTTCACAAGTAGTAGAGAAGCTCATTTGCACGTGATTGCATTTTAGTGTCTTCTTATTTCCATAGCGATGGAGTCTCAAGATCCCTTGCGTTTTTTAAAACATGTTGAGCTCATGTTCGCTCATTAAACGTAAGAGGCTCTCCAAATATAAGGCTGAATGTTGAAAAAATGTACTCAAAGTCATTATGACATCAAGTAAACTTGAGTACTGATGACCACGTTTACATGCACATTACACAAATAAGCTATATAAATCATATGTCATAATCTGAATAAGCAAGCATCATATAAACACGTTAAAACAGATTGCCATTACAGATAAAGCAAAAATGGCCTAACCCTAATGCCTTTTTGTATACATTTTTGGGGACATTAACATCTTATTCTCAATTTACCTTATTTTAACTTAAAGGCACAATATGTAATTTTCGCCGCTAGAGATCGCTTATTCAAAACAAAGGCGTAGCTTGATGATGTCTTGATTTCGTGGAATCATGGGTGTTGTTGTCTTCACCTCTACAGCCGGTGGAAAAGAATCCGACGGGACTCGGGCAGAAATCATATTCATGGATGAGGTAATGTATTAAAGATTTATTAACGTTACTGAAGCAGGGTGGGGCTGAAAGCCGTTGGAGCGGAACGAGACCGCCGGAGCGATTGCTAATGAGAGACCAGCGCGACACACGGCTCGAGAGCAGTGGAGCTTTTATTATGCCGCAGTCGACCATTTCCACTTCTTCCGGTCAACGGCAGCGCTGATTTATCTTATTAGATACATTTGAGTGTGTTGAACGTTATGTTATAATGCTACTTTGTGCGTTCGCAGTAAATCAAGAAAATGAGATTTAAACAATAAGGGCCCTATTTTAACGATCTGAGCGCATGGTTCAGGTTCAGTTGCCTCAAAATAGCAAAGCGCCAACAATGCAACTGAACACACCTTGTTTTCAGACCAGCACGCCCATGGGCGCACAAATGCATTTGCTATTTAAACAACGTGGCGCAGGATGTGAAAATGATAACTGCGTCGGGCTGAAACTAGGAAAAAACATGGACCCTTAGACTAACTGTGTTAAGCTATATAATAATGATTCGTTTTCTGTCGATGAATGTATCCGAACATTTCCTCACCTGTCTAATAAAACACATAATATATTAAAGCGTCTTTGTTATTTCCATGGTTTCTACAAAATAAAAAAATCGAGGGTAACGCGGATATGATGTCATTGATAGGCAACGCACGAACACGGTCCGTGTCCTGGTTAAAATTGCTTATTTCTCTGGATTTAAACATTCTTAGAAACATTTGGGATAATGTAAGTACACGTCAACAAAATATATAAAATTGTTCTTGTGGTTTTTGGATATTTTAATCCAAAAATCTTACATAATTGTGCCTTTAATTTTGAGTGACATATTCAATTACTTTTAATTCAAGGGATATAGTTCACCCAAAAATGACAATTTGTCATGTCACCACTTATTCACTTTCAAGTTGTTCTAAACCTGTATGAGTTTTTTTCTTCTGCTGAACACAAAAGGAGATATTTTGAAGAAGGTTGTTAATGAAACAGTTGACGGTAGCCATTGACTTCCATAGTAGGAAAAAAATTACTATGGAAGTCAATGGCTACCATCAACTGTATGGTTACCAACATTCTTTAATATCTTCTTTTGTGTGTGTGTTAAGCAGAAGAAAGAAATTCATACAGGTTTGGAACAACTTGAGGGTGAGTAAATGATGACAAAATTTTCATTTTTGGACCTTAATTGGAAAATGATGTGCAAAACGTGGTGAAAATATTTGACTCTCATGAAAAACCTCAGGGAACAGTTTGGTTTACACTTAAATATTGACTACATAAAACATGCTTCAGTTGCATATTTGAGACTGTTACACAAAAACTCACCTGTAATGTACTCTTCTGATCTTCTAGTATTTGCAGAGCTTTTTTCTTACCACAGAAAGACAGAAACCCTTGCTGAATGCGTAATAATAATTTTCAGAGAGATCAAGGCTTGGCTTATGGCTACATTTACTTAAGAAACATATGCAGTTTTCACTTTTGTCTACATGTCTAAGACATTTAAAGGTATTTTATTGAAGAAGAAAAAAAACCAGGCACTACAGTACTGCAGCAGTGACTTCTGATATAGGTCCTTCATGAGATATCTGGGATCAAACATTTAAAAAAGGATGTCATACCTAGATCAGCCGCATGAGTGTAAGAGGGTCATCCCCTAAAGAGGTTAATGATAAAATGATTTTCACTGAAGAGTCATACAACGTAACGCATGCACAAGAAAAGACTTTTACTGAGTGCATTTCACCTTCAAAAACATTTTAAAATCAATAAATAAATAATGGTTGCTTGTTTAAAGATTTAGATGCTTTGTTTAGTAACTCTAGTGAATGCATGAGATAATTGCTCTTTTTCCTTTCGTCTGTGAGCTAAACCCGGTCCGAATCTGATGTTGTGCTGTCCAGATTATGTTGTAGGAAGCAGGAAATCAATAGCTCATTACTTGCACTTGACTCAGGGATCCCTGCCTTGTTTATTCATGGCATCTATGGCATTTCAAAACTGTTGAAGCCTTCTCTAGAATCCATCAAACCCTGGGTCACCATAAACAACTGCTCAGACCTTAAACCAGCCATCCCAATTTAACCATGTCTTCTCTGGCATAAAAAACGATCTCCATTAGTGGCTCATCCGAATGTTAGTTCAGAGGAGTCTGACAGTCTGGTGTATCTGACTGGCCAGGTTTGTGGGTCCACACCCACAGTGTGCTAAAGGTCATTGCTAAGGTGCGCTGGCTGCTTCTGTTCCTGCATCATTAAGCCAGCATGAGGCTTGTAAATGTCAACAAGTATAAACCCCTAAGCGCTCTGCTATGCTTCAGAGCATCATCATTTCTGTCAAACATCTCCTACTTTCTTCACTGACTGGGCCTGCAAATACAGAAGATTGTCCAGTTTAACTAGGACTGGCTGTTAATTTGTGTAACTGGTTGCAAATTAGATTAATTGACATGTCAAGGTGATCAAAAAACAGAAAGCCCCTTTACTGTAGGTACCCACTTGTTAGTGTAATGTACACCTCTGTTAAATCAGATCCAGCAGCCTGCCTTGAGGCTATGTGATGATTTCTGATACGATTCCAGCAGATATGACTGCTGAATGCCCCCTGTCTATGCCACTCACTTATGGCTCATTTCCACCGAGCGGTACGGTTCAGTACAGTTCAGTATGGTACGCAATTTTTGCCGTTTCCATTGTCAGAAGTTGTGAATGGTACCCTAATTCCGAACCATACCGTACCACTTTTTTGGCACCCTTCCGTTGGGGTACCTAGCATAGTAGTCCGGTAATAAAGGGTGGAGTTAGACTCATTACAGAACATTGATTGGTTGACAGAGAATCGTGCTTGTGCTTTTTTGGCTGTGTTTTTCCTTGCAGCCTGCAGCCTTCGCTCAAACAAAGCTTGTCTTCTTCTTGTGACAAAACAGCCACATACCGAGAAGCAAGAACAAGATCTGCTGTATGTCGTCCACTGTTGTTTACTGTGTCACTTTCTTCTTTGCGCAAGAATGACGTTGATCGCTACACCATGTCTATCACAAGGGTACTGTTGGGGGTGGAAACGCAAGCCGGATCAGGGTTTACGGTCTCGAATCGTACTGTACTGTATTCCACCGCTCGGTGGAAACAAGCCATTAAAGGTAGGGTAGGCCATTTCAGAGAAGCTAGCAATAGCAAGTTAGCTATGAAAGCATAAGATCCCACCCTCCCTCCAAAGCCACACCTCCTTCAAAAACGCAAACAGCAGAGTCTGCAAAGTGTCACAAGATGAGAGACGGCGTTAAATTACCTCATGTCTCAAAGCACATAACATTACAATAATATTGAATGTAAGCAACTTACAGAGCTCTTGTACCACCTGACTGCTGCAGATTCATTTCGGCATTGATAGTGTGGACATAGAAACGCACAAATCTGAGTCTGAGGAACTGTAAAAGGCGGCTGCTGTTTGTTTGTGGCGCTCGGTGAGTGTCTGTCCAAAACTCTGCATAGCCTTACGAAACGTGTTGATGACTTGTAATGTCTGCGCGAGTAGGTGCACGGAGGTATGGAAATACATATGTTGACAGGCAGGTAAGACATCCTACCAAATGCAATGATTGGACAAACATTTTGTTTTTCCACAGAAGATATATGCACGTTTTAATATTTAGACCACTTCTATTATTGATTGCTTTTATGATATGAAGAGAGTTTCAACCAGTATAACAAAAAGTGTTTCCACAAGTGATTGTCGTTGGGGTCACAATCCAAACCAAATCCAACATCACCCACACAGCAACCGCCTGATGTATATTGTGCACAAAACTAGAAAGTACTTATTGATTTTGGGTGGAAATTCATCATTTTCAGCATTTTTTGTGGGGTGTTAGGCTGCCATGTAGCTATTAAATTAGTCTAGCTAGACAAGACTGTTGTCCTCATTGTGACGTCCCTTGTGGTTTCCACATGGATCATTTTGATTTGGATTAATTACTTAAAGAAAAAAACTGATTTGGATTCTTTACTTAATGCTTATATTTAAAATAAAATTGTATTATGTATTATTATGTAATTGTATAAAATATATTTAAAATTTAAAATTGAGCATGGGAAATGTTTATAAAATGTGTTCGATCAAGTCATAATCTCACCAAATATAATTTCATGTTATAAATGTCTTTGGTGACTAGCAATTTTTATTTTCACACACACATACACACACACACACAAAAGAAAGTGCATGAAACTGTAAAGGAGAAAAGATAGGATGATAAAAAAAATAATCAGATTTCAAAGAGATTTCTTCCTCTTCACTTGTTTAGTAGGTTTGGTCGGCCCATATAACGTAATTGACTGAAAAAGAGAGTCTGAGAAAATGTAGTTCAAAGAACCTCCATACGCACCGAACCTGTGGGTGCTCAGGGGCTCGAGCACCCATGGAAAAACACAAGATATTCTCCATTCATTTTAACCAATCAAAAAATTGATTGAGGTTCATCAATTCATCAAGAAAAAGAAATTACTCTTGAAAAACTAAAACCAAGTATAATTAATTATTGAGTAATGTGCATGTTAAAATGTTTTAAGGGGTATTTTTGCGTATGTGTATGTGTCACCTTGCCTAACCCAGTTATCATTTGCTCATGGAAACAGAGGTGAATAAAGATGTGTTTATTAATCATTGCATATGTTTTAACTAGAGGTGCACAATTGTGCATCATTAACATTTTATGTACTCTATCCCTGCGGCTACATGCAAATAGGAAAAACAGTAAATTTCATGTCAATTTTATAGCTAATCAAAAGAAACTACATAGCTGTTGGCTCTATATATATATATATATATATAGTGGGGAGAACAAGTATTTGATACACTGCCAATTTTGCAGGTTTTCCTACTTACAAAGCATGTAGAGGTCTGTAATTTTTATCATAGGTGCTCTTCAACTGTGAGAGACGGAATCTAAAATCCAGAAAATCACATTGTATGATTTTTAAATAATTAATTTGCATTTTATTGCATGACATAAGTATTTGATCACCTACCAACCAGTAAGAATTCCTGCTCTCACAGACCTGTTAGTTTTTCTTTAAGAAGCCCTCCTGTTCTACTCATTACCTGTATTAACTGCACCTGTTTGAACTCGTTACCTGTATAAAAGACACCTGTCCACACACTCAATCAAACAGACTCCAACCTCTCCACAATGGCCAAGACCAGAGAGGTGTGTAAGGACATCAGGGATAAAATTGTAGACCTGCACAAGGCTGGGATGGGCTACAGGACAATAGGCAAGCAGCTTGGTGAGAAGGCAACAACTGTTGGCGCAATTATTAGAAAATGGAAGAAGTTCAAGATGACGGTCAGTCTCCCTCGGTCTGGGGCACCATGCAAGATCTCACCTCGTGGGGCATCAACGATCATGAGGAAGGTGAGGGATCAGCCCAGAACTACACGGCAGGACCTGGTCAATGACCTGAAGAGAGCTGGGACCACAGTCTCAAAGAAAACCATTAGTAACACTACGCTGTCATGGATTAAAATCCTGCAGCGCATGCAAGGTCCCCCTGCTCAAGCCAGCGCATGTCCAGGCCTGTCTGAAGTTTGCCAATGACCATCTGGATGATCCAGAGGAGGAATGGGAGAAGGTCATTTGGTCTGATGAGACAAAAATAGAGCTTTTTGGTCTAAACTCCACTCGCCGTGTTTGGAGGAAGAAGCAGGCTGAGTACAACCCCAAGAACACCATGCCAACCGTGAAGCATGGAGGTGGAAACATCATTCTTTGGGGATGCTTTTCTGCAAAGGGGACAGGATGACTTCACCGTATTGAGGGGAGGATGAATGGGTCCATGTATCGCGAGATCTTGGCCAACAACCTCCTTCCCTCAGTAAGAGCATTGAAGATGGGTCGTGGCTGGGTCTTCCAGCATGACAACGACCCGAAACACACAGCCAGGGCAACTAAGGAGTGGCTCCGTAAGAAGCATCTCAAGGTCCTGGAGTGGCCTAGCCAGTCTCCAGACCTGAACCCAATAGAAAATCTTTGGAGGGAGCTGAAAGTCCGTATTGCCCAGCGACAGCCCCGAAACCTGAAGGATCTGGAGAAGGTCTGTATGGAGGAGTGGGCCAAAATCCCTGCTGCAGTGTGTGCAAACCTGGTCAAGAACTACAGGAAACGTATGATCTCTGTAATTGCAAACAAAGGATTCTGTACCAAATATTAAGTTCTGCTTTTCTGATGTATCAAATACTTATGTCATGCAATAAAATGCAAATTAATTACTTAAAAATCATACAATGTGATTTTCTGGATTTTTGTTTTAGATTCCACAGTTGAAGTGTACCTATGATAAAAATTACAGACTTCTACATTGTAATTGGGCAAACCTGCAAAATCGGCAGTGTATCAAATACTTGTTCTCCCCACTGTATATATATATATATATATATATAGTAACATTAAACATTAAAATGTCCATTTTATACATGATGGTAATTTTACACATTGCTGTAATAAGTGGCACTAAGAAGAATACCATTAAAAGAATAACATTAAGAATAAGAATTATAAGACGTAAAGAAAAAAAAGTAAAGGTTTAGTCTTGACAACAACAAAAAAAATTAAAATAATACAAATGCAGGTTTCTGTCCTGTGTGGACGCATTTATTGTTGAAGAGCTTATCAAAGAGCTTGTTCCTTTTTAAAATAGCCAAAAGGGTTTAATTCTGAAGGTAAGGAGTTAATATTTGCTGCTCAAGATGTGTGTTAAAGTGATATCAAAAGCCGGGAACAGTTATAGTTTGACTGCAGACAAGTGTATACAGCAAAACCCCAAACACCCCAAACAAATACAGTATACAACCCCAAAGGCCCATCAATCCATAAATGTACCTAAATGTTCACAATTGTTATCTGGGTGACTACGTTTACATGGACAGCAGTAATCTAATTATTGACCTTAATCTGAATAAGACAATATTCTGACTAAGGTGTTTACATGTGTTGCTTTTAGAATATTCCGTTCATGTTCCCGTTTTACACGTTACAGAACATAGATTGATTAATGGCACACGTCATTACGTCCCCATGCCACGCAGTCCGACGTTCCCTCCAGAATTTCACGTATCAACATACAGTTTGTCTTCGTTATGGTACCATATACAGTTTTGGGTGTTTCATTTTTAAATTTTACGAAAGCTTCAAGTGCAGTTAATTATTTGTCATGACGAGTGTAAGGTTTAAGTAAAATATTATATGTATGGACTGTATGTAGCAATCTGGATACACAAAGTTTGATCATTGTTTAATAAATAGTATTTAAAAGGGATGAAATGTCATTATACATTACCTTTCAAAAGTTTAGGGTCAATAATATTTTTAAAATGTTTTTGAAATAAGTCTCTTATGCTCACCAAAGCTGCTTTTATTGGATCAAAAATACATTAAAAACAGTAATATTGTGAAATATTATAACAATTTAAAATAACTGTTTTCTATTTTAATAAATTGTAAAATGTAAATTATTCCTGAGATGCAAAGCTGAATTTTCATGATTATTTTATGAATAGAAGCATTTAACCGCATTTATTTGAAATAGAAATCTTTCAGATGTCACTTTTGATTAATTTAATGCATCCTGCTGAATAAAAGTATTCATTTATTTTTTGTAAAAGTATTAATTTCTTTATTTTTTTTTACTTTCAAACAGTATATGACATGAATAGTTCAAATAATAATAAAAATAATCATCAATTCAATCCTTACACCACTCATTTGTTGTGTTACATCATAAACCAGTACAGTGCAGATGAGCTGATGAAGACTGAAAACAGTTTTTCCCTTTGTTCATTGTACTGGATAGCATGTGCTGGTGTGGACCTGTGTTCATGTTGATAAAAAATAAATAAAAAATGTATTGGCCACAATTGTGGCCCCAAATGGTGGACAGACCACCCCACATCACACTGGACGTTTATTTTCATTTCAGTTATGTATTTACATTTTTGTTTATTCCTTTTTAATTTATTTATTCTTTTTCTCTCTTTTTTCTCTCTTCTATATTTTCAGACTTGGGCACACATGCACAACCTCACACCAACACACACTTCTCATAATCACATGTAAAACCAAACATTTAATGTTTAGATTTGTCTGTTTCAGACTTGTTTTGTATATACAGTGGGGAGAACAAGTATTTGATACACTGCCGATCAGAAAATCACATTGTATGATTTTTAAGTAATTAATTTGCATTTTATTGCATGACATAAGTATTTGATACATCAAAAAAGCAGAACTTAATATTTGGTACAGAAACCTTTGTTTGCAATTACAGAGATCATACGTTTCCTGTAGTTCTTGACCAGGTTTGCACACACTGCAGCAGGGATTTTGGCCCACTCCTCCATACAGACCTTCTCCAGATCCTTCAGGTTTCGGGGCTGTCGCTGGGCAATACGGACTTTCAGCTCCCTCCAAAGATTTTCTATTGGGTTCAGGTCTGGAGACTGGCTAGGCCACTCCAGGACCTTGAGATGCTTCTTACGGAGCCACTCCTTAGTTGCCCTGGCTGTGTGTTTCGGGTCGTTGTCATGCTGGAAGAACCAGCCACGACCCATCTTCAATGCTCTTACTGAGGGAAGGAGGTTGTTGGCCAAGATCTTGCGATACATGGCCCCATCCATCCTCCCCTCAATACGGTGCAGTCGTCCTGTCCCCTTTGCAGAAAAGCATCCCCAAAGAATGATGTTTCCACCTCCATGCTTCACAGTTGGGATGGTGTTCTTGGGGTTGTACTCATCCTTCTTCAGAGTTTAGACCAAAAAGCTCTATTTTTGTCTCATCAGACCACATGACCTTCTCCCATTCCTCCTCTGGATCATCCAGATGGTCATTGGCAAACTTCAGACGGGCCTGGACATGCGCTGGCTTGAGCAGGGGGACCTTGCGTGCGCTGCAGGATGTTAATCCATGACGGCGTAGTGTGTTACTAATGGTTTTCTTTGAGACTGTGGTCCCAGCTCTCTTCAGGTCATTGACCAGGTCCTGCCGTGTAGTTCTGGGCTGATCCCTCACCTTCCTCATGATCATTGATGCCCCACGAGGTGAGATCTTGCATGGTGCCCCAGACCGAGGGAGATTGACCGTCATCTTGAACTTCTTCCATTTTCTAATAATTGCACCAAAAGTTGTTGCCTTCTCAGCAAGCTTTGTGCCAGCCTTGTGCAGGTCTACAATTTTATCCCTGATGTCCTTACACAGCTCTCTGGTCTTGGCCATTGTGGAGAGGTTGGAGTCTGTTTGATTGAGTGTGTGGACAGGTGTCTTTTATACAGGTAATGAGTTCAAACAGGTGCAGTTAATACAGGTAATGAGTGGAGAACAGGAGGACTTCTTAAAGAAAAACTAACAGGTCTGTGAGAGCCGGAATTCTTACTGGTTGGTAGGTGATCAAATACTTATGTCATGCAATAAAATGCAAATTAATTATTTAAAAATCATACAATGTGATTTTCTGGATTTTTGTTTTAGATTCCGTCTCTCACAGTTGAAGTGTACCTATGATAAAAATTACAGACCTCTACATGCTTTGTAAGTAGGAAAGCCTGCAAAATCGGCAGTGTATCAAATACTTGTTCTCCCCACTGTACATTGTCTCGTTATGTCTGTCTCACTATGTCCTGTCCTAGAAGCTAATAAAATAAAATTAATTAATTAAAAAACAGAAGGTAGTGATCACATAGAGAGCATGAGCCACAGTCATTTATTTAACCCATTCTGACCTTAGTAACTCAACAGCAGGTTCTCAACACTTCTTCAGTGCACTAAATATTGAAATTTTTGTGATCAGTAAATCTGTGGCGATAGCAGCAGACATTTGAATGCTTTGAAAGATAGACCACCTATGAATACATTCTTTAGAAGTCTACTTTTAAATTAAATAGTAAAAATTACATTTTAACGACACTTCATTCAAGCACTGACATACAATTTGATGCTGATGGATTGCCATTGTATTAAAACCGATTCTTTCATTCAGTGCAGTGACAAATGAGAGTGGGAGCAAGAAATGAGAGACGAGTCGCACGTCATCAGACTCTGTCGAATTATGTAGCCCATGTATCCGTCTAGCTTTCTGCCCAGAAGCTTTCTCATTTCTTCCTTTCTGTTGAAGACAATCAATCAGTTTGGTATTCCGGTGGCGTTTCAGTGGGATTGCTCTCTCGTCTCATCACATCGCAACTGACTGCGAGGTTTCCGAAGATCAGACGATACCTCACGAGATCTCAGAGTGCAGCCCGACCTCTGAAGCCTGTTTACGTCGGCACATAATTTATAACCCCTTAGATGCCTGATGGGAAGCTGATCTCTCTTGACTCCACTTGATTGTGTTTGTGTTCCTCTTATTCTCTCTCTCTCTCATCTCCTCTTTTTTTTTTTATCTGATTCCATTCCTTGGTCATTGCACTGACCCCATGGCTGCCTCTTAGAGTGCTTTATTTATAAGTCACTGTGATATGTGAGTCATATGGATTTCTTGTGAGTCATTGAAATAAATGCCTTGCCGCATAGGAAAAACAGAAAAATATCTAAGTAATATTTTTCATTTCATGGTGTCCTGGTTTATTCATCTAATTACATAGTACCGCAACCTTCTGTCATGGTGAGCGATCCTGAGTAAGTGCTTAACTATCAGCTGGTTTATCATGAAACTGGGTGGTTAACAGTTTGAAAACACCATAAGGCTAGTTTCACACCACATGCATTAACAGCGTGTTTTGTGCTTTCACAGTGATGGTGTTTCTGCTCAGAGCTGTGGCTCTGTACAGAAGATAAAGTTATTTCTGGATTGCTACATTGAGTATTTTTTAATAACTATAGCCATAAATTATAAAATGGCTATCAGGAGTGGGCCATTGATAACTATTACAAACCTAAGCATGGTTAAATCTAATTTTCATGAGAAACAGGACCACATTTACATTTAAATGGCAATTAATCCCCATGAAACTCCAAAATGTAGCTATAAATTGCTTAATCATCTGGATTCAGTCAGATTGGAAAGTGCTGTTTTGTGTGCCTGTCACTGCGTGTGGGACTTATGAAAGCCTGTTTCGACCTCAAGAGTGAAAAAAAGAAGCTAATTGTGAGATCACTTAAAATATGAACTAAATCACACTGTAAGATATAAAATCAGGCACAATACAGGCACAATTCAAAAAAGTCAGAATGACGTTGCAATCGTAGATTAGGATGTCACACCACAATACGTCACACTGTGAGATATAAAGTCGCATTATGAGAAACAAAGTCAAAATATCCACCTTATTTTTAATGTAAGAGTGAGCACGGTCATGTTTAACTTTTAGTTGCTTCCAGGTATTTTAGCTGGTCTGTTATGCTGCAAACTCGTATTTGTTATATAATTTTAATTTATTATCATAAACATGATTGTAGTGTAAATAGTTTTTATTTAGTGTAATAGTAATTATATTAGTTATTTACCTATAGCAGATAATGAATCCAAAGTCTCGCACATGCACAGGAAATCATCTCGGTTACGTATGTAACCCTCGTTCCCTGAAGGAGGGAACGGAGACATACGTCGGACATCACCGACGAATTAGGATCACTTCTGGGAGCCCTATCAGCTTCGAGTGTATACAGAACAAGCCAATGCACATTGGTGTGTGAGATTTGCATCTCGCGCTCCACCCTGCAGCGCGGGTATAAATACGGAAGCGGATGCAGCGCACATCTGTTTTTCACTGAGGAGCCGAACTAGTGACTCAGCCTGCAGTGATGTACAGCAACCGTGGTGACAGGACATACGCCTCCGTTCCCTTCTTCAGGGAACGAGGGTTACATACGTAACTGAGACATTTCCTTTCAGTCGAATTGGGATCCCTATGGAAAACGCCACGGCTGTTGCCACTTCCAGCGCCCCTCGTAAGCCCCTCAGACCCCCGTCTGTTTGGGGCGGGAACTCACACAAGGAGAGTCACTGCTGCTGTTCCGCAAGACCCACTCAGCAGAGTATTGGATAACGCTGGGAAGTGTGCCCCGAGGGGACGCTGCGGAGTCCACATCCTACCCGTAGGGAGGTATCATGTGGAAGATACACATATGGACTGGCCATCCGGGCAGTACAACATACGAATGTCCCAGGAGTGGCCCCGGCTGACCTAGGCGGGAGATTACACCGCACAGAGACTGCAGAGCGGACTCTGCCAAGGGAAAGACACGGGCTCACCGTAGGGAGCCGTACCATGGAAGAATACACATGGGACCGCCGTAGGGATTACAGCATATGACACCTAGCTCAGCAGGGGGTGCAGCACTGGGGTGCGCTTACACTACTGGCCCTGGCGTCAGATGCTCTGCCACATCTGACAGCCGTATAGGGTGGTGGAGGAACTCAACAGGGTTCGCCTAGCCGGGGAACTTACTGGAGCAATAGAGCGCAATTATCCGGTCCATGAGGAGGGGAATGGCGCAGCAAGCCGACACTTAGAACAGGCACTTCGGTGTTACTGGCTGGTTGAAGCGAGCACACGGGAAGAAACCGGCTCTACACGGAGGCTATAGAATCTAGCGAAGGTGTTAGGTGTCGCCCAGCCCGCAGCTCTACATATATCTGTCAGCGAGGCGCCATGCGCCAGCGCCCAGGAAGAGGCAACACTCTCAACCCGAGCGGGCAAGGCACGCCTTGGGTTTGGTACGCCAAGGCGATGGCATCCACTATCCAGTGGGCCATCCTCTGCTTGGAGACAGCCTTTCCCTTCTGCTGGCCTCCGTAACAGATGAAGAGCTGTTCTGAGGTCCTGAAGCTTTGCGTTCTGTCCATGTATAACTGCAGAGTGAGGACGGGACAGAGAAAAGCCAGGGCTGGGTCTGCCTCCTCCAAGGGCAGCGCTTGCAGGTTCACCACCTGGTCCCGGAAGGGAGTGGTGGGAACCTTGGGCACATATCCGGGCCCAGGCACGATTCGTCGACCGAAAATGCCTGCAGGTCCCCTAGCCTCTTAACGGAAGCCAATGCAGTCAGGAGCAGTGTCTTCCAAGACAAGATTTTCAACTCTGCTGACCGTAATGGTTCAAAGGGCGCTCTATGCAGTGCCGTTAGCACCAGAGACAAGTCCCAAGAGGGTATAGAGTGAGAGCGAGGTGGATTTAGTCTCCTCGCTCCCCTCAGGAACCTGACAATCAGATGCTTCCCCAAAGACTTACCAATCAACTACATCATGATGTGCGGCGATAGCGACAACATACACTTTGAGGGTGGAGGGAGACAGCCTTCGCTCCAACCCATCTTGCAGGCAGGAAAGCACAGAACTGATCGAACATCTTTGGGAGTCTTCCCGTCGAGAAGAGCACCACTCGACGAACAGGTTCCACTTAAAAGCATAGAGGCACCTCATAGAGGGGGCTCTAGCCGCAGTGATGGTGTCTACCACATTTTGTGGCAGATTACCTAGAACCTCTGCGTCCCATCCAGGGACCAGACATGGAGATTCCAGAGGTCTGGATGCGGGTGCCATAGGGTGCCCCGTCTCTGAGTCAGAAGGTCCTTCCTCAGAGGAATGGGCCAAGGAGGTGCTGTCGCGAGGAGCACTAGTTCTGGGAACCAGGTCTAGTTGGGCCAGTATGGCGCAACTAACAAGACCTGCTCCTCGTCCTCCCTGACTTTGCACAGAGTCTGTGCTAGAAGGCTCACTGGGGGAAACGCATACTTGCGTAGGGCAAGTTGCCAGCGCATCCGTGCCGAGGGTCCCCTCGGTCAGGGAGTAAAACAACTGGCAGTGCGACGTGTCCGGGGCGGCAAACAGATTTACCTGTGAGGTCCCGAAGCTTCTCCAGATCAGCTGGACCACCTGGGGATGGAGTCTCCACTCTCCCGGGAGCACTTGCTGTCGTGAGAGCTCGTCGGCTGCACGATTGAGCAGGCCCGGAATGTGAGTGGCGTGATGCGACCTCAGATGCTTTTGACTCCAGAGGAGGAGATGGTGGGCGAGTTGTGACATGCGACGGGAGTGTAGACCACCCTGTTTGTTGATGTACGCAACGGTCGCAGTGCTGTCCCTACGAACTAGAATGTGCTTGCCACGTAGCGGCCCCTTGAGGCGGCCCAGCGCAAGACGTACTGCTAACAACTCGAGGCAGTTGATGTGCCATTGCAGTTGAGGCCCCGTCCACAGACCCGAAACTGCAAGCCCGTTGTACGTGGCCCCCCAGCCGGTGGTAGAGGCATCCGTGGAGACCACAGCATGCCTGGACACTTGTTCTAGGGGAACACCTGCCCTTAGAAACGAAGGGTCCACCCACGGGCTGAAAGTTTGGCGGCAATTCTGTGTTATTGTTACACGGAATGACCCGCTCTGCCACGCCCATCTCGGGACTCGGCCGTGTAGCCAGTGTTGAAGCGGCCTCATATGAAGCAATCCGAGCGGCGTTACTGCGGCTGCGGATGCCATATGCCCCAGGAGCCTCTGAAAATGTTTCAGTGGGACCGCTGTTCTACGTTTGAACTAATTCAAGCAGTTCAACACCAACTGGACGTGCTCCTCTGTGAGGCGCGCTGTCAGATTGCACAACTGCTTTCTCGACTGGGCTAGAATCAGCCAGTCGTCGAGGTAGTTGAGAATGTGAACACCACGCTCTCTCATGGGAGCAATGGCCGCCTCCGCGACCTTCGTAAAGACACAGGGCGACAGGGAGAGCCTGAAGGGTAGGACTTTGTACTGATATGCCCGCCCCTCGAACACAAAGCGTAGGAACGGTCTGTGTCGAGGGAGAATCGAGACATGAAAGTACGTGTCCTTCAGGTCAATCGCTGCAAACTAATCTTGGGGACGGATGCACCCGAAGATGCGTTTCTGCGTTAGCATCTTGAAAGGCAGCCTGTGCAGGGACCGATTCAAGAACCGCAGGTCCGAGATTGGCCGTAACCCACCGCCTTTCTTGGGTACAATGAGGTACGGACTGTAGAAGCCTGTCTTCATATCGGCTGGAGGGACCGGCTCTATCGCATCCTTTGCCAGTAGGACTGCAATCTCCGCCCGTAAAACAGGAGCACCCTCCTTCAACACAGAGGTGAAGTGGATGCCCCTGAATTTGGGGGGCCGCCGGGTGAACTGAATCGCATAGCCGAGTCTGATAGTACGGATGAGCCAGCGAGACGGGCTGGGGAGCGCTAGCCAGGCTCCCAGCGACCAAACAAGCGGGACCAACGGCACCACAGACGTAACTGCAGTGGGGCAGCAATGCGGCATGCAGGGACCCGACTCGGATGGCATAGCGGCCTGAAGTGGGGTCTGAGTGTGCACTTACCTGCTTCTGCTGAGGGGGCGCACGGGTGTGCAGAGGCTTCTTGAGTGCATCCTGGGCACAGCCAGCGCCCCCCGCTGGTGATGGGAGAGGCACCTGAGGGTGACATGGCTTTGTAGCGTCATACACTGCCAAGCGTGCTCTCTTGGCACCCAGAGATATCGGAAACAGCTCTTTTTTTTTAAGGCCGAAGGCCAGTGGCGGAACACAAATTGAACTCAAACAAAAAATTCTCTTCCGGCTCTCCTCTGGGAGAGGGAGCGGTGCGGACACTACCTCCCGAAGAGCTGTTCCCTCCATCTCTGGGTGGCCCATCTCAGGGTCGCTTGTTCTTTCACTTGCCACCTGGTTTGGCAGCGGCCTGAGCAGGCTGGGCAGCCTTCCTGCGGCCGTCTCCACGCTGTTGCCCAGGTGGAGGCTGCTGCTGGGCTTTAGCGGGGGCAGGATGTGTTTGATGGCCTCCGTCTGCTTCTGGGTGGCCGAGAACTGCTGGGCAAAGCTCTCGACCGCGTCTCCGAATAGCCCAACCTGGGAAATGGGGGAGTCTAGGAACCGATATTTATCGGCCTCCCTCATATCCGCCAGGTTAATTCAGAGATGGCACTCCTGGACCACCATACTGGACATCGCCTGACCAACTGCAAGAGCAGTGACTTTCGTCGCTTGGAGAGCGAGGTCCGTCGCTGCCCGGAGATCCCGGAGAAGCTCTGGGTCAGGTCTACCCTCATGCATGTCCATGAGTGCCTGGGCCTGGTGCACCTGGAGCAACGCCATGGCATGCAGGGCGGACGGAGCCTGTCCACAGCTTCTGTAAGCCTTGCCCGTTAGACCGGACATAAACTTACAGGCCTTGGATGGGTGACGTGGATTACCAAGCCAGGAGGAAGCGGACGCCGGACACAGTTGCATCGCGACGGCCCGTTCCACCAGCGGGATCTCTACGTACCCCTTGGCTGGTCCGCCATCGAAGTAGTGAGGAGTGAAGAGCCACTTGGCCGGTTTCTGGCAGAAAAAGGTACCGTCCACGACCTAGTGAGCTCTTCATGCACTTCCGGGAAGAAAGGCACTGGGGCGGGGTGCCCCGAGATACCAATCATCCAACCTAGAAGGCTCGGGACAAGGTGGAGGGTTCCACACGAGCCCGACCTTTTTGGCGGCCCGGGCAGGCATAGTCATCAACTCTGGGTCCGTCTCGGGCAACGCCACTCTCCCAGAGGGAGGCA
Organism: Coreius guichenoti; assembly: GCA_039654105.1. Lineage (NCBI taxonomy): Eukaryota > Metazoa > Chordata > Actinopteri > Cypriniformes > Gobionidae > Coreius > Coreius guichenoti. Next base: position 28,710,340 of record CM077171.1, read on the forward strand.
ATGCAGCCGAGTCTTCATCCCCAGATGACTGAAGCTCCCCCTCCGATGCAGCGATAGACATGCTGTCATCTGCTGGAGCCCCGAAAGTCACCACTGGACGCCCATGGGAGGGGCCAGCGTGCTCTTTCAGTAACTCAACCGGCTGCGGCGCTTCAGAGGGATTAGGGGCCCACGGAGTTTGCCTTGGCGGGGTAGCCCTAACCGTGATCCTCAGGTCACCCTGGCTATTCGCCGAAGTAGCTCTATTCTGCTGTCCAGCAGGAATAGCTCTAGATCGGGGCATAGGTAAGGGGACTCCGCCTTCCTGAAGGTAGGTGAGTATTGACCTCAACGTGAGATAGTCATGTTCCTGCAGTGGGTACATGAACTATCCACAAACGCTGCCTCAGCGTACTGAATGCCCAGACACGTGAGACAGCGATTGTGACCGTCAGCTGGTGACAGGGAACGACCGCATCCAGAAATGCACGGGTGGAATGACATTTTGAAAAAGACGCAGTGTCACACCTGTGTACTCTTTTAGGGGAAAAAAGCTCTTTTAAGTGTGCTAAGGCACCCAGGGAGATGACCGCGGCAAAACACAGGGAGATAGTGCAGCCCTGTATATGCACTCACTGTACAGGAACGCCCTCACTGAACCAACAGAAAATGCTGTGAAAACAGCAGTTTTGTATCTCTCAGTAAGATCGCGGCCCTCGCTGATCGTGCCTTCCCTTGCAGCACTCGAACTCTTCTCCTCTCTCTCTCTCTCTCTCTCTCTCATTCTCTCTGATTCAACAGTTGAAACACTCTTCAGCAGCGCGAACATTCGGCTCCGAAGTGAATGACAAATGTGCGCTGCATCCGCACATTTGTCGGTGACGTCCGACGTACATCGAACGTGACCAACTGAAAGGGAAATCTGCTTATGTGTTGAAATGTGGCAAAAAGTAACATTGAGTTTTAATTAGCTTTTTATTTATTTATTTTCACTCTGAGGTGACAACAGGCTTCCATCAGGACTTTTTTCAAACAGAAGGTATATAGTTCACTCCACTTCATAAAAGCCTACATTTTCAAAATATTGTTAAATAATGTTGTTAAATATGTTTTTTGTGAATTTTCTCCCTGTTTTGTGCTGAATTTAGCATGCTGCACATGGCAAAACTGGAAGCACCGGAACCTGTTTTACTACTAAACCTACGAGATGAAGAATATACCACATCTAGACTTGCTGTAAATGGCAACACTTTGATGTGAGCCCACGACAGTCGCATTGAAGTCAATGTTGTCATGTCACAAAGTCCACATGGCTAATAGAAGAGGAAGGGCTGATAAGGTGAGAAAGTGCTATATCATAGCAGATAAGTAACATTTCTACTGTTACAATTTCAGCAATGAAAGAAGCAATGAGACATAATAGACAGAAAGCTATTCAAGCTGTAGTTTATCTCAATGGGGAAATCATGCTGATTTGTATCATATTCTCAGCATCAGGCACTATAATTGGCACCTTAGAGCACCCGAATCAAAGGGCTTTGTCAAAGAATTACAAATACAGTCACTGAAAACAATTTGTACTCAATATACCTGTTATGAGTGAACTCTTTAGACAAGAGGTGGAATGGAGAAAAAACACAACTGTCTGGAAACAGAGTGGTATGGTTTATTTTTTGCCAAAAATAACTATACAAGTATTATGTGGATGTGATTCATTTGTCTAAAAAAATCCCTCTGAATTCAGCTCTGTGTAACAAGTACTTGTGCTGTTTTTGGTCTAGAAATGAAGATCAGCTGTTTTATATTGTCTTGAGAAAACAATACACAACTGTGTACCTGACAAAACGCTTCAGCTACATCAGTCACAATATAACACAATACATCAGTTAAAATATGATTAAATATTTTGTCAACAACAATATTATTTCATTGGCATCAATGTGGGATATTCAGCTAAAAAGAGAAGAAAGGCTTTCGTAATGTAATTGCATCCCTTGTTGGTTTGTGGGAGAAAACCAGTGGATTTCTCTGGTACCTGTTTTACAGTGACGAATCTGGAGGCAGAAAGAACAAAAGGTCAGTGGATGTCCTACTTTTTGCATCTCCTCACATCCTCTTTTTTAAAGAATAGCCTTTGACGTGAATCAGAATAGCTGTCTTTAACTTCCAGCAGGAAGCGCATTTGTAAGTCGCGACAACTGCAAAGCAGCAATAGAACAAAAGCTGTTCGCTATAATTGAGGTCACATCTGAAAGTTTATGCATGGCCTTCTCCCTCTCTGACTTTTTCTCTCAACACGACAATAACACGCATGAAAATGTACCGTGCATCCTTAGAGCAGCACACAGCCCTTCTTCTTGACCTTGGTGGGCTGTGGACAAAGCACAGCACGGATGGCCTCATCAAACACCGTCTTTAGACCTCTCTGAGTAAGAGCAGAACACTCCAGGTATTTCACAGCATCTGTTCACACACAAACACATGCACACATATCAGGTTTGTTAATATCACCTCCTTTCTCTCTATATACAGTATATTTTAAGCATAGTACTGAATCATCTCTGATCCATTCTGAGTGGGATACTTAGCACCAGATGTCTGGATGTATTAGGTGTGCACAAATCTGTCATAACTTGAACGTGTAGGAGGACTAGCCCATGTGTTCTCCCAAATGCTAGCTCAAATCACACTGAGAACAAATTGCATTTAGCATCTAAATCTGTAGCCTGATATATGCATTGCTTAGTAATTTTTTGTATTTAGAGAATTATATGTTACAAAGAAACCAGACAGTAAACAGTGCTTACATTTGTCTTGTATCTTAAGCCTTACTTTTTTCTCTCTCTTTTTTTTTCTATGAACAGATTTCCAGTAGAATTGTTGCAACTATAAACTGTTTAAGCTCAAACAGCAGAGAAATAAAATGTTGTTTATACCTTATTGTCAGAAGTATATAACTCAAATATACTCTATATATAATATACTAATATAAGTTTGGGGTAAGTAAGGTTTTTTGATGACACTTTATTTTACAGTGTCCTTGTTACATAAGTTGCATGTAGCCTACCTACTGTTGTAATAACTGTAAATGATGCATAATTACATGCAACATGCTAACCCTAAACCAAACCCCATTCCTAGTCATAACCCTATAGTAATTACATGTTGTTACTTGATATTAAATGTTGTTACTTGATATTAAATGTATTACACTGTAACTGTAAATGTAACCAATTTCTTAAATATTCAACTATATACTCAATTTCAATTAAAATAACTGTTTTCTATTTTAATGTATTTTAAAATGTAATTTATTCCTGTGATGGCAAAGTTGAATTTTCAGCATCATTACTCCAGTCTTCAGTGTCACATGATCCTTCAGAAATCATGCTGATTATAATATGCTGATTTGCTGCTCAATCTAATATTCTTATTATTATCAGTGTTGAACAGTTGTGCTGCTTAATATTTTTGTGGAAACTGTTTTACATCTTTATACATGTCTTTCTGTCACTTTAATGTGTCCTTGCTGAATAAAAGTATATTTCTTTTTTAAAAATTGTACTGACCCCAACTTTCGAACAGTAGTGTACTGTCGTCCACTGATATAAAATGAACAAATCCACCTTTGCCGCCTCACCTATTTCTTTGGCCAATGCAAGACCCTGTGGGTAAGTGATCGGCGCTAGTTTTTTCTCTTTCAGCTTCTCAATGGTCTCCTTCTCATCTCTCAAATCGAGCTTGGTGCCAACCAGAATAATTGGAGTGGAAGGGCAATGGTGCCTCACCTCTGGATACCACTAGAGGGAGAAGAGGAGCAGATCAAAACAATTAATTCACTCCTGATTATCAGTCCATCTCTAGACTCTACGGCATTTCTCTTTGCCTGTCTGTTGTCAAATACACGGGCTATAAAGCTATTCATTTGCAAAGAGTTGAGATTTTCTTCCACTGCTTGGTACTATCTGCTACCAATGCCACAATCAGTCGTGCAAGTCTGTCGTTCAGTTCCAATACAGAATGAAGTGAAAATACAGGCTAATGGACACTGACAGTTTGTTCCACTTTATGTCTGTCAATTTGAGATATGCCAAGGCCTTTTCGTTAAAAAGATTTTCCTCAGACAAGCACCAACTGAATAATTCGTTAAAGCTCAGCACATTAACAATGTCAGTGGTATCTCAGAAAGTGTGCAGAGTATGTGAAAAATGCAGCAAAAACAAGTTGATTTATGAAAACCTGCTGCTGCAAGGACTGCTGCACTTTTCAAGGCCTGGCCTCTGAATGTTGTCTTTAATCTGACACTCACAAGCACCATTGTTTCCATACACAAAGCAACCCATGCAGTCACGTTGAGCAGACCTTAAGCAGTCAATGGGCACAAGAGCATTGCTACAGTAAGCCCACAGTGTCCTTGCCATCCCAGACACAAGTTTATATGGCAAAACAGTTTAAAGTGCCACTGTTATGCTATTTTAAAGGCTCCTTATTTTGTTTTGGAGGTCTCGTACAACAGGTTTACATGCATCAAAGGTAAAAAAACACTTTAATTTTCTCATAATATACACTGCATCACCACATTTTTCAATGATTCTCAAACGACTCGATGGAGGAATCAGTCTCTCTAAGCTGCCTTCACGTGCTATCGGAATTATAGTAAATACTAGTTTCCTAGTTAAAAAACAGGACATGAAAGCTCTCTCAAGTCAAAATTTGAACGCGATGAGCTCGTAATCACGACTTCAGAAGGGGGAAGTAGGAAATTTCCGATAGCACGTGAAGGCTGCATAAATCCCTCCTTTCCACGAACCTACTCTGCTTTGATTGGCCAAATGGCCCAGTCTGTTGTGATTGGTTTACTGCATACATAGCGTGTTTTTGAAAGCTAAACCCCATTACCATTACTGAACTTCAGCTCCGGAGGCTTCCTAAAGCTCAGCGATTGTACACATTGTAAAGACAGTAACCATGACGTTGATTTTACCATATCAATCCGAGCAAGAGTCCGATGATGAAACATTGGAAGAACTAGTTATTTTCTTCATAATAATAGCATATTTTTAGCGGAAAAGAGTTGCCAAAAGATCCAGTGTGTATCTGTATTTGCGCTTGTCAAATGATTCAATTTCCAACGTGTTTTCGCTTCGTTGAGTAGTGTAGCCAATCACAGACATGTTTGTTGATTTCTTGAACGCAATGGCCAATCACAGGTGTTGAAGTTACTCACCGCTCAGGTTTTTGTCCAGTCCTCTCTAACAAAGTGTAGACATTATGTAAATAAGAGATTCACTGTGTCGTCAGCTTCAATGATTAATATAACAGAACTTTGTGAGATTGCGTTCATTGAATGAGTGACAGCTTTTAGTGATTATAAAGGCAGCGCTCTTTGCGTGCTGTCTAGGCGATATAAAAAAATAATTAATAGGCCTATAATATATTTAGAATTTTAATAAAACTTCTGTTTTCCATTTCGTGACAAGCGGCCACATACACGCTTCAAAACATAAGTCCATCCGCATATACATGTGGGGATTTACTCTTAAAATTGTGATGACTGACAGTGATAAATATTTATGCATCGAAATCAGGCTCATATAAAACGTCAGGAAACAATTCCTGGCTGCATGTCAATATCCATAGATCACTGGATCTTTGGTAAGTTGTAAAGAACACTATATCGAGTCCAACCTTTAGTTTAAACTGATAACCGTTTATTTTACTTTCGTTTTCCCCTATTAAATCCAGTCATGCAGCAGCTCTTCTGCCACTCAGTCACGGCTGAGGGGGCGGGTTCCGGCGGGAAAGTGACGACAATGCATACCCTCTATATAAAACACAAAACTACGTATTTTGAACACCCGGTAGAAAATATATACATAAATAATTATTCATACCTACAGTTTGTGATTCTGAGGAGCAAGCTGGTCCAAATAAACTGGGTACCGACCCATCTTTCAAGAGCAAGCGTTTTGCAAATCCTGCGTTAAACTCAGAGAAAATGACGTGTTTGTGGGCTGGTCAAGTTGTTCGCGGGTGGACAACGTACAACATGGGTGTGCATAATGCAAATGTCTTTTCTAGTGACGTATAACTGTCAGGCAGTAGGATTCGAAATGACTCGTAAAGGCGGTAGAGTCGATTCTTTCTTTTGGGAGACAATAACTTTATTTATCGTGCACTTTCCACTTTACAACTTTGCAGAACGTTTACATTCACAAACAGCAATATTACACACTGCATGAAGGGGAATATTCGGAAAAACTATAATAGGGGCACTTTAAAATGACAAAGCAGTCATCCAAAAATCAGGAGCAATTTGATGCTTCCATGACTCAGTTTCTAAACTAAGCACTAGTTGTTCATCCGTTCCCTTTCAGTCCTACATTTGATCTCCAGAAGCTCAACTACACTCAAAAAATGATTTTATGATGCTGTTCACTTTATTTAAGCAATCACATTTGAACCAGAAACCTGATATAATGGTGTTAAATCAAGATATTTAACACCATTATATCAGGTTTCTGGTTCAAATGTGATTGCTTCATGTTAAATTGACTTGAAACCGTTACTCTTTGACATAACTTGATGTTTTCATTTTGAAATAACATGTTTCAATCAAGTAACCCAATCAAACAGGACTTTCACTTACCATCATGCTTTGCAAAGGGGCTGAATTCGGAGAGTTTAAATAAAGTGCTATTTTATGCATTTTTAACAAGATGAGAAAATGGAGAGACTTTTTAATGTTTAATGTTCTGTTATGTTGGTATTTAAAAGTTTGTGTTATGTTAGTGTTTTTGAGGAGTTACCATTGTGGTGAAGTGTAGAGCATGTGCTTGGATTGAGGACCTGCTAACAAGAATTCAAATTGCATTAATAATAAAAGCAACCACTATGATAGTGTTCTGGGTGGAACCAGTAGGCCTATCACTTCTGGACTGCCAACACTGAACATCTCGTGTAAAGAAATGTTATATTTAGTTTGTAGTTATTTAAATCACAGGACTAAACAATAAGCATTAGTTGTAGGATTATTTGAAGAATTCTAATTGAATGAAAACCATTTAATTAAGTTAAACTAAAGCCATTCATTCAAGTTAAATGAACACCATAGTTAGTTGTACATGGTTGATTCTTTTAGGTTTTACTTGTTTCAATCACGTGGAACCACTGTCCATGATTGAATCATGCTCAGCCAAAGAGCTATTTTTTGAGTGTATTACAGATTGTGTATGCAACTAAAGGTTTATTTGTTTCCTTTCTTCAAACATATTAATAAAAGACTTCAAAAGGGTTTAGAGACACAAAATAGTGGGCTTTAGGAATCAGCATGTCTCCAGTGGTATTTGTGAGCATATATGATTGCCGGGTGAGTGAGGTGCTTTCTGATCATCGCTTTCTAATCCAGTCAAAGCAAACCATTATTGCAGCGCCACGTTTTCACATACTATCAGGCCGCATCAGTAATGAGAAATTATCTCTTCGCACTTAACTTGTCCATGATAGGTGATTGCTACCGAATGGATGCGTAAGCACAGGTCACGTGACGTCTTGCAACGTGCATCTATGCACTTTCCTTTCCTCTTTAAATAGATTTTAATTTGTCTCCTCAACCTCGCACAATCTATCAAGACTACATTTGCATATAGCCAGTGTTACCATGGTTACTACTCAGGAATATACTGTTGAAATAATCAAGGAAAAGGCCGGGAGGGTAGAAAAAGCAAAGAGTGAAAGAAGCTTCTGAAGGTCTTTGATTGGGAGAGAAAGCAACAAGCATTAAGGAACCAGCGAGATGAGATTGCCATTGTTTGAATTTAATAACAATTCAAAGGACTGTTTGCGGACTTGTTTATGCAAGCGGTGATTTTAAGCAATGTAAATTGGACCGGATTAAGCCTTGAGTGGTTCTGGAATTATTGATATCACAAACAATTTGCTCTCCGTTCCATCTCATTCACCTTAAACGTGCTGTGGGGGTCATGATATAACAACAACAACAACAACAACAACTACTTGGCAGAAAAGGAACTTTTTTTTTCTTTGCTCGTTCATTTTTGTCTTTAGAAAGAAATCTAGGATGGTAGAATATTATAAAGCTATCTTTCTGTTTGTGTTTGATTATCATGATTTCTTTTGTCAATGTGAATCTCTTTTTGTTTTATTGTCAATTCTCTTTGTAGGTCTACACCATCAGTTGCTGTCTCACTAATGCAGCTTCATATTACCATGCTCATTTTGGCTAAAATTTGCGATTCAAAGTTATGCTATCATAGTCACAGTTAGTCTGATAGCTGATGGCAAACTAACATAACAATAAAAAAATCATTTGGTCGCCAATCAACTGCATAGGTAACACTTTACAATAGGGCTCTTAAAATTGTTGTAAAAATTGTTCAAATTAGTTGATAAAATAGCAACAATGCCAATGAACTTTTACAGCATATCAAGCGTAGCATCAGTTCTGGCAGGTCACGTTAGTCAAACCACATCTTCTAGGAATTGTGCAATCGGGATTTAGCAAGAGGAATTCGTTCCCCACATGGATTTTACCTCAGATTCATTCAAGTTCGCGAACTTAATCACGTGATTCGCTGCATTGATTGTAAGATGCATGATCTGGAAGTGACTGAGTTGGCATTGCTTCTCACATCGCTGCATTGTTGACATGGACTCGCTGAAGTTATACTAATGTAGCCTAACTGAACCATTCAGATGAGATCTGCACTCACCTGCATGAAGAAGGATATCAAGAGAGATCAAACATCCACGTCACAGCTGGCTATTTCACTCTCCATTCATCCCTGAATGCCTTCACGAAGCTAAGCTAAGTTCCTTTTTTAATGTTCATTGCTAAGCTATCAGGGTATTGCAACAGGCTTGTTGCTAAGGTCATCCGTGTTGCTTAGGCTTCTAGTCATTTTCAGTAAATGCTTGCGCTAGGTTTATGCGATCATATTTGCAAATGTGCGTTAAATCTGTTGTCATTGGCAACTTTCTTGTCGATGCAACATGCTGTGCATTAAACATAAGTCAGGTTGCTTTTGTTTGTTGTGGCGCTTAATACGGCACGGATTCAAGCAGCTTGCGGTGAGGGACAGGAAATAACGATTCATGGTGCAAACGGAATCATTTCTGCTGTGGTGCAGCTCTAAAGAGACAATAGTAAACAGTCATTGTTCAGTTGAGTCAGCTCAGCGTTGATTCTGTTATCTGTATGTTCGTTTGTGAAGCTATAGTGCTATTGGAGACACCTGTTCTTAAAGCTGTAGTTGCTATTGGAAACGTGTTTTCTTAAAGCTATAGTTGCTATTGGAAACGTGTGTTCTTAAAACTATAGTTGCTATTGGAAACACGCTTGTTCTTAAAGCTATAGTGCTATTGGAAACACGCTTGTTCTTAAAGATGTAGTGCTATTGGAAACGTGTGTTCTTAAAGCTATAGTTGCTATTGGAAACGTGTTCTTAAAGCTATAGTTGCATTGAAACGTATGTTCTTAAAGCTATAGTGCTATTGGAAACACGCTTGTTCTTAAAGCTGTAGTTGCTATTGAAGCAGGTGTGTTCTTAACGTTATATAGTTACTATTGGAAGCAGGTGTGTTCTTAACGCTAGTTGCTATTGGAAACACACTTGTTCTTTTAAGAATAGTTGCCATTTGAAACATGCTCATTCTAAAGGCTATCTGGTTGCTATTGCTATGCTGGTCTTAGCTATACTTGCTATTGGGAACATGATTATATTGCACATGCTGTGTTAATGTGTGTATTTAAGCATTTAATGCTTAAATACACACAGCAGGTGCGTTTCGCCGCAGAGGTCTCTTATTCAACACTAACAACATTGTGGCTTGGTGATCCCGTGAGGAAGTGCAGAGTTGTGGAGGTCGTCATCTTCTCCTCCAGCCGATGGAATCACCCCGACAGGAGCAAAATCATGATCATTAATGAGGAAGCACTGTATTTCATTGCTAGCTGCACGTTGCATCTAACTTGGAGCTGTTGCTGCAAGGTGTATGTTTCCCAGATCAGACTACTAGTTTAATACTAGTTTTGTGATTACAACATGCTTGTTGTATCAGATTTTGCTGCAGCTAGGGGTGTAAGCTTCCCCCAATAGATACTATACAATGAATTTAAATTTGGCTATAGCAACATGCTTGTTGCAAATAAGTCATTGCTTGCTGCGGCTTGGGGTGATGCTTCCCCCATTAAAAAGGCATTCAGATTTTCGCATCAGTTCGTGTTTGGGGGATATCGGCATTGGTTTTGTTTGGGGAGGTTATTGCTGCTCTCCCTGCTCTTATCCATGCTAGGCTGCATTGATGCGCAGGGAGTTCTTGCCCAGAACAGAACCATACCGCCAGTCCAAACTATATGCTAATTGTCAATATCTTTGATGATAGTGGTCCTGACAGAATTAATAATCAATGTCAATTTCCATATACTAATACATTTTGAACATTTTAAGTTAAATTAATATCAGTTAGACTATGTTTAGCATGCAGGCATGTACTGCAGGGAAATTAGATTTTTTTTCTCAAATCAGATCGATTCAGGCAGACCGTACTATTAATTGCAAGTGATCAAATAAGATTTATGTGTCCAGACATAAACAACCTATCTGCATGGGTTGCTTTGGTAATGACGTAGGCGTATCCACATATATGACGAGGCTTTCAAAACGGATGAAAGTGGAGGTGCATCATCTCGCTCTCCAAATAAGCACCCTGTCGAGTCTCGGTGCAGATCTCCTCCGTCACACAGCAAAATGCAGAAATCTTTGGACATACCATTTGAACACCATATGAATACTTACAGCATTTCCATCACCAGTTTTGATGTTATCGTTGTGTGTTGCGTTAAAAGTGGATATGCAAAAAAAAAAAACATTTCACAAGTTCACACTTACAAATAAGTCAGATAGAATAAATGGTATGCGTATTTGGCGTGCTGTCCGAGGAGAGGGCTCCGAGCTCGGAATTTGGCCCGAACCCAGAGTACTCCCCCCATATTCCAGGCTGTGGTAGGAACAAGCCAAGAGTGAGGAGTCGGTTTGGTGGAGAGATGCTGAAAACTGTCGCGGAATGTCGGTGAGTTGACTGAGTATATATATAGGCTTCCTCTTATGCTGATAGGATAGATAATTGTTGATGACGAGTTGATTGGATTGATTATTTGAACGTGCTCCTCCCGAACTTTGTTAATGAAACATCATATCTATAGATTTTATCTAGATGAGTTTTTGTAAAACAGTAAACAGTAAAAAATCTGATTCAAACCACGTATGAAGGTGGTTTGATATGCAATTCCAATCAGATTTCTACAGATGTGTCTCAGTCTAGATGCTCTGGCTGCTCAAATCGGATTTCAAACCGTCTTTCCGGAAATGCCATGTGTTCTAATGGTATGCCCAAAGATTTCTGCATTTTGCTGTGTGACAGAGGAGTTCTGCACCGCAGCTCGACAGAGCGCTTATTTGGAGAGCGAGATGATGCACCTCCACGTTTCCTGCATCCATTTTGAAAGCCTCGTCACATTTGTGGGTACGCCAACGTCGTTACCAAAGCAACCCATGCAGACAAATCTTATTTGATCACTTGCAATTAATAGTGAGGACAGTCTGCCTGAAAAGCATCTGATTTGAGAAAAAAAAAAAAAAAATCAAATTTGCCTGCAGTCTGAACAGCCTAAACATAGCCATAATCTATTGTTTGTTATAAAAACATGATTTAAATGAACATTAATCCAATTTGATTAATGTTAAAAAATGCTGTAAAACTGTTTGTTAGTTCTTTTGGAAAAATATACTCTCACCAGAATAATTATATTAAGCTTGTGTGTATTAAGTTAAAGCTGTTTAAGTAATCAAGCTGTCTCATGTGAAGTTTCATAGTATGGAGATCTAAGCATAATATTGTATTATGGTTGTTTTATAGAATAAGAGATGTACATATTGTTGAACACACAGTAAAGTGTGACACACTTTTTGTTCTGTGCATAATAAGTGCTCCGAGTCTTTATTAAAACCAACAGGTTATGGGCCCAGAACCAGAACGCTACAATGAAGCTGCTGAAATGCTTATTGAAGATATTGAGCAACTGTGAATAAAAATGAGCTCAGAGTCCAAGACAGTGACAATTGTTCCATTAAATGGATCAAACTATCCTACGTGGAGAGTGCAATGTCGGATGGCATTGATGAGTGATGGATTATGGGATTTGGTAAATGGTACAGAGACTGCTCCATGATCCGATCCAAGTAAGTTAGCAAGTTATATGGCTAAAAGTGATTGCGCACTGGCTACCATTGTATTGTCAATAGAACCGTCTTTTCTCTATTTGATTGAAGAGCCAGAAGATCCTATTGTCATGTGGAAAAAGTTGTCATCAGTTTCAGTAGAAAACTTGGGCAAATAAGCTAGCACTGAGGTGTAAAATGTACTCGTTGCAATTGAAAGATGGCGACTCGGTTCAAGAGCACATCAAGGTGTTGACTGAAACGCTTGATGCACATGTTAGTCACGGCAAGTGTGGATGTTCCTAAAATGGTCGTCACGGAATGATTGAAAAGACAAGACAGGATCAGATAGTGAGTGTGTTGGACTAATGGTCAGTCATGTGTAGCCCTGAGTGTTTACTGACAGTTTAAAAGATACAGATAAATATTGCCCCCTTTAAATTTTGAACTGGGTAATGGAGTTCTGATAATAAGAATTACTGTGACATTTGATGATAATACTGTTGCGATGTATTTTTAAAAAAGAGTGTTATTGTTGTGAAACTTTGCTTTACCAATAGAGGGCACCCTAAGCATTACACTAGGCTGAGGATTGGTCGCTGACGCTAGTAGAGTGAAAAGAGCGCTCAGTATGTAATGAGTGAATTCTAGTGTACACGCTACGGAGAGTGTTCCCTATCTAACCAGTCTTTTTCATATTTCATACAGAAATAAATGTGTTGCACCAAGGAAGAGCACCGCCTCATTCTTAAAAAGTGTAACACATGCACAAGTTCTAATGAAGGAATGGATTGCTGGATTGTAGATTCAAGAGCAACATGTTACATGTGTAATGACAAGAAACAGATTGTTGAGTTTAAAAGCCTAGAAACCTCACAAGAAGTAACACTGGGAGATTATTATTCCGTTGAAGAAACAGGGCGTGGAGTTGTGTGGCTGATGAAGATGACATTGACTGATGGTAAGACAAAAGAATGCAAGCTGAATTATGTTTTGTCCTAAAATTGTCATACATCTTACTGAGTGTGTCCAAGGTAACTTCACAGAGAAATTTCACAGAGAACAGATGCTGCATCACTGATGTTAATCAAAAGCTGATTGTTACTGCAACAAAAGGCGGCAGTCTCTATTTTGTGAACTGTAGAGAAAGTGCATTTAACAGAAAATGTGAATGTGCATAAAGAGACTAAGGAACAAACCTTGAAGAAAAAATTTACAAAATTTGAAGAAGCTGTGCAATGAGTGTCTAGTTGATGGCTTTGGCTTTGATGTGTCAAAAGACATAGACTTCTGTGATTCATGTGCTGAAGGAAAGCATCATCGCAGTAAGTTCACAACTAGTGATCGCAAAAGAGCTGTTGAACCACTTGGCTTAGTGCACAGTGATGTATGTGGGAAAATGAATGCAAAATCCTTGAGTGGAGCTGAATACTTCCTGAAACTGATTGTTGAGAATACTATGGGTGTATGTTCTAAAGCGGAAAGATGACGTTTTTCAGAAGTTCCTGGGATGGAAAGCCATGGCAGAAAAATCTACTGGAAGACAACTGACAGTCTTACGCACAGATAATAGAGGAGAATATACCTCGTCTGAGTTTCAAGACTTCCTGAAGAAAGGAGTTCAACATGAGCTCACAGAACCGAAGACTCCTGAGCAAAAAGGAGTAGCTGAATGAATGAACAAAACACTGGTGGAGACAGTGAGATCAATGGGTCTCATTCACTAATAATTGCGTGGATTATTTCGTATTTGTACGCACAGGAGAACTTCTCACGAAAAATCTCCGCCTGATTCACAAAACATTCGTACGCACATGAATTTGTTCTTAACCTCGTTCTGATGTTAGTGAATTTGGAGTATTCTAAATGAGCGGCCGCGTGCACGAGGTTGGTCATTTGCATAAAACACACTCCAACCATCTCCATATAAAGGCTTTCCGCACATGCTTTCCTTACAGCCTTTCGTCACTCTCGTCAAACTTGCAGCTGTTCGCAGACACGCTCTCGCCCGGATCCTCGCGCAATGCCAAGTGTGCCATTCTCACCAGTTCTCACAATAAACAAACACCTTTTTTATACAGACCCAGATTACAGAGCTCTCATTAGCCAGCTGTACATATGCGCATATCTGCGTTATTCAGAGAAACCTCGCAGGTGAAGCTATAACGCAGCTTTTCTTACTCTTTAACTGTAGCTATATGATCGAATGTATTTAAGATTAAATACATTTTTATGATTTAATAATTTAATAATATAATTTTATATATGGATTATATAATAATTAACACAATATACTTCAATGTAATTATAGTCGTGTTAGGATGAAATATAACACGATTATAAAGCCATACAGAGCAAGTTCTTTTTGCGTACGTGTGGTTTCAGTTGTTCCTATTTTTTTTCGTAAATTTAGAAAAAAATGTATTACGAAATCTTTGGTGAATTGATTTGTTCTTAAAATCGTTCGCACGCACATTTCACGCACAAATTTGTGCGTACGCATGCTTAGTGAATGAGACCCAATGTAAACTGATGCAAATCTACCTCAGAAGTTCTGGGCAAAAGCACTGTCAACAGCTGTGTATCTGAGAAACAGAAGCCCAATGAAATCAGTGAAAGGAATGACTCCTTTTGAAGCCTGGACAGGTGAGAAACTCGATCCCAAAGCAAAGAAATGTATCCTTCTGGGCTATGGAACAGAAGCAAAAGGATATTGACTGTTGGAAAGCAAAGTGCAATACAGTCCAGCAGAGGGCGCTAACAGACTGTATTATTGTACAACTGCCTGATTCACTCGCGTTCTTAGACGGAAGTTGTTTTTTAGTTTGTAGTGGAGCGGCAGGCAGAAAGAAACCAGCTCTTTAAGTGTTGTTCATACTGTTAAATCTTGCTTTAGTGGATTTTGCGTGTAGAAAACTGTAAGTATCATTATATTTATACATTCCATGTTTATCTATCGTGAGGATTAACAACTTTATCGTGCATTCAGGCCGTTTACTGTTCGCCATTGGATGACTGAATGACGCAACATTTCTGTTTACCGTCAGTTTGCGATGTATAGAGTTAATACTAACATTTGCGTCTTGTATTGTTTAGTATTTGTTGTTTTGCTCTAGAAATGAGGATGTGTGGTACAGTTTGATGCTCAGTCAGATTGTTTGTATGTAGTTTTTCCTTAAGAGCATATTGTTGCCTATTGAATATTTCTATTACAAAGACAATCTAATAACTATTTGCTGTATTTTTGTTACTGAATAATGCTTGTTGTGACTGTACTAAGAAAATCTATTATTTATTATTATTTTCTTATGTAGAACCACATCTCTATCCACCTGTAACTTGAAAGAAGCAAGCTGGAATAAAAAGAATACAAATGGAGAACAAAGACTCGTGCATTCTAACAGATGCCCCACAGTGATCATAACTTCAAACTAGCAACTTAATCCTTCAATACAAATTGGTCCTTCGAGCCGGATTGGTGATTAATGTGAATGAAGATGGCTCGTGCACCATCAGACAGAGACTTCAGATCAGATGATGTTTGTCCCCACCGCCAAAGGAATCCTCCTGTCTGGCTAAAGGAATATGAGGTTGATTTTCCACATCCAGTAGTATTTGACCAACCCAGCCAACAATTTTTGGGAATGAAAGATAGTGGAAGATATTATGAGAGATCCGCCGAGATGACACCTCTCCGCAAGAGCAACATTCCCCACAACTGGAGCAGAGAAGACATGGAAGGAATGCCCTCAACCTCATATGTTCACCTCTATGAGAGCACTCTAACACAATCCCAGCATACCCCGCCCATGTTAGAAGTCCTTCAGCAGCTGCAGAAGGATAACAGGAGGTTGGATATACAACGTCGAATGGACAAGAGTGATGCTTTGTCACCTCATCATTCTCTGCAATTAGTACCAGAACATTCTCCCAGTGTCAGAATGAAGCAAACTAGCTGTACCTCAGTCTGTCCATCAATCAGCTATTGAAGAAGAGGAGGAAGACTGGCCACCACCACCTCCCCCTGTGATATCAGATGAGGGACCAAAACAACCCAATCCTGAACACAGAGTCATAGATGTCCTGGAGGAGCTAAAGGAACACATTCTCAAACTAGAATTGAAACGATCATCTACTCCATCCACACCAAACTATCAACAGCCAGATGATGACACAGGACAGTCAGAGTCATGGTCAAATCCTAGTAATACTGCTGCCCCTCCATTGCCACCTCAGAGAGACTACAGCTTCGCTGATGCACGACAGGAGAGATCGTATAGAGGCCCCAAGCCTTCAATCCCAGACTTCACGTGTGATGACCCCAGAGAATTTGCAAGACTGCGAATATCTTTGGAGAATATTCTCCCTCCTGATGCAACTGAGAGGTTCAAATACCAAATTCTGCTGGACCACCTTAAATTTGAAGAAGCTCTGTTAATCGCTGACTCTTACAGTAACTCTCTGTACCCTTGCTCAGACACCATGGCCTCTCTCATTCAGCACTATGGCCAGCCTCACCAACTGGCTTTAAGGAGAATTGCAGAGTTGATGGATGGGCCCACTATCAGGTCAGGAGATTCTATGGGATTCCGTAAAATTTGCACTGAGAGTTAGGGTGCTGGTTGGAATGCTAGAACAGCTAAAACAAGGAGGACTCATTGAACTTCAGTGTGGATCACATGTGGCCAGACTAAGCAGTAAATTGCCCCAGGATCTCAGAGCTAACTTCAGGCGATACCTTCATCCATTAAAGAGAGGAGTTCCCTCCCTTTTAGACTTTGCAGAGTGGTTGGAGTATGAGTTACAGATCCAAGAAGGTGGAGATGCATTTGATCGGAGAGATGCTAACAAAGAGGCAGTTAAAAGGCAAGGAGACCACAGGAAAGATGGTAAAGGAAGAAACAGACCAATGACCGTGCTCTTGGGTTCTACTCAAACTACATCGGAAGCATCTTCTGTAGCGAAGCCCCCTTTGCAGTTGCCTGAGAAGTCCAGACTGTACTGCCCTTACTGCTGTAATAACCTGCACAATCTTGATGACTGTTCTAATTTCTCTCATCTTACTAAGCAGCAGCAGAAACAGTGGGTGATAAACAGCAGCCGCTGTTGGAGATGCGGCCACAGCCACCAAGCAGCACAGTGTCATCTGAGAGTCAGCTGTAGCATCTGCAAAGGCAAACATCTGAAAGCTCGTCATGATGTAAACACCAGAACAGGAGAACAGACAAAAGGGGGGAAATCAAGTGCTGAAACACTTTGTGGACTTGTGAATTCCTCCACTGACATTCTTTATCTGGACAGAAAGGCTGGATGCAACCAAGTCCTTCTCAAAGTCAGTAAAGTTCTCCTGCGCAACGGCAGTCATACCCTCGAAACTTAGGCTATCCTAGATGATGGATCCGAGCGAACCATTCTTCTTCAGGAGGCAGCAGTGGAGTTGAGACTCCAGGGTCCTTCAGAGAGACTTACACTAAGAACAGTGCGACAAGACCTACGAGTGATACAAGGTTCATCTGTGTCCTTCACTATCTCACCAGCCAGCCAACCTGAGAGAGTCTATAAGATCGGGGGAGCTTTCACTGCAGCTCAGTTGGGTCTAGCGGAGCATACATATCCGGTGGAGCAATTGCAGCGCAAATACAGATACCTGAAAATTGCCCTTGCCAGAGATCAAATGTGCCCAACCCCTCCTTCTCACTGGATCAGACTTTCCACACTTAACTCCAATCCAACCAGTAAGATTAGGACCACCTGGAACACTCTCTCCATCAGCTGAACTGCATCACAATGTGGAAAAGCTTTGGCAGCTCGACATCTTGCCATACAAGAATGAGAAGTTGGTGACCAGGTCTAGACAGGATCAGACTGCAATGGACCTTTTGCAGACGAAGACAGTTCGAGTGAACATAAATGGAGTACAGCAATATGCCACACCTTTACTAAGGGTGAAGTCCATGCCCACTTTGTCTGCCTTACCAACTTCAGTCCTTGCTAACCTAAGGAGTACAGAAAAGCGCCTCATTTGGGATCCAGACCGTGCCACAGCATACAACTCAGAAATTCTGAAACTTGAACAGGCAGGATATGCCACAAAAGTGAGTCAAGAAATGTTGGAGTCATCTAGAGAGTCATGGTTCATACCGCATCACATGGTGACTCACAATGAGAAGAACAGAATTGTGTTCAACTGCTCCCCTCCTGACCCCAACGAGTTCCAGTGTTTTAGAGACCTAGTGAAGGCCACTGCAGAATACCTACACAAAGCAACCCCATCTGATTCACAAGGGCCCACGGCTGAAACTTATCAGAAAGCAGAATTAGAGATCCTAAAAGCTGCCCAAAGAGAGAGTTTCCCTGAGGAGACTCTGTCTTACTGCTTGTAAACCAGTACCATCATCAAGTCGCCTAGCACTGCTGGCACCTGAACTTGATAAAGAAGTGTACATCATTCGTGTCGGTGGAAGACTATGTAGATGTAACCAGCTAGAACCAGAAATGATTCATCCAATTGTTCTGGACCCAAAGCACTCAGTTACTAGGATGCTCATTCGGCATGTTAACAATAGCTTAAAACACCTTGGTTCTGAATGACTTTTTGGGGAATTACGGCGCAAGTACTGGATACTTCGGGGCCGTGAAGCTGTTCGGAAAGAGCAGCGTGCCTGTCTGGAATGTCAGAGATGGAGAGCCCACCCAGTCATTCCTCGGATGGCAGATCTACCTCCTGCCCGCCTCCGCTTGCAGTGCCCTGCATTCTTCTCTACTGGAGTGGACTGCTTCGGCCCCTTCTTAGTCAAAATAGGTCGCCGCAACGAAAAGAGATGGGGGATCCTATTTAAATGTTTAACTACAAGAGCAGTACACATTGATGTCTTGACTAGCCTAGATACAGACTCCTTTCTAATGGCCCTGAGGAGGTTCGTTTCCCGCAGGGGCAAACCTACTGAATTACTGTCCGACCAAGGGACTAATTTTAAAGGAGGTGAGCGAGATGACACTTTCAAAGCCATGCACCCTTCATTGCAAACTCAACTGGCTGAGCACCAGATCAAGTTTCTCTTCAACCCCCCTAATGGACCGCACTTTGGAGGTACCTGGGAAAGGGAATATAAAGACAGCCTTAAATGCCACCCTCAATGCCCAAACCGTGACTGAGGAAATGCTCAACACCATTTTCATCGAAATCGAAGGAATTCTGAATTCCAAACCCCTAGGTTATGTCTCCTCTGATGTGGCTGACCCAGACCCAGTTACCCCAAATCTCCTGTTGATGGGGCGGCTAGATCCTTCATTGCCACAAACCATATACCATGATTCCAATCTACTCAGTCGACGGCGCTGGAGGGCCTGTCATGTCCTTGCTGACTGATTCTGGGCACAATTCCTAAAAAACTACCTGCCAGCATTGCAAATACGGGAGAAATGGCAAACCGACATAGATCCCCTCAAACCAAACACAGTGGTGCTCATAGTGGACCCTCAGCTGCCCAGAGCACTATGGCCAATCGGACAAATAATCAAAGTGTTTAAAGGAGCAGATGGGCAAATACGTACAGCAGAAGTGAAGGTGAACGATCGAACCTATATCAGACCTGTTAGCCGTCTGATCCGCCTTCCCACTGTTTCAGATGATCAGGACAAAGGGTTGCCCCAATAACCGCAAATTTGTGGAACAGTCCAGCAGAGAGCGCTAACAGACTGTATTATTGTACAACTGCCTGATTCACTCGCGTTCTTAGATGGAAGTTGTTTTTTAGTTTGTAGTGGAGCGGCAGGCAGAAAGAAACCAGCTCTTTAAGTGTTGTTCATACTGTTAAATCTTGCTTTGGTGGATTTGTGCGTGTAGAAAACTGTAAGTATCATTATATTTATACATTCCATGTTTATGTATGGTGAGGATTAGCAACTTTATTGTGCATTCAGGCCGTTTACTGTTCGCCATTGGATGACTGAATGACGCAGCATTTGTTTACCGTCAGTTTGCGATGTATAGAGTTAATACTAACATTTGCGTCTTGTATTGTTTAGTATTTGTTGTTTTGCTCTAGAAATGAGGATGTGTGGTACAGTTTGATGCTCAGTCAGATTGTTTGTATGTAGTTTTTCCTTAAGAGCATATTGTTGCCTATTGAATATTTCTATTACAAGACAATCTAATAACTATTTGCTGTATTTTTGTTACTGAATAATGCTTGTTGTGACTGTACTAAGAAAATCTATTATTTATTATTTCCTTATGTAGAACCACATCTCTATCCACCTGTAACTTGAAAAAAGCAAGCTGGAATAAAAAGAATACAAATGGAGAACAAAGACTCGTGCATTCTAACAGATGCACGACGGTGATCATAACTTCAAACTAGCAACTTAATCCTTCAATACATTGACTCTATGATACAAACCTTGCAAAGGTGTTATACAGTGGAGATGTGATATTCAATCTGTCTGATCATGCAACTGAGAAGGAGCCTGATGCAAATGAGCAAGACACTGTGAAGCGGTATGTGGAATTTGACTGTCGAGAACTTTACAGTGAGGACTCAGCGGAACAAGAGATCCAAAGATCAACAAGAGTGAAAAAAACACCAGACTATTACATAGAGTGTGGAACACTCACTAATAACCAGACAACTGAACCCAAAACTGTAAAAGATGTCTTAACCAGTCCACACAATGTGAAATTTAAGGAAGCTATGAAGAAAGAAATTGAATCGCTGTATGCCAACAATGTGTGGAACCTGGTAGAACTACCAAAAGATCGAAAAGCAGTGGGAAGTAAATGGGTGTTCAAAGTCAAGGATGATGCGGATGGAAAATTTGAGAGACACAAAGCACGTCTAGTCACATAAGGGTTTTCACAAAAGTTTGAATCAGACTTGACAAAACATTCAGTCCAGTAGTCAGATTTGAGTCAATCAGTACAATAATTGCTCTGGCTGTACAGCATGGACATGGACTAAATCTGCATCAGATACATGTCAAGACAGCTTTCCTAAATTGAGAACAAAAGGAGGATGTGTACATGCAACAACCTGAAGGTTTTGTTGTCAAAGGAAAGGAACATCTAGTGTGATCGCAGCATCTATGGACTGAAGCAATCACCAAGATGTTGGAACATCGTCCTAGATAAACAGCTAAAGAAGATGGGATTAGTACAAACTACAGCTGATCCTTGCATTTACACTGCAGCAACAGGTGAGCAACAGGCAACAATGTTCATTATTGCTTGCTGTGTATGTTGACGACATTCTCCTGGCTGGATGCAATGATAAAAGGATGATGAAGATGAAGAAAATGCTTGCAGAACACAGAGATAAAGGACATGAATGAGCTAACTCTTTTTCTTGGATTGAAAATTGTTCAGAAACTGGAGAAATCTGGATGGGTCAGACAAAATGTGCAAAAAAAAAAAGCCAGTAAGCAAACCAGTAGACATGAACTCAAACTCTGATGACAAATAAGGGGTGGATCCGACACAATTTCAGTCTGCTGTTGGTAGTCTGCTTTATTTGTTGACAAGAACAACAACATTGCTTATGCTGTGAACAATGTTGCAAGATTCTGTGCTAAACCCACAAAGGATCATTGGACTGCATGCTTTCAAATGAATCATGACATACCTGAATGGCACTCTGAATCTAGGTCTACTGTATAGCAAAGACAAGCCAAAGGAATGCATTGGATTTTTATATGCAGATTGGGCTGGAGACCAAGATGATTGCAAATCTGTATCAGGATAAATGTTTCAAATCAGCGGCGCAGCTGTGAGTTGGAGAAGCAAGAAACAGACTGCTGAAGCTGAGTACATGACATTGGCAAGCGCAGCTCAAGAAGCAGTTTGGATGCGACAGCTGATGACAGATCTAAAGGTCAACCAAACAGGACCGACGTTGATGTTTGAGGATAATCAGTCTGCTATCTGTATGGCAAAGAACTAGGGATGCACAATATTTATCGGACAGCTAAATTATCGGGCGATATGGGTGAAAATTACGTCATTTTTAATCGCTCCGATAAATAAATGAAATCCGATAACTAGATCAGATGAAGTACGCTTGCTGGTAAATCAATCAGTCTGATTTATCTGAGATTCATCCGCTTTCCGAGTGCAAGTGACCGCAGCTTTAAAACTGTGTCGCGCTCATTACGTCATCATCTGTGAACCTCTTCGCCAGTCTGGAAGTTTTTCTCGGTGGCAGCGGAGGACAATGCCATTGCTATTTGCAAAGCATGTTCAGCAAGGATTCCGAGAGGAGGAAAAAAGGTGTCAAGTTTTAACACAACAAATCTAATATCTCACTTGAAAGGTCGTCATTGTGGCGAAGCTGTAGTAAAGAATATGAAGCAGCAGCTACTAGTGCTAAGCACAGTGCTAAAACACGGAGCGCCGATGTCCCCATTCAGGAGGCATTTGAAAATTGTAAAGGCGAAAAGGTTAAAGCCATAAACGGCAAAGTAATGGAATGAAAAAATGTTGACAAATGTCAATGCATTTTATTTATTATGTATTTGAAAAACATGTGACTTAAAGTCTATATACCTTCCTCATCCTAATGCACTTAAGGTTGAATAGATGCATTTCTTTATACATGAAATACTTGAATATAAATTTGTTGGTAATGAGTTGTTAAGTGCAGATAAACCATAGGTCTGTCATAGTTCTGTTAAACCCTTTCTGTTAGAAAGTATTGTGGTGCCTTACACAAAAAATAAAAACATTTGAAGAGTCAGGACTGATGTTTGCCATTATAGTTAGGCCAGAGCTACTAAAATATCAGTTTCATCTCAGATTTTCTATTCTCCTGGGTGCACAAACTGCACATTATATGAAAATTATAATATAAAAATAAGAACTTATTGGTTATCGGTATCTGTATCGGAATCTGCCATGAGGAGGACTTAATTATCTGTTATCGGTTAAAATTTTTCATATCGTGCATCCCTACAAAGAACCCTCAATTTCATGGATGTACCAAACACACTGACATCAAGTACCACTTCATTCGAGAGCAAATTGCAAGTGGAGTCAGACTTGAAATACTGCAGCACTGAAGATATGGTTGCTGACTATTCACTAAAGGACTGAGTGAAAAAAAAAAAAGTTCACAAAGCTGAGACAGATGGCTGGAGTGAAATCAGTTAATCATTCTGTTTGCGAGTGAGGAGAAGGCGTGTTGGAAAAATACACTCTTACTAGAATAATTATGTGTATTTAGTTAAAGCGGATTAAGTTATCAAGCTGTCAAGCTGTCTTGTGAATTCCTCCTTTAATTTTCATTAATATGACCACTAGGTGGAGCTCTAAGCATATTTTCATATTCTGGTTCTTCAGCAGAAGAAGAGATGTACATTTTGTTAAACCCACAGTAAAGCGTGACGCACTTTTTGTTCTATGCGTTTTACTTAGAAATAAGTCCATGATAATGCATTAACAATAATGTTAATAAATTGAACCTTATTGTATTGTTTTACGACTTTCTTTTTCAACACAAAAGAAGATATTTTGAAGAAAACTGGGTTCTAAACAACAAACTCCTTTGATTTTTATTATATGGACAAAAGCAAACAAACATGAACAACATGACATGAGAGTGATCATTGAAAAATCATTAATCATTGTCAGAGTTCTGTTTATTCTTGACAGAGCTGTGACAGAGCTCTGACACTGCATTGTCTTGTCTTGTCGTTGTGAGCGTGTGGTTTCCGAGTTCGCCCGGGCCGTACACTATTCTGTCCACGTGAGTTGTTTTGTGTGAGGAGCGTGGTGTTCACATCCTGGCTGCGTGTTGTTGTCATGTTTTGTGTGAACACACGCTGAGTGTTCTCGTTAGCTGCGTGTTCGTGTCTTGTTTTGTTTGAGCACATGGCTTGTCATGTCTGTTTCTTTTGTGCCATGTCTATTGTTTAACCCCGCCTTTCTTGTTATCTGATTATTGGTTCATTAGCCCCACCTGTCCTCCCTTGTTACCTGTCTTGTTTGCTCCCTATTTATTCTCCTTGTGTTTGCAGCCCTGTGCCAGATCATCTTCAAATGTTCCATCTTGTGTGTTTCCCTGCCAGTCAAGTCAAGTCAAGGATCCTGTTTTCCCACTCAGGATAGTTTTTGTTTTATTTTTTTATTAAATAAAAAGCCCATTGTTTCTGTGATGTAAACACAGATCCTGCAATCAATAATCTTTTCAAACAGAGAAAGATGTCTACGTTTATCCCAACAACAATCTATTAATTTGTGCGCAGAGAAAAGGGATGTAAAAAGAAAAAAAAATTAAATTAAATTTTTTCTAAACAGAACATGTCCCTGACGAAATGTTTAACCTTTACATTTTTCAAAAGAGAAGGTGTTTTCTTTAGGAAAAAAAAGAAGTACATTCTGAAAAGACACTGCTGATCCATAGCATGGATTATATGGATTATAAGCATGTTAGTGTCCCAGGCTTCTTAAATAGACTAAACCTGCAAAACTTCCTTGGTCAAAAAGATCATGCTGGTTGACCAGGTAAGATCTGTGTAGCTGTTCTGGTTTACTGACTAGACCAGCACCAAACCAGGATTTTGTTTTCAGGACTCTGCCTGTTTCAAGAAAATTAGATACAATCCTAGTAATAGTTTAAGGGAGTAAAGTCTAACCATAGTAATACAAGATATCATCACAGAATCACAAACCAGAGTCAACGTTAACCTAACCAGCCATTCTACATTGCCTGAACGCTTGCAGGCAGTATCTCTTTTTGCCCCTAGGACACTAGATTTTTTTTTTGATTGCACTACAGAGAACTGACATTCTCTTTTGGGATCACTTAAAGATGCTCTCTGTCAGGGTGAAATAGAAACAATTTAAACACGGTACCTGTAGCAGGACACTAAGTGCTGTGTATCTGTCAGGCATCTAGTGTATTAATGGGGAACATATCAAGGTCAGCTGAACTGCTGGCACGGGGGTTGTGAGTGTGAGGTAGATAAATAACTTACTAAATAGAGTCTGTATTGAATTAACTTTTTGGCTGGCTGAAAAATATACAGGTAAAGATGATGCTGTGTGTGATAAATGCTTCCTGAGAACAAAACACTTTCTCTTTTAAAACAGCTGAATGGCATTGATGGAACTCAGCCTTTAATTTGTGAATGTCTGAATACTCACAAGGCCACCCACATTTTATAGAAGCTGATGTTTACGTCATGTCCACTTAAAGAGTATCTCTATTTGAATATGACTCTTACATCTAGTGAAAGTTTGTGATTAAGGTCAGTAAATGCATCTTGGATTAATACAGAGTGGCATCTAGTGTCCAGCGCAGTACAGAGCAAGTGTTTAAGGGCATGCATGAGGGTATGCGTGCATGTGGGAACACATAGAATGGAAGTGGGTTATTGTGCAGGTGAATGTTGTTTACTACTGGATTGTGTCTATAGGTTCATGTTGGTGTGACTGTACTTGTATTCCATTAAGATCCAGACTAAGCCACCACCAGTAAGGACTTACCTTGGCTCTGACGTTTTCAAACGATGCTGGGCTCACCAGAGAGAAACAGATGAGAAACACATCCTGCAAAAATACAAACAGAGGACATTTATTTTGACGAATAAACTCAACAAATGCTACCGTTCACAAGTTTATTCTATTCTATTCTATTCTATTCTAGTCTAGTCTAGTCTAGTCTAGTCTAGTCTATGTTCATTATAAATGCTGTTCTTTTGAAATCTATTCATCAAAGAATCCTGAAAAATACATGGTTTCCACAAAAATATTAAGCAAAAACTATTAAAGCAAAGTCTTTGGGATGTGCTGGAGGAGACTTTACAGAGTGCTTGAGTCTTGCACTGTCAATACAAGATCTGGACCAAAAATGCATGCACCTCTTGATGGAAATAATATCACAGCATTTATTTTCATCAAGAGGTGCATTCATTTTTGGTCAAGATCATGTAAGAGTCAAGCACTCTGTCAAGTCTCCTCCAGCACATCCCAAAGACTTTCAATGAATTTAAGGTCTGGACTCAGAGGTGCCAATTCATGTGTGAAAATGATTCTTCATGCTCCCTCCCAACCATTCTTTCACAGTTTGAGCCTGATGAATCTTGACATTGTCATTCTGGAATATGGCCATGATGTGTCTTCCTACATGGTTGTTTAAGAAATGAAAAGCTACACACTCTATCAATTAGGGTTGGAAGAACTGGGGCCATATACAGTGGTGCCATATTCAACTGTGAGTGACGGAATCTAAAACAAAAATCCAGAAAAACACATTGTATGATTTTTAAGTAATTAATTTGCATTTTATTGCATGACAAGTATTTGATACATCAGAAAAGCAGAACTTAATATTTGGTACAGAAACCTTTGTTTGCAATTACAGAGATCATACGTTTCATGTAGTTCTTGACCAGGTTTGCACACACTGCAGCAGGGACTTTGGCCCACTCCTCCATACAGACCTTCTCCAGATCCTTCAGGTTTCGGGGCTGTCGCTGGGCAATATGGACTTTCAGCTCCCTCCAAAGATTTTCTATTGGGTTCAGGTCTGGAGACTGGCTAGGCCACTCCAGGACCATGAGATGCTTCTTACGAAGCTACTCCTTAGTTGCCCTGGCTGTGTGTTTCGGGTCGTTGTCATGCTGGAAGACCCAGCCACAACCCATCTTCAATGCTCTTACTGAGGGAAGGAGGTTGTTGGCCAAGATCTCGTGATACATGGCCCCATGTATCCTCCCCTCAGTACGGTGCAGTCGTCCTGTCCCCTTTGGAGAAAAGCATCCCCAAAGAATGATGTTTCCACCTCCATGCTTCATGGTTGGGATGGTGTTCTTGGGGTTGTACTCATCCTTCTTCTTTCTCCAAACACAGCGAGTGGAGTTTAGACCAAAAAGCTCTATTTTTGTCTCATCAGACCACATGACCTTCTTCCATTCCTCCTCTGGATCATCCAGATGGTCACTGGCAAACTTCAGACGGGCCTAGACATGAGCTGGCTTGAGCAGGGGGACCTTGCGTGCGCTGCAGGATTTTAATCCATGACGGCGTAGTGTGTTACTAATGGTTTTCTTTGAGACAGTGGTCCCAGCTCTCTTCAGGTCATTGACCAGGTCCTGCCGTGTAGTTCTGGGCTGATCCCTCACCTTCCTCATGATCACTGATGCCCCACGAGGTGAGATCTTGCATGGTGCCCCAGACCGAGGGAGATTGACCATCATCTTGAACTTCTTCCATTTTCTAATAATTGCATCAACAGTTGTTGCCTTCTCACCAAGCTGCTTGCCTATTGTCCTGTAGCCCATCCCAGCCTTGTGCAGGTCTACAATTTTATCCCTGATGTCCTTACACAGCTCTCTGGTCTTGGCCATTGTGGAGAGGTTGGAGTCTGTTTGATTGAGTGTGTGGACAGGTGTCTTTCATACAGGTAACGAGTTCAAACAGGTGCAGTTAATACAGGTAATGAGTGGAGAACAGGGGGGCTTCTTTAAGAAAAACTAACAGGTCTGTGAGAGCTGGAATTCTTACTGGTTGGTAGGTGATCAAATACTTATGTCATGCAATAAAATGCAAATTAATTACTTAAAAATCATACAATGTGATTTTCTGGATTTTTGTTTTAGATTCCGTCTCTCACAGTTGAAGAGTACCTATGATAAAAATTACAGACCTCTACATGCTTTGTAAGTAGGAAAACCTGCAAAATCGGCAGTGTATCAAATACTTGTTCTCCCCACTGTAACATACTAGAAACACAAAAATCACTGCAATAATGATCCAATCATTGACTCTTAAGCATTTGCCAATTTAATTCCAAACAGTGACTTTTTTTTGGCCGGGCAGTGTATATTCAAATAAAAAAGTTATTTTAAGTTGTATTATTATTTTACAATTTTGCTCTTTTACTGTATTTTTACTGTATTTTTGATATTCAGATAAATAGCCTTGCTGAGCATAGACGTCTTTCAAAAATATTTTTAAAAATACCGACCCCAGGGTTTTGAAAAAAAAAGAAAACATTCATTGATCACAATTATGAATATTCAAGGGGATGTGTCCCACTAAATGTTTATGGTGGTGTGTATACCGTCTGAGGGTAGGACAGTGGCCGCAGTCTGTCGTAGTCTTCCTGTCCAGCTGTATCCCAGAGGCCCAGGTTGACTGGTTTGCTATCCACCATTACATTTGCTGAGTAGTTATCAAACCTGAGTGAAAACAGCCAACCCACACAATCTCTCAATATTTCACCATGAGTGTCAAGTTCAACATAAAAATATAAACAGTTCAATCCTCCTCTATTGTTGTGGTACTCACACTGTGGGAATGTACTCCCCAGGGAAAGCATTGGTAGTGTAGCTGATGAGAAGACAGGTCTTTCCCACAGCTCTGAAAAATACAAACAACAATGAAAAAAAAGACAGTTATCTGTCAGATTACTGGAAAACAAACAACATAATGTACTTTCAGTAAAACACATGCTGCTAAAATTACTTCAAAGTACGCTATGGTGTAACCATCATTCAATAAGAGGAACATGGGTACTGTACTTCCATAGTGAATTCACACATTTGTTCTCAAATACAAAGAACATTGTATGTGGTCCTTTTTCAAGAACTAGGCACTGAATGTTTAAATCCTAACTGCATACAGCAATGCCATACATAAATGAGAGATTCTGTATCCACTTTGTCTGTACTATTGCTTTTCATTGCTCAAAGCAACTATCTCATGTCTGGTTCACACAGAACAAGTTTTTTTGCATGCCACTGCACTGCTTTTTAGTTGTTTTTCCTATGTAAACACGTGTAGACATCTTTTACCATTGTGCAGTGTCCGCTTGTTCAGCGATTCCCTCATTAAACAAGTGTTGTTAAACAAATTCAACTTCAGTCACAATGAAATCAAAGTTGACAAATTAGTTTTTTATGGAATATTGCAGTATTAATTTAAAATAATTTATCCGTGCACATTATTTATTTAAAATTCATGTGCCCTTGATCTTTAATCAAAATAATAATGAACGTGATTTCACCAAGTACAACATGTTCCTGGATCAGCATCTTTGTTGGTCCTGGAACAACATTTCAATCAACCAATCAGATTTGAGGGACAAGTTTACAGTTTATGTCAAGTTTAGGCTTATAAGGCCAGGTTTAGGTGCTTCTACATCAGTGTTTTTCACCTATCTTTTACCTCTGATTTTAGGGATAAGTTATGGGTAGGGTTAGGTTTAGGGGTAGGGATATATGTTGATCCAGGAACATGTCTTGGCAAAATCACGGCGACCTCAAAATAACTTCCCCTCCCTCTTGCAGCGACATCTCTTCTCTGATGACGTGTTTATAGTGTGAGGGCGGGACAATCACTCACATGAGATCACATCAGTAACAAACCACAGTGATCCAATCAATTCCCGATAAAATCAAGTCCCGCCCTATAACTTCTTGTTTGACAAACTGTTTCACTCGGATATATATATACGCCAAAACAAGCTAGAAAAGACTAATCGCAACTTCCGTTTTATGTCAACTTTAAAGAATTTCACACCCCCCGAATAGCACACTCCAAAAAATGCTGAGTTGTTTTAACCCAAATTTGGGTCAAATATGGACAAACCCAACCGTTGGGTTAACGGCTAGGTTTGTCCATATTTGACGCAAATTTGTGCAGCAGTGTATAATTTGTCAGTAACATCATAGAAGCCACTTATGCCGCCAACACTACTAAATTTTAGCCCCATGCTCACCGAGAGTTAGGCTACTGGAGATTGCCAATAAAAGCTCAAAATCAGAGGCAAATTGGTTCTTGTTCACATGAGTGACTATTGCTATGTCTCAGTTATCAAAGATGCGTTCTGAAAGAAGCGCCAATGCAGAGAAATATTTAATGGCATTTTACACTACTTACCGCAAACACATCTAGATATTTTACCTGCTAAATATCTCTCAGGCATCGGCGACATGACACATCGGCGCTCGCTCAAACTTAAGCTATAGTCACTGATGTGATGTAAATTTCCAGACCCCCCTACCTGCAATCCAAGCCGTGTAGTGTGAAATGTTTTGACTAGAACTGACATCGGCAATGACAGACAGTTGTGTAGAGTGAAAAGAACTGCAATCCGACGACTTTGAAAGTTGTGTAGTGTATGGAAGGCATTAGCTATTTAATAAAAGCCTGATAATTCTGCGCTGCTCTTTTTTTTATTATTACCTTTCCTCATTTGTTAAACAGCCTCTTACTGATGTAGGGGAGAGTGGGGCACAACCTAACGCGGGGTTAGTTGTAACACACATGGTTTAAAACTTTCCACACATGCCAGCATGACGAAACTTAGTGTATTTACTAGTTGCCATATCAAAAAAAAAATTGCGCCAAAATTAAAAAATCTTTGGCAGATATCACTGAACATTTATTTAACCATAGCAAAAGTAAATTTCTTAAGTTTATTTTTCATCTCTTTTTTTTTTGTGTTTATTTAAAATAAGACAAATCTGATATTATTTTAATCTTATATCTGTTATTTAACAGTTGAGATAGTTCTTTAATGCTGATCTAACCAGCAGAAGACACGAGAGTCAATGTTCAGAAATTATTATTTATTATTATGTTTTTAACTATGCTGTATAGCTGTATTTAGCAATGTGTTTGTTGTCAATTTGTATATTTTTAATGATTAAAAAAATGCCATTATTTTATTAAAAAAAGTTAATAATTGTATTTTATTGACAAAATATTTTAGTTTGTCTTAGATATTTTTTTGATTATATCAGGTAACATTTTAATCTGTCATTTGGTCACGTTACAATGTGCCCCTTACATGTTACAATGTATACCCCACCTATGGGGCATGTTGTCACATTTCACTTCCATTCTTTCGGGGTAAATCAAGAAAAAAGTATACACTGTATTAATGAAACAAAACCACAAAATTGTACTAGACGTGTGAAATTAATGTGAGAAAAAATAAATACTCTGAACCCCAAGTGGATTTACACAAACTGAGAAAGTCAAAAAGCGTTAAGTTGTGCCCTGCTCTCCCCTATTTCACTCCTGTGAATAACTTACTTAATTCTTTTGTGCAAAAAATTTGTTTTTTTGTGTCTGCATTCCATTTGCGGCTCGTATTGTTTTACCAACAACAGAAGATTACCCTCGGGGTAAAATAATTTGTATATATACTCAGAAACCCTTTAATACAACTAGAAATAAAATCCACGGATAGTTTTGCCACATGCAGAGCTGTGACAGCAGACTGTAGTGCAACTCAAAATACCTAAAAACAATTCTGCATGTTTACATAAGCTCAAAAAGAGAAGATGACATTTGGTATGAAAACAGGTCACCTGAAACGGCAAAATGCAAATGCAAAAAACATAGGCTTAAATAAGAGTGTGCAAGACACAAATTCCAGTGGAGCGCATGTTGCTGCATGCAGGCAGCGAAAAGTGAGGAATGCTGGGATTCAGGAGCCTGTGGCTATATCTCCCTTGCATCAGGAATCACTGGAGCTACTCAAGGGCAAGGCCAAAATCACTCGCCTCAGGCTACACATGTTCAGTCACATCACAACTATTTGCCATCTTTATTACACACACTTCTGTGATTGATTTCTCTCTCTTGCTCTCTCTAATATTTAGACATAAAAAAACACATGGAAAAACACATACATACACACGTGGCAACAACCACAGACCATTTGAGTTATCCAGACTTGTGTGCACTTGACTGAAGGGCTAGGCTCTAGCGTATTGTGCATTTTGACAAGTCACGACAAAATAATGTAATATTAACAGAACTGAGCCTGTGAGTGCAGCCACGGTGGAAATCAAACATGCCTTACATCACTGAGCATACTTGAATACATTTTAATCTACACAAATTCCAGTACACACTGGAGACAGTGCGCTGAAACATAATCAGAAAACAGTGGGAAATAACCGCTTTCTGAGGCTCTTTGAAGTTGTAAATCAGATATAGATAGATACAGAGAGAAAGAGCACGAGAGAAAACTCAGTATGGGGCCTGGCATTGCAGTGACAGGATGACAGGAAGTTGGGCGGTGTCATCCAGGAAGAGAGACAGCGAGCCTCTTTTTGAAGTGTGCTTTTAAAAATGTGCCCCTGGTCGCTTCAACTTGCTCATTCTGTTTTCCTCTCTTTGATTATAAAACACAAGCATTTATGTGCATCTCCTACAACTGTAAACAATGTGATTGCTATTAGTGTGCACATGTACTTGTGTATTACAGATCTTATGCTGATCGTATCAAAGTGCAAGGCCTCGTGCTTTAGCAGAGCCGGCTTTTGCAGAGAGCAAGAGAGAGTCAATAGAGCAAACTAATACTGAGAAGAGTGTCAGAAGTGTCAGAAAAAGAAGAAAATGTCCACACGGATGTCATGACAGTTCAGAGAACTGAGCAGACACCATGTGATAGCATCAGTTAATAACAGAACAAACAAAAAAAAACAAAAAAAAAAGGAAAAAAATCAGTGCTACAGGATTTGTGTTGACATGCATGAGTTAAGCGAATCCACAATATGAACAACAAAAAAATGGGGGTCACATTATGTTTTTTATTGAATTAGAAAATAATTATTTCCCTGACATAACATGATTGTTTTTTGTTTATCTAAACTTTACTCAGTTATTTGAAATTGATTTTCAGTTCTAAAGTTCTAAACACACCCAAGTGCTTTAAGTCTTGTGAAGCTTTTTTACATAATCGGACTGATTCCACAGACAAACTGCACTTTAAGCATGCAAAACTTTTGTGGAAACTGCAAATGCTGAGATATGGCATCACACTCTTTTTAAAAAAACATACATTCCACATATACCAAATAATTGCAAATGCATGACAAAATATACAATCTACTCCCCATTACTGCAATGCTACAAATCTGCAGCTTTAAAGTTTGTGTTCTTTTAATTCAGCTTAGAGGTCACACTGTGACTTATCAATCTTCTATTGGTCATGTCTTAATGTGATACGAATTTGCAGGTCAGAGTTCATCAAAATTCGCATGAGCTTGAATTTCCATCTTCCACATTTGCATGGATATGAATGGTATTAATTATAATAATAATTTAACAGTATATTTAACAGTAGTTTAGGATGACTAGTACTGAAGTGGAACTCAAAAAATTACTTTTAAGGAATCTTCACATAAATATTTTCCATTCAATGACATCTCACAGTGACCACGGGCTGTCTATTTATTGCACAAGATTTCAAGTATTCAGAAGTCATGCAATATATTTGCATGAGGAATAAACCAGATTGAAGTTCTCTCTTTTTGTGATTAACTTTTTATTCATTTCAAATTCAAAACCATACACAGACACAAACAAAAAAACTTCACCACTCACACTTAACATAAACTGCCCATATCATACAACATATAGGCTACATTCCAACAGTCTTACCCACCCACCCCTACCCAAAAGGACCCTGTAAACAAAAGATAGATAAATAAGTAAATAAAAAAATGAATCCTTTGATTGAAGTTATTGAAGACTATCTCTGATAATATTCACCTCCGCTGCAGCTCTCAAATCCAATATAACATTGTGTCACTGGTAACCAAACGTAATGTGGGCAAACGTAGCACAGTCCAAAGTAATGTGGACTAATTTGTGGTTTTAAATGGTGCTTTTTTTGTCCTTGTTGCAGCTGAACGGCCTGTGGTAACTTCAAGCTGTCATTGTCTAAAAAAGATCTACGTATATTAATATTCTTCAAATTTTTAATTGAGTAAATAGTGACAGAATTTTCATTTTTAGACTATGAGGATTAAAATCAGGAATATTTAACCAGTTCATCTTCGAGCAATACGAGGAGCTTAGGCAGCTGGGTCACAGCATCAAATGCAAGAGGAAGTTAACAGCTTCAAAATGGAGAACCGTGCACAGGGTTTAAAACAGGATATCCTCATAGCGAAAGCACCTCTCCCCTGCTGCCATTTGCCATGATAGATGTTCCACTGAACGTGGCCAAAAAGCAAAGCATTAACTGCATACATGTCATTCATAAATTACAACACTTTAAACCTTCAGCCTTCGTCCCTAATAACTGTTTCATCAGCATTCTGCTCTGCTTCCAGATCTGTACATCAGCATTCCTTTTATTTTCCTGTTCTGTCTCACCTGCATTATATATGTAAAGCAGATGAGATGAAGTGATGTCGCAAATCAAAACCTCATATATGTTGCTATGCATATATGTCCCTCCTTTTGAAAAGCAGCTTCAGTCTCACGTTTTGAAATCAGAGCCATCTCATCCTCCATCTTGAATCATGACAGTCTGTAGGTCAGCATATGTTCTAGAAACACCTAACATGTTTGTCAGTGTTTAACAGAAAGCAAACTACAAGCGTGACATATTTAGGTCTAAAGGAATAAAGGAGAATTTCCTTCTCTGTCATTGCCAGTCATCTTGAAAACAGACTAAAAGATGCCATTTTGACTGCATGACTTGACTTTGTATGACAGCACTCATACAATGAAAGAAGAACAGATGCTTGTTGTGTTCCTGGCACTGTTATGATGCATGCTTCATGGAAACTAGTAACAGCCCAAATGTTTACAGCCTGATGAAGTGCCCAATTGTGAAAGCAAACGTTTCCCAACAGTTTTTGACTTCTGTTCCACAACAGGCCCATCATTAAGGTTCAAATATGGCTTCAACAACATTAGACTTAGAATGGGATGATTATTAATGCCCTCCCAAATGTATTTTCATCTATTAACAAAGCAAAATCTAAATCTTACCCTGGACCCTTCTTAAGTATGTCTTAACCACTGGTTTAGACCATATGATTTCATAACATTCTCAACACGATCTTTTCACTCACAGAATAGAGAAAGCATAAAAACCTCCAGAGGAACGTGGCCCAAGTGCGACTGCTGTTTCCTTTTTTTTGATGAAAATCAGTTATCAGGTAATATTGTGTGGCATAACTTCCTGCACACTATATTAACTTGCCTGTGAATTTCAAGGCTTTATATATATATCTTGCGGCCCCCAATCTGACTGTCAGCCCAATATTGCTCATCTCAGTGCTTATCTTTTAGCCAAACACAACTGTAGTACATGTTAAATCATGAAACCTGTAGGTAGATTATTTTATATCCTTAAAACCCAAAACAGAAAGAGAGAAATTTGAGATATATTAAGTGTATTCAAGTGTTCATGTCTTTATAGGTTCAGCAACTAACCTGAGCCTGAGGCTACATAAACTAAAATACAAAGTATCTCACGTGACAAATGAGGAAATTAAAAGTAACCAACAGACGAAACAGATAAAACGAGTGCTTTAGAAGACATTAGCAGTGCCCTTGAAAACTGTAATAAACGCTATAAAGCCGGTTTCAAATTAATAAACATGAAAATATAAACAATTGTAATGTTTACAAACAACTTTAAAGTTAAACGGTAAAAATCAGATTTTGCTAATAAATCCATTTTAAGATTTAACTTTCTTCACTCACCCATCTCCGACCACCACACACTTTATTGCTTGCATTTTCCAATACTTTTTAAGAAACTTTTGCCGGCTGCCGCTGTAAAACAACTGTTAAGGAACTAAGTTGTAATACAGGAAACAGATTTGCTTCTTCAGTGTGTCAGTGTCTCTCTCTCTCTCTCTCTCTCTCTCTCTCTCTCTCTCTCTCTCTCTCTCTCTCTCTCTCTCTCTCTCTCTCTCTCTCTCTCTCTCTCTCTCTCTCTCTCTCTCTCTCTCTCTCTCTCTCTCTCTCTCATGTGGTTGTGACAGTTTTGAACGTGTGTCGGACTATACGAGGAAGTATTTAACTTTTAAGTGAAAGACATGAACGCCCTCTAAATCACTGCGTAATATGCATTACAGACCACGAGAGGGCGATGTCGAATCATCATTGAACGTGCCTATAAAATTATATATTTACATATATTTACACCAGCACAACTGTTTCCAAATTTTCAGCATGTTATTCTAACCTAACAAAACCTACATCTGAATCAGCATATTAGAATGATTTCTGAAGGATCATGTACACTGAAGTCTGGAGAAATGATGCTGAAAATTCAGCTTTGCATCACAGACATAAATTATATTAAAATAGGAAAGTATTATTTTAAATTAATCTCAAATCTCAAAAATATAATATCAAATAGTAATGTTTCCAAACTTTTGACCGGTACTGTGTGTGTTCATGTTTTTTTCTATCCCGGTGGGGACTTCACCCTGAATGCACACAGACTCATGGGGACTCCTGGGGACCTAAATTGATGTCCCCATGAGGAAACAAGCTAATAAATCATACAGAATCATTTGTGAAGAAATAAAAATTCTGACATGTTGAGGATATGCTGAGGAAATAAGTTCTCAGAGCTCAGCTGTCATTCATGGCCGTGACGTCACCCTCCTCGCGCAGGAACTCAGCGATTGTTCATCAATTAAAGCGCACTTCACGTTTACATTCGTACTGTACGACAGCGATTACTTGCACACCGAGTTACACATATGAAGGTATGCGTTTTAACCACTATTTTGCTTTTGAAAAAAACTTTGTTTTACATCCATTTTAATAGTTACTTTGTAATTGATTTTCTTAGTGTAAGAAAGAAGTTTTACATCATACCTCCATAACATCTCACCTATTTACCAATCGTCTTTACAACCCGATTTTTTTCGACAGTTAGGTTGCTTTTCGACAGATTACTGGGATGAATATTATCAATTGATTAATAATATATGTGTATACTGAAAAACTGACATCATCAAGACATTATCATAATACTTTTCGTTCTTTTAATAGTCTGTTATCTAATAGGCTATAGTAGGCTAACAGCAGCACTTCGAGATTTAACATTTCTCGTGGTGTACAATGATCTGTGTCTGTGCACTGACTCGGAGACTGATCTTCCTGTTTTTACAGTCCCCCAGCAACACAGCCAGCATGGGAACCCAAAGAAAGGACAGCTTCCTCTGGGGGAAAGGTATGTTCTTGTTTAATCATCTTCTTAAGGTTCTGTGAATTAGGGGCTTTTCATGCAAAATGTTCCAGTGCACCTGTAGTGGGATACCTGTGATATCACCTTCATCATAAGGCCTACGTATGTGTTAAATTTAAAGGACCAGCAATTAGTGTTAAAATAAAAGGATATAACGTTAAAGGATCTAAGGATTCTCAATAGCAACCTGTGTATGTGTTACTTGAAGAGAGCAACCATACATCTGTTTTGTGTTTTCTTTTCTTTTTCCTTTTATTCGTTTTTATTATATTACTTATTTTCCTTGCTTTTGCAATGTTGCTATTGTTGTTTAATATTGTGATTGTGTGGTTTCAAGGGAAATTTGTCTTCATGAGACTTACTTATAAATGACTTAATGATACAATAATATAATATACTGTTCCACAGGGCATAGCTACTGTAGTAAATATTTATTATAAATATTTTGTGTGATGTCATCCACAGAATTTTCAGTACTGTGTAAATGCAACCAGTAACAAACCAAAATACATCCTATGTGGGGCAGTTTTCCAAAACAGAAGTAGCAGTGTTATATTTAGCTGATACATTTGGGCTGTGTTTGCACTTTAGGGTTTTCTCTCTGTGCAATTCCTCTTCTGGATCTGATGTGAGACTGTTGCTAACTGTTGATCTATTCATGCTCCCATGTCATCTTCAGCACCTTTAGCTTACAATACAAATGACAAGAAGCAGGCTGACGTCCATAAGCATATGATTCTAGATGACATTCAGGTATTTGGCTTTATAGTCTCTTTCTGCATACCATTATTATTAATAGCGTCAGATATAACAAAGGCTTTTAAGCATATAAATGCAATTTTGTGCTAAAGAAAAATGGCATGCAAAACTTTGTGAAGAAAATGATGGAGTATTTGTGAGCTATGTGTCATCATGTGCAGACAAAGCTTTGGCTGATCAATGTCTTCACTCTTGCAGAAACTCAGGCTGGAAATCGAAAACATGATGACAGAAATTCAAACGATGGAGGCCGATGATGAGAAGTGAGTATTCACCGCTATCACTCAACTCTGAGGTACCATAGCAACTAGAACAAAAAATCGATCAAATGTATACATAATATTTTACCTGTGTAGTTTCTTTCTGTATTGCATCATTCTTTTTCATATCCACTTTCATAATGTTCACATATATCACTTGGGTTTATGGTATTGTTGTTTAGATCAAGGTTATAATGTCTAATAAAATAAAGCCACATCTTTCCTCATAGCAGTCTGAATCCATGTGCGTCAAAATGTCTTCTAAAACTGAACACAAACTGATATTATGTGAATTCCTAGAGCCAAGCATGTAACTCATATTATCAATTCGGCATTCCATAGTCAGGAAAAGGTGCTTTGAGTCTTTAAGTGTGAGAATACACCCGTGTGTTTATGCAAGACACTTTGCATGTGCACTAGAAGCTGCAGAATCTTCCTTGAATTGAATTCTACCATGAATTCGCAGTTAACATATGCAGGTTCAGTTTTTTTGCACATCATCGATAAATGTGGGTATCTGTTTCCTGTTTCTTGGTGTCAATTTTACGAGAAGAGCTTTGGCTCTAGGCATTTATACATTTATATTTGGACATGCTAAGCCACAGAAAATGTTAGACAGGTTATATGCAAGAACCACTTCACACTCACATCAAGATTTAGCTGAATCAACACTATTGTCATAAACAGGCTGGGAACATTTTGTGGAACAGAGAATGTATTTCATTTTTGTCACAATAATGTCATTTTTTTAATTCTCCTCTAGTAAAAATGTTATGAAGAACAAGAGAATCCAGTGTGGAAAAAAGAAGTTTAACATGGACCCCAAAAAGGTACGAACAATGGCTCATTTGAGTTGCATGCAGCGCAACAGCGTGATACATGTAGTGTAACAGCTTCACAACTACAAGGAGAATTAGTTAAACTAGGTTAGAGGAAGAGGGGGTGGAGAGAGGCAGAGAAAGAGAGATTGAACCACATCCTGTGTTTTCTGTAGAACAAGTGAGCTCAAGCCACACTGCATTTTCCAAGTAGCTTGGTATACATGGTCAGTATGTTAAAAACAACGACCAGTTTTGATCGTTTTTCACCATGCATACCCCCAATCATATGAAACCTACATATAAAAGATCTCACCAATAAAAGATTGAGTGATGCAATTGATGTACCTATAGACCTTATTCAGAGCAGACTTACAGTGTTTTCAATGGCATCCGCTGTAAAAAGCAGTATAAAGCTCCTATATCACTTATAATTTTCCACACAATTTTCATGTTGTCTGGCGTTTTTTGTCTTCTGAAATTTCTTGGAAAGATATTTTTGCAGTGTTTCGTCAGCTGAACAAACCAAAGACACATGAAATGACAGTACAACCCACTGAAGAGATGCATGTCTATCCCTCATAGCCTTGCTTTCATTCCCGTTAAAAATCAAAGATGACGCTGCTGTGAATAAGGTCTATTAGACCAATAGATCATGCGTCAAGATCTGTAACTTATATCCTGTTTCTTAATGAATGTTTGATAACAGTGTTGCCAGTGGTCTGTGGTATAAAATCAGTTAACTGTGTGTGTTATTTTCAGGGTATCCAGTACCTAGTGGATAATGACCTGTTGGAGTGGAAACCAGAGGCTGTGGCGGAGTTCCTCTACAAAGAGGAAGGCCTCAATAAAACAGCTATTGGCAATTTCTTAGGAGAAAGGTATGATGCTGGTAATATTTTTGTGGGGAATACTGCTTGTTGCTCTGATACAGAAAAAGATGTTTCCTTCTTGTATCCACAGGGAGGAGATCCACCTTCAGATCTTGCAGGCTTTTGTTCACCTTCATGAGTTCTCAAACCTTAATCTAGTTCAGGCTTTGAGGTGAGAGGAGATCCTCATGTTGCTGTTTTTATTTCTTTATATCATTGTAACATATTCAAATACTAATTTTGTCAATTTTGGGGGAATCTGTGATTGTTTGATTGTGGACATAGGCAGTTCTTGTGGAGTTTCCGTCTACCTGGTGAGGCTCAGAAGATCGACCGCATGATGGAGGCCTTCGCTCTGCGCTACTGCACCTGTAACGCTGGGGTTTTTCAGTCCACAGGTAGTTTGCCACTGCATTTACAGGATAGATTTCGTGTTTGACTGGCAAGAGAATGAAAACGTCAAGAAATTCACAAGAAATTCAAGAGACATTTAGAAACCAAAATACGCTTTTTTCCTTATTGTTAATAATTCAGCATATTGTTGAGCCTATGCAGTTCATGGTAATAATACATTTCAGCATTTGACTATAGCCTGTTAACTGGCAGTGTCCCACTAGGGGGACACTTGGCATGTATTTTTATTGCTTTTTTATTTTTTCCTATCAAATATTTTAGTAATCATCGAAATCAGGTATCACTAGAACGCTTAAAAATTCAAAAATTCATCCTGTGAAAACCAGGATCAGCTGGTTCAACTTCAAAATTTGGAACACAACTTAAATAGACATGGATTTGACTTTCTTGAAATTTTAGATTCAAAATTATTTAGTAAAACGGATATTTTGCATAAAGGAAAAATGTTTAGTTCAGTACATTTGCTTTACAGTAAACTTAAGCTTCTATAACTTTTACACATTCATTTATTGCTTTCACTTCTGCAATAATCTGCTGAGTGTCTTTTTTAAAAACAGACCAACCTTAGGTCTGTATTCCGAAGCATTCATAAATTACATCCATTTAAGTTTCGATCTGCGACTCAGAAAGGGTTAACAGTTAACAGGTTAAAGGCATTAAAATCTGGGTCCTGAAGTAAAACTAGTTGAGAAGCACTGCTATAGACTACTTTCATGTAGACATTTGAAAACGCTTATATATGTGTGTGTTTGTGTGTGTTGCAGACACCTGTTACATCCTTTCCTTCGCTATCATCATGCTCAACACAAGTTTGCACAACCCCAATGTGAAAGACAAGACCACACTAGAACGTTTCATCAGCATGAATAGAGGAATCAACAATGGAGGAGATCTTCCCTATGAACTACTTGAGGTGAGACAGGTCACATGGTCACACTTTCCCTCAAATCACAAACACTTCCATCTACAGTATTTTATAATCCAAGGGTTTTTCATTCAGATACACTACCATTTTTTTAAAAAGAAATTAATATTTTTATTCAGCAAGGATGCATTAAATTGATCAAAAAAGACAGTAAAGACATTTATATTGTTACAAAAGTTTTCTATTTCAAATA
Organism: Coreius guichenoti; assembly: GCA_039654105.1. Lineage (NCBI taxonomy): Eukaryota > Metazoa > Chordata > Actinopteri > Cypriniformes > Gobionidae > Coreius > Coreius guichenoti. Next base: position 28,751,767 of record CM077171.1, read on the forward strand.
AATGCAGTTTTTTTTTAAATGTTTTTTTTAGCAGCACAATGGTTTTAGAAATGAATAATAATAAGAAATGTTTATTGAGCAGCCAATCAGGATCATGTGACACTGAAGACTGGAGTAATGACACTGAAAACTTAGCTTTGCCATCACAGGACTAAATTACATTTTGTTAAAATAGAAAACTGTTATTTTAATTTTAAACAATATTATTTTTTTTTATTTTAATTTTTTAATCAAATAAATGCAGCTTTGATGAGCATAAGAGACTTCTGTCAAAAACATAAACAATTTTACAGACACCAAACTTTTAAACAGTAATATAGTTCTTTTATAGTTCTAATATAGTTTAGCCTTGGATAAAAGCATCTGCTAAATGCATAAATGTAAATGTAGTTAGAAATGTCATTTATAAGCAATTTAATTATATTATTATTATTAGTTTTTTATTTCAAAGGCAAATTAGTTTTGTACTGTATATCTTTTTTTATAATCCACTGCTGATGTCATGATTTTGTAACGATCAATTGTTGATAATTTCTCTTTATGGAAACATTCTGTAGAAACTTTATGAGAGCATTAAGAACGAACCCTTTAAGATCCCAGAAGATGACGGCAATGATCTCACGCACACCTTCTTTAATCCTGATCGAGAGGGCTGGCTACTAAAAGAAGGTTTGTTACTCTTTTATACAGCTAATACTTATGTAATATAGTTAATAAAATGATGACATGGCAGCTTCATCCCTATTATAATAAACCTCTGTTTGCATTGCAATTAAGCATTTCAAATCATTAGTTCCATTCCTAGAATTTATTTGATCAAGCGGCATTACAGGCTGTGAAACGGCCCTGTGCAGCTCGGCCAATCAGATTAGAGGACTGGAACCAACTGTTCTTTCTGATCATCTTGGTATTTCTGAACGTTAGTAACAATTCTGGTTAATCCATAGGTGGCAGAATAAAGACCTGGAAGAGGAGGTGGTTCATTTTGACTGATGGCTGCCTCTACTATTTCCAATATACCACTGTATGTACTCTACCTTTATAAAAATGTTGATTTCACTGATATAAAACACATTAAATTAGTTTTATTTTTCTAATTTGAATAAGAATATTTAAAATTAAATCATTAAAAGGCAATCTTTTCCCTCTTTAGGACCAAGAACCAAAAGGAATCATTCCCCTAGAGAACTTAAGTGTGAAAGAGGTGGAGGAAGGACACAAACAGGTACTTTTGCAATGTCCTTTCCATTCCATCTTATCTATTATCACAGATCCAGCCCCTATTACACCTGCTGCTTTATGGTTCTTTTAGTCACTAAGTGATAACTGTCCCTCTGTGAGCACAGTCTAAACTCAGCCCAGATCCTGATTTCTATTTTTCTTTCTGAGTCAGCATCTCGTAATACCAGTCGACATTTAAATGTGTATGATATAACATGCTCTTGTAACCATGGAATGTAACCTTTAGAAAATGACGGCATATGCATTTCCTCTTTTGAAATGTGTGTTCAGTTCTGTTTGGAGTTGTTTAGCCCTCATCGTAAAGGAGAGACGATAAAGGCATGTAAAACAGAGACAGATGGGAGAGTCGTGATGGGCAAACATCACTCCTACAGACTCAGTGCTGCTTCTGAAGAGGAACGTGTAGACTGGATCCAGGCCATCAGGTACCAGACAGCACAATAAACAGGATGATACATTTCTGAATGGCACATCAATATGAGGTCTGAAATCCAGTTCTGCTGGAATATGTCTGTTTACATGATCTCAATAGGATTAGAGATCATAGAAAAATAGAAATATTTTTTCGTATAATTTAGGACAGTACTCCTATGTCAAACAAAGTGCAGTACTTTCTGAAATGGTGTGTTTTTCCTCACATAACACTCTACAGTTTGTGACATTCATTAAAGGGCTAGTTCACCCAAAAGTGAAATTTCTGTCATTAATTACTCACCCTCATGTCGTTCCAAACCCGTAAGACCTTCGTTCATCTTCAGAACACAAATGAAGATATTTTTGATGAAATCCGAGAGCTCTCTGACCCCTCCATGACAGCAATAATTAACACTTTCAAGGTCCAGAAAGGTAGTAAAGACATCGTTAAAATGATGTGACTCCAGTGGTTCAACCTTAATTTTATGAAGCGACGAGAACACTTTTTGTGCGCAAAAAACAAACAAAAATAACGACTTTATTCAACAATTTCTTCTCATCTGTGTCAGTCTCCTACGTAGTTTACGTTGGCCAGCTCCTGCGTCAGCATCACATGAATACGTCGTGGTGCTCACATGACCAGCATCGCCAATGGTAAGCCAGCGTTCAGGCATAGCTCTCAGAAGCGTAGGAGACTGACACAGACGTGAAAAAAATTGTTGAATAAAGTCATCATTTTGTTTGTTTTTTTGCGCACAAAAAGTATTCTCGTTGCTTCATAAAATTAAGGTTGAACCACTGGAGTCACATGGACTATTTTAACAATGTTTTTACTACCTTTCTGGGCCTTGAAAGTGTTAATTAAATTGCTGTCTATGGAGGGGCCTGAGAGCTCTCGGATTTCATCAAAAATATCTTAATTTGTGTTCTGAAGATGAATGAAGGTCTTACGGGTTTGGAACGACATGAGGGTGAGTAATTAATGACAGAATTTTCATTTTTGGGTGAACTAACCCTTTAAGTTGTGACTAGTGAATGAGTGAATAAGTCAATGGTTTTAGACTGAGTTTTTCCATTGCGCTAATGCTTACATCATTATTATAGCAACCAATGTAGGTAAGTCAAGGCAGGTTTATTTATATAGCACATTTCATACACAGTGGTATTTCAAGTAATTTACATAAAAATAATAATAGTAAAAATTGAAGGAAAAAATGCATTAATTAAAATTATAAGGTATACATTAAAAGGAATATGAGAGATAAATATGATGTAGACAGAGGATATTATTGACAACACTGTCAACAAGCGGATCACATTTTATCAACTCTGTCAGTCGTGTGAACAAATAACTTTTCATGAGTACAGAAATGTGTTGTAGTTAATGGGAAAGAGGAAGTTAAGTACTGTATGTTTAGAAATTTTCACACACTGTCATACATTAACAATAAAATAATTAAAAAAGCATTTAGATGTTAGCATTGACAGAGGAACTGAGAAAAAATGGTGTCTCTGAGTCTAACTGTTTCCTCTCTTGTTCTTAGAGCTTGTATCACAAAAGACCCTTTCTATGACCTGGTATCTGCACGCAAGAAGAAGATCATCAGCCACACCGAACAACACGACTGAAGCTGATTAAACAGCTGACAGAATAATGAACTGAGGAGATCTGATCTTTCTAATCAGTTGCACACAGACTGAAGTACCATGTGCGTTCGTGGGTACATGGGACTGAGCGAGTGAGCTGGAAATGATGAATGAGGTTCTCAGGGTGCTAATTCTCAGACCTTCCTCTCTCCACGCACACTGCTATGTGTGCAGCCTCAGGGTTCATTCACACAGTGGTGTTGTGGTCAGAAGAACAGTCAAAAAATATTTTCCTATTTATTTAAAGCTTACGAGAAATCTTACCGTGAAAAGTTAGCCTGGGAAAAATCGCAGTTTCTTTTATTTGTAAAATATTGTAAAAAAGCTTGTAAAGTGTCACCTGGTAACTGTAGGATTTTTCTAGTCATGTGTAAATTTTATTTTCAATGAAAACCGTTTAAATTAAGCTACATTTAATAAGGTACTTATGTTGTAAATCTATTTTTTCCCTGAGTATGTTTCCATTTGACTAAAACACATTTATTACTATAATTATAGGTTTTAAAAAAATCTAATCAATATGTCCGTCTTGTAAATATTGCAATGCCGGTTAGCATTAATGTTTATCAGATTGAAATTGTCCATATTCTGTACATAATGAATGATTTAATGAATATATCATTATTTGATTATAAGCTTATGTAATTACTGATAACTACTAAACTTGTGAATACATTACAACCATGTTATTAAAATATGACTTCACTAGGCTGATCAAGCTTCGTTTGTCCAGCAGAGGGTACTGTTGATCAATTCCTGTAGCGCGCGCGCGTGTTGTGTGTATGTGTAAAGACGGCAAGAGATTTTTTACAATACCTACAAATAAACATCCATTCTTTTCTTCAGTTATAATGTATTAACGTGGTATGCAAGGTTTTCTCCAATAGCTACACTATTTCCCCCATATCTACTGAAAAAATATATCTGAACTCTCATGGGCTACATCTATATTGCACTTGTGGTCTACAAGAGAACACCCCTCTTCCTGTGTATCATTTCCTTCATCTCTCTGTCAATCGCTCGCCATCTTTTCAGCCCTCTCTTTCACTCCTCTAACTGGTCATACTTTACAAAATGTGCGAACTCAGCAGTTGAGCACTACTATTTGGTGACCTTTCTAGACTGAAGAGTCCGGCTCAAGTAAAAAAAAAAAAAAAAGAAAGAAAGTCATGTATATGTCAGTTTTTATACTTCTTATCCACGAGGTGTAACGTACATGTTTTATCAGCGCACATCATAATACTCTTAACACACAAGCTAAGGCAAATGTCACACCCATGTTAGTCTAACCAATCTGTTGACTTACTGTGTCTCTGACAATGTCAGCTTAAGTAACGTAGACGTCACCATACGCACACTGACACAGTTCTGCTTTTGCTGATTTATATTGTCTTATAAAGCCACAATTGCAAGCAAAATTGTATTTTACGACAACTCAACCTGCAGAATATATATACACACACACATAAGTTTTGAATTTAGGTGACTTGGGTCACTTTTTTGACACTGAGATGACTCATAAAGAGGCCCAATTTACCAGAATTCACAATCTATATCACTCAGACTCAAACCAAAAACTTTGCGCAAAAAAAAAAAGCAACAACACAAATATTCAACACATTATCACACATTATTAAGCAGCTAGTTTTTCTATATTTCACTGTCTGGTGGCCAAATAGTTGCTGCATTAATCAAAGGATGAGGTATGATAATACTGTTTTTTCAATAGGTGTCATTTTCTAAATGTATCAAGACCTAAATATTTTCTAAATGTGGCCTGTTCACATCAACAATAATAAAACTAATAATTTGTGTAAAAGTAGCTGTTAGCCACTTCACAATTAAATCTGATTAAAATTAGGCTTATTGTGTTTTCTTCCAGGCAGTTTTCCACAGTGCAAGATTACATATTTTGAAGTTAAATGAAAAAGAAATACAAACATTTTTTTATTTAAGGCCATTTATTGGCATTCATGATCGAATCACACAGCATACGTTCACACAGAAGGATCACAGTTTTTCTCCATGCAAAACTCCCAAACATACAGATTCCTATTTAAATGACTGGATTTTGCCTGCGAAAGTTCGCTGAGCAACAGTAAATGTGTCAGTAAAAACTGATCATCGGGCATCTGTCAGTTTTGCTTTGGATCTTTTCCCTCCTTCCTCTATGACTCTGAGGGAGCCACAGGCTCAGGGATTGGGTAAGTAGAACGGATTGGGACAGGGATAATATGCAAGGCAGAGATCTTCCAAACAGGAAAATTGTCACATTCTACATTTTTAGACAATTAAATTCAAAGCTCTCTGCAGTCCAATCATGAGCTATGTAACCGGCAGGAGGTCGCATGATCCCAGGCTGCGCACTATATTTCAGTCATTTTTTCTGCAGTGTCAGCAGCATTTTGGAAGCTGTTCAAACAACCTCACAACCCTCTAATAATACAGCACCAATACATAAAGTTTCAGCTAACAACTGAATCAATATAATTGTAGGGAGAATCACTACCCACATCTTGTCCAAAATGAACATAATGAAGACAATTTCCTGTTTTTTACAGCATATACTGCAGTATCCAAGGTCCTGATCTGTAAGCACACATTCTTGTTGATTTCTCTCACAGGGATACCTCAGGACTGAATACAGGCCTTCTTCTGGTTACGCCTCCGCCCTCTCAGGCCTGAAAAGAAACAAAAGAAGTTATATTTTTGTAAAAATTAAAGTAGGGCTGCCAGTTAATTTAAATAAAACCATAATCGTCATATGGCTTTGTGTGGTTATCAAATCGCAAAGGCTGCTATTTAATTAAACATTTGCGCTGCGTGTTTCAGAGTGAAGGGCGGCACTGTGTTCTTACAAGTGAGCAGCACATTAGTTCATTAGTTCACCGTAAATGTTGCTCCACACGAACTCTAGCTCAGCATCTGTCTGAGTTTGGGTTGCTTTAACATGCATTTGAGAACACAACACGCGCCAAAAATCTTCAAAAGGGAACCTTTAAGGGCATCTTTTCTATCAAAATATGATCAAATGGTTTAACGCTTAAAAAATAAAATTATTAAATAATTTTTATTTTGTTAAATACAATTATTAAATAATTAATTAATAATGATTAAACATAAAAAAATTATATTTTCTTAAATACTCGATTTTATATTTTACAGTGAAATATTACTGTTTTTATTCAGTAATTATAATAATACATTTTTATTAATACATTTTATGTTGTATTATTAGTATTATTTTATTATACTGATATATAAATCACCAAGTTTTGGCCAAATTGTGCAGCCCTACAAAACAAGCACAACAAACCTGGAATTTTTTTAATCGCATTTTAAAACAGCAATTGCAATTTTAATAAAAATAAAAATCACAATTAGATTCTTCCCCAAATCATGCAGCCCTTAATGAAACTACTGCACCATTTGAAAATACTGTACACGACTGTAGTCAGGATACGTACCATCCTCGCCATCTGTGGCAATAGTCTGAAGAGAAACACTCCTTGGACCCATTTTGCTCTTTTTGAGTTTAAACTTCACTTGTGGTGGATTTATGATCTCAAAGGTGTCCTCAATTTCATCAGTGCTTTCAGTCTCTGAGATCTTGCGAGTAGCGGGAGAAATGTTTTTGGATGCATCTTCTTGCTCCTTAACATGATTGGCCAACCAAGATGCTTCCTTGGAACTGTTGGTAAGCTTAGTGTCTTTATGATTGATCTGTTTTGTATCTATGTTTTGATGGGTTGTTTTAGAGAGAGTATCTGGACTCTGGTTGTTTGCTCTGCCTTTCAAGAAATGCCGGAAGGAAGAGCGCTGCTTTTTAGAACCAAACAGCGAGGGCTTCTTCCCATCACCCTTACCGTCCTCTGTCCCATCCGGCGACGTCGGGGATTGTGAACATACACTGTCTCCATTGGGGTAGGTTAATTTTTCCATGTTACTTACAGAGGAATGGTCAACATAGTCCCTCAGCTTAGAAAGATCCTGCAGGGAGCCTGTTACACCTAGACTGTTCCCAACGACTAAAGAGTACTTAGGGTTGTGGTATTTATGTGCAGGCACCTTTAGGTTCGCCTTTTTGTTGTCCTCTACAGAGATCTGGAAGCGCGATGTGGATACGGGAACTGTGAGTTTGTTGGGTTCCGCTGGTGTTTTCAGCACAGGAACTGGCAGGGCCGGCTTGCTGATGTGAAACTCACGGTACAGGTCCACTTTATCAGACACAGCATACAGCTCTCTGAAGTCGTTGTCGAAGACGTCAACAACTTGTCCTGACATCACAGTGATTGTGTTCCGGTTCATCCTAGAGGAACTCCACGTAAAGCTATGAAGATGAGAAGAGTAAAGCAAATGTAATGATGAATGAGTGAACAAACGCACCACAGTGGTGGACTGTTTGGTCTACATACTAACCTATAGGATCCAAACATCACTTTCTCTCCATCTACCAACATATATTTTGAGCAAAGCGATCCTGGCAGACGACCAAAGGACAGCGGCATGCCAGAGCCCCTGACAGTTCGCACCCGCAGGTTCTGAAAGAGCAAGAGAGAAAATAACAATTAAAGCCGGGTGAACACTGAATCATTTTCCCACGATTTTGCCGTCCAAGACACAATTCTGGGACTGTAAATCATTTCTTTTGTCACACTGGAAAAATTGGCAGTCTTGGATGACATGAGAACAATCTTATGCTTCAGAAAACATAACCGTATTTAAAATTTTGGGTCCGTCAAGTGAAATAATAATGAGAAAACAAAATAAGCACAGCGACGGATGACAATGGTGCATGTAATAGAAGCGTTTAGCTAAAAAAAAAAATATTTTTATTTAGCATTCCAGTCAAGTTATGGTCAAAATTACCACAGGTTTACTCTGAAGAATACAGAAATGCCTCCTTTGTCCAGTCACAACTGACTCTAGACACACAAGTTTGTTTTTGTTCAAAGAAAAATATAGTCGATTTTAGCTCAAGAGCTAGCCTCTTGCGGAATCATTTCAATTATTCGTGTAAAAGAGGATGTCAAAACACACATGACAAGTCTTAATAAACAGACAAGTTTTAATAATTGTTCTAATTCTATGAGAAAAGTGAAGTCCACACCACAGCTATAAAAATAATGACACAGAGGAACAATATGTTTGAAATCACTTTCAGAATGTTTTTTTCTAGCTGATGAACAAAAAAAAACAGCCAATCAGAATCCACCGCCTTTTAAGAGCTGGAGCATTTAAAGCAGCTGACGACAAAATTGCAGCTTGCACTTCTATCACTATCTAATGTTATCACCCGTTGGTGTGGACGCCAATATAGTTATCTTTATAGTTATCGTTCCTGGTGTGAATGGGCCTTTACTCCTGGTATTAAGTGGGAAATCTGGCTTTCACAAAAGATGTGAGGTGTCAGATCAACACACCCGACATGGGCAAATATCCAAGTTGAAGTCGCTAGTTAATGAAAAAGAAATCCTTGCTCACAGAGGTGTGGTGCTTTCATTTGCACACTGAGGACTCAAAAGAAAGGAATACTGTAGCTACAAAAGGACTTGAGTACAAGGCTGGCATGGACAAGGAAAAATCAGAAGCGTGAGAGATGAGAGTGCTCTACAACTCTCCTAAATGAGATCAAGTTGCCCTTTTTTCTTATTTCTGTTGAAATCTGCAGATCCTCTTTCAGGAAATAACAATGCTGAATTATCCAACTCTATTGCTCAGTGTAAAGTGTCAGATGAAAAGCCCCAGTGTCCTATATAAAACAATCCACATAGATAAGACTTGTTGGCAGTGTATCTCAAGGAGATCGGCGGTATTTGGGGCAGTCTTGCGGAAAGTCCTGGGTTTCATTCTACAGTGCTGTAGATGTGCATGTGCACAGCAGACCAGGAAGTCAGTTGAACCCTGTGGCAACAGCTGCAGAATCATCCAGTGTTTCAAGTTCACACAGATCCCTTATAGGTCAGCTGACAATCTGTTAATAAGTGCATTTATGTGTGATATGGTAAGTCATGTGTTCATGTTTGACTTCTTTTCCAGGAAAGCCTGATAAGGCAAGTCTGCATATTGTTAACATACAAAACATTGTTGTTTTGATAACACGTGTCTTCTCTTTAACTTACATTGTGTAATCACACACAGAGTAAGCTGGGGCCACACTAAAAGATTTTTTAAATCTTATAAGATTTTCAAAATGTGAGAGACCACAAACATAAGAAATCATAGATTTAACCGTTTTGTTCCTCTAGTGTGTGGAGTGCCGCGATATGACCAGGAAAGCACACCACACACTAACAGATTCCATTCACAAACAACCACAGTCCCGCCTGTGAACACAGGAAATCTCGCAAAATCTCTCGCATCAAACGTGACTTTAAAGTAAACAAACATGGTGGACGACCGGCAAGGAGAAATAGCGCTTATAGTGTATGGAAAATGTTTAGATGAAGTAGTGGAGACGGTGTGAACATGGATTTTACATGTTACAGAGTGAGCTGGAGGTGCTGTAGGTGACAGCTGGAGGTGAGTCTTCTGTCAACTCGTTTTCTGATTGGGTATTGTCTCGTTTTACGTGATAATCTCCAGAGCGTGCGCGCGTTTGTCCTCGGTTCCCCCTACATTTTTATGTTGAATGTTTACGATTCGCGATCAGGGCGGCTCCGACATTCTTCCGAGCAGATTCAGTCAATCTTAACACACCTCACACCACAGGAAAATCTGATAAAATAATCTGTAGAACCATCAAGATAATTGGGACTTTACCTAGGATTGTCGGAAGGGGAGAAATCGGGCCAAAATCGCCCGATTATCTTGTAGTGTTCTCATCTTCAGAACACAAATGAAGATCTTTTTAAATGAAATCTGACAGCTTTCTGTCCCTCCATTGACAAGCTACACAACTACCACTTTCAAGACATCATAAAATTAATCCATGTGACTCCAGTGGTTCAACCTCAATTTTATGAAGCGACGCAAGTACTTTGTGCAAAAAAAATTATTTACCACTTTATTTACAAAATATTAATCTCCGACGCACGTTCAAGCAACGTCTGGTCTTGCGTCAACAACACGTATGCGTCATGATGCTCTCGTGAATGCGCGTTGGAGATTAATATTTTGTAGTTGTAAGTTGTTTTTTTGCACAAACAAAGCACCTGAGTCGCTTCATAACACTGAGGTTAAACCACTGGATCACTTTTATGATGTCTTTACTACCTTTCTGGGGCTTAAAAGTGGTAGTTGCGTAGGCTGTCAATGGAGGGACAGAAAGCTCTCGGATTTCATCAAAAATATCTTCATTTGTGTTTCAAAGATGAACGAATGTCTTGCAGGTTTGGAACGAAATGAGGGTGAGTAATGACAGAACTTTCTTTTTTTGGGTGAACTATCCCTTTAAAAGTAACAAATATTTAATGGGGTTGAAGAACAGACACTGATTGATCCTGAGATCTGAAGAATTGTTAAGTATAACTTTGTTTTTTTGTTTGAACAATTTTTAATTGTTTTAAACGCCATGGTCTCAATAGTTAAGTTAAAATGGTGAATTATATAAAATTATATAAAATAAAATAATACATTTAAATAATATAATATAAAATTGATAATATCATTAATGAAACAGAAAATGAAGCCTACATTAAGGAGCAAATATTTTATATTTGCTTTAGTATAATGCATCCTTCTACCATTTTCAGTGATGATTCATATTACTATGATACAGTCATTTAAAAAAAAATAATTTTTTTTGTTAAAATTGAATTAAAGCCAGTACAACATGTGTTTTTACATTATGGTAATGAGAACAGAAGAACAAGAAACTTTTCTTTTGCATTACTATAATGAACATTTTGGGGAAATGTGCTTGTGAAAAATAAAATCTTACCCTAAAATTGGCATAATTTTTGCTTTATGCAAAATACAATTTATCATTTTCCTTGTTTTGATTTATGGGGTAAAGTTTGTGAATCGTTCCATTGTTCTCACCCTCAGATGCTGCGTAGAAATCTGCAGCCTGCTGCTCATGTCCAGGAAGTGTGGCAAGCCGTTCTCCTCCAGCAGCAAGTACACAGCCACCCCTCTCTTATTCGCAGCATCTAAGAGATCCTGCAGGATCTGCAGGTCTGTCAATAGGTCCATGACCACTGCAACCAACTAAAAAACCAAGCGAAACCAAACAGTGGTTAGAGCTTAATTTATTCACTGAGCTTATCATAGCATCTGCTTTGAGGTGTGTATGAAGCCACATTGGCCATTTTTGTCGACTCTAGTCTTTTATTGCAGCGGCAGTGTAGCTTGTCTCAGCTTGAGGTAACATGTGAAGTCTCATACAGGTGGAAGGAGAAAAGGGAGCAGCTACACTCCAGCAGACACATTAGAGGCGATGTGATACTTTTTAGACCAAAAGTCCAAACTCATCATGAGTCTGTCACAAGCTATTCATAAAACAAAGCAGCCAATCTGGTTCAAAGGGCATGTATGTGTTTTATATAAACTACACACTGCAGCATTTAAACAAATACAATCTAAACTAGGTCAGCATAAAACTCATAATGACGTGGAAAAACAAGTTTAAATTTAATGGATCATTTCAAAGCTTGTTTAAAGCCCAAGGGTTTTAAGGTTAGGCCTCATACCCTTCTTCATCCTCACTGACTCACACATTAAAGCTCTATGTAAATAAGAATGAAGCAATTTGCATTAAAGAGAAAACAAACACAGGCGTGCCTGTTAAATTACTTTTGACACATATTCTGTTCTTCTGCTAAAATTAAAAACGCATATGGATTTTTTTCAGAAATGCTGTAAAGACATGCCTATTATACTGTCAGTAAGCTATCCATTTCAGACAAGGAACTAACCTTTTTAAAATTCTTGCACAAGTTAAAGTTCAAGGAAATTGCTTCTTCAATTGCATGCTTCTTATCAGTTCTTCAAGAGGAGGAGCCTTATGCTTCAGATGACATCAAAGATAATTGCGAGAATCAGGATCAACCTGAATAATATGTAAATGGCATGTCCTGTGGACATAGACTAATGCTAACATTGACACATTTCCTCGAACTAAAATGAAAAGCTAGTCAGCAGTCGGCTCTGAACTTTCTAAATATCACCCAATTAAAGATTATGGGACAGTATCTCAAATGTACCCAGAATGTGAGGTGTATAAAATATTATATACATAAATGTGTGTACAGTCTGTATCAATACTGTATATCAAGAATATTACAAAAGCTGTGCTTGAAGACGAATAGTAAAAAACATAAATTCACAATTTAGTGACAAAAACATTCTCAGTTGCTGTATAAAGTTTATCTATACAGGAATGTAACTACAAAACTAAGGACAACAAGGGCAGCACCTGCTAGAATGACGTTAACTTTGTTTGACAAGTGCATTTGAATAAGTTTCACCGCAGCCCACCAACAAATAAGTCTTGCTTGTCACATCTCTTTGCACCATGAGTACACAATTATAAACTAGAACAGACACAAAGTAAAATGTTTATATATAATATACCCCAACAAGCTCAATTAGCCAGCTATATATTTCATACTGTATTAATTTTACTGTTACAAATAAAAAATGACCTATTGAATTCAGCAGTAGGTACAAAGATTTTAATGATCTGTTAAGCATTATCTCATGGCTTTTGGAATGTATGACAGATTTAGAAGGCATTTGTGAGAGGAAAGCTAAATTATAAGTTACAATAAAATGTTAATCAACCTTTATTACAGCTTTTGTATTAACTGAGGATTAGTGTACAGTACATGGAGGTGGACTGAAGGCCGCTGAAATGCTTTGTTCCTGAAGTGTGTCATTATAACTAACTGTTAAGCAAGTCGCATCATGTGTGTGTGTAAAACCGGTAGAAAAGAGGTAAGACTTGAGGCCTCGGGCAGTGTGACTGACAAGGAAGTTAAAGACAAAACCCAAGGCTATACAGGAGTGATTTCTTCAATGATAATTAATAGGGATGCTCCGATCGATCGGCCGATAATCTTATTTTATGACTCGATCGTTGCTCACTAAACTTGGCCGATCTCACGAACCGATCGCAATTTGAGGACGTACATGACAAGTGGGGTAACGTTAGTAGCAAATATTCAAACGAGAGCTTTGAAGGCCGAAGTGGAGAAGGGTTCCATGTGAACAGCAGTTGAACATGGGTCAGTCGGTCGTAAGGGATGGGCGAACACCGTTCGTAAGTATCGATATACAGTAGTTTGATACGAACGCATCTGAAAAACAGCGGAGTACGCAGTATGAGCTGATGCAGGGAAAGTGCATGATACAATTTGTCCTAAACATGACACATGCTTTATATTAAGGGCTTTAAAATAACTGGTAAGATATAGTTAACATGTATATTTTAAAGCAGCTTGCCCTGTCAGATACTCTGCTGACAGACAGATAGCCAAACGTACATACTTGCGGTGTTTAATGCGTTTGAAATGTGGTGCGTTCCTTAGTGCATAACTTACATTTCACACCTGTAAATGTTAGAAAGTCATGCAAATATGTCAATTTTCAGTCAGGAGAGGACGAGCCTTCTGCAAGTGAATCTCCGCTAAAATTCAGGCTTCCGTGAATGAGCGCCGCCGCGCGCATGCGCGCCAAACAAACGGAGCGCAATAAAATAGGAACGCAATAATTCTGACTAAAATATACATATTTCTAAAATATTTGTTGTTGGACAATAAATGTGCCATATGTGGAATTTTAAACCTACAAATATGTATATTTTTATGAAAGTGACCATTATAATTGGGTAATCAAATATGGGCTAATATGCTTTTGTTTTTATTTTCATGTTTAGTTTAGTGAATTTAAAAACAAAATTATGAATACATGCCTACATTACATTCACTGTATTTGCCTTCAATATCAACATTGTTTTTAGGACATCATTGGGCAGGATGTGAAATAAAATTATTATTAAAATAAATACAGATTTTTTTTTTTTTATCCAAATAGAAAAACGTAGAACATACGGGGATATATACCGTGTATCGCCATTCAACCAAAAAATACCAAGATATGATTTTTTGGCCATATCGCCCAGCCCTATTAAGTATCCTGATATGCATAGTGTTATGCAGAAACCCCATTTTAAAGGCATATTAAAATGTTCACTGTATAATGAATACTTTTTGTGATTATTTAGTACCCTGTTAAAACATTAGTTACATTACATTTCATAATTACCATAAAAATGTAACAAAAATATAATAAAGGCAACATCTATAGTATTTTTTTTTTATCTGAAAAAAGGTTAACAGTGATCAGAGAGCTTACAAATCAGTGAAGCATTGGAATCGGGATCGGTATCGGCCGATAACCATGACAAGAAATCGGTACTCGGTATCGGCTGCAAAAATCCTGATCGGAGCATCCCTAATAATTACTTAACCCTTTTTACTGAAACTCATTCACAATGACATGCTTACCATACAAAAGGTTATAGATATTTATTTTCATACTGCCTGATCTAACCTATGGAAAGATACTTCTGTTTTGTGTATCTTCAGGAAAAATGTGTCTTAACTTGTCTATTTTTTTTTTTTCTCTCCTTTAATATTTAATTAATTATCCAAAAAACAATTTCATAATTAGTATTTCAAATCAACATTGATTTTTTTTTTTTTTTTTTACATAAAATTAAATGCTTTTTTCAGCACATTTATTTATTTACTAACTATCAGTTTTGTACCTTAAGTATATATTTATTTACATTATAATTTGAATGTAATTTTCATTTTCAATGTTAATTTCATTATTAATTTAATTTAAAGTTAAAATGAATTATGGTGTATCTGTTGCATGTCATTCAAGGGTGATTTCCAAACAAGAGCTCAGACCTATTTCTCAAATAATTGTCACTCCACTGAAAAAAAAGCCACTGCCCCATGCAGGGACTAGGTGAGTGTGATTTCACCATGTACAAAATTTCAATCAGATTTGAGGGACAAGTTTACCATTTATGTCAAGTTTAGACTTACAACCAGGGTTAGGTGCTTCTACATCAGTGTTATTTACCTATCATTTCACTCCGTGCTTGAAGTGGGGAAAAAAGTGCTGGTACTTTCTTGTGATCATCACATTTGGAATTTCTACAATGACTAATCACCCACACACTGACACTTTGACTCTGTGTGGCAACATGTGAGAAGAGGCGGTACGCGTGTTAATAAGTAAGTTATAGGTAGGGTTAGGTTTAGGGGTAGGGATGGGGTTAGGGCTAAGTTTTCAAACAGAAATGTTGTTTCCGGATCAACAAAATATGATCCAGGAACATGTCTTACTTGGCAAAATCACAGTGACAGCAGGGACTAGGTCTCATCAATTTCCAAGATATCTCACTTCTTCACCTCAGACGAAATCTGCTGAGCTTAATTCTTAAAAGAGATAGTTCTGTCATAAATTACTCACCCTCAATGTCGTTCCAAACCCGTAAGACCTTCGTTCATCTTCGGAAAACAAATGAAGATATTTTTCAAGAAATCCGAGAGCTTTCTGACCCCACATAGACTGCAACGTTATTACCACTTTCAAGGCCCAGAAAGGTATTGTTAAATAAAGTCGTTATTTTTGTTCTGTTTTTGCACACAAAAAGTATTCTTGTCCCTTCATAACATTACGGTTGAACCACTGTAGTCACATGAACTATTTTAACGATGTCTTTACTACCTTTCTGGGCCTTGAAATTGGTTATGACATTGCTGTCTATAGGGAGGTCAAAGAGCTCTTGGATTTCATCAAACATATCTTAATTTGTGTTCCGAAGATAAACGAAGGTCTTACGGGTTTGGAACGACATGAGGGTGAGTAATTAATGACAGAAACTTCATTTTTGGGTGAACTAACCCTTTAATATTTGTTCTTAATTTTATTCAATTTTCCCACAACTTTATGGCATGTTTTAAAACAGTTAGGTGAGAGTTAAATGTTAACTATTTTAAAAGATGATGTCACGCTCAGTCGAAAGTATAGAACAACATGACTGACAATTAACTTCAAAACAAGTCTTAATGACAGCCCCATATTACAGTAAAGCTGGTGGAGGCCACATGCTTCATCATGTGAATGATACAAATAAAAACCAATAAATCTATATAACATCTTAAACATGAGTTTATTTACACAACAGTCTTAGTCAAGACACTAATTAACAATCCCTTATTTCCTTAAAACTAGTGTCTATTTCTGTTACTACTTTATTTGTTAGTACTTTTTTAAATAAAGTAATCCAATAGTGATAGTGACTAGTATATTTTTCACAAGTTAACTATTCATTAGATTTTAGTGGGGATCTGTGGTTCAAATATCAACTGTTACCAGTACATACCTGAAGTGGGACAATCACATTGACTGTCTTGTCGCTGTCATTCTGTCTGTGCTGTGGAAGATTCTGTCACCAAGACAAATTCCTCATATGTGTAGTAAATATACTTGGCAATAAAGCTCTTTCTGATTCTGATATTTGAATTGAGACAGACTAGTATCACTAGTATCATTATGTCACTATCACTAATTGCTTTTTATCCCATTTAATAACTGGTTGAAATGGCTACTTCATAGTTTAAAAAAATGATTACTAGTAAGTTTTACTAGTAATAATGTAAATTCACAACAGAGATCCAATAAAAATGTAATAGTGACTATTCAGTTGGCACTGTAGGAAAACAAGATATGATCTCCTGGAACTGAACTAGGTACTAGTAATATGAGTTAACAGTAAAACTTGAGCAACAAATGAAATAGTACTAGAAAACTTTGACTATGACTTTTGCCTCAAACTCCAAATTTACTGCTTATTAATAGTTAGTAAGATAGTTGTTAAGTTTAGGTATTGTGTAGGATTAAGGGATGTAGAATATGGTCATGCAGAATAAGTTATTAATATGTGCTTTATAAGTACTAATAAATAGCCAATATCCCAGTAATATGCATGCTAATAAGCAACTAGTGTATAGCGAGAATTGAACCCTAAAATAAAGTGCTACCGAAATAAACAGGCCTAGTTGACATGTGAACCACAGATCACCATAGAATTTAATGGCAAATCATTGCAAATAGTAACCAGTTATTTGTTGAGATATTAGGATAGTGAATAGTAGCACAGGAATAAGTTCTAGTATCTAATGCATAAGTAGGCTACTTATGTATGTACTACTTATGTAGTAGAACTAAAGACTAATATTCAACAATATTGATTTGACTACACTGACACTATTGGATGAGAACTGAACTCAGCTGGACGATGACATCACTGTTTTCTGCAGAACTGCTTTATAGATGACATGAACTAATTTAATAGGCCCTAGTTGATGATCTTTACAATGGAACTGAATCAACACTGAACTGACTTCAGCTGAACAATGACAATATTTTATTTTAGAGCTGCTGTACAGCCGAAATAAACTGTTTGCATCATTGAATCATTTTCCTGTTATCACTGTAAAGCTGCTTTGAAACAATCTGTTTTAAACAATTGCATAAAGCGCTATGCAAATAAAGGTGACTTGACTAATTAAACAGATAGGTCAATACTGAATTGTGAAACTGAACGACATACTAGTTACTATTGTAAAATAGGTAGCCTACTAGTAACAAAAATAGATTTAAAAAAAAAAAAAAAAAAAATATTAGGAATAAATGGTAAACAGCCATAATGACTTACCTTTGTAGATTCTTGAATAAGTCGGCGAACTACCTCTTTAATATGCGGACTGTTAGATTTGGGTGGGTGTGTGTAAACTGACACCCGAGTTACCCCTTTGTAATGGCCGTTGCTAGGCCAACCGATGTCCAGTGGAGGGATCTCCGTGTCAGACATGGTCGGCCAGTAGGTAGAGTGAACACCTGAGTCTTCACTCGTATCATGGGGCGACCGTGAGCAGCAGGTGTCCGAGTCACTGTCATATTCCTGGAACGTGTCCCGCATCCATTTGACTTCCCTGGCGGAGAGAAAGTCTTTAACATTATCCTCTTTGAGACGCATCTTAAACGCGCCATCCCCGTTCTTCAAGAGCTGCTCGAGCGCGGCCCGCTGCTCCTCGCTGTAATAAAACTCTGGTTTGGACTCCGGTATTTTCACGTTAACATGATCATCGTCCATGCATACTAGCTGAGACTCAGCCATGGCAGCTGTGCTCCCGGACACAACGGTTCACCTGTGTGGCTCCAGGCAGTGCGCTCAGCCCACCTTTACCTGTTTGGTTGGTTGAGGTGATTTCAGAGCAAGATTAAAAGAGAATAGGTGGGCGGAGTCTCGGTAAAGCTGTGGGCGGGGCATCGCCGATCTGTAAGAAGGTTCTTGGGACTTGACAAGACGACACTTGTTTAACTTCAAATATAAAAGACGAATGAAACTGTCACGGTACTTTCCCTGACTGACGCCAACCTTTTCTTTCTTTATTTCATTCAGGGGGGGGGGGGTTATTTGTTATTTGTAAGTAAATAAGTAAAATTGTTATTATAAGTAAATAACTTCACTTATGAAAAGAGAAAGCCATACAGGTTTGGTAATAATGTTGATTTAATGATGACAATTTTCATTTTTGTATTGAACCATCCTTTTAAAAAAATAACACTTGATTATCTGAAAGCAGAAAGGTAAAGTTTATTCAAATCCTTTATACTACTGTATTTTCCATCCGGCATAGTAAAACAATAATCATACCTATTCTGCATGTGCCATAGACCTATTTTGACAAACAACATTAAGATTTTTAGTACAAAAATTGGTACAGTAACATGAAAGCTTTGTTTGGTACTGTAACACCTTCTCTTGTGTTAGTGTGTCCTACTGAAAATCTTAAAATATAAACATGAACTGGACCTAAAGGCAATAAAACTGTCATTGAATGGGCTACAGTATGTACTGTATAATTCAGTAATTCATACAAGAGAAACCGTCTAGTCATTAGGAGAATTTGACAATTTCTTCGTACCTTATTTGCGAAATTAAAAAAATAATACATATGGTTATGTATAAAAAAAAGAGAAGCAACAAAGACCTTCATGAGTAATGTCTTTTTCACTTCTCTTCAAATGTTTTGCAGCCAGCTTTATAAAAGTAATTTGAAAATAATCAACCAGTCCGTGCATTATAGGCAGGCATTTGGTGAGAGTACGATCGATTTAGTGTGGTGATTCCACACCTCCAGGAAGTCTGAAGATATCAGATCTGATCTGTGTAATTGGTAGGGAAAAGACCAGTCCTGCCGCGCAATCGACCTTTCCACCATGATGCATCAGAACGGTCCAGTACTTCAATGATGTCACCAGCATTGAAGCCCAACTCGTCATCTTCCTCTGCAGTGAAGTCATATATTGCTCTCACCTGTATGGTTGACCTCTGACACACACACACACAATAAAGTGTCAGTACCATAAAATGTATTCTACTATATCCTTCTGTATATAGACAGTAGCCATTTAAAGGTGATGCGAGTCATTTCTATGCCACTAGCATCACGAAAAAGAATTGCAAAAAAGAAGTGTTTGCAAACAAGTTTCTTAAACATTCTATTGGCCGGACAAAAACATAGTCCTGCCCCAAACTCACACCACTGGCTGGTTGTCTCAGCATATTAAGCTGGGACATGAAAGTATTTTAACATTGAAAATATTGCACATATTACACACTTAAAAAAAAAAATAAAAAAAAAATAAAATTTAGTTAACACAAGATGGTTTTTAAGCCTTGACAGCAGGTGAGACAGTTTGTGAGAATTTCTGGCATCATACCGGAGCAGGCAAAGTGTCAGAGGTTCGCCGAGGGGCTGGACTGTTCCTCCCTTGGTGACCCACAGTGTTAGCTTTGTCCTCAATACTTCCTCTCTTACTCTGAGAAAAGAGCACAATTTTAATTATTAGCCAATTCCTTTTTCTTGCTAAACAATTATGCATAATTATTTACAATTTATATACAGTATATTACATTAATATATATAAAATTAATAATATATATTATATTATATTATATTATATATATATATATATATATATATATATATATATATATATATATATATATATATATATATATATATATATATATATATATGTCTTTTAATCATCAGTTTTTAGGTAGGTTACAGTTAGTTAGTAGGAGCAGATATAATTCCATTTTGAATAAAAGCTTTTCAATAGTTCAGCAAGGTTTTTCAGTTTTAAATGCATGCACAGGGGTTGAGTTTGACTGTTGACATGCTTGTACCTTCTGGTTGTGAGTTTGATCTGTTGTGCTGCGGTGTTGTGATGAAGTTTGTGGACCGCCATAACCACCACCTGAGGGAGGCCGAACTTCTGGTTGACTCTTTAACTGAAAATGAGGACCATTTATTGATCATTATTTATCTCCTGTACACGCTGTAGACTCTCAGATTCATTCACATTTAGATGGCATGTTTGACAGAATCTGCATATATAGAGAACTGACAATATCTAAACTTAGAAATTAAAATTAGAGGTAAAAAAAAGGTAAAAAGAGAGTTTAATGATTAAGTTTGACTTCATGGAGTTCTGTTATGAGATTCAGTATAAACAGTGACCTAGAAGATTAACAGCAAACCTACTGTATTTACTGATTTAAATCTAGAGTTTATTTACAGGCGGAGGTGCTCTTGGCTCATCTCCACTTCCATCCCTAAGGAAGATCCCCCTCTGCTTGGATATGGAGGTGGTCTTGTAAAACTCCACGAGCTTGTTTAGAGAGGTAAACCTCTCCGTCCACAGGTAGTACTGGCCCGATTTATCCTTCATAACTTTAAAATGCTGTACATCATACTCGTGTCTGTGAGCAGGGGGAAAAAAACAAAGTGAGATATTAGTAAGTGAATGTGAGAAAAATTAACCCTAAAATGTTCACACTTATTTCAATGTCTCCTTTGGTCATATGACAGACTGATATAAATGTATAAAAATAAACTCAAGTAGTGATTTAGCAGAAGCTTTTATCCAAAGCAACTTATTAAAGGGACAGTCCCCCTAATAATAATCTGTAATTTTTTTGCCAGCCCTGAGGATCTATTAATGTCCAGTGTTTTTTAATCAACTAGGGTTAGCAAAAGCTGCACTACCTGCTTTCTGCACTAGAGGGAACCCTTGTTAATTCTCTCTCTCTCTCAGTCTTACACAGTGCATTCAGTTAGGACCTACTGTATAGGTGATTTATGAGAGGATGGCTGAAACAAATGGACTGTCTGACTGCTGTAATAAGATGGATGTTATTGATGCATTATTGATGGAGTGTTTCCATAGGCCAGATTTAGTGTGTGTGGGCCAAAATGGCTCAGGTGTGAGCTTCTAGTCTATGAGGATCTTTCAGCCTCATGGCTTAGGGGGCAGAAAACTGACATTACAATTTGTGCGATTACAGATTCACAGCACTTTAATAAGGGTGACCTTCATGGGCCAGCTGAAATATTAGTACTAGGATAACAGGACTGTGACTATCATTCTTTTATCTCATTCTTTTCATGTAATTTTATGGTGATTACAGTGAACACAGAGGTAAAACAAAAAGGATATGTGCTGATGCAAAAATTAAAATCTGAAATCCTAATATTAATACACTAATTCCAGTTTTGTTACCTGACTGAGATGGAGAAGTCTCCAGGGGAACTCTGGCTGCCACGGATCAGGAAAGCACCCACCTCTCGGGATATTAGCATCTCCTCAGCCGAGCCACGACTGGCGCTCTCTTTGAACCAGCTGGAGAGGGAATTCAAATACACTTGTGTGCTTATTCGGGTCTTTCACTTTCTCACTTTCTCTTTCTCTCTCTCTCTCTCTCTCTCTCTCTCTCTCTCTCTCTCTCTCTCTCTCTCTCTCTCTCTCTCTCTCTCTCTCTCTCTCTCTCTCTCTCTCTCTCTCTCTCTCTCTCTCTCTCTCTCTCTCTCTCTCTCTCTCTCTCTCTCTCTCTCTCTCTCTCTCTCTCTCTCTCTCTCTCTCTCTCTATTAACTACTACATGCTCACAGGTTATTTGCATGTGGTTGCAAAGATTAATATCACATGAGCTCACCTTGGTGTTTGCCTGTCAACATAGTTTTTTGGTACAAAGCCCTCGTGACCATGTATCTCTGCCTTGAACCAGTCATCTTGAGATCCCAGGATCTATTTGGAGTAATATTTGTCAAAATGAATGGAAGCCCATTTCCTTCACATAAGAAAAAATCATGCTTTGATAAATCTTAGTTATGAGATATATATAAAAAAAAAAAAAAAAAAAAAAAAAAAAAAAGACATTCTCAGTCATAACTATGAACTAAAAATTCAGTTATGACATAAAAAGCTGAAATGAGACAAAAAAGGCATAATTACGACAAAGAAAATTATCTTTTATGTCATAATTGTGACATTTTGTGTATGATTTTACCAAACTATGATTTACCAAAGCAGTTTTGTTTTATTATTTATTCAATATTATTTTATGTAATGCATAATTGTATTTATTAAAAAAAAAAAAACTAACAGTGGACAGACATCACATGACTCGCATTAACTTTGCCCAATGCATTGGCACTAGCTATAGAGTAACTGTTGTAGTCAGGCATGGTAGAGCAGCACTAAAAGATTGTTTAAACTTTGACCCCCATCGGCTGATGCCAACAATTATCTGAAAATTCACATGACTCAATGTGTGTCTTTATACTGTAGGTCCAAATTCACACCTACATTTGTGTTTAAAACCTCAAACTTTATGAAGAGATCTTGAATGCCTCATCTTCTGGGCAGTCATGTAGCATCCAGAGTTTTATGAACCCATGTTCAGCGAGCCCATTTTTTTTTCTGCAATGTATAAAAACAATAGCTGGATTTGTCTTATAGGCTCAAATACTTGTTTTCACTGTTTAATCTGTTCACTTTCCGTTTTTTTACTAGCATCTGTAATGCTCTCCATGTGTCGGTCAATGCAAAGAATTGTGCATACAGTAAGCGGTGTTTTAAAGCCCTGACTCGAGGGCCTCACAACTCTGAAACCAAAGTAAGAGCTTTTAGTGTGTGTGTTTGGGTCCTCTGTCTCTCACCTTCAGAATGTCTCCTTTCCGGAAGCTGAGCTCATCTTCTGCTGTGCCATTGAAGTCATACTTTCCCCTGGCCTCCATGATAAAATACTGTGTTGAACGGAGGAGAGGGTCTATAAGCTGCTATAAAAGAGATAGGTTACAGGTTAGACAAACCAGGGTGATGAAAGAACCAGAAAATGAAGAGTTAACCTCAGGCTTGTGAGAGACCAGAGAGGTCAAACACCTGCTGATGTTCTGCTAAGCAAAAGCATGCAGTTGTGGTTAGCTGGCTAGTCACAATTGTATGCAATGCAAAAGTGTATCTTTATTAAAGTGGACCAAGTTGTTGCGACAAAGGCTACTCATGCTTATCCTATCTTAAGGTTTGACCACTCAGTCCTAAAGATTTTAATGGGGGAAAAGATAAAAAAACCTGGTCAATTATTGTATTAACCCATAATTATGAATGAAGAGGTCTTACTATAATACACTGTCTGTGATCTGAGGATGTTGAGAGCCACACTCCTGTTTAACTGCCTTCAGGAGGCCATCACAGCTCCACCTAAAGAACAGAAGAAGCAGGTGTAAATCAACGAAGTAAAATTAGTTGTGGTATCACAAAACATACACAGTCCATTCGCATGTGCGCTACTGTATAATCCAGGTCGTCTGAACTTGTAAGATAACTTTTAAGTGGAAAACAAAGTCATTATTACTGATAATGATTTGAAGCTTTAAAGCTTCTTTTTAGCTCCCTGTAAGAGAAACTTTGCAGAAGTAAACAAACTTTTAACCCTTTATCAACAGTTCATGATGCTGTTTTAGATGAAGGAAAAAATGTCCCGTCTAAGTCATTCAACTGAAACTAAATTGTTCTTCACATATAAATGTCTAATTTGCTGCGACTCTCTCAGCAGTCATATGGACTACTGTTATGGTACTTTATGGTCCTTTTTTGTTATTTTTGAAACTCGACCGCCCCTGGCCATCATCCATTTTTATTGTATGAAGTACAGCAGTGTGAACAGCCTGCCATGGTTTACAGAACTGTTACTTTTGAGTGAAAAATATCCCTTAGCTTTACTAATATATATATATATATATATATATATATATATATAAAAAATGAATACTTTTAAGTAGTCCGCTTTGTTAAAACCAGAGCAACACAATTACAAGGCACCAAAGTGTTGTTAAAAGGACAAAAAACATACAGTAAATGGGCCTTACATACAATCCACCAATAAGCAAGGCTGTAAGACATAAGGCCCATTCACACCAAGAACGATAACTATATAATTATATAACTAAGTGTGCGCTGCAGTTTTGTCATCTGCCGCTTTAAATGCTGGAACTCTTTAAAGTCAGGTGGATATCAATGTTTTTATCATTCATCACCTGAAAAAAAAAAAAAAAGTCGTTCTGAAAGTCATTCCAACAATATTGTTTCTCTGTGCCGTTATCATTATAGTTGTGGTGTGGACTCTATAACGTTCTTTTACTTTTATAAGATTTTTAGAACTATATCTTTGTTGTTATCGTTATAGTTATCGTCCTTGGTGTGAATAGGCCAACGATATACAACTCATATACAACACACAGGCTTTGATTGATGTTAGGATGACAAAAAGTTTTAAAAGTTAAATTTTTAGTCAATGAGATGGCCAAAATATGCTTGATTCATGGGATTCTGAATGTGACGAGACAAGAAAGTTATAATTGATTACTTCACAGCTACAATTAGACCTAGAACTTGTTTTACTGTTCCTTTTTCTTTTTTTCCTTATTTCCTTAAATCCCTTTTAATACTTTAAGTGTTTAATTCCTTTAAATTAAAAGGTCAATTACAGGCCCCACAAAAAAACAAAAAACAAAAAAAAAAAAACTTTGGTCCCCACCAATGTTCAAGAAATGGTTACAGCCTTGCTACAAAACACACTACTCCTACATGGACCTCTGTGAACACCAGTTTACCTTTCATCTCATATTTCAAGGGGTCATATCATACATTTTTACGTAGTTATTATTATTATCATCATCCCTGAGGTGTTATAAATTAGTCCAAGTTCATTGCACAAAATTTTATTTTTCAATTCCAATTTCCACGCGCTCTAAAATTACAGTCCATTTTACTTCTGCGCTTTTGAGAAACACCCATTTCACAAGCAAAATCAACAACCCAATAGGTGTCATTAATGTCTGAGAAACTCTGGTAATAATTACTTTACATCACCTCTCCATGTAAAACTATTCCATTCTGAATAGGGATATAGAAGAGTAAATAAGGACAGGCATGTGTTGATCAGTTTATCTCTGTGGCGTCACAATGCTGTAGAAGTCATTTTTGCTAAATATTTTCATACAATGTACATCAGGCTCTTTAAAAAAAAAATTCAAGGACAATTTGATTCCTCATAATATGTAACAGAGGTTATTTCCTTAACTGTTAATGATCACTTCTGCAGCTGTATGTGATTAGCTGGCAATGACGTTTTATCCCTGCAATTGCACCAATAATATTGGGGCTGATGTATATCCTCTTCATAAAATACTGTGCATTTGTTCAAAGAAATGCATGTGCACCTAATCATGCCTCTTGGATTAGACTATCTATAATCTAAAAAGAAAAAAACATTTTGTCCCACTAATAATGATAGCAATTAAATCTTATGTGATGTTTTATACTGTAGTATATGCTGTTTTTACTGTACTGGTTTGCAGTGTCCTACTCCGACATAGCTTTCGATGTCATCTATTTCAATTTGTCACCTCCTGATTACACTGAGCCACACTCTGAGACATGGATATAGAGGCGTCCATCCCTCCCTCTCCCATTTGGCTTTGTGAAAAACCATTTCTCAGATGAGCAGCGATTAGATGTAAGAGTTGATCTGTCAGTCATGTTAATGTGCTCTGTCGGTTCCACGGTGCTCAGTTATCTTTGCCTAAACTGAGCTCCTGCCGTAACGCAGACAGAGACAGAAGGGGGGGCGCAATGACACATGTTCAAAAAGCAGCAATTTCACATTAAAATGGAGCGCAAAGTGTGCCGTCCATGATAATTAGAAACCTAACTGCAAATGTTACAGAAACACTCTCTGTTCTCTGTTCGATGATACACAATTAGGAAGTTTGTGAGGAGGAGAGCTGTTCTGTTTTGGTTTTGTGGATTAATCTTACTTAATTTGGCTATGAACGAGAAATCAGAATATGCTAGAGCAAATTAGATTTTAGGTTAAATCATAATTTTTAGGTTATGATATTACAAAGTTTATCGAAAATTCAAACCAAATTTTTACATACAGGGTTCAAAAGTCCACACTGAAAATAAGGGATTCAAAATCTAATTTATAAATCTAAATAGAAATGTTATAATGTAAAATAAGTATGACAAATTCAAGATTCTACACTATTCCTAGGTCATTATTCAAATAAGTAGATTTGTGACACTGATCATTGACTCTCTGGATCATATCAAATCATGCTGGAGAACATGATCATAAGTTTATGATCATGTTCTCCAGCATGATTTGATATGATCCAAAGAGTCAATGATCAGTGTCACAAATCTACTCATTTGTAACTTAAAATGATTAAATATTTCTGTACACTGTCAGTAGCCTACTGCTGTTGAACCTGTTCATCCGCCCTTTACAGATCTGTACTCTCTTTCATATGTTATACTCAGTCAAACAGCATCTGGAATATCAAGATAACGGGCTAAAACAATGGAAAAATATGAACAAACATAAACGCAAATGAAAACACTGCGTTTGGCGTTAATTTTATCCTACATTTATCTCCTGTTTATCTCTTAATCTTGAAATACAGGCCTCGGAGTTTATGCAAAAATCACCAGATCAATACAGGCACTACAAACGAAGGAAGAGAAAAACAAAAAAAAACATTTAAAGACTGAAAGCTGATTTGACTGCTGTGACAGGGAAGTTGTTTCATGAATAAATACTTAGCTTAAGTCTCATTCCCTCGATAGATGATCTTTGTGTAATTGTGTGTGCAGAGGCTCAGTGCTTTTATACTTTGCGAATATATTCTTTGGGAAGGACTGCATAAACTTACTACTGAACACTAAGTAAAACAAAGCGAAACAATTTGCACTGTATGCAACGTTTGCATACTTTTTGCATCGACTTTTAATTGTTAGAGGGAAATTGGAAATTTAAAAGGAAAAGGCGACCAAAAACATATTTTAGCTTCTTTAGCTCCCACTTTCTAGGTTATATTATAGCTAGATTGCATACTCTGGATTTCTCTCAACCACTTTCATTGGGGTTTCCAGCTGTGATGTTGGATATTGTCTGGTTTCCCTTTATCCTGGCCAACATTAATATTTAAATGTTAATTGTACAGCACATTTGTCTAGAAAACAAATTTCACGCATTTAAGCACGTCTTTAAATCAACAGTTTTTGATATATGACTAATATAAACGCAGAAGTGAACAGTTCAAACGAGCATCTCAGTGTGTCAGAGCGCACGCTGTGTGTTGCAAGCGTCAAACAACCTAACACATCAATTTCTGGTCGTGCCAACTTTCATTATCCTGTATAAAACTAGAGACAAAACTATATTACTTTACCTTTGTCTCGCTGTTTCACTGTCCGGCAACGAAGACGCGTCTCACAAATCACCCTGTACTCAGCTGCTACCTGCATACGCGTACGCCGAGTCTCAAAGCGCTGCACACTGCTCACCACTCACAAGAACGAGCGGAACCTTTTTTTGACTCCGCCCTTGAAATATTTAATGACTTTCAAGGGGTTGATTCGACTAACTATTGCCTTGATTACAACTTATGTTCGCGAACGTCTTTTTAGCACATTCTGACGATCTTGTAGCCTGATGTCGCCTAACTGTTGTGGTTAACAAAAACACTTTGAAAACCTTGTTGAAACGTGTGTAGTTGTAACTACAAGATCCCCAAAGCCATTAGTTTGATATATAGGCCTAAAATCTTTAAACATTTGGTTGATGTATTTTGGTAGCCTAAAATGCAATTTCCTATGTCGTTTGTTTCTAGTAAAGTGTTAAAATAGCTTAATCTATGCGCTCAAGTCTGCTTATCTGTATGAGTAACGTTTGCAGAAAAGGAACACACAACTTCTGCAGTTCTGCTAGAGTGGCAAAGCGTGCGACAGGAAACCCAGCTTGAGAACAACTCGCTGGATGTGTGGTTTCTTTCTCTTTCGCTCCCTAACACACCATATAAGAACGCTTGTGTCTATTTGTGCATTTTACAACACCCAGACAAAGTTATACATATTCTACATTCCAAGCACATACAAATTGATGAAGCCAGTTCTGGCTCAAGTTCATGGATCTTCAAGCTTTGATATACAGCAGAGGTCCAGGTCAGGGCATATTGTGCGTAATGTGAGTTGGTTCAGTTGGGGGTCCCCCTGTGCAAACCTTTTATGCACCTGTAGGAATCAGGCCAACACCTCAAGCCACATATGCCTTGACACACACACAAAATGTCATCATGTTTTTGTATGTTTTGAGCAAGTTTATTAACTAAACTGTAACTGAGAGATAGAGAGAGAACAAAGAAAAGAAAACATTTTTAAAGATTAAAACCTCTTTTAGTTGCTATTTACATGTTATTTTTTTTGTGTTACACACAGTATGTAGTTAACTGCATATATAACAACTTATAATGTAACATGTAAAATGTGACCCCTCATTTCCAAGAACTCTCTGAAATGGCTGTTGTTTTATGTCCAGGTGGATTTGAGCTGTGGTAACTCTGGGTTAACTCCTTTTCTAACTCCCCTTTCTGACAAATATCCTTCCTTGTCTGTCAATAATTAAGTTAAGCTTCCTGACAGAACACAGAACATGACCTCAGACAGGTCAGAATGCAGAAATGAATGGGATTCCGCTGCTGTATCCTGACCTACTGTTATATAACTACTGTCCAGTACTGTCTATAAATGCATGCCATTATGTGTTGGTCACTCAAGCAGGCCTATCTCAGCTGGTCATGCTTGGCTTGCTGTGAACGAACATGGAATACAAGAATCACTCCTACCACTCCTTTAAATTGAGTTTGAGAGTGAAGTTTATCAGCTCATGATGTAGATTAGAAGATTAAGATTGCACTTTGATAACACTTTTTTTTTTTTGCACAAATGAGAAAAAGATGGTTGCGAACTGTTAACATGCTCTTCTGGGGTTTTTCTTAGTTTCGGCAATGAATTGAGTCATAGATTTGCCATTTATAACCAGGATGACAGTGATTTTAGAATTATGTATAATTCGTTTTCGAATCATTTTATGTTCATTCTAGAACAAAATGAGTGCTAATGCTACCAGCAGTGTGTGAGAAGTAGTTTTGATACCTGATTGAGATGTTATCTCATTAACACCTCTGCCTAATCTATCTGCCTGCATCTGCAATGCAAACCTGCTTCCTTTCTTCAGTGGGAACCATGAGACACCAGCTCACACCTGAAGAGAGAGAGCAAACATCAACACAAATCTGTATCAGTAGGGGAAATAATTTAATGATTTTGTGCATTTGGCCACATCACAGACAGATGTGCAGACAGATTTCCATGTTTTATGGGGACTTTTCATATAGACATAATGTTTTTTTATACTGTACAAACTGTATATTCTATCCCCTAACCCTAACACTTAAACACAACCCCACATAAAACTTTCTGCATTTTTACATTTTCAAAAACACATAATTTAGTATGATTTATAAACTATTTTCCATGGGAACCAAAAATTTCCCCCACAAGGATTTCGGATATTGCCATCTTTGTGGGGACATTTCACAACTCTCAGTTTTTCTAAACGGCCTGACGAGCAAGTAATACAAGAGAGCAAGCTCAAACTGTTTACCTTTCATTAGAAATAGGTGATTGTATGGATTTGTATAGACTATGTGTCTAGACTGTATTATAATTATTGACTTATAATTATTTATAAGTATGACTGTCACTCTAGAATCTATTTTATAATATTTTATCCTAAATGAATCCTAATTTGTAGTGCTGTTCATAGACCAACCATCATGCTCTAAGATACACAGGGGCAAAGTTATATCTGACATGTTACATACAAATGGTTTCTAAGCGACTGATCTGGCAAGATACACATTTGATTGAATTAACGAAAATCATTTTATTAACTGTGATAATATTTCACACTATTACTCCATAATATAAAGCCTTGGTGAGCACAAGAGACATAAACATATCTTGGGGAGACATGACCCCAAACTTATACGTATAAATTATTTTGCTCACCATAAATTACACTATTTCCTGGTTGCATATGCAGTACAGTGTCTGATGTGCAATGTTTTGTTGCAAAGTAACTGATACATGTCTTTTTCTCTATTTCAGATCACGTCTCCTTTTGGCATTTTTTGTTCTTGAGTCTCTGTCTAATGTTGTTTCCTCTTTTCCCTCTCAGCAAGGAAGAGAATATTCTCTGGAGTCACACTCCATGAAACCGTGTTAAATCCAGCTGAGGCTTTCCTCTCTCACTGTGATACGATCACTCACATTATCCGTATGTGTGCAAGTTGTTCTGGGATAACTTTATTGCTGACGATGGTGTTTTGTTTCTATGGCAACTGCTCGGACCCGTTCCCTTTGCCACTGAGGAGATGAGGTGAGTACCCTGCATGTAGCAGATGGTCAGGAAGAGGAAACTGCTAAAGAGGCCAGAATACTGGCCAGGGACAGAGAGAGAGAGAGAGAGAGAGAGAGAGAGAGAGAGAGAGAGAGAGAGAGAGAGAGAGAGAGAGAGAGAGAGAGAGAGAGAGAGAGAGAGAGAGAGAGAGAGAGAGAGAGAGAGAGAGAGAGAGAGAGAGAGAGAGAGAGAGAGAGAGAGCGAGAGCAATTATGAATGGATGGATTTGCTGATGCCATGAACGAATGAGTGACAGTGTTGTCATCTTCAAAGAGAAAGTAAAACTTAAACTAAAAGCTCTAGGTATGCAGGCTAATGTACCTGACAAACAGGGATGAACAATCTTAGACAGGTTTTTCAATGGCTGATTCTTAACCCTCATGTTATGTTGTGTTTGTGTTTAAGGGTGCACTATGCAAATTTTTTTGGGGGGGATAAAAATGTTCGATACATAAATAACATATATAATAAGAAATAATGTTTATTTTGAAATTGAAAGTTTGATTTATTTTTTATGTCATGTCCATAAAGAAGGTCTGGCTACTAAGTGTCTCAAAACACGTTTTCTGCATCCTACTACATTGCTTTTTTTCCCATTGATTGTTCATGTAAACACTCTAGATAGAAGGTTGTGTTTGACCATTGCATTTGCATCTTTTGAAGCATCTCACGCATGGCATCCTAAAAATGAGATGCTCAAGATAAATAAATTAAATAAATAATTTTTTTTTTCATTCCTTTGCCCTGTGCCTACTGTTTTTAAATGCATTCTGTGTGAACCGGCCCTAAGGAGGCAGATATTTACATTACATTTTATGCATTTGGCAGACAATTTTATTCAAAGCGAATTACAGTGCATTTAAGAAACTAATTTGATTAGTTCTTGCTTTCCCTGGGAATCAAACCCATGACCTTGACATTGCTGGCATCATGCGCTACTTTTTGAGCTACTGGAAAACTATACTTAATTTGTCAGGCTCAAAAAAAAATTTTCTTTACTTTCAGTACTTTCTTCTTACTGTCAGTGGGTCATGGTGTAAAATGACAGATCCGCTCTGATATGGTGAACACAGGTAACCATGGGGAGTCCTTAAACCATCAGATTCATCCATGCAGAAGTGAAGTGACACAACTGACATTAAAAAAATTCATTCAATTGTATGTTTCCACCACAGATGGCAATAGACAGGCCAAAGATCCATAGTATTGTTTTAAATAGACATCTGGGTGGTCTGAGACCTTGGAATTATTTTTAACATTATTCATGGAAGATGGTTGAATGTTATGAACTTGAAATGTCATTAACGAGAAAAGTCATAAAAAAACTGAATGGTTGCATGGTTACATCCTTGCTGAAAGGAAATGCAGTTGGTTAAGTTACCATGACACCTATTGCCCCATCTCTGTCATAAGAAAGAGAGGGTGCAATAGAAGGATGAGTGAGATGGAGAGAAAGCATAGTAGTTATAGCTATGCTGGCAGAATGCCACCTCATATCATGTGTAATCAGTTCTGTGTCTTTGTGGTGACCTCACCAGCCCACACTCAGGCTGGCACAGAGCATGCTCAGTCAGAACTCATCACTTGAGGTGTAATTAATAGCCACCAGCCACCGGGTCAATGTACAGACTGTGTTTAAGGAAGCTCCCTGGGCTTTCCTGCTCTATATGGCTGGCTCTGGTCCAGCTAGGCCAAACACACACAAACACGCACACACACGCACGCACGCACACATGCACGCACGCACGCACACACACTCAACTGCTCAGCATAGAGAGCAGGAGAGATAAATAACAGACCCAGGTCTTTCCCCCTGTTGTCATCACTTGAAGATCCACAAAAGGAATGTGAGATTGAATGCAGGGAACATGTAATGGAATTCAATGTAATTGCTTCATTATTTTGCATATGTCCTCCATGCTAAAATTGAATCAGTATCTTCACATTTTTGCTATAAGCTCTTGGGTAAACAAGTGAACACAATAAAATCACACTGGCTACATATTCAGACAAGAGTTTACAACATTCAAAAGTTTGCGGTTGGTAAGATTATATTAATTCTGACCCCAAACATTTAAACTGTATATATAATCAAATAATTAAAAAAAAGAAGATAAAAATTGGAAAAATAAATAACTAAATTGGCAAATAAATGTATAAGCTAAAAAAATAAATAAACCATATAATGAAGGTACTATATAATTGAGGTAGATTTTAAAAGAAAGATGTCACATGCTTTTAAAAGTTGTCATTTCATAATTTTATTAATTACAATCTTAGTTAGCCAAAACATAACAGGTTACATTGTGACAACAATCAGGATCAGGATATTTTTTTTTCCTGTAAAAAGTGTTAAAAACCACCCTAAGTTGCTGTGAAATAAAATGTCTACCAAATGCATAAATGTATGTGAATGTACACGACCTGAATAAGAGGCCATCTCCTCTTTTGTACTGTGGCAAATATAATTCTGTTTCCCATGCTTTAAGGCAAGGTGTAGCTGGGGGCATGGTTGTCATGTGACACCGAGAAGACTTGGCTCATCTCCGTCCTCCTTGCTGACCCCATGAGCACACATCTGTCTCCACAGAGAGGTGAGGGCTCCTGCTGGAATTTTCTCTCTCTCTCTGAAAGAATTGATTAACAGATCGACTCCCTGCAAAAATAGAAACTGTCTTTATGTTTGCTAGTTTAGACCTGACAATGCCTCACATTTGTGGTGACACCAAGCTTTGCGGTATTTGAGGTACATTTATAGATAGCTTGATGGAAGAAGATGCTATTTATATCTGTAGAGTCTGATAAATGCAAGAAAGATGTTTCATGTCCCCACTCATGCTAACTTCTTTTTTTTGGGGCGTAATGTGTTTAATCATTGGCATTATAAAGCAGTTAGGCTGAATTAGGATTAGCATACTAATTATTTCTGCCATATGGTAGTATGCTGCTAGTCCAAATTTTGTTTTAGACTATTTCAATCTCTGTCTCTGTTTGTTGGAATATGATGGTGGAATATGATACTAACAACAGCAAGGTTATAGAATATGCTGCACTCTTATAAAAAGGGTTAATGGGGTTAAATATAGAACCCTATAGGGTTATTGACTCAGTTTTAAAGAACCCTTTATGCCAAAATGTTCTATATAAGAAGAAATGTCTAGAAAAGTATGTTTGCAAGCCGTTTAATTTATAAAATTGTACAAAATGACAAAATTCATCAAAATTAATTAAAATGGTAAAAAATTATAAGAAAAGGTATTTAAAAGTAGCGCCTGCCAGAACCATTTAAGGTTCTATATAGAACGTTTTCTTCTAGAGTGTGTAAATGTATATTTCTGTATTGCAAGCCTGTTGGCAGCATGTAATAAAAACTCTTAGTCATCAACAGGGGGCAGTGTTTAGCTTTTAGCAAAATTAAAAAAAAAAAAAAAAAAAAAAAAAAAACGCCTTATTTTGCTCTGCCTGTGTTTGTGTGTGTGCTCGTGTGTGAACTTTAAAATCTTGAAATAATGAATATCACAGTAAATGGCCATTATTATTATTATTATTATTATTATTATTATTATTATTGAAAAAATATAGGGAGAGGGACGCCCACCAGGAAACCCACCAGTGACACAGCTTGAGATATGAGGGAACAGACCCAGTTTGTGTTGTTAAATATTAAAAGATTATTTCCTTTTATTTTAAAATGGCCACAATCAACTGCCACCAAAACTCCATCCATTTCTATTTCTCTCTCATAGAGCAGATGGCCCATCCGTAGGGGTGTGTGTCCCTCACGCTGACATCTCTGTGTCACCTCTCTGACTCCCCTTGAGTCGCTTTTCTCATCTTGTTCTACATATATTCATATTTGTTGTTACTCTCTCCAGTATCAGCTTCCATTTTAATTCCCTTTAAGGATCACACTGCTTTGTGCTGTGCTTGCATTCTTGGTTCTTGCCTCTCTCTCGCTCTCTCTCTCTCTAGAAGTGGATGGAGATATGGATGCAGTCCAGACAGTGAGTGCTCACCGCTCTGCATTTCTGGTTAAATCACTGGTAATGTGATTCACAATCTATTTGACTTCAGCAGAGTGGAGTCAAGCAGGTGAGCTAAACCAGAGGAGACGTGAAATTACTCACTCCCCTCTCCATGGCAACGCTTCAAACCTGACCTCCAATAATCTGCATTGTAATAACCACTGCATAAAATAAATAAAAACACTCAAAGCAGCATTGTGCTTACACACAGACAAAATAAGTGGTTTCAAATCCCCTGAAATACTCATCATTTTAGTCCCTTTATCTGTTAGTGACCTTTGGAAGACAGACCATGATGTGCTGTGACAAGACACCATGTTTGATCATGCTGTAGAATGACTTTTCTATGCAATGCTAACATTTCATATGTAACATCTGTTTTAACTCTTTCCCCGCCAAACACAGAATTTTCCGGGTTTCCGTGTTTTCCCTGTTATACGCTAGGGGGCGCTATTACGCATCTTCTGAATGAGTACAGAATTTCCTGATAAAAACACAGGCGAAGAAGACGCAAAAAAACAAGCGATCGTACGTAAGCAGATGCATATGTAGAATAACGTAATCATCTACATTAAACATCATATAAATCAAAACTGCCTAATGTTACTGAATGAAATGTCGACCCAGGACGACCTATAGGACTGTGCTAGCATTAGGGGTGTTGATGGACTTGATCTAGTCCATCTGTGTTTGATCATCGTTCTGAATCTGATCTGGATGTAGTCTTTGACAAAAACGTGATTTTCTCAGCTTTTTGTTCAAAATGTTGCTTTTTTTAATGAAACTTACCCATATTTAAGTGTTGATAAAAAAAGGAATGCATGAAGCTAGAATAAAACGTTTTTGGTTTTTTTTTTGGTTTTTTTTAAAAGCAGAGGGTCTGCTCTTTCTTTTGATATATTGCATGCTCAGATATTCATACAACAAAATATTCTATGGGCCATAACATTTTTGTGAAAATGATCAAAAACCCTGGCGGTGGCTGGCAACTTTTTTTTAAAAAACGCTGGCGGGGAAAGAGTTAATAGACTGTCTGCTATAACCCACGCTTTTAGAAACCAGCATTGAGCTACATCCTTCTTGAATCCTTCTTTTGGGTCTCCACCCCAATTTAAAGAGTATCACATCTATAAAATGTATATTAACTATATCGAAAAGCACAATAACTATACATATTTGGATTATGTCTGTATTATGTTTTTTATATAGTTTTTTGATGTATTTATGTATTTTTTATATATATTATGTATATATATATACACAGCGATCAGGCATAACATTATGACCTGACAGGTGAAGTGAATAACACTGATTATCTCTTCATCATGGCACCTGTTAGTGGGTGGGATATATTAGGCAGCAAGTGAACATTTTGTCCTCAAATTTGATGTGTTAGAAGCAGGAAAAATGGGCAAGCATAAGGATTTGAGCGAGTTTGACAAGGGCCAAATTGTGATGGCTAGACGACTGGGTCAGAGCATCTCCAAAACTGCAGCTCTTGTTGGTTGTTCCCGGTCTGCAGTGGTCAGTATCTATCAAAAGTGTTCCAAGGAAGGAACAGTGGTGAACCGGCGGCCAAGGCTCACTGATGCATGTGGGGAGCAAAGGCTGGACCGTGTGGTCCGACCAAACAGACGAGCTACTGTAGCTCAAATTGCTCAAGAAGTTAATGCTGGTTCTGATAGAAAGGTGTCAGAATACACAGTGCATCGCAGTTT
The DNA here is from genome assembly GCA_039654105.1 of Coreius guichenoti. NCBI lineage: Eukaryota > Metazoa > Chordata > Actinopteri > Cypriniformes > Gobionidae > Coreius > Coreius guichenoti. The sequence continues at coordinate 28,788,502 of CM077171.1, forward strand.
GTTGCGTATGGGGCTGCATAGCCGCAGACCAGTCAGAGTGCCCATGCTGACCCCTATCCACCGCCGAAAGCGCCAACAGTGGGCACGTGAGCATCAGAACTGGACCACGGAGCAATGGAAGAAGGTGGCCTGGTCTGATGAGTCACGTTTTCTTTTACATCACGTGGATGGCCGGTGCGTGTGCGTCGCTTACCTGTGGCACCAGGATGCACTATGGGAAGCCGGCGGAGGCAGTGTGATGCTTTGAGGCAGTGTGATGCTTTGAGCAAAGTGATGCTGGGAAACCTTGGGTCCTGCCATCCATGTGGACGTTACTTTGACACGTACCACCTACCTAAGCATTGTTGCAGACCATGTACACCCTTTCATGGAAACGGTATTCCCTGGTGGCTGTGTCCTCTTTCAGCAGGATAATGCGCCCTGCCACAAAGCAAAAATGGTTCAGGAATGGTTTGAGGAGCACAACAACAAGTTTGAGGTGTTGACTTGGCCTCCAAATTCCCCAGATCTCAATCCAATCGAGCATCTGTGGGATGTGCTGAACAAACAAGTCCGATCCATGGAGGCCCCACCTCGCAACTCGCACCTCGGGTCTAGTGGAGTCCATGCCTTGACGGGTCAGGGCTGTTTTGGCAGCAAAAGGGGGACCAACACAATATTAGGTTGTGATATAATGTTATGCCTGTATATGTATACAGTGGGGAGAACAAGTATTTGATACACTGCCGATTTTGCAGGTTTTCCTACTTACAAAGGATGTAGAGGTCTGTAATTTTTTATCATAGGTACTCTTCAACTGTGAGAGACGGAATCTAAAACAAAAATCCAGAAAATCACATTATATGATTTTTAAATAATTAATTAGCATTTTATTGCATGACATAAGTATTTGATCACCTACCAACCAGTAAGAATTCCGGCTCTCACAGACCTGTTAGTTTTTCTTTAAGAAGCCCTCCTGTTCTCCACTCATTACCTGTATTAACTGCACCTGTTTGAACTCGTTACCTGTATAAAAGACACCTGTCCACACACTCAATCAAACAGACTCCAACCTCTCCACAATGGCCAAGACCAGAGAGCTGTGTAAGGACATCAGGAATAAAATTGTAGACCTGCACAAGGCTGGGATGGGCTACAGGACAATAGGCAAGCAGCTTGGTGAGAAGGCAACAACTGTTGGCGCAATTATTAGAAAATGGAAGAAGTTCAAGATGACGGTCAATCTCCCTCGGTCTGGGGCACCATGCAAGATCTCACCTCGTGGGGCATCAATGATCATGAGGAAGGTGAGGGATCAGCCCAGAACTACACGGCAGGACCTGGTCAATGACCTGAAGAGAGCTGGGACCACAGTCTCAAAGAAAACCATTAGTAACACACTACGCCGTCATGAATTAAAATCCTGCAGTGCATGCAAGGTCCCCCTGCTCAAGCCAGCGCATGTCCAGGCCCGTCTGAAGTTTGCCAATGACCATCTGGATGATCCAGAGGAGGAATGGGAGAAGGTCATGTAGTCTGATGAGACAAAAATAGAGCTTTTTGGTCTAAACTCCACTCGCCGTGTTTGGAGGAAGAAGAAGGATGAGTACAACCCCAAGAACACCATCCCAACCGTGAAGCATGGAGGTGGAAACATCATTCTTTGGAGATGCTTTTCTGCAAAGGGGACAGGATGACTGCACCGTATTGAGGGGAGGATGGATGGGGCCATGTATCGCGAGATCTTGGCCAACAACCTCCTTCCCTCAGTAAGAGCATTGAAGATGGGTCGTGGCTGGGTCTTCCAGCATGACAACGAGCCGAAACACACAGCCAGGGCAACTAAGGAGAGGCTCCGTAAGAAGCATCTCAAGGTCCCGGAGTGGCCTAGCCAGTCTCCAGACCTGAACCCAATAGAAAATCTTTGGAGGGAGCTGAAAGTCCGTATTGCCCAGCGACAGCCCCGAAACCTGAAGGATCTGGAGAAGGTCTGTATGGAGGAGTGGGCCAAAATCCCTGCTGCAGTGTGTGCAAACCTGGTCAAGAACTACAGGAAACGTATGATCTCTGTAATTACAAACAAAGGTTTCTGTACCAAATATTAAGTTCTGCTTTTCTAATGTATCAAATACTTATGTCATGCAATAAAATGCAAATGAATTACTTAAAAATCATACAATGTGATTTTCTGGATTTTTGTTTTAGATTCCGTCACTCACAGTTGAAGAGTACCTATGATCAAAATTACAGACTTCTACATGCTTTGTAAGTGGGCAAACCTGCAAAATCGGCAGTGTATCAAATACTTGTTCTCCCCACTGTATATATATATATATATATATATATATAATATATAAATAGACAAACTTCAACAATAATAAATGTTTATTGTTTACTGTTTATTTATTAACGGACGGATGGATAGATGGATGTTTGGATGGATAGATAGATAGATACTGGTTAAGATCTATCCTCATACACACAGCCACACAAGCCCCTGACAGAACCCTTTAAAGTAAAATGAAAACAAACAAACAAAAAAATATTGTTATTCCTTGCCAAATAAGGCAACAAAATGCTCAAAATGTACTAAGACCTTCTGGGGCTGTTGTTTTGCTTTATCTTCATTATCATGACTGACAGATAATGAGTAAATGTGACCATTTTGCTCCAGCTCCGTCATGTAATGTTACAAAAATAAAAAATTGTATATGCATTTAAGGTTTATATTTATTTGTTTTCACTTTTGGGTAATGCATATCCAATGGCTGGTCAAAAGTGCAATGCTGTGTAATTTCAGAGCATGAGTTTCATCAAACCAGAGTTTCTCAGGAATATATGCTTAAATTGCCACCGGCTCGGGGCAAACAGATGGTTTATCATCTGACTCATTGCACACACTCAACAAATGCATTACTGAACATGCTAATTATTCTGATCATCATAATGATGATTGCAGGCTGCTCGTCACTTGCAACACACACACACACACACACACACACACACACACACACACACACACACACACACACACACACACACACACACACACACACACACACACACACACACACACACACAAACACACACACATAAATCCAAGTCAGATGTAGGAGAGGATACAAAGCAGAAAAGCACTGGTAAAGAACTGCAAGGGGACATAATAGCAACAGGAAATAGGAGGAGAGGCGCAAATGATAATGTATAACATGGCTGGGGGAGATTCATGGGATTTTTGCACAAGCTTTCTGCATGGAGCAACAGATTTTTCCTGCACCCACACAGTGCTATGACTGATGACTTTTACAGTAACACAGTCTGCTGTGTCACCGCGACTAGCCTCTAACAAGACCCCCTGGGTGGAGAGGATAAGATCTTTCACTCTGTGTCAATGTTTCTGCGCTTGTGTGTGTCTCTTACACTAGAAAAAACACACACACCTGCTTTACTAACACTAACTTTGATATCTGGATCTCTGTGGAAACAGGAGGAAAGAGCCCAATAACCCATCCTACATGATGATAGACAGATAGATTAGAATAGATAGATAGATAGATAGATAGATAGATAGATAGATAGATAGATAGATAGATAGATAGATAGATAGATAGATAGATAGATAGATACCAATATGGAACACTAAACTGAAATCGAAACTAAAACTTAGAAAGAGTAACAGAGCAGCATCAGTGTCATAATGGAGTGCAAGATTGTTTTGGATAAAAAGAGCAGTGGAGAAGGGGAGGGATGGGATAACAGCGAGAGAGGTGTAATAGAAAGATGGTGGAGTGTGAGGTGAGGTCGTAGCCTTCCGTTGTGTGGTGGTGTGTATGTGTGCTGATTGTGCTTCAGGCCGCTGTCTCAGGTCGTAGCCTTCCGTTGTGTGGTGGTGTGTATGTGTGCTGATTGTGCTTCAGGCCGCTGTCGCGTGGAAGTAATGTGTGAGGATGTGTATGTGTACATGTGAGAGAAACAACGCCTGTGCAGCTGTAATAATGTAAATAATTTGCTCATCAGAGCAGTATTTTGGCGCAGGAGGTGACAGGGAGGTGAGAGTGGCTCTGAGTCTAATATTCTGAGACTGAATCAACATCTAAAACTCAGCCATTAATTCTAATTCTGACAGACAGCACAGAAACAGCGACAGAGAGAGAAAGAGAGAGAGAGAGAGAGAGAGAGAGAGAGAGAGGGAGGGAGAGAGGGAGAGAGGGAGGGAGAGAGGGAGAGAGGGAGGGAGAGAGGGAGAGAGGGAGAGATATGGAAGCAAAAAAATAAATGAAATAAGAGCTGATTATTTTGAAAATGCTACATTCAGCAGTTGACAAAGTACATTTACTTTGCAACAGGATTTGACAATTTTGTAGGCAGTGTTAACAAATGGGAAATATTCTAGGAAATATGATCAATTAAGGTAGTATGCAGTGTGAATGCGTCACTGTCCCACTAACTGCTTGGTATATTACTGCCTCACGGACTCATGCTAATCTATGACACCGCTGTTACAGGGTTAAAGGCCAGCCTGCACAGGTAGACTCTAAATACATCACCTCTGCTGTCACAGAGGCTCTGCTCAAACACAACACTGCCCATAACATCTCATCTAGGATGTTTCCTCAACTCAAATTTAAAAAAATAAAATAATAAACCAATTGTCTGGTCCGAACCAAGTTCGATTGCTCCCCCCTATTATTTGGGTCCGAACTGTGGTACACTTGCGTCATCAAAGCACCAGCTGTTTACCCCTGTTTTTTTGTAACTATGATGCAGGAGAAGGCGGCAAATTGCTCACCTCATTTTTATATTTTGGTTTTTGAGCCTTTGATTTTGTTTTTAAGTGTCAGCACATAACGGCACTTGTGTCTATCTGCCGTAAATGTACTGCAAATGTTCTAAAGAACCAAGAGTCCACCAGAAATTAGATATACATTTTCTGCTTGCAGTGCAACAGTCATGCTTGTCAGGTAATAAGTTAAGTTAAGATAAGTTAAGATAAGTTTTATCAAATCATACATCATCAATAGAGTTCACTTCTGCGATTTAGTATGACTGCATTCATATCAGCACCGTAACTGAGTCCACATGAACCGTACCCCAGACCAGTGGTTAGCTACCAACCTTTTTTCCAGGAGACCCCTATTTTAACATTCAAAATCCATAATAATAGCATTAACAATTATGGCCATATTTGACTTACAACATAATGTTATCTACTAACATATAGTTGCTACATGTTCAAATAAAGTATTTACCAAAATGTTCAAAGAGTCAAAATGATTGTATATTTTATCAGCTCAATGAATAATTCTAGATACCTTATTATCCGAATTGTTTAGATTTTTAGAATGCACATTAACTTATTTTCCATTAACTAGTTAAAATTTACAACAGCGCATAAAAATGTGGTCTGAGTTTGAGAGTTTCACAAACAAAAACGTTTCAGTTACGTATGTAACCCTCGTTCCCTAAAGGATCACGTATTGGAATCACTTATGGGAGCCCTATCAGCTTCGAGTGTATACAGAACGAGCCAATGCACATTGGCGTGCGAGATTTGCACCTCGTGCTCCGCCCCGCAGTGCGGGTATAAATACGGAAGCGGATGCAGCACACATTTGATTTTCACTGAGGAGCCGAGTTGTGACTCGTTACAGCGATGGTACAGCAACCGTGGCGATGGGACGTAACGTCTCCGTTCCCTCCTTCAGGGAACGAGGGTTACATACGTAACCGAGATGTTCCCTTTCAGACGGTCACGTTCGATATTACGACGACGTGACAGACGTATTGGGATCCCTATGGAAAATGCCACGGCTGTTGCCACTTCCAGCGCCCTGCGTAAGCCCCTCAGACCCCCGTCTGTTGGGGCGGAAACGTCACTGCTGCTGTTCCGCCAGACCCACTCAGCAAACTATTGGATAATGCTGGGAAAGTGTGCCCCAAGGGAACGCTGCGGAGTCCACATCCTACCCGAAGGGAGGTATCATGTGGAAGATACACATATGGACTGGCCATCTGGGCAGTGCAACATACGGCATGTCTCTGGGGTGGCCCTGGCCGACCTAGGTGAGACACTACACCGGACAGAGACGGCAGAGCGGACTCTGCCAAGGGAAAGACACGGGCTCGCCGTAGGGAGCCGTACCGTGGAAGAATACACATATGGGACCGCCGCAGGGGTCACAACATATGGCACCTAGCTCAGCAGGGCCTGGCGTCAGATGCTCCGCCACATCTGACAGCCATATGGTGGTGGAGGAACTCAACAGGGTTCGCCTAACTGGGGAACTTACTGGAGCAATAAAGCGCACTTATCCGGTCCATCGGGAGGGGAATGGCGCAGCAAGCCGACACTTAGAATGGGCACTTTGGTGTTACCGGCTGGTTGAAGCGAGCACACGGGAAGAAACCGGCTCTACACGGAGGCTATAGAATTTAGAGAATGTGTTAGGTGTCGCCCAGCCCGCAGGTCTACATATATCTGCCAGCGAGGTGCCATGCACCAGCGCCCAGGAAGAGGCAACACTCCTAGTGGAGTGGGCTCTCAACCCGAGCGGGCAAGGCACGCCTTGGGTTTGGTACGGCAAGGCGATGGCATCCACTATCCAGTGGGCCATCCTCTGCTTGGAGACAGCCTTTCCCTTCTGCTGGTCTCCGTAACAGATGAAAAGCTGTTCTGATATCCTGAAGCTTTGCGTTCTGTCCTCGTATAACCGCAGAGCGCGGATGGGACAGGGAAAAGCCAGGGCTGGGTCTGCCTCCTCTGAGGGCAGCGCTTGCAGGTTCACCATCTGGTCCCGGAAGGGAGTGGTGGGAACCTTGGGCACATATCCTGGCCGAGGTCTCAGGACCATGTGAGAGTTAGCCGGCCCGAACTCTAGGCACGATTCGTTGACCGAAAATGCCTGCAGGTCCCCTACCCTCTTAATGGAAGCCAATGCAGTCAGGAGCACTGTCTTCCATGACAAGATTTTCAACTCTGCTGACTGTAAAGGTCCAAAGGGCGCTCTTTGCAGTGCCATCAGCACCAGAGACAAGTCCCAAGAGGGTATGGAGTGAGAGCGAGGTGGATTTAATCTCCTCGCTCCCCTCAGGAACCTGACAATCAGATCATGCTTCCCCAAGGACTTACCATCAACTGCATCATGATGTGTGGCGATAGCGGCAACATACACTTTGAGGGTGGAGGGAGACAGCCTTCGCTCCAACCCATCTTGCAGGAAGGAGAGCACAGAACTGTCAACCGTGGGCGCATGCTTGTGCGGCGACCGGTAGCAAGACTACGTTTGTCTGAATTCTCTGTTTGTTTGTTAGTTGCACGTGGGATTTCAAGATGTTGAACTACTGTCGGTATCGTTACGCCCCTTATATCTACCACGCGAGTTTCCTCAAATATTTGTTACTGTTGTTTACATTCATCCCAGAGCAAACGCAGTTAAAGCCGCTGAAAGTATACAGCAAGTAACTCAGAGATTGCAACTTATTTCTCCCGATGCACCAATATTAATTATGGGTGATTTTAACCATTGCTTGTTGGATAAGACTCTGAGAGACTTCTATTAATATGTCACATGTCTAACTAGACATAACAGGATTATAGATTTGTGTTATGGTTCGATAAAGGGTGCATACAAATCGCTCCCTTTACCCCCGTTAGGTGGGGCTGACCATAATTGTATCCAACTGATCCCACTGTATCGTACAGCCCTAAAGAGGGGAAAAACTCTAATCAGACAGTCTAAGAACTGGACTGAAGATTCAATTTCAAGTTTAAAAGGTTGTTTCGAATGTACTGATTGGGAAATATTCAAAGAGTCCTGTGTTGATATAGATGAGCTCACTGATGTTGTTAGCTGCTATGTGACCTATTGTGTCGATAATATTATTCCTGTAAGATCTGCGAAAGTGTATCCAAATGATAAGCCATGGATAACTAAATCACTTAAGATGCTGTTAAAAAAAAGAAAGAGGGCATTTCAGGAAGGAAATTTATCTGAGTTAGATCGGCTGAAAAAGGAAGTGAAACTGGAAATAACTAAAGCAAAGTTGCAGTACAAAGGAAAGATAGAATGGGAGTTAAAAAAATAATAATTTGGGCTCAGTCTGGGATGGTTTGAAAACCATTGTTGGGAGCAAGCATAGTAGACATTCTAAGGTGGTATTGGAAGGAAGCAGTGATGACTTTAGACTGGCACAGACATTTAATGAATTTTATGCAAGGTTTGATATTTATGATTTTAGTCATATGATTCGTGAGCAAAATTTATCTGGCAGTGGCCTTATCCCTTTTGATGAAAAAGATGTAATTAATGTGTTTAAACACTTAAAAGCCAGGAAAAGCCCTGTTGTCACACGGAATGAACCGCTCTGCCATGCCCATCTCGGGACCCAGTCGTGGAGCCAGTGTTGAAGAGGCCTCATATGAAGCAATCCGAGCGGCGTTACCGTGGCTGCAGATGCCATGTGCCCCAGGAGCCGCTGTTCTGCGTTTGAACGAATTCAAGCAGTTCAACACCGACTGGACGTGCTCCTCTGTGAGGTGCGCTGTCAGATTGACCGAGTCCAACTCCATACCGAGAAAAGAGATCCTCTGCACAGGGGACAGTTTGCTCTTTTCCCAGCTGACCCGAAGTCCCAACTGGCTGAGGTGACTGAGCACCATGTCTCTGTGTTCGCACAACTGCTCTCTCGACTGGGCTAGAATCGTCGTCGTAGTCATCGAGGTAGCTGAGAATGCGAACACCACACTCTCTCATGGGAGCAATGGCTGCCTCCACGACCTTCGTAAAGACACGGGGCGACAGGGACACCCCGAAGGGTAGGATACTGATATGCCTGCCCCTCGAACGCAAAGCGAAGGAACGGTCTGTGTCGAGGGAGAATCGAGACATGAAAGTACGCATCCTTCAGGTCGATCGCTGCAAACCAATCTCGGGGAAGGATGCACCCAATGAACGGCAGCCTGTGCAGGGACCGATTCAAGAATTGCAGGTCCAAGATTGGCCGTAACCCACCGCCTTTCTTGGGTACAATGAAGTACGGGCTGTAGAAGCCGGTCTTCATATCGGCTGGAGGGACCGGCTCTATTGCGTCCCAGGCAGAAAAAGGTGCCGTCCATGATCTAATAATCTCCTCATGCACTTCCGGGAAGAAGGGCACTGGGGCGGGGCGCTGAGAACCAGCGCAGGCCGCCCAGAGATACCAGTCGTCCAACCTAGAAGGTTCGGGACACAGTGGAGGGTTCCACACAAGCCCGACCTTTTTGGCGGAAAAGCATAGCCGTCAACTCTGGGTCCGTCTCGGGCAATGCTACTCTCCCAGAGGGAGGCAATGCAGCCAAGTCTTCATCCCCAGAAGACTGAAGCTCCCCCTCCGATGCAGCGATCGACATCCTGTCATCGGCTGGCGCCCCGAAAGACACCACTGGACGCCCATGGGAGGGGCCAGCGGGCCCTCTCGGTAACTCCACTGGTTGCTGCGCTACAGAGGGATTAGGGGCCCACGGAGTTTGCCTTGGCAGAGTAGCCCTAACTGTGATCCTCAGGTCACCCTGGCTATTCGCAGAAGTAGCCCTATTCTGCTGACCAGCAGGAATAGCGCTAGATCGGGACATAGGTAAGGGGACTCCGCCTTCCTAAAGGTAGGTGAGTCTCGACCTCAACGCCGAGATAGTCATGTTCCCGCAGTGGGTATATGAACTATCCACAAACGCTGCCTCAGCATGCTGAATGCCCAGACACGTAAGACAACGATTGTGACTGTCAGCTGGTGACAGGGAATGACCGCATCCAGAAACATATGGGTGGAATGACAACTTAAAAAAGACGCAGTGTCACACCCGTGTACTCTTTTAGGGGAAAAAGCTCTTTTAAACGTGCTGAAGCACCCAGGGAGATGGCCGCGGCAAAACACAGGGAAATAGTGCAGCCCTGTGTATGCACTCACTGTACTGGAACGCCCTCACCGAACCAACAGAGATCTCTCTTTGCTGTGAAAACAGCAGTTGTTTCTCTTCAGTGAGATCGCGGTCTTCGCTGAATGTGCCTTTTCTCCCAGCACTCGATCTTCTTCTCCTCTCGTTCTCTTTTTAACACTCTTCAGCAGCATAAACATTCGGCTCCGAAGTGTATTACAAATGTGCGCTGCATCCGCTTCCGTATTTATACCTGCGCTGCAGGGCGGAGCGCAAGATGCAAATCTCGCACGCCAATGTGCATTGGCTCGTTCTGTATACACTCAAAGCTGATAGGGCTCCCAGAAGTGATCCCAATACGTTGTATACAAGGCAGTCAGTTCCCTTTAAGAGATACATTTATAGAATTCATTCATACTTTAATTCATATAATTTCCCTCAGCACTGTAAAGGTTGTAAAACCACTCACTTCTTTCCGCCTCTTTTTTTAAACAAATCGAAACCTAGTTCTCCCCTCTTAAATCTGCTGTGTCTTCGTGAGTGCTTACTTTGCTTAATACTGGACAGTATTTACCGTGAGTTTTTCAAATCCTGGCAATCAAATACGGGTTTAATGATGATTAAAATATTAAACTGTAATACTAAAAGTCGGAATTTGGCGACCCCTCTTAAATCTTTAGCTATCCTTCTTAAATCTTTAGCAATCTTTAGGATCAATAGCGGGGATTGTAGGCGGAGCTTGGGAGGAGTCTGACGGGGAGTCCTTTTCCTTTCGGGACTCCTCCTGCTAGCTCTAATGCTTTCATGATGGTTTCTAATCTTAAAAAAAGAGAGAGATGAAAAGAAATTTATTATGGAATGTCTAATTCTTAGGGATTAGATGCAGAGAGAGTTGAGGTGGATGTGATTAATAAATCCGCCCCTCTGCTGTCCACAGGCAGATAGCAAATGTTACTGGCACCATCCAGCCAAGATGAGGTGGATGTAGTTGATGAGGGTGAGCATATTGCTTATAGTGAGCGCTCTCAGCCTGCCAGCTCCGCTTACAAGGAATTGCTGGAGGTGATAGCTTGCACCACGACTAGACTAGATATGGTTTGGGGGCACGAGAGACAGGAAGTCACTCGTGGCACTTTTGATGAGCAATTCCCATCAGGCCATAACCACCCCGCTCCGACCCTGCCTATGTGGAAGCAGCTCAGGCCGGTGGTTCCTTGCACACGATGACAGTGTTGCAAGTGTACCAGGCATACCTCTGCTTAAAGACTTGGACCAGGGTCAGGGTCTTCTCCTGAGGCGGTCGCAGAGCCGCACCGCGCCACACCACAGATTTGGTCCTCCGGGCTACCAAATAAACTGCTGCTGCCATTGGTTGTTCAATGGCAGCGATGGTGGCCATGAAGAGGCATCTGTGGTTGAGCTTGGTAGACATCAAGGAGAATGAGAAAAACGTTCTACTTGATGCGCCAGTCTCACCCTTTTTCTGGCACGTCTATAGAGATGGTAGTCAGAAGGTTTAGAGAGGCAAGAGCGCAGTAGGCAGCTGTCAGGGGATACATCCTACGCTGGTCTAAGTCTTCGCCTAATACCTCTGGGGGACCTGGTCCATCACAGTCTTAGGACTGGAAGCAGGGCCAGAGGCTAAGCGTGGCCAATTGTGGCGGAGGGAGCTGTCAGGACGCAGGACGCTAGAAGGAAGTAGTTGAAGGAAGCTATTTGAAAACAAGACCAAATCGCAGAGAACTAACATCCCTCCTCCATATGAATCCCCCAAGAGGGTTATTTAAGTAGTATGGCTCCCCAGTGGCTCCTGTTTTAGAAGGATAGCAGTGTTGAGGGTCGTAGCTAGCACTTAGCAGGCTCCCATTGACAAGCTGTTCTTCAGGGTTGAGTGTACAGTAGAACCCTTCCCTACTGTGGGATTTTAAAGTAGGGTCCTCCACTCCCTGTTGAAACTCAAACAGTCTTGGAGAACCTAACATGTAGTAGTTAATTTGCCTTTGCAGCTCTTCTTGTAATCAGGCACCTTTTGTCGGGTGCTCTTGACTTGACTCCCAAGTCTTGGGACCCTGGACAGGTTTGAGTGTAGAATAGAACCCTCCCCTGCTGTCAGAGTTTTAAAGTAGGGTCCTACATTCCCTGTTGGAGCCTTAACTGGTCCTGTAGAACCTAACAAGTAGAAGTTAAATGGCCTTTTAGCAGCTCTTCTTGTTATCAGACAACTTTTGTCAGGTGCTGGGAGTCTTAGGGCCCTGGACTAGTCCAGGCAGGGTGTGAGCACTTTCCCCCAGTCGTTCTGGGGTAGTAGAGCTGAAGCTCCCCTCCGGATTCCTAGAGGTTAGAGTTCTTTGTAGCGAGGAGAGTGAATAGTTATTCTAAATGAAAGCCCCTGTGTTTGCTCCTTCTAGTGGTAGTTGTAGGCCAGGGTAGCATATTAAAATGGTCTCCCTGGGCCAGTATTCCCCGAATAGCTGTGTCAAGCTAAAGAAGTTGACATAGCTAAACCTTAGAGCTCTGCTCCTGGGCTGTAGGTGGCTAAAGCTGGGCCCACAAGGAAGGAGAGAAGGTTAAAAAAGGCTGGGACTTTCTTTGTCACGGGGCATATGAGCTTGAGTAATGGTCGAGGGAATATTACCACTTGACGGTCTATGAGTCTTAGGATATACCCTGTATTACTGACCCTTCTGACTCCTGTCGAGTCAATAATGCTTTCCCCATTGTAGTTGTGCATAGGCACAGCTAATGAGGCAGGCATTCCTTCAGCATGGCAGAGTGAGTTTGTTCCCCATAGCGTTTTTGTTGAGTTCCACTTCGAAAAGGGAACGTCTCTTATGACTGTAACCATGGTTCCCTGAGAAGGGGAACTAGACACCTTGTCTCGCTTCCATGCCTCTGGCTCGCTTGCATGTCTATTGTTGATAACGTCTATTGCAAGCGCCCTCTTTTACTTACACCATTCCGTTAGTGACGTCATGGATTGTCGTCAGCCAATGAAATTGTCGTGGGTATACACGTGCTTCAGACAGCGGTCAAACTGATGCTGTTCCCCGTAGCGTCGATCCAGACGCAGTGTCTTGTTTCCCTTCTCAGGGAACCATGGTTACAGTCGTAACCTGAGACGTTTTCACAAAAGCCCTATAGCTGTTAAATAAACAGATATATCTTGGTACATGTAACAGAGAGAAAGAGTATGCATTGTTAATTTGCATAACACTACTGACATTGTAACAATACAAAGCTGGTTGAAAATCTGCAAAGTTACCCTTTACCATTCAAGTATCGAGTTCACAGTTCAAGACGTTTCATAATTTTACGAGAAATTATTAGGAATAACTGTCACATAAAATAATGCATCCCTTATGTCTGGGTTCTCAGAGACCTCAGATATAAAACATAAAATAATTGAATGAAGTTTCATACACTGATATTCTTAAACAGGCGTACACACTCTACTCTAGAGATAAACTCATGTCTTTTATATGAGGGTTTTTTTAACGTTTTGCTTCAATCGACTCCAAACAGAAACAATATCATGACAATACATTGCTGTCACATTTCTGAAAAGTGCATGATCTCAGTAAATAAATATGAAAGTGAAATTAGAGGTCAATTTCAGAATAATAATGTATGATTATACATTATTATTTTCATATTGTGGTCTTTGGGAACCCAAACATAAAAATAGTCAATTCAATCTCAACAAGACATAAGGGTTAAATTATAGTTTAACTGTCTTAAGTATGCAAGACATTTCTTTTAATCAAATCTACACTGAACAAAATTATAAACGCAACACTTTTGTTTTTGCCCCCATTTTTCATGAGCTGAACTCAAAGATCTAAGACTTTTTCTATGTACACAAAAGGCCTGTTTCTCTCAAATATTGTTCACAAATCTGTCTAAATCTGTGTTAGTGAGCACTTCTCCTTTGCCAAGATAATCTATCCACCTCACAGGTGTGGCATATCAAGATGCTGATTAGAGAGCATGATTATTGCACAGGTGTGCCTTAGGCTGGCCACAATAAAAGGCCACTCTAATATGTGCAGTTTTACTGTATTGAGGGGGTCTGGGGGGGGGGGGCTCTGGTGGACATTCCTGCAGTCGGCATGCCAATTGCACGCTCCCTCAAAACTTGAGGGACATCTGTGGCATTGTGCTGGGTGATAAAACTGCACATTTTAGAGTGGCCTTTTATTGTGGCCAGCCTAAGGCACACCTGTGCAATAATCATGCTGTCTAATCAGCATCTTGATATGCCACACCTTTGAGGTGGATGGATTATCTCGGCAAAGGAGAAGTGCTCACTAACACAGATTTAGACAGATTTGTGAACAATATTTGAGAGAAATAGGCCTTTTGTGTACATAGAAAAGTCTTAGATCTTTGAGTTCAGCTCATAAAAAAAGGGGGCAAAAACAAAAGTGTTGCGTTTATAATTTTGTTCAGTGTATATTCACATTTAAATTAATATGCGACCAGCCTCTCAATCAAACTCAAAACTAACATGGACCTTCTGGAGAGAGAAATAAAGGGATAGAAAGAAGGAAACAGAAGAGGGAGGAAGGTAATGAATAAAAGCAAATCAGGTGTGGGTGTGCAGTCCATCACAAGTCCCTGAGATCTGACCTAGGGTCACCGCATTAACTGTCATGAGGGCAGGAGGCATCACCGTGACCTTTGAGGAGATGTGATTATTGAGATGCCAGGAAGACTAATGGACCCTGCCACTTTGACCAGGTTCTCCTCTATTCTACTTATTAAAACTCACTCAGTTCCACTATATTCTCATCATTCAAGTTCTTTTTCTCTATATATGGAAGAGAATCTGCTGGACTTCAATAAAATCACTACAGAACAACATAAATTTATTGAGAGAGACAGTCCTGACTGGGGTTAAGTGCAATGATCAAGGGCACATGGATGGCTCATGTCTCCCTCCTTATGATGGTCGAAACTGCAACCTTCCGGTTACCTCATACAGTGAGGTTCAAAAGAGACCACATTGAAATCCTGGGATGCTTTTTTTCTGTTTAAACCTGAAAATAAATAGGATATATTTAAAGGTACACTATGTAACTTTATTTTTTGTTCAAAATTAACAAAATTTAAGTACTGAGTCAATACATTATCAATACATCTTCCAAAACGTGTTTTTGTCTTACTCTGATTCACTATGGTACAGTAAGCCTATTATATGTGTTTATATTTTAGACTGGACGGGATGGTTTTCGTGGAAAATTGTACATATGTCACTCGTCTGTGCGCATCTCATCATATCCATAAATAGAGAAAAGGTGCTCTGGCTACTTTGATGCATGTATGGTGTGGGAGTGGCATAGTTGTCAAGATGAGCAAGAAAGGTTGACATGGAGCTGCTAAATCTCAAACCATCGGGGAATCACCCATTAAAAAAAAATGCCAAACAAAGGAGAGTCTGCTGGCAAAAAGAGAACGCGACAGAGCTTGTAATAAAATGAGAATCAACATTGGCTTGGCTTTTCGGAGATGGGGAGAACTGAGGGATTTTTGTAAAAGCTTTTATTACTCAACAGGTGAGTGAGGTATTTTATTGAACAATAATTAACTGTATTGTAAAAAATTTTAAAGCATCATCTAGGAAGTACCATGTCTATTAATCATAGTTATAGCTAACATCTTCAGCTAGTCCTCTTGAGTTTCTTTCCATCTAAACTGGCTATATATCTTAAACCTATAGTGAATGTTTTATGAGCAGTAGGATAACCATATTCATCCACAGTGTCACACAGAGCCGAAGAACACAAGAAAAACACTGTTCTTCCGCAAAATGCATGCAGTTTTGTTTTTTTAACCGATAAAAGTTACATAGTCACTTATCAAATAAGGGGGACCTATAAACGAAGCACCAAGCTCCTCTATTGCTCATAGCAAGCCATATTTTATGCACTATTAATAGTTTACATTTACTTTGCACTGCTTGAGCAATGGAAATTTGCAGTTTCTGTTGAGGAAATGAAGCACGCCAAATTGAAATTGCAAAACGTGGACAACTGAAATTCATGCAAATTATTCAATTCAACATTTTACTAAAATATATGCAGACAACATAGTTTGTAATAAACTAATTTGTATTACCTACATTAGAAAGCAAAAAGAAATGTAAAACAGAAGACTCTTGACTATGGCCTCAGACTTTAGGACCCCCACTGTGTCTTACCATATATAGTATGTAAGTATTTTATTTCATGTCTCTCTATATCAGGGGTGGGCAATTCCAATCCTGGAGGGCCACTGTCCTGCAGAGTTTAGCTCCAACCCTAATCAAACACACCTGAACCAGCTAATCAATGTCTTCAGGATTACTAGAAGGCTACAGGCAGGTGAGTTTGATCAGGGTTGGAGCTAAACTCTGTAGGACAGTGGCCCTCCAGGACTGGAATTGCCCACCCCTGCTCTATATCATCTACATTTAATTGTTAAAATTTTAATTTATACAAGACTTGGTATTTTAGATGAAAGGCCTTTCCTTGGACAGGTTATGCAATGTAATCCTAATCCCTGACATGCAGACCTGCTCTCCAGGCCTATCGCCAGGCAGCAGAGCAGTTACAAGGATTCTTCTCTCATTTTCAAGTATCCAGTCTGTAATACTTCATGTCTTTCCTGGTTTCTCTGCGGGATCTGGCTGAATGTGGTGCTAGTAAAGAGTAAGCTAGAGGGAGATAAGATAGAGGGAGATAAACCGATACATAAGGATTATGTCCTGTGGAGTCAAATGAAAATATGAAGGAATATAGTTGGACATATGAACATAGAGCTCTTGCATGTGTGCTTGGCTCTAAGCATACAGCTGTAATGACACCCATTTTCAATTGGCAGCAGGTTGTTCTCATCTCACTTCGCTACACCAGTCACATTGCTATTTACTGGAGATCCTCCAGTCAACACACAACACCTTGGGGGGCAGAGAATTGTGGAAGCCAGAGTGAAGCAGATGATGAGGCTGGGAGAAAACTCAAAACAGAAAATTAATGGTGCACAGACAAGCACACAAGTGCAGATCTCAAATTTAAATAAAAAAGAATAAAGTTCAGCTGGAAATGATCTGATGCACACTGACAAACTGATGATCTGGCTGCAGGTCCGTGCGTTGTTCCAGCAAAGAGGGATCAGATGTTGTTGTTTGGGACAAAATGGAGCGCTGCTGCGCTGACTCAAAGACTTCACACGGATCAGGGCTTATGAATTCAACACTGTGACATTGCACATGAATTACACACCTGCAGCCCAGACAACACTGACATCATAGTGTGTTTAGATGCGTGAAGAAAGAGATTTTGCCCTTCAGTAATTATGCTCATTTCCATTCAGTCAGGATCAGACTGCAAAAAAAAAAGAATCTTTCTTATCACTTTAAGCTAAGAATATTTGAATCAACTAAAGCAGTGGTTCTCAGCATTACTAAAAGCAATTAATAAACTGCAACCATGCACCCATGTATAGAGAGGATAGAAAAATAAACAAGCTTATTAACTGTTGCCCTCAAAGGCCATGCATCCAAAAAAAAAAAAAAACATTTTGGTGCAAATTAATTTGTGACTCGGAAATGCAAATAATGCTAATACAATATTTGGCCTAGTGCTTGCTTGATGTGTTAGGCTGATCAATCACAAAGTTGCTTGTGGATTTGCAAAATTGTCAAATCTCCTTTTAGACCAGTCACGTTAATAATTTTACATATTGCTGGACCTATAAAGTTCCTCGTAACATTGTTAAAATTGATGTTAAAAATATTAAAATATTTGGTAACACTTTACAATAAGGTCTCATTTGTTAATATTAGTTAATGCGTGAACTAATTATGAGTAAAACGTTTTACAGCATTTATTAACCTTGTTAATGTTAGTTAATATAAATACAATTGTCCATTGCTGGTTCATGTCAGTTCACAGTGCATTAACTAACATTACAGATACAAATTTTGATTTTAAAAATGTATTAGTAAATGTAGAAATTACCATTAACTAAGATTAATAAATGCTGTTAAAGTATTTTTATTGTTAGTTCATGTTAACGAATGTAGTTAGCTAATTTTAACAAATGAAACCTTGTAAAGTGTTACAAAATATACAATAATATAAATATATTTTAATGTAAATATTACTATATTTTGTATTTATAAAAATGAAAAATATTTTACACTAATACATTTCTGAACATTAATATAAAAAACTGCATTTGATTTTTGGACATTTTGCACAGTTTAAGTACTCTGTTTGGTCGCCACTTGAAGCAAAATGAGATGAGCATTTAATGGAAGGGTTTTCTGGCCAGCCACAACAAAAGGAACAAAAACTGAAAAGAAAATATACTACAAATTACTCATTTCTTCCTGGTGAGAGACCCACAACAGAGCTACAGCTCCGACAAACATATTACATGTAAGAGGTGTGTCAGGGAACAAATCAAATGGAAAACAACTACAACGGTAAGAAAAGGGAATGAAAGGACCAGGAAAATGCCACAATCAAAACTCCAGTTACCCTGCAGCCCCTCTCCCCAAACTGAATGCCCAATGGCTTTTTATAGTCTCATTTCACACCAATGCAGCTGAAAGTACTTGGCAGCATCAATAATATTCAGGCAAGGCGTGCTTCGGGCAACTATACTGTTATCAGTTCATTAATTACCTACATGACACACCCACAGATCTCCAGCTAAAGAATTAGCAAGAAGATGGTTCAAAAATAGTCTTCTTTTGGATGCACAAAACGTCCATCCTTTGTTTATTGACAGTCTCTCTTATCCAGTCCTGGCATGTTATCCACCACCACATATACTCTGGAAAGTATAGAGACATTCAGTTATGAAATCTCACGTGGCATGTAAAATAACCTTGTTGTCATCCAAACGTTCCTCATTTGTGTGGTTGTACATTCACATAAAGCTCCATGAAATCTTTGAAGCATTCGCCCTCAGGGAACAATCATTAGCTGTTAAAATGAGGCTGAGATACGAAACATGACGTGGGTAGAGTATGCAAGTTACAATTTGCTCATCAGCTTCATTCTGGATGCTAAAATGTGTATGTTACATGATTACATTATAGAGATGGCATTTGAAGCCTTGTTTACATAATTTCAACTCCTGTGGATAAAGCAGATTTCATTTACATTTATTCATTTAGCAGATGCTTTTATCCAAAGTGACTTGAAGTGCATTCGAGGTATAGAGGTACTTGTGTACCCTGGGAGTTGAACTCTGACTTTGGTGTTGCTAGCGCCACAACTCATTGCTTTGACATTTCATTGTGTACTGAGGCTGACTGATGTAAAGATGCAAAGCAATTGACTTACTACTTGGGAAAGTCCTGTGGTGCATTAGAGTATTTGTGTGTGTGTTTCTGCCTCTTTACATCTGTGTGAAATCCAAAAGTTGACAAAGTCACATTCATATGCACATGCGTTTTTGTATAAAACTACCATAAAAAAAAATTAATCAGTTACCCTAGAGAGTGTTAAAAATTACTTTTGTTGGTTGATTCAGTTATATTAAATATTTTGGGCTAAAACCAGCATATTTAATCACAGTAAACACATAATTCAGATTAATAACCAATCCTTTTGTGTTTCAAAGCCAAGGATCAGGCTTCAAGCTATTTCATCCTTGTTAGCATTTAATTAAAGCTAATGCAGTCTTATTTAGAAAGTAGAAGACTGTTGCTTTGACCCTTGAAACTTGACATCAGACTGTCAATAACACTCCTTTAATCTGTGTTATTGAAAGACAGTGGGAAGTCGAGTGTGTTTGAGATGTTAGTTTTCTCCTGAGATTGACTCATTAGTGTGATGGGTAAATGGGGTTTTCAACAATTTTGCTTTGGGCAAATATTGTAGGAGTAGATCTGGTGTGCACACAAATGAACATCTGTGATAGAAAATGGATTCAAAACAATGCCCTCTCATCCTAAACGCCCCCTACCCCCCATAAAAAGGAAGAAGAAATCACCAAACACAAACTGCTACTGCTATTTCCCCTACAAGCGCAAAACAGGGTCATTGTGCATTAATGAGGCCATCAGATTCTATTAGAAGGAGGAAATTAACTATTGCTTGTCAACGAGAGACCTAAAAATACCATTACAAACTGAGCAACATCAAATTCAAACAAATAAAATTAATTTAAATAAACAATGCATGGCACAATGTTTTTCATAAAGTCTCAATATCTTAATTTTTTTATTTCATACAATACATTTTACAATGAAATCTTAAGCAGGACTGGTGGTGAATGTACAAAGGTGAGAGAGGACACCTCAGTCTCAGTTCTGGGCGAAATCACACCTCTTTATTGCCACCAGGCTGAATATATACACTAAATTACAAGGTATATTTTTTCTTCATTGTTCATTATTGCACAACTTTTTGTTTGGTTTTTATATGAACAGAATCAACAAAATAAAGCAATCAATCCATTTTGACAATATAGTACAAAGAAAGCAAAAATAAAGTGTTATGTATACATATATTAATATATATTTATATATATATTCATAAAGTCTTTCATATAAACAGCCTCTCAACATGATAAAATCAGTCAAACTGCAGCAGAAAGCCAGAGAAGTAGTGGTGAGTAATGCCACGCCCCCAGTGATTTTGAGTGTCAGCTCTGCTGATTGGGCTTGCTCATAGGAAGTACCTCCCACTTGTGAAAGCTTAATCAGTTGTGTAGTTTAAGCACCCTTAGGTACAGTGTGTAAATTTTAGCGGCATCTAGCGGTGAGGTTGTGAATTGCAATCACGCACCGCTCACCCCTCCCTTTCAAAGAACATAGAGAAGCTACTGGGGCCAACACAGGACAAAAATGTCGTCGTCGGAGAGAGCAGAGAGTGACTAGCGTCCTGTAGAGCAGTTTGTCCATTTAGGGCTACTGTAGAAACAAAATGGTGACTTCACTGTAAGGGGACCCGCAGTGTATGTCGATAGAAATGACTCATTCTAAGGTAATAAAAACATAACGGTACATTATGTAAGGTCTTTATACACCACTAAAAACATAGTTATCTATATTATATTGCATTTCTGTCAATAGATCCTCATAAATACTACACACTGCACCTTTAAATATCGTAACACCCTTGTCCTCAAATGATCATGCACAAGTTTATGTCTCCAGTTAGATTCTGTGCTCTATAAACACTACGCTAAGACCCTTGACAAATACAAGACACCTTCTAGATTTTTATTCCACAGACCCATAAGACATGGAACACATCACACAACCATAATAAACTCAAAATATTTCATTTCCCTCCTTCCACCTCTCCGTCCTTTCTACTGAAGAGCTCTCATCATCTGAGGTATCTGTTTTCTGTGATGCTCAAATCCATCTACCGTATTCCTGTTCCTCCACTCTCTGTCTCCCTCTCATCCAGCTCACACCATCTAAAATCCATTTGATTTGTCACTCCATCGGCTGCTGTGTAAACTCTCTGTGAAGAATGTAGTGGTCTATGTGCTACCAAGTCCAGATAGAGTATGAATGGCCTGTTTTTCATATCCCCCAGTGAATCACTAATAACTCAAGCGCTGCATCGGACTGCTGGGATAAAAGGCTTTGTACATTAACAAATGTGAAAACAAGACATAAGGCTATGCTTCTGATAATGAGACCATCATCACTCTCGGCTGCTGTTCAAATAAACTAAACGGCCAAAAATATCTAAACACTAAACACCAATCTGTACTTGTAATTCCAACACCATGGAGAAATTACAATGGATCATGGATCAAATAATTTACTCACATTCACAATATTCCAAACTGTATGTCTTACTTTCTTCTGTGGAACACAATAAGTAAAATTTTTAAATTCCATGCAGATGCATAAATGGCATGGAGCTTTCAAACTTAAAAAAGAAAGCAAGAGTACCATAAAAATCACCATCAAAGTTTTCCATATTACTCATGCACCAAGCAATACGGTTGTTGAACTCTAGAAATTAAAGAAGTAAAATCAGTGAGTGAACCAATCATTCAAGCTAGTTTTGTGGACCAGATAAAAATGGTAATGAACTAATTGAGAACATCTGACTGAAAGATCCAAACCCATTATTTAAAAGTGTAGTGTTTACATACTTTTGGCATTTGTCCATTCCACCCAGACATTTAGTAATAATTAGATTTTTTAGGATAATCTTGGTGGATAGTTATAGAAAACAACACCGTTTCCCACTTCCTATACCATGATTTGTTTTATTGATGATGCTACATAAAACCCATGCAAAGACAAATGTGAAAATCCCAAATAATCCATCTTCCTCTCTCTTCCCTCAGCATTGGCTTTTATCCCACTCTCTCATCTTCTGCCATCTCTTTCACCTTCCCCATTACCTCTTTTCTTTCTGTCCATCCTACCAAACATCAAAGTGTGGGAGACATCAGAGGACTGATGTGAGAAGATGCTAATGCAGATATCCATTCATTCATGCACGGCTGGGACCAGTCTACCATGAATGCAGAGCAGGGGCCCAGGGTCTACCCATCAGTCCATCCTTCTGGGCAACTAGGCAAGTCCCATATACATAACATTCAGCTCATCTTCCTATCAATTTGTAGCTGAATTGTAGTAGAATTGTAGAATTTCACAGCCAGCCGTTTTCGTTTCTATTCATGAATGACTAAAGGAATATGAGAGTATGTGCACTATAGTAGCATCCTGTGCTGGAGGTGCTGGCTTTGGACTGATTTCCTGGAGCCTGGGGCTATACAACATATGTCACCCAGACAAACAAGGGCTATTTTCAACCTCGGTTTGTAGATGTCTGTGGGCTGGTGTGTATGTGCCTGCTGAACCCTTATCACAGCTTTTCAGACCACATCCTCCCTATTTCTCTTTCAGCGAGCAGCTATTTTCTATGAAAGTAGAGTGGTACAGTGAAAGGGAGTGGCAGAGCCCTTGTTAGGGCCGTATAGTGCCGTGATGGTGGCTGTAATGGAGAGTTTGAGCATCTCTCATGTATACACAAAAGCCACGGCCATTGATAATCGGCTTTGAGAACGAGTGGAGAGCACAGACTGCATCAACGCACTGCGTACATGGGCTCTTTCGGTTTAATGGGCCTTAGTGCACACGTCTCCTAATTGCCATTATAAATATGTAATGCGGTCCCAAGGGCCGTTGCCTAGGGTGAACTTGCAGTCACACGCTGTGCACACACCGAATCTTCTAGAGGCATACAGAAGCCACGTGCAGCTCAACGTTTACAAGACTGGGAGAACGAGAGAAAGACAGAGAGCAAAGGGTGAGAGAGCATTTTGTTGTGACAGATCAGTAGCTGTGCACAGAGTTCATGAAAAACGCCAAATGCTATCTTTGCATCTCCTTTATTCTTCACACAATAGGCCAGCATCATAATTGCTATAGAGAACATGACACATCAGGAATAAATTGCTAGAGAATTTTTGTCTCTCAGCGCCTATCTACAACGTTGCTGCCGGTGTATTAATGTCAACCCGTGCAAAGCAGTCTTTGAGTAATCACTTTCCAATATTAGCACTTCACATTCTAATGGAAAAACAGATGAGGTTTTTATTGAGTTAATATACCGCGTGAATGAAGCCACTTAAATGAAGCGGAACAAAGACGAAGAGGTACAGTAGAGGCTTTACCTGCGGCGCACGGACCATGTTTCATGTTAAACCGTGACATAACATTCAACTAGACAAATGAATGGCCTTTTAGTCAAGTCACGCTGAACTGAAATCGAATATAATCAGATGCAGCCGCACATAACGATATTGATGTGTATGTGTCATGACATTAGGACACAATTATCAGAGAGCACATCTTTTTGAGACTTCCCTGTTGAAAAAAACAGCATATGCTGGTTAGGTATGTTTTGAAGCATGGCAGCTGGTTTGAGCTGGTCCTTAGTTGATCATGAGCTGGTTTAAGATGGTCAAGTGCTGGTCCTAAACAATTAGCTCCAGCTCAGGACCAGCTTATAACCAGCTCAGGACCAGCTTAAACCAGCTCATGATCAACTAAGGACCAGCATAAACCAGCTCAAACCAGCTGCCATGCTTCAAAATATACCTAACCAGCATATGCTGGTTTTTGTCAACAGGGTATATACCCACCAGTTTTGGGGAGAAGCAACACTAAACCTAACAGCTAACAACTAACTTTTGTATCGCATCACAACAGCTGTTTCAATTGAGCTTGGTTTCCAGTAGCCATCTCTAATGGGTAGCACAGATAAATCATTTATGAATACTGCAATATACCATAAAAAATAAGAATTTTGATTTCATGGTAACTTTAAAGTTTACAGTGTCATGAAACCCTCCTGATTCAGCCTGGTTGTTCACACCTCAGAGTTGAAAAAGTCTCAAGAAATGGGTGTGTAAAGCTGTGGAAAAGTGGGAGAGTAGAGGGTGGGGAAAGGGAAGACAACAACCAATAAAACACAAACCTGCAACACACTCATTATACAGATACATGAATATTAAAATATGACCATGGAGGAAAAATAAACACAAAAAAGGGCACCTTGATGCATTTTTAAAATATAACCCTATAATGACAACAAACTCCCAAGAACAAGGGAGAAACGCGGAAGAACATTTAAAAGGTCTAATAATATTTTCATTACGTTTACGAGCACTAAAGTCTCTGAACAAACGACACGCGTCAGTTTAACACAGAAAGAACATAGGCATAGTTACTTTTTGTCCAACGTGTCATCGTGTTTATGATCAGACGCACGGCTGTATCAGTGTCCTTATTTACACATATATTTCATTTGAAGAAGACGCGATTAAATGTGCGCATACACGGTGCTGGTTCATGTTTAGAGCACTAGAGTATATAAAATATATGTCCATAAAAACTTGAAACATCTGATTTAGAACTTGAAACACGCTTATTCTAGTTCGTATATGATATATGATCTGCGCTGAGAGTGTTGTTAAACTCATCGTGGCGTTCCGTGCAGAAGCCGCTCTCATGTGTTGTTCCATACTAAATATTGTTACAGTCATATTTTCCATGTGTTGGTAGTCAAACACCAGCTCTGACAGCATTGCGGGGAAAATGAAACAACACTTTTGTGCTACTGCGTTGAGGAAACATACACATACAGCACGTGTCAGAATGCAACGCTGACCAGGCAGAGGTGAAGGAACAGCGCTGGTCTTTCGTGACGTTTGAATTCTCTGCTGTAATGCGATCTCATGCATACTATGGCGCAGTGTTTGGATTGAACGAGCTCTTTCTGATGAATAATGCGGAGAAGAGCTCAGAACCGGATGACATAGAATTGTTCTCTCCAGCCCCTGCAGCCAATCACACACTCCAGATGAGCGCTTCTACCTCAGATTCCGGAAGAACGAACGCTAAATTAACCAATTTCCACTTTTTGATAAAAATGTATGAGTGCTTTTAGTGTTTTCAGTGATGTGCAGCCAGTACATATCTGTCCACATCTCAAAAAAAAATGTGTTTTGGGTTTTCATGACACTTTAAGATGGGGAATGAACAAATGCACTCACCTAATCCTCTCTCTCATCTAGCATTGGATGCCTGATTCATTGTAATTAATCGGTTCATCCTAAACTGTACTCTTTCTCATACAGTATGTTGCGTTGCAGATTCTGACTAATTCTAATGAATCAGTTTGTTTAGATGGTTGATGTAAATAAACAAATAAAACAACCAATTCACTGATTCGCTGATTTATAAAGTAAAAAAAAAAATAGTTAGCTACTTTTGTTTGTAGCTGATAGTGTAGTCAACTACTTTTTCAAAACAGTAACAATTTTTAAATAGTTTAAATATTTCAAATTATGACTAGCTTGCAGCTTGGCAAGCTACAATTTCAAAGTAGCTTCCTAAACACTGATAACCACTGGCCAAGTCAAGTCTTTGCTGTGTAAGACCTTGGCATGAAAATAAGATCTTGTAACACTGAAGTGGAAAGGTTTTTCCTTGTTCATAGCAGAAGGCAGATGTTAAGAATTCATGCCTCAGCAAATTAACTGAGAGCCCTGTATATATAATGTATTGTACCGTATAATGCTGAAGCATATTTGGATTTCCAAGAGCACTTGGTGCAGTCATTTAGCAAGAATGATTTGGACTGCAGTTTTTTAATCAGAACAACACACCCAATCTGTTCCTGCGAAGTGAAATGAGGTTCTGTAACTGGAGCCTTGAACTTACAAAAGAATTCAACATGTTTTGCTTGATTAAAAACAAGATCATGTTTGTTAAAACAAATATCATCATGCTTGACTAATGACGTCTTTGAAATGTATGAATTACATAAAAAAAGAAGAAAACGAGGCAAATGTGCCTGAAGCATATAGACACTACTCGCTTAATGTCAATATAGCATAAATAAATAAACAGACAGACATAACATGCTGGAAAACATGAAAATGCATCATATGACCCCTTTAAAATAATTTTATCACAGATGGCAGCCATAAGGAAAAAAAAAATACTTTTAATGTGGTCAGCATTTTGTTATTATTACTAGTATTATTATTTTTTACTAGTTACAATAAGTAGCATCTAAAGTCAAGTGATATCTTCAGTGCACTGGGCATTTGAAGGATTTTTCATTTCAATTGTTGAAATAAACACAGAAACAATAAACTGCACATTTTTAGTGGTCCTCTAATTTAGATGCCAACTATCGGGCCATAATTCAATCACAGGCAAGGTGAGACTGGGCAAACTTAATAATAAAGATCTGACACTTCATAAGTCTGTCGTAATGATCGCAGACAAGCCCAGACAATAGCAGGCCTACCTCACCCAAACAAAAAATTATGATGCCGTCATTGCAAATAAGAATCATAATCAGTCTCAGGACCAAAAAAGAAGATCTCTCTTGCTTCCAAGTAGGGTTCTGGGGCAGGGATTTCAACAAAAACACCTGCGGTCTCGATTGAGGACATAGAATTTATTTGAAAATTACTAAAGCTTCTACTATTCTTTTTTTAAAAAAAGTTAGTATTAATCAAATCAGGATCAAAAGAGGGATTCATAATCGCTGAAAAACAATGAATTATCATTGCCATCATTGACATTGCTGTCTATTAAACATACATAAACTTACACATAAAGCCAACCAGTGAAATGAACTGAAGCTGAACTCACATTAGCAAAGCTCGCAGAACCATGAATATTAATGAACATCACGGCTATTTTTTTTTTCAACATAAATATGATTCAGGACTAGGTAGCAAAGCTAGCAAATACATGTTATATGCAAAAACCTGCATAGAAATATAACCTGTTTGTAGTTTGATCACTTCATGTGCCTGATGAAAATAAAACGAAGCAAATTCAATTTAAACTAATATAAACTGACCCAAAGGACCTGTGCAGACACACAACAGAATAAGACCAGCAGTCTTCTTTCTGATATTAAAGACCCCCATTAAATCAAATTTAATTATGTGGCTCTTAGCCCTTTTCTTTTAGCTTTGAAGTCATCTGTATACTCGTGTGCTCCTAAACACTGAAAAAGTTTCATTTTAGCAGATAAATTTGGTCTTTCTCTAGATAATATTGATGACTCATCCTGCACCGACTCACTTTGTCCGATCAAATGCTATGACAAACTAAAATTGGTTATAAAAAAGAAATAAAGAAAGAAAGAACACTCTTTCATTTCATTTTTTTTTTTTTTAAATAGAAGATGTAGATATTCTATAGCAGTGGTTCTCAACTGATTTTGTTTCAGGACCCAGATTTCATCAGACATCAAAGTAGAGACCCAACACAGCACCCAAATTGTTTATCTTACAAAAGATGGTTTATCTTGAAAAATGTAGTTAAACCTGGCTATATAGGCACAGAAAACGTCTCAGGGTTACATATGCAACCTGGTTCCCTGAGAAAGGAATGAGATGCAGTGTCATGGCGGTGATGCTATGGAAACGGCTTCAGCATGCACCAGTGTCTGAAGCATGTGTAAAATCCTGCCAATCCTATTGGCCGATGGAGGTCATGTGACGAAGACGAAGACCATTAAAGGGCACCTACGTCACTGAATCCCCAGATTCTAATTATCTGGAGTAGCCGAGCAGGCATTAATTATGGCAAAGCGATGCAGAGTCTCGTTACCCGAGAAGGAACCAGGTTACATACGTAACCCTGAGACATTCCCTTTCGAGGGAACTGAACACTGCGTCATGGCATTGACGCTATGGGAACGTTAGTACCCACGCCGCCATACTGAACAAATGCCTGACCAACAAGGTTAAAGTACGTATAGGCACTAGGGGTTGCACAGACTAGTCGACTTTAATGCTCTCCCATGACGGTTTAAGCTTGTCGACTAATTGCTGATCATGGCCTATAGAGGGCGCAACAGGATAAGAAACCTTTAAAGTCTACTCAGTTTCCAAACAAGTAAATGCATACTCTGAGAGCGCATCAAAAGATATGTTTGATTACACCATCTGGATGCTCAAAATTGATTGGGTGAATGCACATTTTAAACAGCTTATTGTACAAGCAAGTTAATCGCCATTCTAAACGAATGCGCTGCTCCATTGTAACACACATACAGACAGTAGCGCACATCATGAGCAGATCGCGCGCACAGAGAAACATTCAGTAGCGCAGAAATGTATTGTCAAAACTGTTCTGTGATTTATCAATAAAATAGCTTAGAAACTGAAAAGTTGTAGCATATATTTCTTATTAACTAAAACACACAGCTTCACTATTGGTAGAGAGACGCTGGCAGGTAGAATTAATTCACACGCAATTACTCTCTCACTAATGCATTCATATAAATGTAATCTTTACTGTGCTCTGTATCTGATTTAGAATGAGCAGAAATCTGTAAGAAATATAATGACCTAAAGACAAAAGAACTGATAAAAATAAGCTGTTATGTAGGAGCAATGTGGGCAGCGCTGTGTCATATGCCATAGTTGTGCACAAGGCAACCTTCGTTCGAGTCTCAGCTCGAAGTTCAGGCTTATTTGTTCATTAATTATGTAATCAACGACTAGTCGACTTGACTTTCATCACATAGAGGTCGACTTTAAAAAATCTGAAGTTGTTCAACCCCTAATATGCACAAACCCAATGGCCCACTGAACGATTGACCCAGA
This sequence comes from Coreius guichenoti, assembly GCA_039654105.1. Lineage (NCBI taxonomy): Eukaryota > Metazoa > Chordata > Actinopteri > Cypriniformes > Gobionidae > Coreius > Coreius guichenoti. The sequence continues at coordinate 28,817,519 of CM077171.1, forward strand.
AGGACTTGAGAGCCCGGGGTCGAATCCATGTCCATAATGTAAAGCCTCATGAATGTGTGCAGAAAGGACCAGCCTGCCGCAACACAAATGTTTTGGATGTTTTGGCACTACACTTCGTCACCAAACATCCATCGGCCAATAGGATTGGCATGCTTTCAAGTGTGCTACAGACACTGGTGCACACTGAAGGCATTCCCATAGCGTCAACACCATGACGCAGCGTAGAGTTCCCTTGAAAGGGAACGGATCATTTTTGTTTCTAATCTTGAATTTTAATGGTATCATGCTCATGGCAACTAGCTTCTACTACAGGACCAAGATGATTAGAGATAATATACACTACCAGTCAAAAGTTTAGACACACTTTCCCATCAAAGAGAATGGGAAAGTGTGTCCAAACTTTTGACTGGTAGTGTATAAATTGCATTTTATTATTTAGTGTATAAATTGCATTTTATTATTAAATTGCATTTTATTATTATTTGCCGTTAGCAGGGTGATAACTGCAGCCATCGCTGTAGAGTGCAGGTTTCAGCATTGCTTCTAATGGGGCAGATTGACAGGCACATCAGATAACTCTCAGCCTTTGTTCCTGTTGTCACATGATGTTTATAGTGTTTTTGTTGTGTGTCTTTTATCTCTTTTTCTCCTTATTTTTTCTTTCTTATCGGCACTAAATGTGGTAGAGTAACCGATTTCGAGCGGAATGTCAGGAGCGATTTGTTTTATTTCACCTTGATGAAACTATTGTTTGTGTATGTATGTCTGGGTGGGCTACCATATTTTAGGTGTGTGAAGTGCTGTGCTCTGTGATGATGGAGAGCTGGTGCCTTGATTTAGTGATTGCCAAACAAACCAAATAAGAGAGGTATACTGGGAAGAGAGAGCAAGAGAGACTCAAACAAACAAACTCTGGGCTACATTTGCAGTTTAGTCCAAAAATATAACTCATAGAAGTAATTTTAACCATATCTTTCTTCCTTCTTTTCATTTCAAAAACAGAAAAGTACAGATAATGACACATTCAAGGCCATACAGTATGCCACAAGGGTATCCATCTCACTGTCCTCTCAGAGGTGACCTGGTTATTACTGAAGATCATTTTTGTCATTAAGTGGGAGGATCACCTTTATTTCACCTGTATGCCTTTTGTAGCGATTAGCGCTTGCTTTATTCCAGTCAAACAGGTAATTACTCAACCTCTAGATAAAACACTGATGCAGCCACAATGACAGAGGTTCTCCATACATCTAACCGACACTCTCCAAAGCTGTAATGATTAGATAAGAGCACATTTATGAGTCAAATATGAAGCATATGACCTCCAGAAATTCCCAGGCACCAGTGTACAAAAAACACAAACTGCAGCTTGAGAAATGCTACCCCTTCAGAGGGTTCTTGATTTGTACAATGGTGTGACAGCCCGCTTCCAAAGATTCCTGAGGCTGGCGACACCAAGGCCTTACGAGCGTGCGGTCAGGACTTGGAGCAGCAGAGCAGCTGACATTTAAAGGACAGATAGCTGGAGGGAAGAGATGGTTTAGATGTGGAGAAACAACACTTCTCCCATGCATTTCCGCTTCAGAGCTTTCTGACCGACCACACAAGCATGCCAAAGCACTAGCAGCATGTCTACTGTCAGAACATCTCCTGTCTCTTTCCACCCACCTTCAATTTCTCAAGGACCATGCTACATGGAGTTTATTGCTTCTTTTAGAGTGGCAAATCAATGAATTTTACTCATGAATATCCAATTAAGCAATACCACACGAGCTGCACTGAATATTAGCACAAGTAGTTAAAGGCATAGTTGACCAAAAAATGAAAAATTATGCCACATTGTGTGTGTGTGTGTGTGTGTGAACTATCCCTTCAAAATCAAGTGTTCAGGTTTAAATAATATTTTTTTTTTTATAAAATACTTCCCAAAAAGCCCAACCATAAAGCTTTGTGTCACCAACCAACATACTGTGCACACCAGAAGAAAGGATGTGAGTAGAATAAAGTGACATAAATTTCCCCTCCCTCCTCAAAGCTCTTCATAATCACACAGATTTTTCCAGCTCCACTCCGGGTTTTTTTTGCATTTCCTGCTGCCTGCTCACCGTTTGGAGAAATCCAGCATCTGCCTTTCAAATAAATTTTGGTCTCAGAAAACAAAACAAAACAATACCACTCAGTCTACACCGCTCACATACTCTGGTCTGGAATGCCGCAAACACAGACAAGCAGAGTCATACAAACAGTGAAATATCAGTACTCAGCACAGCCAATCAAATGCGAGGACCAGAACTAACTATTCAATAAGGGATCTAAGCTAGCACAGAAGACAGTTTGAGCCCAAACTGCAAAAGACCACAGCAGTCTAATGAGAAATTGTATTCTCATTAATAAAACAAAGGGAAATTATGTTTTACATTAATACAGATTCAGGAAGACCTAAGGGTGGGCGAAAAAAAATAATAAAACCTACAAGCCTCAACCATTCTAAAATGCATGTATCATTGTCATTGGTCATAGCACACATGCAATTCGATATATAAAAGGATATGTACATATGTTCAACCCAGTGACAAGACACATTGAGTTTCGTATAAAATCTCACCCATCACTCTAGACCATTTAATATCACACGTACATACACTTTTCAAAAACTTAATATATGCATCCATCCTTAAATGCAGATTTTTCTTTAAGCTACATACACTTTCAAACTAACTCTAACTCTTGGTTTACCTGTTACTCTTATAAAACTGTCCACTGCTCGTTTTCTGCTATAATGGTGATGCACTGACGCAAGCTTATTAGAGCATTAAATGCAAAGTCAAATCAAATGAACATTAACATTTAACATACAGTCCCCCCCCCCCAGTAGTCAGTAGTGGTATTTTCCAAGGTCCTGAGTTCGAAATGACTTCATATGTTCATCTGAACCATTGGCAGCACATCAATTCCCAATGATCGAATGGTTATGTAATATGATCAGCCCTCACGTCGTGCAGGTATTGTTACTTAGGCTAGTAAACAATGGTAAATACTCTACTTGAAGAAGAAAAAAAAAAGACATTGACATCATTATGTTTACTTGGGGCACACAAAGCTACTGTTTATTGCTGTAGTGTCAGACTAACCTTTGAAGTCTTGCGCACTATTAGCAAAAATTGTCTTGTGAGATCCAAGAACACCTTGGAAAGTAAGCCCTTTGATATTGTGTTTTGCTGATTAAACTTTAATACTTTAGTGTTCCTCATTTCAAAACGGTGGCTCCATGAATGGAATAGGCAGGATTAAAATGACAATCCCGCACTTAGGACCTGACTAAACCACAACACAACTGATGTAATGTACAGAGACCCCGACGTCATGGATGGACAGTCACTACCAATCAAGTGACAATGAAGTTCATCAACAGGTTAAGTCTAATTGTGATATTTGACATGAATATTATAAAAGAAAACTCACCAGGGGTGCTAAACACTACAGCAGACTAAAGATATTTGGATTTTTGGAGTATTATACCTACAGTTGCTCCATTTGCACATGAATACAGTGACGAAGTCTAAGCTAGACGAAATAAAGAGCAAACAAGTGCAATTTTTTTTTAAGAGGAGGAATAATAAATAAGAGGTGCCCTACTGCAGTCCAGTAACCATGCTAAAGAAAATTCATGTATAAATAATTGATTCAGTTGCAAATCCAATCAACCTAGTTTTGTTAAAATGAAAGCTAAATATCACTGTCTTGTGTTTTCTTCATCTAACATGCCATCCAAGGACCAAAATAAAGCAGAGGCTCCTTGGTTCTTGAAAAAGCATTTAAATCCCATGGCCTGCTCATCCTTTGCATCTGGCTGTTCAACCTCCAAAACATCCACGAGTTCATGTAATCCACAGTCTAAAATCCTTTTTCCTTCCTTTTTTTTGTTTGCTTGGATCTTTTCACCCGAGCATACAAAGAGTCCCCTCCACTTAACCAAAATTATAAAAATGGAAGCCACTTGCAGAGAATAAAGTCACATAGAGAAATGTTTTTGGGTTGTGGGGAGGACAAAAGTGACCACAACAACGCGAGTCACCTATTCCTTGATCCAGAGCATATCAATAAAAAAATATCTGAGTAAAAACCTCACTCCTTTCATCCAGCATTGACATCTTCAGTAATTGTTACATTGAACTTCTTTGTAAAGAGAGACTCCTTCATGCAGAGGACTGTTCTTTGTCCTTGTGTCCATTTCTTCATCTCCTAATGCAAAAGGTAGGAGATTACATATTTCTACATTTGCCCTTTAATTAAATATACAAACAATAATTTAAATAAACTTGAATAAATAAATAAATAAATAAATAAATAAATAAAATTACAGACAGACGGCTAGATGAAACTGTAGATAGATTCAGTTTGGTCCCTCTCTAAAACGAAAGCTTTTCTTCAGGCTGACAGTGGAACATTTTTTTCTATTTCCTCAACTAGAATACAGACAGATACAAACAAACAAAATAGCAAATGAACAGATAACCTGTAAAAAAGTATGTTTACTGAAAGTGTATACTTAACTGAATTCAATCATTAAACACGGCATGTCCTCTTTTAGAGAAAAAAATCTCCTTTACTGTACCTTTTCAATTTCTCTATATATACTATATATTCTTTTAGTTTTTTTTTTAAACTAACTTTCAAGAAAACTCCCAGATTTCCAGCATATGGAAAGCTCTGCGTGTACAGCACGTTGTTTCCTGAACTGATCCTTCAGGCAGCTGGTTGAACTTTCTCCTTCTGTCTAGTCATGCGCTGAGGGGCCAAACTCCTTCTCTCAAGTCTCTTCATCCAGTTTCTCTACAGTCCTGTCAGACGTTTACCACGAGCAAATACAAAATGGTAACAGGTCACAAACGAAAACAGGGAGATAGAGAAAGACTTTGAGATGGAATGCCACATGTCAAACTGCTCCCTGAAAAAAAAGAGATTGAGAAGTGGGCTTTAGAAATAACTAACACTAGATAGAGTTTCATCTTTTTTTTCTAGAGCCCACGATTGTTATTTGGCTTGTACTTTCCCCGTCTTTTCCTTGTGCTGCCTCTAACTGCCTCTCTCTTTCTCCTTCCTTCCTTCCTTTCCAGGGTCTGGTGATATTACCCAGTGGCTCTTTTGCAAACACCTTTTCTTGGGTTGTGAGAGTCCCCCGGTCTAAGCTGCCCGTGCTGTTGCATTTTTTCACAGACGGGGGTGCTAGAGAGCTCGACAAAAGCAGTGACGTGAGCGACAGGCTGCTTGGCGTCTCTGAGAGCTGCTGGCTGTCACACGTCTGGTTAGAGCCGCACCGTACCATCCCTACATCCCCATCGGAGCCTTGCTGAGTGCATCCTGCACTGATGTTTGTTTCACAGTTGCTCTTGCTGCGCTGGTGCCCCCTCATGGTTTGGAGGTTCTGGGTGACTGGAGGACTGGGTCTCAGGGTCTCTGTGGAGAGACTGGCGCGCTCGTTGAGGAACGTGTCTAGAAGGGGCTGGGGGGTGGATACGATGAAACTGAGCCCTTCTTCCATGGTGGTCAGTAGACTGCCCTCTGAGCTGCCCGTAGCCAGGGAGGAGTCACTGTGAGATGGATACTGAGGACATAGAGGTGAAATTTTTAGCAGCAAATTGATAACAAGATGCATAAGCTGTATATGTATGTAATCCTATACAGTGTTCGAATTCTGTCAAAGCTCTTGGTGGGTCCAACTCTTTAAACCTCGTGACCTAACTATATACTCCCCTAACTTTGGTTCTTATTTACTTATTTACAGAGATCCACAGATATTGATGTTATCCATACAGTTTTGGTTGATTTTTCTAACCTTAAATGTTAAATGCATCATCTTTTATGCCAATTTCTGAAATCAACAAACTGAATTAGAATAAGATTTGTTTAAAACATGGATTCATTCAGGATTGTATAAAATCAATATCACATTTGCATCGTACTGATATTCACGGAAAAAACAACACTTTTGCTCGTCTTCACTATACCATATCTTGAATTTTGTTAATAGGCAAACACCCAAAACAAATAACTAACAATGACTACGTTTACATGTGCACCAATAATGCAATTATTTCTAATAATCAGAGTAAGGTCTTAATCGCAGAGATGTTTAGATGACATAAGCAGAACTCTTCACTCTAGTTTACATGCAATTTTCATTGTTCTGATTATTTGCTAATAAGTATGGTTATACCACACTCAAATAGGCATACATTATGCATGTTACCAGCCATTGTTTTAATCTACTCACATCAAATTCAAAATAAATTTTTAAGGACGTACTGGATATTATTCGGCGCTGTGATAAACATTGGAGTGCCGGGTTTGCCTGCTGTCTTCGCGCCGTCAGGATGGCGATACGGAGCAGAGACTGCTCAGTGAGTTGTGTTGACAGAGTTTAGCGATTTGGAGAAGAGAAAACGTCAGAATAATGTCACGGAGTTCATTCATGAAGTTGTGTGAACAATATACGGCATCCGTGTACATGCACACTTTGGTCAGAGCGGTAATAACGCGTTTAAGGTGTTTACATGCCTGTTTATTGCGATTAAAATCGGCGTATGCAACATAGTTTAATGCGATTACGGCTACTACGATTATGAGCTTAATCACATTTGTTTGATCGAAGTATTGTGTTTACATGAGAATCGCAATATTGCCAAAATCCTATTATAATCACATTATGAGGGTGCATGTAAACGCACTCAATGTCAAATGTATTGTTGTTGTGTTTTTATATTTCTAGTATTCTAGTTTAAATGAAACACCAGGGGACCCCCCAGGTTCATTTTTTTGGAACTTATAAGAGGTCCTGGAGCCCCCCCCCCATTCGAACATACCTGTGTGGTGAGCAGCCTGGTGTTTGCCCCAGGAGAGCGTAGAGATGCCCATGAGGCTGGGGAAGTTAGACGGAGCCCTCTTGGTTTGTGTCCCGGTCGGTCCCTCGGGGGTGCAGGGAGGACCGCGGCAGCTGGGTGGAAGAATTCAGCTGGGAGACGAATAAGAGTGTTAGAGCGGCTTGAACCTCCAGAAACCTCTGGGTACTCTTGATTACCGCTGCTACAGGGAACTCCACCTGCACACAAATTCACTTACTAAATTTGAATTTAAATTAAATTGAGGTAGCAAACAGGATGCAGAAGGGTAATTTGAGTGTAAATTTACGGATATAGAATTTAAATGAATAAAAATTCAAAATAATTCACAGAACTGAACATTTACCCAGAAAAGAACATTTTGGCAAAACAACCAGGGTAGAAGAACACTTCATTTTCCATAATGTATTACCTGTGTTGAATTTCTTTGAATAACTATTAAATGAATTCCTCTTTCTGTCATTCTAATTCAAATTAAACATTTTGTGGGATGGCCTAAAAGTTCTTCTAACAAATATAAAAAATGACTGTGTAAATTGTATAACTGTATAAGCATGTACATTTTTTTAGTAGGAGGAGTTTTCTGTGTACTGAACAATAATAAATACGGAGTGTCTATTCACACCAAGTGCAAATAGCATGCCTTGTTGGCAAGTGCTTTTCGCACTAGCTCCACCTAACAATACCTGGTTGGGCCAAACAAGATAAAAAAAACGTGTGTATTTCAGCATCTTCAGTGGCACAGTCAGTGAAGTGTAAGGCTTAAGGAGCTTGGTTTTGACGCGATCAACCCGGGTTCGAATCCGCCTTTTGCCGAGCTCGCTCTTCTCCCTTTTCCCATCACATATCACATCGGAAAGGCATTTACTTTCAATAAAAATTAAGAAAATGTTCTAAAAGTGGAAATAAAGTGCCTAACCACTTGGTGTAAATAGCATCTATTGCACTTAGTGCAAATAGCCGCTGCCTAATACATATGTTAACAGAAGTTTTATTTGCCTTACTTAGATGTCCAAATGTTGCACCAACCTTCAAAATTGAATCATCTGAACAAAATATTACATTGAACAATGTTTTGCAAGTTCCCAGCATGCACTGCAGTTACTGGCTTAATTTATGTTGCTGGTTCTGTCACCGTTAGTGTTTAAAATTTGTGTGCTGAGGCATATTTGCATTTCACCATCTCGGTTAACTATAGACCCCATATAGTCCGGATGTGAGTAACCCACGTCTAGCCAAAATAACCTTGAATTTGGTTACATGTTGTTTTTGCCAAAATAACTTGTGATTACAAGGTGTTTGGTTTCATTTCTTTGACATGTTCATGTTCTAGATGACTAGTCTATTCTTGGACTACGGTTAGACGTCTATTAAATTTTCACTGACAGGGCTGTGTTTGGATGACTATTAGACATCTTTTAAACGCAAAATTGCTTGCTAATGTGCACAACAGTTTTCTTGCTTTGCTCTCCAGTATCACTCCTGCAGTACAGTGAAGGTGGCGCATTACCTATGCTGTGACGAGCAGGTGTGTTATGATGTGGACTTTGAGAACTGCCTCCATGTATTTCCGCCCCATCCTCTGTCCCGGAGCTGTGAACCCGAGAGGGTCGCCGTAACCTGCTGTGACCTCTCCCCCCTGGTTCTTCTGCGGTAAGACACTCATCACAGCCCCTTTCCTGAGCAAAAACATTAGCATGAGCTTTCAGTATCCTGGGGAGCCTTTTAGGACTCTTAAACGCTAACATCTTGCTTTCATGGTAAACTAAACTCTTTTAGTTTCTCTGCATCCAGGGCTTCTCTCTATAACAGTAAAAGAGATTAAGGAGCGATTAGGCTCTGAGCCATCTGCCCCACATATTGTCCTTTATGGTGTTTCTCTAACAAATAGATAGAGATGTTTAAAGTCTGCAAAAGAACTACGCTGGTTGAGCAGCAGAGCTACATGCCCCATGAGACTGCAGGATTTAGACTAACAGCTTCTAGTTATTTGATTTCTTCAATCTAATTAGTGCGAGTCTGGTCATTCTAACTGATTATATTCAATTAAAGGATCATAGTTTGAGATGTAAGGGATTACAGCAGTATATATATCAGATAGAGGTAGATCATTTCTGGGGGCATCAAAATAAAGCCTTGTTTTTCTTCGACAACCAGCTTGGACCAAGTCTGATATATGATTGATGCTCTGGGGAATCTGAACAATGAAAGGACCATGTATATATATATTATACCATATCTTAAAAACCACAAATAATTTCATAACATTGTAAATGTACACTACCATTTAAACATTTAGGGTGAGTTTTTTCAAGAAATTCATACTTTACTTAGCAAGGACACATTACATTGACCAAAAGTGACAACAAAGACATTGGTCACATTTTATATTAGGTGTCCTTAACTACTATGTACTTACATCAAAAAATAAGTACAATATATAATTATAGATGTATTACAGAAATTAATTACAGCTGTAATTACATGCAGGTATTTTTGTATGTACACAATAAGTGCATTGTATCAAATGATTAATTTTAATATTAACCATTTATCGGTCATTGGCTATAACATGAAAATAATTAGTGGCTTTCCGATATTAGTAAGAATCCTAATCAGCGAATCCCTTTTTAAATAGATTTGAATATTTAAAATTATAAGTGTGGATACTGAGATAATTAAGAGGGTAAAGCAGTGTGACAAAATCATCTTTCTGTGAGAAATTTCACCTTGCCCTCCTTGGCAGCCATCTGGTACACGCTCTGCTCGTCCAGGCTGAGGTCATCAGGCAGCGCTGGAGAGGATGACTTATCTGAAAGTTGCTCTGACCTCAGAGACGCCTGCTCCAGTTCAGCCATGTGGATCTGCTGTGGACCAGAATTTATAGTAAGGAGAATTGAGAGGGGTTTTAATCATTAAAATCCTTTCTACTATATGCCAGCCCAACAGCTAGAGTTTGCAGAATGTGGTGAATTTTGAGTGATTAAAGTGTCAAAAGAGACCTTGAATTGTTATGGACAGCATGGTGCATGATTGATAAAATGAGAATGATTTTCCAAAGAAGAAATTTGGGTGATTCAAGAAGAGAGATGTTTAGAGTCAAACAGAGTAAGTGAGAGAGCAGAGCATGCAAATCAGAGATGTATGGAGAGCAGAGACAAGGCAATGGAAACAGACTGTTGGACTGACATTGCTGGCAGCCTGGCAGAATGGTGGGATGACAGGAGTGGAGGTTACCACTTGAATTACTTCTTTCCTGAACTACCCCTATCCTGTCTGTCACTGTGATGGGACAAAAGCATTGGGAGATTTTGTGTGTGTACATGAAAAGATGTACTGTCTATCCATCCATCCATTCATCCATCTAGCCAGCCATCCAGCCACCAGCCAGCTTATAAATGTGTAAACCTTAAGGCTTTTTAAAACTGATTTCAAACAAGGTTTTGTAAAGCCAACATTCAAACTTTGCTTTTCAAGATAGTCATTTAAATTTCTATTTATTTTAATTCTACTTCTTTAAATTAACATTGCATCATGTTTGCTAAGACAATTCAAATTTAGAAAATTGAATTTAAAAGCCATTCTGAATTAAATCCTGAAGGGTTTGGATGTAGGTTAGTCTAACTCTTTCTCCACCATTGACGGAAATTTACGGCAATCCATGTTTTCACTGTTATACGGTAGGGGGCGCAACTGTGAATCTTCTGAAAGAGTACAGAATCTCAGATACAATAAAAAACACAGGCGAAGAAGCAGCAGAAACAAGTGACAAGTGGCATATGCACATGTAAAATAACACGATCATCAAATAGCATATAAATCGAAACTGCCTAACATTACTGAATGAAATGTCGACCCAGGAAGGGTTAATGATTGTTAAGCTTTGGGGGTGTGATGGACTCGATCAACTCCATCGATGTTTTGATCATCATTCTGAATCCGACCTGGACATAGTCTTTAACAAAAACTGCTTTTTGTTTAAAATGTTGCTTTTTTTAATGCAACTTACCCACATTCAAGTGTTGATTAAAAAAAGATTTTGTTTGTTTGTTTAAAAGCAGAGGCTCTGTTCTTTCTTTTGATATATTGCATGGTATATTCATTCAACAAAATATTCTGGGGGTCATGAACTTTTGTGAAAATTATCAAAAATGCTGGCGGTGGCTGGCAACTTTTTTTTTTTTAAACCCTAGCGGAGAAAGAGTTAATGTAGAGTTCTTAAACTCATGAGTGCATTTGCAACAACACTGACACATCTCCAGTGTGAAGCCGTACCTCTTGCGGATGAGTCCTGCAGTCCTTGCAGACAGGTGGGGAGGAGTAATGATGGAAGACAGAGCCAGAGAGGTTGTCAATCATCAGCATCTCTCCTTCAAATGAATCTTTGATAAGCAGAGATACACTGTCCAGCCACAAGTTCTCCTGGGATACAAACACACATCACCACACAGAGTTATTAACAATAACTCACTGAGTAAACGCAGGGCCATAGACTGGGGGTTTGGAGATCTGGGAACGCTTTCCCAAAATCTATGATGTAGGGGGCATACTAAGTCTGCGCAGTGCATAACTCAGCATGAATAATGAACTATATTTCTAGAACATTTAAATGACTTAAAATTTATCAAATAAGAATGCACATTTGACTGCATTTGACCACTCGTTTCTTTTATCCCGACTCGAACAGTGTGTCGGCATTAAGGGCACAGCCCTCAAATGGTTCCAATTGTATTTGACAGATTGGAGTTTGTCTGTTCACCTTGGTGAATTTTCTTTATCTGCTGCCCCTCTTTCTTGTGGCGTCCCCCAAAGGGTCCATATTGGGCCCCATGCTGTTTTCTCTGTATATGCTGCCCTTGGGGTCCATTTTCAAAAAACACAATATTTCCTTCCATTGTTATGAGAAAGATGTACACATCTATTTGCCCATCAAAACAAATGACAAAGTCTTAGTTCAACCATTGCTTAACTGCCTGAGAGATTTAAAAATATGGTTGGATCAGAACTTCCTCTGTCTTAATGAAAATGACACTGAGGTTACTGTGTTTGGTCGTCCTGTGGATTTAAGTGCCTGTGTAGATACTCTTGCTACTTTAGGATCGCAAATTCGTCCATTTACCAAGAATCTCGGTGTGATTTTTGACAGTGCTTTTAAACTTGAAAAACAGATTAGTTCTGTTGTAAAAGGCAGTTTCTTCCAGCTGAAACGGTTGGCTAAAGTCAAGCCCTACCTGCCGCACAAGGATTTTGAAAGAGCAATTCATGCTTTTATTACGTCTCGACTAGACTACTATAACTCTTTATATGTTGGATTGGATCAGTCATCTCTTCATTGCTTACAGTTAGTCCAGAATGCAGCAGCTCGGCTCCTAACTGGGACTAAAAAGCGTGAGCACATTACCCTAGCCTTGCTCCACTGGCTACCGTCTGCTTCAGGATTGATTTAAAGATTTTAAGCACTGAGGTCGTCCAATAAGATGCTCCTCGATGTTCCACGATCCAGGTTAAAAAATAAAGGTGACCGAGCCTTCTCAGTGGCTGCTCCTAACCTCTGGAATAGTCTACCTGTTCATATAAGAACAGCTTGGACTGCTGAAATTTTCAAGTCGTTGCTTAAGACCCACCTGTATTCCTTAGCTTTCATTTTGAGTTGAGTTTTGACACTGTGACATTTTCTACTGTGTTTGTTTTGTTTAATTGTTTGTGTATCAGTGTTAATTTTGACAGCAAATTTTGATTTAGTTTTAGTCATAGTCTTTTGACTAAAATGACATTGTTTTAGTCATATTTTAGTCACCTGAATTGTTTTTAGTTTTAGTCTAGTTTTAGTCGACTGAATATCATAAGATTTTAGTCGACTAAATCTACAGTAGATTTAGTCAACTAAAATTTAACGAGTTTTGTTAAATTGTAATGTATTAATTAGGCATTTAAGTTACTTGAATACATGTCAAAAATGACATTTTGACATAATTGTGCGTTTTTGACCGTTCAAGCGCAAAAATACACGAAGGAGAGCTCTAAATTTTTTTGTTTGTTTTTTAAAAACATCGATATAGTTTTTATAATTTTGTATTTCTGTTTTAGTTAGTATATCAGGTTAAGCTAAAGCTTCAAATAAGTTTAAGTTTATTTATTTTTTTTATTTTAGTTAACATTTATTTATTTTCAAGTAATGAAGATTTTTTATGGTTTTAGTTAACTATTATAAGTTATAATAGTTAACTAAAACCATTAAAAATCTTCATAACTTTAATGTATAACCCTGACACTTTATTGAATAATATGTGTCAAATACTGTTCTTAGTCTTTCCTCCTGACTATGAATTAAATGGGAATGAAATTAAATACAGTTTATTGTGTAACCAAAAACGTATATATAATGCGTGACTTTTAATTATAAACAAGCTCGAAATACACATTGACTCTTATTTTGAAATGTCTGCGCATTATTATTGCAGTTGCTCATTCAAGTTCAGATGAGGGAGATAAAATATGCATTGTTACAACCGTCTAAAACATATTACTATATAAACATCGTAAAGTAAACATTGTCATTATTCCTCAGCATTAGTTCATAAACAATTACCTGGCATAAATGTGCGCTATTCATTGATTGAACCGCTCTAAAGCAGTTTCTTGAGCCTGTCGAACGCACAACAGCGTCGCATTTTTCTGTGGTTAGATCAGCACGTTACAATTTAAATGTGCGCATCTGTTACACAGGACATCAGTTCTGACTGGATCTCTTCCCTAATCATCCCTCCCTGACATTTTTCGTCTCGTTTTTATTCGTTGACGAAAATGACAGTAGATTTTCGTCATAGTTTTTGTCATTCAAAATTGGTTTTTATTAAGTTATCGTCTCGTTTTCGTCAGTGAAAAAGGTTGTTGACGAGAATTATGACGAAAACTATTCGTCAACGAAATTAACACTGTTGTGTATCCTGACATTGTTAATTAAATATCCAATATCGATTAAAATAAGTATAATAAATAAATAAATAAATACTCTAATATCGCCCGATAGCCATCATGGTGCCGGTATATATGCATCCATAACTGTACACTTTGAGATGGTCTTTGTACTAGAAAATAGAACATCCAACCCATCTGCACACACACACACACACACACACATACACACTTGTAGCCGCTCAGCAAAATCCTTTGTGGGGAAAAAATAAAAATTCAAAGTGCTAAAAGTTCATATCTGAAAAACATATCTGAGCCACCTCAAAAGTTTTTGAAATTTGACTAAACTTGAGGTCTCTAAACACAAACAAAAACCTTTTGCCCGCATCAATCAACGTCTTTTTTAGCCTCCTTCATAAATGCCACATCACTCAATTATAATATCAAGATAAAGCAAATGTTGTGCAAGTACGATTCCACAAGAAAATACGTTTTGGGGAGAAGGAATAAAGATCTGACCATTCAATATTTAATTTACCCAACAGAGCAATTTAGCAAGCAGTCAGCTGAAGGATCAATCTAACACAATCATAATGTAGCATTACCTAATGACAATCATTTATTTCCCCAGGTAATTGCACTCTTTGCATCACTGCCAGCTTGTTGAAGCCAAATGCTTTTGATTTCCTACACAAATAAACAATTAAGTTGAAATGACTAATCTGAGTTGGATGAAAATTGATCAGGCTGGCCTGCCTGCTAATTCTGAGTGTACTTGCTTATTAGCAAGCAACCTCTTATGTCTAACAAAAGCCTTTACAGTACAATAAGAGCAAGGTTACAAACACCAAGAAACAGAAAAGCTGTAACGTTCACCTCAGCAGCTCTAATGAGAGTTTGACTGCAAGACTTTACACTTGGCCTGACATCAACTCACAGGCTGCTATTATCCCTTGAAGATTAGCACCTAGCAGTGCATGGTGTTATAGGATCACATACACTTCTGTAGTCCAGAGGTTTAACCAATTTATGGTTCCAGTAATGACCCACAAAGATAATGGCCCACTCGGGTCTGTTTGCAGTCAATGCACAGGCCAATGCACAATCATTTTCAATATGGCTCTGAGCACGAGTGCCACATTCACGGGTGTTATAGTCTCACCTGTGCCGACGTGGGTCATAATTCGTATCAGCCGCATGGAGCGGGGAATTGTATAATTGACAAGGATGTAGTTTTAATGATATTTCAGCATATGAAAGTATCAGTGTCTCAGCATATGACTACCTCAGCGCTCATCAAATCACAGGTCTCCATAAATCTAAGCATAATAGAGTATACACCTCCAAACCATCTCTTTTAATGAGCATTCTGGCGGCTTCCCAGTGGCAAATTATTCAACACACGGTGCGAACAGGTGTGAATTCAAGGAAAAGCATCATCTGCCGGTTTTGCACTTTTGAAGGTTGTTGTACAGGTAGATGAATCAACCAGAGACGGTCATGAACTCGATACCGATACAAGCCGTAGTCTGTCTCTCGTTCTCTCTGTCTGCTTGTCTATTCTCCTCTGCTGACTTTAGCAGCAGTTTTGCACAATGCTGATCATGAGGAAAATCATGTGTTGATCTATCTAAACAAAAGGCATGATGCAACTCAAACCGCACATAAACAAAATAACATGGCCTAATGGCATTAAAAACAATCCTATACAGAGATGGATAAGCTCTGTTACCCATATTTCATGGATACTGTAAAAAAAAATAAAATAATAAAACACATGCTCGACAGCACCATGTGACTCAGACAATCATCTTACTTTTCTTGGCCATGGCATACAGTGTGACCAAAAAAGTTGAAGTGCTTTGAGGATAAGAAGAGCTGTTCAGCAGAAATGCTGCAGTCAGTGTGTCAGTGCGCAAGGCACAATTCAGAAGAGTTGTCTAGAGTGGGAGGTGACTTCCCACTGCATTTAAAATATGTTCCGTTATAAATACACACTGAACTGTGCTTGAACTTAGGATGTAAACCTCTATTTCACAATCTGCTGCTCAGTTTTAGCAAGATTTACCAGTGTAACAAATAGCAGTATGTCTGAACTGCCAAATCAGTTGGAAGCAGCTTAACTTCAGATACTGTAAGAACAGTGAAAATGAGGAACAGTGTGAAATAAATTACAGCGATGCAAAATAATAAAGAAATAAAATATACAGGTATTATAAAGAAAGAAGCACATACAATATAAATTATAATTTTTAATAAAGTGCAACAAGTATAGTAAAAAATATTTACGGCTGTAGTCTAAGTAGGTGGGCAGAATATATATATATACACACACACCGATCAGGCATAACATTATGCATTTTTGCTTTGTGGCAGGGCGCATTATCCTGCTGAAAGAGGCCACAGCCACCAGGGAATACCGTTTCCATGAAAGGGTGTACATGGTCTGCAACAATGCTTAGGTAGGTGGTACGTGTCAAAGTAACGTCCACATGGATGGCAGGACCCAAGGTTTCTCAGCAGAACATTGCCCGAAGCATCACACTGCCTCCGCCAGCTTGTCTTCTTCCCATAGTGCAATCCTGGTGCCATGTGTTCCCCAGGTAAGCGACACACACGCACCCAGCCATCCACGTGATGTAAAAGAAAACGTGATTCATCAGACCAGGCCACCTTCTTCCATTGCTCTGTGGTCCAGTTCTGATGCTCACGTGCCCACTGTTGGTGCTTTCGGCGGTGGACAGGGGTCAGCATGGGCACCCTGACTGGTCTGCGGCTATGCAGCCCCATACGCAACAAACTGCGATGCACTGTGTATTCTGACACCTTTCTATCAGAACCAGCATTAACTTCTTGAGCAATTTGAGCTACAGTAGCTCGTCTGTTTGAACGGACCACACGGGCCAGCCTTCGCTCCCCACGTGCATCAATAGGGACTTTAAGCAACAGCTGCTGATGGAACAGCAACGGAGTTCTGGCGTTCTATTGCGCATGCGCGACAATAACTCCTACTTTGTGACACTCTACAGTAACCGTCTACTGCGGGAGAACAGCTGATTTGCCGTAGTCGTTAATACATGACAGATTAAATAAGTAAATGTTATATTTTATGGTTATGTGACATTTTAATTGTATCTGTATACAATTTAATGCCAAAGGCAACCCTTCTCTTGCTTTTTTAAATTACTTAAAATTTTTAATTTTAAATTTTTTGTTTAAATTTTAATTAAATTATCCATTATGCCGTCTTCCTTATTGTTGCTTAGTGATTTTTGTGTTCTTTGGCTATGACAGTTAACAATTTACTTCCGGTGGCCGTTGCCGTTCCATCAGCAACTGTTGCTTAAAGTCCCTAATGAGCCTTGGCCACCCATGACCCTGTCGCCAGTTCACCACTGTTCCTTCCTTTGACCACTTTTGATAGATATTGACCACTGCAGACCGGGAACACCTCACAAGAGCTGCAGTATAGAGACTCTCTACATTAATCACACAACAAAAGTGCGATTAATCACAATTAAAATTTTTAATAGATTGACAGCCCTAATATATATATATATATATATATCCTTCCTTAAATATAACTACAACTGTCTAAAACCAGAAGACATTTTTGTGAAGACTCCTGCTGAAATCAGTGAAAACAAACTTAAGCAAAAATTAAGCTCATTAATGACACGTTTGCATTCTTTGGGTTTCTATCCTTCTTCCGTTCTGCTCTCTTTCTCTCTGAGGAGATGAAATGCTTTGAGTCTGCTGACATGGCTTTTGCTTGAAGTCAAACTAGCTTTTCCAATTCCTGTTCTGCTGACTGTCATGCATACCTCTTTCCTGTCTCTGTGTCTCTTTGTCTCCCCCTTTCCATCTCTCAGCCCAGAGCCTGCAGGTAGTGATAAGGACTGAGCTCACTGCATGGAAAGCTGCTGCTGTGTAGTCTGTGTTTTTGTGTGTGTCTTTGTGTTTGTTTGTGTGTATGTCACTATCTACCTGACACCCTGTACAGGTATGGGACATCACTTTCTTCCGGCAGTGATCTGTCTCTTTGGATCTTAGTATTCTAATAAACTAACACCAGCACTGGGACTATAGTGTCAGCACATGTGCCCGCACTACGACAGCTAAAGACATGAGACATGAGAGTAACAAAAAAAGTCTTGAGAGTTTTAGAGACTTTTCTTTCTTGGCTCCATACATTGGTTTTAACTTCTAATTAGAAAACATGGAAGCATTTGCTTGAACAGCTATCTGGACTGATACGGCACTTTTCATGAATATGGTACTCCCACATATGGTGTCCAATACTGTTTTTATTTTAAAGCATCAAAAGACACAAATCCCTTATTTTCTTTGTTTTGTTTTTGCTGTGAGAACTCATAGAATTGTTAAAACAGACAAGTAGCTAGTTTTAACCACAATGTTACAAAAAATTTGCATTCCTTAAAAATTGTCTAGAAATAAATTCTAAAATTTAAAATAGTGTAATAAGTAAAATAGTGGTAATAAATAATTTCATTTCATATTCTCAATTATGTTGACTACAATCATTAAGCTCAATCTTCAAACCTGTAACCAAATTTATTGTAAAAAATCATCATATTTTTAATTGATCAAAAATAAGTTTATCAATACTATTAAACATTGCTGTAATTTATTTTACTAAACTCTTTACTAGCTAGATGCTATATGAAAAATAAATGTGTATGATATACATACATGATATTGTTACATGCATGCCTTGCTTAGTTTGGTTTTCATTGTCTTCATTTTGCCTTAGTTCTAGTTCGTTCATCTGTTGTCATGGTTTGTAATTTGCTCCACACCTGTTCTATTTTCCCTTGATTACTCCATGTGTTTATAAGCCCTTGGTTTTCTCAGTTCAGTGTTCTCCGTTGTTTACACTAATGTTTATGTCTGGTTAGTGTTATCTCTTATGTATTCCTGTGTTGAGTAATTTTGGATTGTAAATAAAGACGGTTTGAGTGAATCTCCTTCATCGTGTGTGCTGACCAGCAGACTGTTACAGAAGAACCAACCAATATACAAACATGGACACACCAGCGTCTCCTTCTCCTCAAGCCAAGGAACATCGGCAACATTGTCCATCCCAGTGGACTCTGAGAACTATTTTGAGGAACTGGAGGAGGTAATTCTCCTAAGTCTCCTGTTATGTTAATATTAGTAATGTTACGTGCATGCCTTGTTTAGTTTGATCTCCATTTTGCCTTAGTTCTAGTTAGTTCATCTGTTGTCATGGTTTGTAATTTGCTCCACCCCTGTTCTGTTTTCCCTTGATTACTCCCCGTGTTAACAAGCCGTTGATTTTCTTAGCTCAGTGTTCTCCGTTGCTTACATTAATGTTTAAATCTGGTTAGTTGACCATTTCTTTCTTTAAAAAAATAAAAAAATAAAAAAATTGAGGCCCTATTGCATACCCTAAACGTAGAAAGTAGAAACACTGCTGCAACAGTTAAGGTCTGAACTCTTTTTTTTTTTCGGAGTGTAAAGTTCAAATGTTCTAATCTATATTGCCCATGTACACCTGAATGCATGAGCATGTAAAAACGTTTACAGTTTAGGTGCATAAACAAACCTAGCTTCACTATTGAATCCATGTGCTTAACATTGCAAAGAATTCAACCCTTCAATTAGCATTCCATTCCTTTCTCTCTCTGTCCTCCTCCTCTTTTCCTCTTCTCTCGGCAGTTACATAATCTGCTGCAGAAGCTAAAAATGGACAGGTAAAGACAATTATAGCTCCACAATAGCTGCCTGACAGTGAGTCATCATGGCATGTGTGTGTATGTCTGTATGAGTGCACCACAACATTTGTCAGTATTCTGTTTTTAGCAGTTCAGTCATGCATGGACATATGCGTAACTTTTCGTTCCTGGTTTGGACTGATGGATTTGATTCAGCAGTTAATCATTTGATCCTTAACTTAATTACAAAAGGTGATTAACTGTAGTTTAGTGTATTTACATATCTAAGAGACCTTTGCAGACTGACACAATGTGTTGCCATGGTGACAGGATCTAAGCTGGGGCGAGTCCCGAGGATCTATAAGGATAACGTTTCATTTTGTGGCTTCTCCTTCCCCCTCATTATGCCTCTTTTGCCCTTTTTAGCAGACCCAAATCATACTTTATGAGCAAAGGGCACTAACATTTTTCCATGCATGAAGACAAATGATCGTTACAAACCACTACAGATAATACACAAACTTGTACCGAACATCCAGAAATCATCTATCTATCCATCCATCAATCTATCCATGGCTACTTATGATGGTACTGTATATACCACATGATAGTAGAAATACATCAATCACTAGAGATTCTGCTACAGGGGAGAATATGGTGATGAAGATGAGTGGGTAAGCTGTGCCACCTGTTCAATCTAAAGCATCATATATATATATATAAATATTAGTGCTTTAAAAATTAACGGAACGGAAAAGAAATACACAAAATGATGCCAAAATTCCTGTTTTGTCGAGTATCCTCGTAAGCACAGTCTTAAATGAGTTAAAAAGTGTTAAATGAACGCAAAGAGTTGAGAGAAAATTGGATGTGTGTCAGATCCGTGTCATGTGCGTCAGGACTTAAAGTGACAGGGCAGGAGGTCACTAGGAAGCCGGGCTGCTACTAGTGTGTCTCACGAACTGAAAATCTCTGACTTTTCTGTTCAGACAGAGGAGCCCTGAATTTAGTCAGGAATAGTACTTTAGCCTTTAGTTAAATATGATTGTTATTTTTATTTCTTATACATGGTATTTTTATTTCTTATGCATATGTTGTGATTATTCTGTCACTATTTTAATACCTTTTCTATGTAAAGCACTTTGAATTACCATTGTGTATGAAATGTGCTATATAAATAAACTTGCCTTGCCTTGAAAGCAGCCTAATAAACCTACTGCTGTCTGTGATTAATCTTAATCAAAGAACAAAAGACAAAGAGAAAATCACTCACTGACCTTGACTGAATAACGTTTGTAGCTTTAATAAGGATTAATGTATATTTAATTTATAATTTATGCAATGAAGACTGTAAAGTGTTTGATAACTTTATTCCATTTCTGCTCCTACCTGTTAGAATATCTGAAAATCTTAAAGCACTGTTTACAAGGGTACATGGGTCAAAAACAACAAAAACAATAACTTTTTTGTGTATTTTAGCAGGGCAGGTAAAAATCTTAACTGTCCCGCATGGAGAAAAAAAAAATGTGACATTTACTAAAATAGGTTTATGTGAAGATTGTTTGAAGTTCACTTAAATTAAATGTTGTTATATTTTTTAAAAATTGATAGTTTCAATTATACTGTAATGTTGAATGGCTAAAATTGAGAAAGAAAAATCCATGTAGACATCAGTATTGGTATCAGTGATATTAGCCTTCATTTTTATAACCTGTGATACTTTTTTCAGGATTCTTGGATGAATAAATGAAGTAATGGCTGATGAATTTGCTACATACATTAATGCATGAATACATACAACCAATTCATATATTCGCCAATTCATTCCTCCATTAACAATCAGTCAATCTATCTCTTTATCAATTCAATCATCAATCAAACCTCCAGTATCCATAACTGTGACCATCCATTCAGTCAAACCTTTTCTTAACCAATACATTCCTCCTTCTACAATCTATCCGTTTAGGCATCCATTTATTTAATTATTCATCCATTTATTATCACAGTGATGATCTATCTGTTCTTCCTTTCACCCAAATCAATAATTCATCAATCCCTTGCTCCATGACCTAATCTATTTATCTATTCATCCATCCATCTAGCCAAATATTAATATTCATGAATGCATTCCTCCATCAATAATCTGCTTACTAGTCCATCCATCCATTCCCTGCCAGCGCTGTGTGTCCTACCTGTGCCGGTGAGTATAGTTTCCTGGCACTGTTGGGCTCGTGGGTCCCTGGGTGTGTGCTTTGGGAGTGAGGTGGAACAGTAGTGCTGGGACCAGCCCCCTGATGCCCCCCACCGGTCCTCTCGGCTCCAGATCCCCCTCCCAAGATGCAGCAGAGTGCTCCCTGGGCCAGCTCCATCTCAATCTCTGCATCCATCTCTGCCTCCTCCTGCGCTTCTTTGTTTGAGTCGTCCAGGTGTTTCATCAGAACTGCCACAACCACATTGATGAGAACAAACTGGGCCGTGAGCACAAAGCTCACAAAGTACAGCGGAGAGATGAATTGTAGGCTGGGATTACAGGTGTATTCGCCCTGCGGGCATTCTCGAAGAGTGTCCTACAGGAGTAAAGAGAGAGTTACCATAAAGATATTTAAACTTATACAACAGTATCTGACTGGACAAATCAGGTTCACTACATAGATTTTCAATACTCAATCCCACTTCTTTTAGAACTGTCTTTGTTGGAGTAAAATAGTTGTACTGTAATAAGTAAATTTTCTTAATCAGCATTTTTGTTCTCCAGTAAAAATATCTGAACATAACCCTAACCCTAACCCTAACCTAACCCTAAAATACAATAATTATTAAAATAATATAATTTTTACCCCACTGTTTATTTTATTTTATGCAGGAAAACAAGACAAAAATACTGATTAAATGAATTTGGCATTGTATCTTCTCTCTCGCTCTCTCTCAAAATGAACAACGATATGTGTGGCAAGCAAGACAAGGCAGAGAGCCGTGAGAATGGGGCGAGGCCGGTGGCGTGAGTGCTAATGAGCACCTGCACGCCGCACCGGTCTCGAGTTTCTCATGGAGGAGCTTCGGGAGCATAAAAGGGGGAGCGACGACAGTGAAGGACGAGAGAGGACCAGGCCTGGACTTTACGTTATGTTTTGTTCATGCATGTGCGACAGTCGTCCTTGAGGGGCTATCGTTTTACTTTCGTTTTGTGTTTGTTTATTTTGATATATTAAAGTGTGTTTGAACGTTTGCCGATTCCTGCCTCCTTTTATACTCCTGTAGCTCCTCCGTGAGATATTATTATTTGCGCCGTTCTCACGGCTCTCGGCCTCATCCTGCTTGCCACAATATGTTAATCTTTAAAAGGAAGTGGTTTATAAATGTAAATTTTATTTCTGTGAATGATGATAAATATGCGTTTCATTGGCATTGTTGAAATTGTGATGGAATCAATATTGAACTAAAAGTTGTATTTATTATTCATTGTTATTAAGTATATTGTTATCATTATCAATTATAAAAAAGTATTTATAATGTGATGGTAAAAAATAAAAAAGGTTTAACGTTGCTCTCTCTCTCTCTCTCTCTCTCTTTTAAAATCATAAGTCTAACAAGTGGTGTTTAAACTTGAAATGTTTATGCTCCAAAAGGATAAGAAAAACAAACTTAATTCAAGACTGGCCCTGGATCCCAATGTGCATACTATCCACCCTAAATAATATTGAATATTACTAATGTCACATACTATTTAGGATGGATAGTATGCACATTGAGATGCAGGCAAAGTCTGAAAGCAACACAACACATAAAATACATATATTTTATCTTATTAAAATTGTATTTAAAAATGTTATAACAATTTATCATTTAAGGATGTTTAGATATTTTTATTTGAAAACAAGACAAAAATACTGATTATTGTATTAATTTACGTTCAATCTGAAATGTCAATAACTTTGTCTAAATAGGGTTGTGCACTTAACACTTGACAAATTATACTATATTACATCAATCAAACAATAACCACTAAATATTTGCTTGTAATTTAAATATTCTATGGCCTCGACTTCCTACAGATGGCTGATAACCAGCACTTTATGTGACAACTGACTTCCCCTTCTTTATCTTATCATCTACAGTTTGATTAGTATGAGATACAGCAACAATATAGGAACAAATCCCAGACTGCCAATTTCATTCTGATGTAACATAAACTCTGTTTTTGAATTTAAACATTTTCCCTCCAAAGCAGCAGTAACTAAGAGGCAGATGGGTGCAGGGCTCTCGCAGTAATTTTGCTTGGCCACTCATGCATGTGGTTTGGGTTCGGGAAGGCGGTGGCTTCTCTGCAGGTATGTAGGAACTCAGGTTGTAATTTACAGCTCTGACTATGGTGCTTTAGTTGCCAGGAAACCACTGCAAGCCTCCATCAACCATAAAACTCATTGTATGTGTGCCTAATGGGGGGAGCCTGTCACCCTCCATCAAATACACACTCTGGTGTGTGCGGGGTGTTACGCATCGATATCACGCCAATGGGTTCTCATTTATTCAGGTGCACTTTACTACTGCGCTGAATATGCTGAGCTAGTAGTTCCTCCATCATATACCTATCATATAAACGGCAGGTTGGAGGGAGAGCAGATGAAAGGCGGCAGGTTCTCTTTACACAGGCGGATAAGAACTCATTCCTCAAAGA
The DNA here is from genome assembly GCA_039654105.1 of Coreius guichenoti. NCBI lineage: Eukaryota > Metazoa > Chordata > Actinopteri > Cypriniformes > Gobionidae > Coreius > Coreius guichenoti. The sequence continues at coordinate 28,841,707 of CM077171.1, forward strand.
CAAATGTATTACAGACGAGAAAGACACAGAGAGCATGAAAGAGAAACAATGATAAAAGAGGCTATAGTGAAATAATGTACAAACCAAAAGGAGGGATCAAGAAAAGTGGTGAGAACAGATTGTAACACTGTCGATTTATAAGCCTCTCCCTCAAAGGACTTTACATAACAACCTATGCTGGCCTTTTTATTGCAGTGACACATTAGAAACCATAAGCATCTTGCTTGTGAATGTGCCTCTGAAGTGTCTGTTCATATCATCCGCAAGCAATCTGTCAGCTTCTTATGTCGAGTACTTTTAAGCACACTTTTAAAGGTACCTTTTGCCAGAGCTGATTTGGTTCCAATCATTTTATGAAATGACAGTGTTGTACCTAACACAGAAGAAGCAAGTTCTCATTTTGTTTTGTGTGTTATAATTAATGCAGATTCAGCGTTGGAATTTGTTATTTTTAATATTTTGCTGAGTGCTTGTTCTCTTCAGTCCCAGAAAGTGACAACAGCAATGTTCTCTTGTCTATTCTACTTGTTTTTCCATGATGTAATCATAAAATAAAATACAAAGAAATGTATTTCTGTTGCGGCTGCGGCTATTTGCACTAAGTGCAAATAGCAATAGATGCTATTTACACCAAGTGTAAATAGCAACTACATTCTATTTACACTAAGTGAAAATAGTATATTTTCTTAGCGAAAATTGCTATTTACACTAAGTGCAAATAGCGATAGATGCTATTTACACCAAGTGCAAATAATGATAGATGCTATTTACACCAAGTGTAAATAGCAACTAGATTCTATTTACACTAAGTGAAAACATTTTCTTAGCGATAGATGATATTTACACTAAGTGCAAATAGCTGTAGATGCTCTTTACTAAGTGAAATAGCATACTAAGTGAAAATAGTGATATATTCTATTTACACCATGTAAAAGTAGCAGTTCTTTGCAATATGTGTAAATAGTAATTACATGTAATTTATACTTTATTTTGACAGATACATACTATTTGCTCCTCAGTATTTTTGTACATTAACAGGATGCAATAATAACATAGAGTGTAAATAATTATATTTATTAAAATTACTAAATGGATGCCGCCTTATTGGGACAATAAAAGCCCTCCATACATCTACCCCTAACCCTACCCAATAAATACTTTCATTATTATTAAACATTTCATTAGGCACTTTATTTCCACTTTTAGAACATTTTCTTAATTTTTATTGAAAGTAAATGCCTTTCGGATGTGATATGTGATGGGAAAAGGGAGAAGAGCGAGCTCGGCAAAAGGCGGATTCGAACCCGGGTCGATCGCGTCAAAACCTAGATCCTTGAGCCTTACACTTTACTATCTACACCACTGAAGACATTGAAACATGCATGTCTTTTTTTAATCTTGTTTGGCCCAACCAAAATAGCACTTGCCAACAAGGCACGCTATTTGCACTTGGTGTAAATAGACACTCCATTCTGTTGCTGGTACAGTATAAGCCTAATGAAATTAGGGTCTATTTATTATGGTCTTGAACATCTTATATTCAAATCTAAATCATATTTGGTTTGGGACTGCTGATCCCTGCATTTATCCACTAATCTACAAAACCCCATGAACAACAGTGGCAGATGTAGGGATAAAGATATCAAATTAAATATGTCAGCGCATTTGAATACTTGAAACGGCCAGCAAGAATGACTGTTCACTCAAATCATTGTTTAATGAGTAAAACACAACTCATTTTATTCAATCAATCAATCAATCAATCAATCAATAAATAAATAATAAAAAATGGCCACTGAATTTGCTACTGAAATTTAGCTTGATATTGAAGATATTTTTTTTGGATGTATTTTCAAATAAATTCATCACATAGACTGTTCATCATTTAAAATGATTTATGCATTAATTAATATTAATGAGCTAAGTATTAGCAATTTCTGGCTGTCTGTGTACTTACACTTCTGTTTAAAAGTTTGGGGTCAGTAAAGAAATGAATACTTTTATAAGGCAATGACACATTAAACTGATCAAAAGTGACAGTAAACATTTATAATGTCAGATAAATACTGGTCTTTTGAACTTTCTATTCATTATATAATTCTGAAAAAAATATGTATTATGGTTTCCACAATAATATTAAGCACCACTTTGATAATAACAAGAAATGTTCATAAGCACCAAATCATCATATTAGAATGATTTCTGCTTTTGCTTTACCATCGCAGGAATAAATTGCATTTTAAAATATATTAAAGAGGAAAAAAGCTATTTTAAACTGTAATAATATTTCACAATATATTTGATCATGCAGTCTTGGTAAGCAAAAGGCTTCTTTTAAAAACACTTTAAAAAATATTACGACTCCAAACTGAATAAATAAAAGTTTTAAAAAGGTTTTTTTTTTTTTTTTTTTTTTAGTGATGCTAATGGTACTATGTCTCTTTGTTCTGCTGTACCTTCATTATGCCGTTCCAGTTATCACCAGTGGAGACCTGAAAAAGGGTGAGGAACGCCATGCCGAAGTTCTCAAAGGTGGCGTGACGACTCATGCCCTCACACGGGTAGTCCTCGTTGCACACTGAAGGGAACAGATAGAGACGTAGAGAGAGTTTGTATTGTTAAAATACTATTGTGAATGTTTGTTTTCACCTAAAATCTTTGTCTCAATGTTACCTATGCAGTCAGAAAGGGAGAGGAAAGAAAATATGCATCAAAAGAAATTAAAGAGGAGTAGTATGTGTTTACCCAGCTCTCCAAACAATTCCACCCCCAGTGCAGCATAAATGAAGAACAGCAGCATGAAGAGGAGGCCAAGGTTCCCCACCTGAAACACACAAATCAAGACTGAAACCAGCACATATGCTCTCATCCTTGACACAATATACAGACAAGCACACCGTATTACATTTACACTGAATCATTCAGCAGATGACTTTTATCCAAAGCAAACAACAATTATCATACAAAAGCCAAGAGAAGTACCACAATCTGGATTAAGCTAAAGTAGAACAAAAATTAGTGCACAAAAGTCTGTAGTTTTGCACTAAATCTCTCTTATAGCTAAACAGAGCTGCCCTGTATTCACGACAAAATTCATTTTTATTATTTTTTTATAGTTTAAAGAGGATGAATTACAATTCCAAATAAAACACCTTCTAAAACACCTTCCCACAGTGCCTTAAAAAAGGCATTTTCCCCATATTTTATGTTTTAAACCTTACTAAATGTTGCTATATTTATGCTTAAAGCTAAAACAAAATATTTACCCAAATATTGTACCAAAAATAAATTTAATTCAAGACATACTCTCTCATTATTTATGCAATTTTGCTTCTTAAGTAAATATATATGATGTTATAAGAATGTTCATATATTTTGGCTTGGGAAAAAATGATTAGGAAAACGATTTTTGCAATGTTTCTAAGACAAAAAAATTACCCTGAGGTTTAGTACAGATTGAAGAAGTGTCTGGAACAGACATAACAATAACAAAAAGCAATGTAATGTACATTTTAATATCTCTGCCCATGCAATTTGAGTCTCTCTGTAGTCATAGTCATGCTGTACCTGTTTCCCTGCAGCAAAATTGAGCAGAACAAATTTGTGATTTAACAAAAAGCTCATAAATGATGGATGGTACCAGTGGTCATGTCGGAGGTACAGCTCTGGGAAAATAATTTACCCAAGCCTGTCAAGAATATTAGCATATGAGTTTGGGGTGTGTCCACTGTTGCACAGGGAGCTCAAAACAAAAACAAAGAGATGAGACAAAACCAAAGGTGATAAAGAATATGGCACATGCGCTAACAGCTAGCCTAAAAAGCTGGTAATTATGAAAACAGTGTGAGAGAGCTATAAACATGTAAAATGGTGAATAAAACAATCATCTTAGATCACATTATTGTAATTTCTATAGTTACACGATGTGGTTGGCTGTGTGGTTTTATGTGGCGTGTCAGCGGGTATGATGAAACAACAGCTGAGCTTTATTACCATTTAATGCTAAGTAATGGCCTATCAAACCTACAAACCAATGCTACAAAATGACAAAGTAATTTTGGCTTCAAGATGTCAAGGGAAACATTATGACTTAACAGAATCAGGATGTGTGCACAATAGCTGTAATACTGCTTCATTCTTCTGTTTGTTCCTAAAGTGAGCATCTCTGGCTGTGTTTCAATCTGGAATGAGCCTATGATGGCCAAACATGTAGTCTAGGCACAGTAGGCATCTCACTAGGTTTTTCACTATGAAGCACAAAATATTGGTTAGGCAGAATAGAAACAAGCACTGGTTTCACACAGATGGTAAATCCACACCATTTGATATACAGTATATCATGGTACTAAATGATTACTATATTCATGCACCATAGGTACTCCAAGGTGCTTCAAAGAATACAACGGTAATACGTCCAAAAAAACATGGTATCATTCAGTTACTGTTAGAATTTTATTCAGCAAGGATGCATTCAATTGATCAAGTCACAGTAAAGACATTTATAATGTTACAAAAGTTTTCTATTTCAAATAAATGCTGTTTTTTGTACTTTCTATTAAATCAAAGAATCCCGAAAATTCCCTTTCATGCAGTGTGTAATATAGCTGTTTGTGAATGTAAACGTTCTGCAAAGTTGTAAAGTCGAAAGTGCACGATAAATAAATTGTCTCCCAAAGGAAAGAATCGACTCTGAATCGCCTATACGAGTTGTTTTTGTTTCGAATCTTTTTGCGTGACAGTTCTACGTCACTAGAAAAGACATTAGCATAATGCCTGTCCATGTTGTACGTTGTCCGCCCTCGAACAACTTGACATGCCCACAAACAAGTCATTTTACTTACGACTGCTTCTCAAATCTTGGAGTTCAACACAGGATTCGCAAAACGCTTGCTCTTGAAAGATGGGTCAGTACCCAGTTTATTTGGACGAGCTTGCTCCTCAGAATCACAACCTGTAAGTATGATTCATTATTGATGTATATATTTTCTACTGTGTAGTTTTGAGTTTTATATTGTGTAGGTCTCTGGCTAACCGGATAACTCACGTTATTACCGTCTTACTGAAATACTTCTGCTAATCAGCTGTGTGCCACTATTACCTAAAACTGTGTCTATTAATGCAGATTGTCTGTCGTTCTTACTACTTTGAGTAAAGATAAAGGATGGAGCGAGATTTGTTTAGCAAACTTTAATGTTACATCAGCCATTCACGTTAGTGCTGGGCTAACATATGTACTGTTGTTGATAATAGTTAATACAGTTCCCGCATGTGCACCGAAATAAATTAGAAATACACACGGGCTTGTTGATGGACATACTCTTGTTAATGCTGATGGTGAGGAATGGTACAGTTGCAGCATCTCATAATGTACCTCAAAATGAGTAGTGTATCACTGAGAAACGTCCTGCTCAAGTCGTCCTAGCGATGGATCACAACACACTGGGCCGTCTGGCCAATCAGAGCAGAGCAGGCTCGTGGAAAGGAGGGATTTAGAGAGACTGATTCATCCAACGAGTCGTTTGAGAATCATTGAACACTGTGGTGATGTGTAATGTATATTATGAGAAAATGAAAGTGTTTTTTGACCTTTGATGCATGTAAACCTGTGGTAGGAGACCTCCAAAACTAAATTAGGAAACTTTAAAACAGCATAATAGGGGCACTTTAAGCAGCACAACTTTTTTCAATATTGATAATAATAAGAAATGTTTATTGAGCACCAAATCATCATATTAGAATGATTTCTGAAGAATCATGTGACACTGAAGACTGGAGTAAGTCAGCCTTGCCATCACAGCTAAATGATAAAACTTTTCAATAATTTTAAATTATAATAATATTTCACAATTTGTTTTATTGTTTTACTGTATTGTATGTTTGATCAAATAAATGCAGCCTTGGTGAGCAAAAGAGACTTCAATAAAAAAATCATTAAAAAAATCTTACCGACCTCTTTTTAACTGGCTTAAAGGGATAGCTCACCCAAAAATGAAAATTCTGTCATTAATTACTCACCCTCAAGACCTTCGTTCATCTTCGGAACACAAATTAAGATATTTTTGATGAAATCCGAGAGCTTTCTGTTGCTGTTGACGTAGTGTAAACAGTGCAACACTTCCAAGTTCGATGGCAGAACGGCGGCTCACCATTGGCCGACGCTGTTCACGTGAGCACCACGATACATGCGTGTGATGCTGACGCAGGAGCTTGCCAATGGTATTTTAATGATGTCTTTACTACCTTTCTGGGCCTTGAAAGTGGTAATTAAATAGCTGTCTATGAGGGGTCAGAAAGCTTGCAGATTTCATCAAAAATATCTTAATTTGTGTTCCGAAGATGAAAGAAGGTCTTACAGGTTTGGAACGACATAAGGGTGAGTAATTAATGACAGAAACTTCCTTTTTTGGTGAACTAACCCTTTAAGGTATGTCTACTGCAAAACTAAATCAATACGAGGACCATAATAAGGTTAAATGGTATAGGCTAAATTAGAGTCAATTTGAAGCCTATGGGGAATGAGCAGTATCTCTAAGAGAGTTGTAAAGGAAATGCACAGGAGTTTCTGGAAGGATGTACTAAATAAGAACTGTGTGTGGTAGGACTGTATGCCTGAGTGGCTCTTTAATCAGCTGCAGCGTTAATTACCGCGCAGATGCCATGGGGATAAGACATTGGGCCCAGCAGTAATGAACAAGGGATCGATATCCACAGAGGAGAGACACTTTACTCCACCCTGACGATGTCTAGCTAGCAGTTCTCTACTGAAGCAGTTACCACTCTGTGACCACTTAGACGACAACAACACCCTTTAATTATAAAAGAGTTCTTATTACTTTATGGAGTTTGTGTGAACTACTTTCTTTTCATATTACTTTCTTTAAAACTCGCGTCTTTTAAATTTTCCTCAAACTCATTTATGCTCTATGGGAGATGGATCTTTCTATACAGAGTCTCAACTTTTATTTGACTCATTCCTTTTTCATATCTCTTTTTTATGTGATTTTATGTTGTACTTTAAAGTTGTGAAATAAAAGTTTGTTATTAATGTATTATAGTTGAAAAAGCTATGAACAAGATGAGTGTGTGTGTGTGTGTATGTATGCAAAAGCATGTACTTTATTCTTGGTTTCAGGTTATTATCCGCCCTGAGCGAGTTTGTGGTTCCTATGAGTCACCAGTTTTCATGAGCCAATGAGCAGCCTGTTCATGTTGTCAACACAGCTTGGATAACTTCCACTTCTCATAACAAAATGTGACTGAAAGGGGGTGGGGTAATAATGCGATGCTTCATCAGGGGGTATCATCACCTGTGGCAAGGCTTGGACTACCGTATCCAGCAGCGCTCTCATCCCCGTGGCCATCTTTAACAGCTTTAACACTGTCAGAGAGAGAGAGAGAGAAAGAGAGTTACAGAGAGTTCAACAAGGCAGCTCAGTGTGTGTGCATGTCTACAAGGCTTTGATCATTTCAGAAGAAGAAAAACAAAAAGGCTGATAATGGACAAGGATCTCCCCCCCCACCTTGGTTTAATTTCAGCCTAAACGGCTAATGAGGAGAGAAGGAAAAGGTCAGGGCTAAAATTAAACCCTCACACTGCCACCCTCTCCCTGTACAGAGTGATGGCACTGACTCAGTGATGGCTGTGGACAACAGCAGGATTAAATACCAGATTAAACTCTAGACAAACAGATCAATCCTCAATAATACAGCATCACTGACCTGTGCAAAATACCATTTTGGTATGATTGAGTCGATATTTTTAAGGCTCGTATTGGGTAATGAGGCAAACGTAAGACTCATCGGCTATTAAGGGCTTATCAACACATGGGCCACTGATCAGGTATTAGAGGGAAATGGGGAGGAGAAAACAACAGATTTGAGGAGACAAATAGAATTTGGCACTGGAGATAAGCAATTAAACAACATTTCGTAACAATATTCTGTACATGAAGTGAGTTCATTTGTGTTTCAGGCTGGCTGGCTGATTAAAAGATTAAATGGCGCTCTGAGAAGGGAAATAAAGCAATTTGTTCTGATCTGGAGAACAATGCAGACAAAATAAATATATTTTTGCCATTTATTAAGATAAAAGATTAAAATAAGATTAACGGACATGATAAAACACATTGGTGCTCATGTATTGGTGCACAAGTTCACCAATCACCATCATTTCCTGTTCCCTTACTACTTGCCACTCAATAAAAGCGATAAAGGGCTAAAAATAAATTAAAGACCGATAAAAGTCAGGAGAATAATGGCTGTGGTATGTGACAATAAGCACTTGTGGAGATTACGCTGGAATGAATGTGTGGCAGGGGCAATTCTAGGATTTCAGTCTTATCTGAACACGAGCTGATGTGGATTAGAGGAATATTTCTTGCTTTAAGAGCAAGAGGTTCTGAGTTTACACTTGCACCACTGATATTTAAACAAAATCATATATATATTCATATTTATTTCATATTTTAAGTACAGGCTATATAAAGGAAAAAACTAGAGTTGGACCTTCATGATGATTGGTCAACCATCATGACCCATCCTTGCTGGTAAGGGAATTCAGAGTGGAAGAAAAAGCTTATGTATTCAGCAAGCATGAGGAAAGATCACATAAATCACAGATTTTAAGGGGTCTAAGAGTTTAATGACATTTATAAGGGGGCTGAAATGTCTATCAGCAACTATGATGAGTGGTGTTAGCCAGTGGTCAGCGTCTGTGTTTGCGTGACTAACCACGTGCGATGCGTAGGACCCTCATAATGCGTATGATGGTGGGGTTGATGGGCAGAGCTGCACTGATCTCGATCTCCTCCAGCGTGATGCCCATGACTGACAGCAGCACTATAGCCAAATCCAGCTGGTTCCACCTGCACACATACACAGGGGACAGATTTGCTTAGTTATGCAAAAACTCAACTTTCATGCACTCTGAATCCAACCTTTCTCTCTAGTTTCATTTCGCTCTGGTCATTTATTCCTCCAGAGAAAGAAATTAACATTTGAAGATCGGTCTGGTCAAACAGTTGGCTTGGGACCTGAATTGTTGCTGGGGACCACTTAATAACTCCCAATTAGGGAGAATTAAGGACCCACTCCACCATAGGTGACCTCATTCGCTAATGCAGCATGAGGGACGGCTCATTTTTACACTACAGCACAAATCACAGTCGCCCACATCTGCGGTGCTGGAACCAGCCGTGGCACACCTGTCTGCACACACACCTCTGCCATCCAGCTCGTAATTGTGACCTAGTTAAGAGGCACGGAGAGCCAAGACAATAAATAATGGCTTGTTGAAAGCTTTCTGGTGTCAGACCCAAATAGGCGTGAATAAAAAAGACAAAGTGTATTGCAGCGTGAGCCTGTTTTTTACTCTTTTAAATGGGTCAATACCATATATTCTAATAAAGCTACAAAATGCCAAGATGTTTACACCCTGCGCTTTCTCGATGCACCTCAATCCATGTCAGTATTCGTTTATGACAAGCTAGAGGAACCGCTCTTGTAGTCCACCTGATGATAAATAGGAGTTCTATTAGGTAAACAAACACAGGAGAGAGATTTCATTAAACCCTCGAGACGAATAACCATGTTCACTCTTGCTCTCACTGTAGTCAGGTGCGCTTTGTTCTATTAACACCACGCAGGGCTATCTCATTTCTATCTGCGTCATAAATGAACAGCAGAAGCAACATTTTGCCAATAACACATCCTCCAGTGACTCCAGTCAACAAACTAAGAGGATTCGGTCAGGTGGAATCGACATCTAATGAATTAATTAAATCAATTAGCGATCGTAGGAGAAAAAATGTGAGGAGATGAAAGGTGAGGATGGAATGAACTGAATACCTGTCTTTGAAGAAACGTCGGAAGCCAAATGCGATGAGCTTCAGGACAGCCTCCAGCACAAAGGTGCTGGTGAAGAAATAATTACAGTACTTGAGTGTGATCTCCAGAGACTGGGGGGAAGGAAACATACAGACGGAGAGGAAGCCAGAGAGACAGAGGAAGAGAACAAGAGAGGTGTGAATGATTAAAAGACTTTCGCCTCAGGTTCATAAAGTCAGTTGTACCAGTCATTTTTACATTAGCTATATAACATTATCATGTATTCTATGAATGTTCGTGTAAAGCCCAATAAATAGAAAAAAGTCACATGCATTTATGCAATGGTACTGTATGTGTTTAAGAGCTGAATTTTTCTCAAATTTATGGACTTCCAGGGTGTCCATCTCAAATCCTCAAGGGGACTGTGGGAAATTTCTGAATTGTGAACAAAAATGTCTCACTGAAAACAATAACAATACCAAAGGCAAGTGACATACAGCACTGTAAAGCCAAATCAGCAATGATGGCTATAATGATAAATATACAATATAAAGTATTAGAAAAATTATTTAGAGGATGAGGCCTGCGTTTTATCTTACACGAGGCTGGCTGTAGTGCTCCAGTGACATAGTCACAACATTCACACAGATGATGAAGGTGATGAAGATGTCCAGGTAGTGACTGGTGCACAGAGTGTGGATCATCAGTCGCACATGACTGTAACTGGCATAATAGGGCAACTTCTGGGCCTCTGAGAGAAATGAGTAGATTTGATAGAATGATCAGTTTAAAATCAGTAAGCACAATTTTTCAAATATTTAAAGTTGAAGTGTATATATTGAACAAATGGAATTCAAACAAGTTTCATTAACACTCTTTCGTCTGCCATTGGCTGGTCAAAAACATATAGTCGCGCCCCCAAACTTATACCATTGGTTAAGATGAATGCTGTTGTGCTGCTCAAACAAAGAGAAATTATTTGATAGCGCTACAGAGCCACAGTGCTTACACTTTTCTGAAAATCAACCGACTAATGGATTAATTTTAGTTCCCTTTCAGTCGGTCACGTTCGACGTACGTCGGAACTGACCGACGAATTGGGGATCATTTTCAGAGACCAATCTACTTCGAGTGTATAAAAACGAGCCAATAACGTTGGCATGCGGTCCACGCACCATAAAATACGGAAGTGGAATACCGCATCCTCGCTTTCAACTTCGGAGCCGAACGGTTTGCAGTTCAAGCTGTTGCTGTTTCTACGAAGAGTGTTTTGTTACGAGCCTTTGAGGAAGATCGCTCTCTTACCTGGTGCTGGCGTGATTCAGCGAGTGGCCGCTGCAGCGTGCACTGTTCCTGTGTTGGTTGGCTGGGCATTTCCGTTTGTTGAGTGCTCACACGCGGGCTTGCATTATCGGACCGCTGTGAGCCGCGGCCATCTCCCTGAGTGCCTCAGCACTCCTAAAAGAGCATTTCCCTTCCTAAAAGAGCAACACGGTTTGACCCTGCGTCTTTTTCAAGATGTCATTCAAACCGTGTGTTTCTGGATGCCGTCGTTTTCGTCCCCAGTTGACGGTCATGATCGCTGTCTCACGTGTTTGGGCGTTCAGCATGCTGAGGCGGCATTCGTGAATGACTCATGTTCCCACTGCGGGAACATGACCATCGCAGTTCTACGGTCTAGGCTCGAATACCTCAGAAGGGGTGGAGTCCCACTGCGCATCCCCCGATCTAGTGGTCCTCCCGCTGCAAAGCAGAGGGCTGCTACTTTGGCTGATGCCTTTGGTGGAGACCTGAGGGTGACTGTGAGGGCTTCCCCGACGGGCCAACAAGCCCCTTGGGCCCCTTGCCCCTCCGCTGCGCCGGTGGAGCTTCCGGAAGAGCGGCCTGGTCCTTCCCATGGGGGGACAGCCGTCTCTTTCGGGGCTCCGGCTGAGGATATGATCTCGATAGCTGCAGGCTGAGGATATGATCTCGATAGCTGCATCGGAGGACGAGCTAATGGGCTCTGGAGATGAGGATTCGGCTGCGTTGCCCCCTTCGGGTGTGGTAGCGTTGTCCGAGTCAGATCCAGAACTTACAGCTATGCTTTCCCGGGCCGCCGCGAGTGTTGGGCCTGAGTGGAACCCTCCACCGTGTCCTGAACCCTTGCGACTGGACGATTCTCAGCGCCCCGCCCCGGTACCATTCTTTCCGGAAGTGCATCAGGAGCTCATGAATTTGTGGACGGCGCCCTATAGCGCCAGAAACCGATCTAGTGACTCCGTCCTCACTACCCTCGATGGTGGCACGGCTAAGGGGTACGTGGGGATTCCCCCAGTCGAGCGGTCTGTGGCGATGCAACTGTGTCCCAGGGCTGCTGCGGACTGGTGGGCTAACCCACGTCTCCCCTCCCAGGCGCGTAAGTTCTCTTCCAACCTAACGGGCAAGGCTTACACAGCCTGCAGGGAAGCCGTGTCATCTCTGCATGCCATGGCGCTCCTGCAGGTCTACCAGGCCAAAGCACTAAAGGATCTGCACGACGGTAGTTCCGACCCAGGCGTTATGCAGGAACTGCGGACAGCGACGGACCTCGCCCTCCGGGCGACGAAATTCACTGCACGCTCCCTGGGTCGGGCGATGTCCACTCTGGTGGTCCAGGAGCGCTACCTGTGGCTGAACCTGGCAGACATGCGCGAGTCCGACAAGGTTCGGTTCTTCGACGCCCCTGTCTGCCAGGTCGGCCTCTTCGGCGACGCCATCGAGAGCTTCGCCCAGCAGTTCTCGGTGGTCCAGAAGCAGACGGAGGCGATCAAAAATATCCTGCCCCGGCGACCAGCTGCTACCTCCACCCCGTCGCCGGCTGCAGCGCCTCCGCCTGCTCGTCGCCGAGGGCGTCCCCCTGCGTCTGCCTCCGCCCCTGCCAAGCCCAAGCAGCAGCCTCCATCCGCCGGATGCAAGGGTGCCGCCCAACCCGCTCAGGGTCCCGCGAAGTCGGCCGGTAAACGGAAGGGTAAGTGGCCCTGAGACGGGCAGCCCATGGATGGACAGCCCACTCTGCCGCTGGCTCTTCAGAGTGCAGCGGTACCCACATTGTCAATAAAAGAGCATTTTCCGTTGTCCCTGGGCCCCAAGAGGGCCAAGCCGGCTGTGTGCGATGCCCCCGGGCCTTGCCACTCCTGGCTCCCCCTCTTTTCGCCAGGGGGCGGTGTGAGGCTAGAGGACGCCCCCAGGCCTTCTCTCCCACACACTGCCCCACCCTGGAACGGTCAGACAACACTCCGGGTCGCCTCCGGGCTGTCTGGGTCGGGTCTGAGCGTTCCGCCTCGCTGCCCCACCCCGGGTACGTCTGTGGTGCCGTTGGTCCTGCTTGCACGGTCTCTGGGGGCCTGGCTAGCGCTCCCCAGGCCGTCTCGCTGGCTCATCCGTACTATCAGACTCGGCTACGCTACAGGGGCATCCTCTTCACCTTCGTGCGGAGCAGTGATGCCCACGTCTTGCGGTCAGAGATCGATGTCCTACTGGCGAAGGACGCGGTCGAGCCGGTTCCTCCAGCAGATATGAGGTCAGGGTTCTACAGCCCCTAATTCATTGTACCCAAGAAAGGGGGTGGGTTACGACCAATCTTGGACCTGCGTGTCCTGAATCGGGCCCTGCACAAGCTTTCGTTCAGGATGTTAACGCAGAAACGCATTTTCGAATGCATCCGTCCCCGAGATTGGTTTGCAGCGATCGACCTGAAGGACGCGTACTTTCATGTCTCTATCCTTCCTCGACACAGACCGTTCCTACGCTTTGCGTTCGAGGGGAGGGCATATCAGTACAAAGTCTTGCCCTTCGGGCTGTCCCTGTCACCTCGCGTCTTCACGAAAGTCGCAGAGGCAGCCATTGTTCCGCTCAGAGAACACGGCGTTCGCATCCGCAACTATCTCGATGACTGGCTTATACTCGCCCAGTCTCGGGAACAGTTGTGCCAACACAGGGACCTGGTGCTCCATCACCTCAGCCTGTTGGGCCTTCGGGTCAACCGAGAGAAGAGCAAACTCTGTCCCACACAGAGGATCTCTTATCTCGGCATGGAGCTGGACTCGGTCAACCAGACTGCGCGCCTCACAGAGGAGCGAGTCCGGTCAATGTTGAACTGCTTGAATACGTTCAAAGGCAGGACGGCGGTCCCACTGAAATATTTTCAGAGGCTCCTGGGGCATATGGCATCTGCAGCCGCGGTAACGCCGCTCGGATTGCTTCATATGAGACCGCTTCAGCACTGGCTTCATGGCCGGGTCCCGAGATGGGCGTGGCAGAGCGGCAAGTACCGGGTCAGACCCTTCATTTCTACGAGCGGGAGTGCCCTTAGAACAAGTGTCCAGGCATGCTGTGGTCTTCACGGATGCCTCATCCACCGGCTGGGGGGCCACGTACAACGGGCATGCAGTCTCGGGTCTGTGGACGGGGCCCCAGCTGCATTGGCATATCAATTGCCTGGAGTTGCTAGCAGTACGCCTTGCCCTAAGCCGCCTCAAAAAGCCGCTTCAGAGCAAGCACGTACTGGTCCGTACGGACAGCACTGTGGCCGTTGCGTACATCAACCGCCAGGGTGGTCTACGCTCCCGTCGCATGATGCAACTCGTCCGCCATCTCCTCTTGTGGAGTCAGAACCATCTGAGGTTGCTTTGGGCCATTCACATCCCTGGTGCGCTGAACCAGACAGCCGACGAGCTCTCTCGTCAGTCGACACCTCCGGGAGAGTGGCGACTCCACCCCCGGACCGTCCAGCTGATATGGGATCTTTTCAGAGCCGCGCAGGTAGACCTGTTCGCCTCTCCGGACTCGACCCATTGCCAGTTGTACTATTCCCTGACTGGGGGCACCCTCGGCACGGATGCACTGGCGCACAGCTGGACCTGGGACCTACGCAAATATGCGTTTCCCCCAGTGAGCCTTCTCGCACAGACTCTGTGCAAGGTCAGGGAGGACGAGGAGCAGGTCTTGCTAGTTGCGCCTTACTGGCCCAACCGGACCTGGTTCCCCGAACTCACACTCCTCTCGACAGCCTCTCCCTGGCCGATTCCCCTGAGGAAGGACCTGCTTTCTCAGGGACGGGGCACTCTATGGCACCCACGTCCAGACCTCTGGAAACTCCATGTCTGGTCCCTGGATGGGACGTGGAGGTTCTAGGTGGCCTGCCACAAGCGGTGGCAGACACCATCGCTTCTGCTAGAGCCCCCTCTACGAGGCGCCTCTATGCCCTGAAGTGGAACCTGTTCGTTGAGTGGTGCTCTTCCCGCCGGGAAGACCCCCAAAGGTGTTCGGTTAGCGTCGTGCTTTCTTTCCTGCAAGATGGGCTGGAGCGAAGGCTGTCTCCCTCCACCCTCAAAGGCTCCAACGTCGCAGCAATAGCGGCGTATCACGACGCAGTTGAAGGTAAGTCCTTAGGGAAGCACGACCTAATCGTCAGGTTCCTCAGAGGTGCGAGGAGGCTAAATCCTCCTCGTCCACACTCGATACCCTCTTGGGATTTAACTCTGGTGCTCAGAGCACTTCAGATCCCTCCCTTTGAGCCTTTGCAGTCTGTAGAGTTAAAAATTCTGTCCATAAAGACAGTACTCCTGACTGCATTGGCCTCCATCAAGAGGGTAGGAGACCTGCACGCACTTTCGGTCAACGAATCGTGTCTAGAGTTCGGATACGTGCCCAAGGTTCCCACCACTCCCTTCCGGGACCAGGTGGTGAACCTGCAAGCGCTGCCCTCGGAGGAGGCAGACCCAGCCCTGGCTTTGTTATGTCCCGTCCGCGCTCTTCGCGCTTACGTTGACCGGACTCAAAGCTTTAGGACTTCAGAGCAGCTCTTCGTCTGTTACAGAGGCCAGCAGAAGGGAAAGGCTGTCTCCAAGCAGAGGTTAGCCCACTGGATAGTGGATGCTATCGTCTTAGCGTACCAATTGCAAGTCGTGCCTTGCCCGTTCGGGTTGCGAGCACACTCAACCAGTTTGCAACGCCACTCCCGCCCGCTGGGCCGGATACTATTGTCTCCAGTTGTGTTCCCCAGAAATGGCTAACCCTGTCGAGTTCCTCCGTCACCCCTGCGGTGTCAGACGTTGCGGTCGTCTGACGCCAGGCCTGCACCCGTATGCTTGTGGAACGTGTGTGTAGGCTGGGTTCCATATGTAGCGGCCCCTCTGCGACCCCATATGTGTATTCTCCACGGTACCCGCTACCCTACTCGGCTAGCCCCGTGTCTTTCCCTTGACAGAGCTCGCTCTGTCGTCTCTGGTGGTGTTCTTTCCCCCCGGGACCAGGTTGGATCCACCCCGGAGACTGCCATATGTTGCACTACCCTGCTAGGTTAGTCCTTATGAGTATTCCACCTCTCCTCCCCTGGAGGACGTGTCTCCGCAGCGTTCCATCTTCCTGAGACAGGCACGCTTTCCCAGCGTTATCCAATAGTCACACTGAGTGGGTCTTGCAGAAACAGCAGTGACGGACCTCCCTGACTCCTGCTCCAACCTAGGAGCACTCCAGTGAGCTCAAGCAGGGCGCTGGAAGGGCCAGCCTCCCTGGCGTGTTGGTAGGGATCCCCAATTCGTCGGTCAGTTCCGACGTACATCGAACATGACCGACTGAAAGGGAACGTCTCGGTTACGTATGTAACCCTCATTCCCTGAAGGAGGGAACGGATGTCCCGTTGCCAGGTGCTGTGGGCTGAAGGGCCGAGTCACTTTTTCGGGTCCTCAGTTGGAAAAGCGAGGATGCGGTATTCCACTTCCGTATTTATACCCGAGCTGCGGGGCGGTGCGTGGACCGCATGCCAACGTTATTGGCTCGTTTTTATACACTCGAAGTAGATTGGTCTCTGAAAATGATCCCCAATTCGTCGGTCAGTTCCGACGTACGTCTGCGTTCCTTCCTTCAGGGAACGAGATGTTATGTCTGCACATTAAATTGGGGCAGGAGAATATTTGACCAATATAATAACCAAAAGTTTGTATGTGTGATGAAAAGGCTACTCTCTGGTCTGTAAACTAGATTTGTTTTCAGAGGAAAGATGCATCACAGAACACACCTGTGCGGTCTCTCCATCTGGCTAACGCTATTATGAGATGTCTGGAGAATTAAACTGGTTGTTCAGCATTAGTGTGCAAATCAAATCATCTCTTTTCATTTACATCCTTCCCCTCCCTCCTTCTTTCCTTTATGGATTTCATCCCCCTGTCTATGGAGCCCGTATGGCCAGTAGGGCTGTAGCCAAACATACTTCAACATACTTCAGCATGTCTAATATCAGTAATTGTATTATTTTTATTATTTATATATAGTTTTCCCCAAACTGAAGACAATTTTACACTGAACAAGAGGTTATTATTATTCCATTATCGACCCATTCAAAACATTTAGCCTCTCTTTTTCTCTTCCTTACTCCGTCTCTTTTTCTCCATGCGTCTCTGTCTCTTCTCCTCTCTCCTCTTGGCCTCTTCCACCTCCTGGTGCTGTCGGCACTTATGGAAGTTCTCCACCACTACTCCAACAAACATGTTCAGCACGAAGAAACTGACAATCAGGAGGAAGGAGATGAAGTACAGCAGCATCCAGGGGTTGTTATTGGTTATGGGCTATTAAATGAAGAGACAGAAAGAACGGTTGATGAAAGCGTTAGGAAAACCAGACATAAACTGAATGCCGCTTGCCTTCTAGGTGGTTGCTAGGGTGTTGCTGTGGTGTTAAGGGTGGTCACGAGAGTGTTATGCTTTTGCTATGGTGTTGAAGTTGGTTGCTAGAATGCTGCTAGGCATTTGCTGTGGTGTTCAGTGTGGTTGCGTCTCACTAGGGTGTTGCTAGGCATTTGCTATGGTGTTCTTTGTGGTTGCTGCTAAGGATGTTCACCTGTCATCTGCCAGGTTAAAATTGTAAAGCCATTTTTTAACACAAATATAAGCCCACCTGTACACTTAATACGTCACATTATTTAAGGTATCATTAATTTTTGTAGCACAAACCGGTCAGGATGGGTTATTCATCAAGTTTTGACCAGAACAATGACGACAATGCTTTTCTTCACAAGTACCACAAAAAACAACACAAGAAACTGGCCAGAACAGAGATCTGCCTAAAATTTAATACAAGAAGATAATCAACACAGCCTTGAGTAAAAATCAACATGCAGACACTCATAAGCTTGAAGGAAATTGGTAAAATTATGGTAAAGTGAATTTAGGTGCAGCTTTACTTGGTTGCTTAGCAGCAGCGTAGAGCGAAACAAAGACGCCAAAATCTAAATTGGCTCATTCTAAAACATGGGATGAGAAAGCACACAGTACTCTGCACATTTCCATCTGCTTCCACACATAGATTACATCTTGCAGTGGACTCTGGTGTGACAGAGATGATGCAGTGGGGAAATTACTCATGCCATTTAATCCATGAGTTTCCCTGTGTTTGACTACCTAGAGATGTTGGGCTCTTCTAGTGGGAGAGGGTCTGGCTGCAGGCCTACACGTAATCATTATGTGCTGGTCCCTAAATGATGCAAGCTCACTGCTTTTTGAATCGAGGACTCTTGAAAATCATTGCTTTTCAGCTTCAGAGCCAAAAGCCTGTTAGTATTCATGAAGCTGATTGTGTGTATTCAGGATTGAATATTCACTGTTGAGCGCTTATTCCTTAAAGCTCTTTATTTTAGTTAAAAGAAAATGAATTTTGTTTGGTTCAGAGATCTTTTAACACTTAATAAGTATGAAAATGCCTAATTCTGAAAATAAACAAAATTTTATACAAAGTTGTTAAAGCTTACTTGCATTATATTAGCTATAGAATATATTTTTTTTGTCCAATGAGGGTGCACCAGGCTACTGCAAAAAACTGTATGTCGAACATCACATGAACAAAAAGGAAAACAGGTCTCATCGTATCCGCTTGTTGGAGAAAGTGTTGACGCCGATATTTATGGACTAGCTAACCTAGCTAGATTGGTACTTTGTATTTATATTTAGCTTTAATTTACTTTTATTTCAGTTTTTATTTTATTTTATTATTTAAAAATTAATACAATTGATCAATTATCTACAATTATTTATTACAATTATTATTATCTACAACTATTATTATCATTGTGAGTGAAATAGTGTATATTTATAGTATATTTTATTTTTTTCTGCTTAACTAAAATCTGACGACTCTCTTAAAATCATTGACTTGTGTATTTTATAAGCTCTGTGTGATTACATTTGTGTTACTTTTAAAAAGTCTGTATAAATGTGCCTGTTTTGGGTTAATATTGCCCACAAACCCTATACGAGAGGGCTGGCTGTGAAGGTTCACTGTGATATCAATATACAAATGCATTACAAAGCCCATACGACATTGAAAGACCACCATTTGCATTCGGCCAGTTAGTATTATCAGGATGGCAGGATGGGAACATCAGTGAACATGTTACATGGGAACATTACCTGCTGGTCCACTGCCACTGCATCCAGACCATGATACATGATATTGACCCAGCCGTCCTTCGATGCCAGCACAAACAGGGACATCAGAGCCTGTCAAAACATAAACACACATTCATATGAGCACATACAAGGACAAACGGAAGTATGGAAATGGATGGAAGCGGAACAAGTAAAGATAGATGGGGATTGAACAGACAAATAAGGTGCAAGGACAGATAGACAACCACATGTGATGCAAAAAAACAAAACACAATGACAGGTAATTCTGATAAAGATGCATCAATAAAGTTAGATCAAACAAAGCAACACACTGACTTGCTTAGAATCTGTCATGTCATTTGATAGGCCCAGTTAGAGAACAAACTAACCTGCCCCAAGTTGTCAAAGTTGTACTTGTGATGGACCCACTTATAATTGGCCAAGACGCAGTCAGACTTGTTGGTGATGTTTTTGACATCTAGGCCCAAGCAGTAGTAGAACTTGCCTTTGAAAAGCTGTTGAGGCAAAATAAATGGCACACACTTCACGTCACTCAACGCCACACGTCTTGAGCATCTCTTTAATAAAACTGTCAGAGCACTGTGGGATATTTGAAAGAAAAAGGGTGTAATGAAAGAAGACCAGGAGAAACTAGGAAAACATTCTCTATGAAGTAAAGAACAAGATATAGCACTAAAAAGACATAAGAAGAAATAATGAACAAAAATGAAATGAAACAGAAAGCAATGGTGATCAAGACAGAAAGTGCGTGATAGTGAGATTAAGCAGACAATCTGAAAAAAGACAAAAGGCATTGGGACCCCCTGGGGCATCATTTATATATATATATATATATATATATATATTTTTTTTTTTTTTTTGAGATTGCACCAGTGGCAGGCTTAATTGTTGCCCTAGGCAAGATAAGACATCAACAAATAAAGAAATGATAAAAAAAGAAATAATACAAACAAAAACTTTTTAAGAGGTAGGTAATGTTATTGCACTGATAAAGTTTTTGTTCAACATGCAAAGGATCCCCGGTTCAAAGCCTGAATTAGCCTGAAAGAAGGCTATTTTGCTCACCAAGGCTGTATCAAAATTACACAATTAGTAAGTCAAAAACACAATTTTCAGACCTTTTCAGCAGTCTTCAGTCTGATCCTTCAGAAATAATTCTAATATGCTGATTTGCTGCTTAAACATTTTTTTATTATTACCAATGTAAAAACAGTGCTGTTTAATATTTTTGTGGAAACTGTGATACATTTTTTCAAAAATTTTTAATGAATAGACAGTTCCAAACAGCACTTATTTGAAATAGCAAAGACTTTTACATTGTTAAAATTCTGTCACTTTTGATCAATTTAACACATCTTTTCTTAATAGAAGTATTCAGCTCTTTAAATCTTACTGACTACAAACTTTTGACCTGTAATGTGTGTATACATAAAAAAAGGTAGCACACTGAATGTGCATGATGTTTCAGTGAGAGCCCTTGTTCTTTACCTGGACTCCCAGGATGCCAAAGATGATGAAAAAGGCACAGCAAATGAGAACTATGTTTCCTATAGGCTTCAGAGAGGTGATCAAAGTCTCCACAACCAGTTTTAGGCCAGGAGCTCGACTGATAACCCTGTCAGAAGGGTAAAAAAATACAATTTAGCATCTGCAGAGTTATAAACCAAGCATACGTTGGACAACACCACAAATGCTTGCAATTGCTTGCTGTACCTGAGGGGGCGCAGTGTGCGCAGAAGCCTGAGAACCCTGAGCACTCCCAGGATCTTAGCCCCACCCGCCATTGACACAACAATGTCAATCAAAGACACGAACACCAGGAAACCATCCAAGATGTTCCAGCTGCTGCGCAAGTATGCCTGCTCTCCAATATACAAACCCATAGACACCACCTACAATAAACAAAAACACAATATTTGAAATGGTCAGCATAAAAGATAAAGCAGTCATGTACTGTTTATTTTTGTTTTCATTGTATATCATTGGTGTTCTGGTGCGATACTATATGTTCTTTGTTCTGTTATGTAATAGCCAGTTTTGATCCTCTGAATCTGATTCCGATCCCTACTAGTGTGTCTTTGCTGGAATTGACTGAAACATTTATTAAAGTGGGGAAACAGTTTGAGTTTGTGATGTCCAGTCAAGCCAAACCAGCTGTTCTAACTGGAGCCCTAAAATAGTGCTTCCTGTAGAGCTGATTTTGCAACTTAACTGAGCCCTGCCAGGTACGTCAAAAATACACCATTATGTCAGTGTGAGATGCAGATGTACTTAAGGGAACTGCTGATGGCAGTGAGATACAACTTAAAAAAACAACTGAATTTGTGGGGGGAAAAACAGCAGAAAAACAGCTAAACTAAAACACAGAAAAAGTGACGAAAATATAAAATCCATTGAAGCTCCAAGGTGACCCGAGCCTTAGGCCTCCCAGGCAGATTCTTGTGACACTAACAAGACGAGTGACAGGAAAGAAATACGCGCGCGCACACAGCCTGACGTCAGCATTGGTCTAAAAGTGAGAAGAGCAAAGAGAGCAAGAAAACAGAGATAGACACAGAGAATTATGTACTTTTAAGAAATGAGATGCCGTACTGCTACACATATCTGCTCTTTCTTGGGATCAATTTTGGCTGTATTAGTCTGACAGTTTCTTTACAATACTGCCAAAAGAAGCCAATAATAAATCAGTGATGTATACCAGGCTAGTACAGTAATGTGACACTCATGCTAGCAATTTAAGGAGGTGCTTTTTGAGTGAGAGCAGATCTGCTTGCAGAACTCCTATTAGTCGAGTGTAGGTGGGTTGGGGACAGTAAAATCAGCTGTTGCCCCTCAGGCTGTTATACCGGTAGGTATATTTTTGCAGTAGCTTGCAGAATCTGCCTCCCCAAGGATGAACTGTAATTGTTGACTTTCTGGTCCCAGAGCGAAAGGTGGAATCATTGTTTGACTTGTGTCTCCCACTGCAGCAAAGCTTTTAAAAATGTCCACAGTAAAGGATATACACTGCATCATCTTAAATATTGACTGCATATGGTTAGTTGACATGACATTTCAAACGTTGACAACAGTATGAAATGCTATCTAAAACATCTAAAGAAATGTCATTCTTGTATAATTATTATACAGAAAAAAAATTATACAGTTGGTAGTCAACCAAAATGCCTATTAGCGCCACGAGACCGCAGCGTTAAATACAACCCAGTCACATGTGACACTCGTTCGAGAAATCAACAGGTGGCGCAAAGGGACGGTTTGCAAAATTGTTCAGTAAGGCTGTAATTGTGACGTTTTTACTTTTAAATGATGATAAAATAATGAAATTAAATAACAATAGTAATATTTATAACATAATAATATACATAGTAATAATATACATTTTACTATACAGTACTAGCCAGTATTTTAGATGATTACAGGAGGCATGCATTATGCCATAAAATAAAAATGACAGAAAATGTGGATTTTAAGGTGGATCTGAATGATATAGCCTAGTTTTCTAACACATGGATGTATTTACTTTGTCAATAATGACCAAATTGGTGTGACCAAATTATTTAAAAATAAAATGTTTGAAACTACATTTAATAGCCTAATTCACTGATGCATTTCAACAGGTCACGCATGCACATTGAAACACTTATTCCTGTACAACACAGACCCCTGCGCATAACATGCAGAAAAATAAAGTGTCCATGAATTAAGAAATTGTTGATCACTTTTTGTTAAATCATTCCTTTGTGGCCTATTAGTTAAAACGTGAGAACATTATAGCCTATTAATTCGTTCTTATTTGAAAGACGAAGAAGCGTATAAGTAGGCTAAAAGGTATCCACAATTTAACTACAACAATGGAATTAAAATGCAGGGGCAAATTAGCCTAATAAAACATCCTCATGTTTTAACCAAAATGAATGATTAATAAAACATGCTTGTGAGTTGATATCTTTTTTTCCCCCGCATGTCATGGGGCTCCGTAAATTGGCCAAAACATTTTCAACACAGGCCTACATAAAATCTGGGGACAGTTAAACTTATTCATTATTGCAGGTTTGCATACAGAGATCAGAGATGTATTCCCTGTGCGATGGGACGTAAAATTAAGACGATGCAGCGTCAGTAAAGACGTTAATAATATGAAAACAATAATTTTGAGAATTAAAGACGAGCTTCTTCAGGCCATTGTGACTTTGTGCGATCGGCTGACAAAATCTGCTTTTAACAGATACACTGAGCACCTTCAGAAGGTTTAGTCGTCTGTGGTACAGCGCAACGGAGGCTCTACAGCAATGTAGCAAATTTATTGTAATGTTATAACTTGCCATTATTTTTGCCATTGCTGTTGTCATTAAGTAGCCTATCAATTAAAGATAAACATAGCCTACTACTAATAAAAACGACAGACAATGAATAACAAAGCTCGAAAAAGGTTTTGAATCAATAAATGTACATTTCAAAATTTTTATTTGTGAGATATTAAACTAGAGAACAAACTGATGTTGGCTTGAGAAGCCTGATTCTCAAGCCGGGACTTGAACTCAGATTGCTTTGAGTGCAGTTGCAGCATGTGTTATCGTGCTTATCTTATCCTAATACGCCCATTTAAAGCCTAATTCATGTAGCCTATAAACTACACTATCACTCTTAATATGCCCATGTAAATGTGTAGCCTATATAATTCACATTTCTAGTTTTCTAGGAGAAAATTACATAATACATATTAAGAATTATTTTTTGAAATATGGATTATTAGTACTGCATTATAAAGCACAGTCCATGGAAAAGTACTGTAAACACAATTTTGATATATATAGACCAATCAGGCATAACATTATGACCTAATATTGTGTTGGTCCCCCTTTTGCTGCCAAAACAGCCCTGACCCGTCCAAGCATGGACTCCACTAGACCCCTAAAGGTGTGCTGTGGTATCTGGCACCAAGATGTTAGCAGCAGATCCTTTAAGCCCTGTAAGTTGCGAGGTGGGGCCTCCATGGATTGGACTTGTTTGTTCAGCACACCAGGCCACCTTCTTCCATTGCTCTGTGGTCCAGTTCTGATGCTCACGTGCCCACTGTTGGCACTTTCGGCGGTGGACAGATTGGCATCCTGACTGATCTGCGGCTATGCAGCCCCATACACAACAAACTGCGTTGCACTGTGTATTCTGACACCTTTCTATCAGAACCAGCATTAAAGGGTTAGTTCACCCAAAAATTAAAATTCTGTCATTAAAGGGGTCTGAAGTGAGAAATCAACTTTCCCTTGAGCTTTTGATATATAAAAGCTCATCTTGATATAAGAATATCCTGTAAGTTTCAGAGCTGAAAACTTCCTTGTTAGTCAAAGAAAAGCTTTTATTGACAGCTGGCTCAGCAAACGATCGATCTGTGAATGTGCTTCCCCATGATGTCAGAGAGCAGTGAAACGCAGCCTTAACCGAAGAAGAAGAACGCCTGATTCTGTAGCCCCGCCCACCAATTCGCACATATAATAGATAAATAACATAGGCCTACGTGGAGCTAAACCGGATTTCCAAGCAATAAACATGCCATTTTCGGACTCCAATATTAGCAATGCAAGGTTGAACTTTATTTTTTAATGAAGATCCCGCTCATGTGGGTAAGACATTGCGAGTTTGTTCGCTTCATTTCACCGCGGATTCGTTTGTAAACAAGAGACTGGATTTGCAGACAGAATGAGATTAAAAAACGATGTTGTGCCTTCTATATTGGATCCAACAGGAATGGTGCGACACACTTATGTGAGTAAAAATGTTTTTTATATGTGATAGTATTGCATTGTTACAAATCGTTTGATATCTACTGATTATGTGTACGTGTCTAACTAAACATAACTAACGATAACTTACCACGCTGTCACAGGCTGGAGTATCCTTTGTATTTGAGGTGTTGTTGGTTCATTGTCCTGCGATTCATGATCAGACTCAAACATGTATGGGAATAACATTCCTTACAGTGGTTCAACCTTAATTTTATGAAGCGATGAGAATACTTTTTGTGCGCAAAAACAAACAAAAATAACGACTTTATTTGAACAATTTCGTTCTAGCCTGTGTCAGTCTCCAACGCAGTTTCCGTTGTAAATACAGCACACGCATGCGTCGTGGTACTCACGTGAACAGCATCAGCTGCCGTAACTCCAAAGCATTGCACGGAAACTGCGTAAGAGTCTGACACAAACTAGAACGAAATTGTTGAATAAAGTCATTATTTTTGTTTGTTTTTGCGCCTAAAAAGTATTCTCGTTGCTTCATAAAATTAAGGTTGAACCACTGGAGTCACATGGACTATTTTCTGGACCTTGAATGTGTTAATTAAATTGCTGTCTAAGGAGGGGCCTGAGGGCTCTCAGATTTCATCACAAATATCTTAATTTGTGTTCCGAAGATGAACGAAGGTCTTGCTGGTTTGAAACGACATGAGGGTGAGTAATAAATGACAGAATTTTCATTTTTGGGTGAACTATCCCTTTAACTTCTTGAGCAATTTAAGCTACAGTAACTCGTCTGTTTGATTGGACCACACAGGCCAGCCTTCGCTCCCCACGTGCATCAGTGAGCCTTGGCCGCCCATGACCCTGTCGCCGGTTCACCACTGTTCCTTCCTTGGACCACTTTTGATAGATTCTGACCACTGCAGACCGGGAACACCCCACAAGAGCTGCAGTTTTGGAGATGCTCTGACCCAGTCGTCTAGCCATCACAATTTGGCCCTTGTCAAACTTGCTCAAATCCTTACGCTTGCCCATTTTTCCTTCTTCTAACACATCAACGTTGAGGACAAAATGTTCACTTGCTGCCTAATATATCCCACCCACTAACAGGTGCCGTGATGAAGAGATAATCAGTGTTATTCACTCCACCTGTCAGTGGTCATAATGTTATGCCTGATCGTTGTATGTATGTATGTGTATATATATATATATATATATATATATATATATATATATTACCTCACAACCCAACATAGGACAAGCAGTTGGATAAAATAAAATAAAATATTCATACAGATTCTCTTATGCACAGTGGTCTGGGACTAAGAAAATGTAGTATTGCTTTTGACAGGTCTATCTCTTGTTTGTTCCATTTCTTAATAATTGATTAAGTTACATAATTGATGACCTACAAGTGCCAAGTGCTTGCAGCTGAATAGATGGGCCAGGCTGTGCGACTGACTGCATCTGAAAGAGGAAACTGGCTCTAATTAATATCATTGCTTAATTGCTTGTCATGAGAGGGCCAGCAAACGTAATACCCCACTCTCAAGAGTTCCAGAGAAGAAAGCGTGAGAGAAAACTAGCGAAAAAGAGAGATAGAGCGAAAGGAAAATGATTAAATGAGAGATGGATTATAGATACACACACACTGTTTCATCTTCTGGAAGATATTTAGCTAATTACTCATTCAAATGACTACAGTCTTTAACAATGTCTCCAACAAATTTGTGTTTGTGTGTAATTTTGTTTAATATCTATCCAAGTTTAATATAATGATGCATTATGTAATATTCCTTCATATATACAGCGGGGTCCAAAAGTGTTTTTCTTTTATAAAAAAAAAAAAAAAAGTTTTGGGATTTTAAATCTTAACATTCTGCACTATTTCTAGGTCACTAAACAAATAAGCAAATTGATCATGTGAGTCTTTGTACAGACGGTCAAATAATTTCCATTGAAGCACAAGATGCTCTTTGGATCATCTCAAATTATGCTGGAGAACATGATCACCAGATTTCAAATCAAAAACCTGTGCAGCTATCATTAAAGCAAAAGAGGGACAAACCAAATACTAAAAGGTTTATTCACTTTTTCAGTTCAACTGTTTACGCAATTTTTTATGCTGATAATATAATTTGTAATGGAAAAGTCGCATTTAATTAGAAAGATAAATAACAAGCATTTTCAGTGGTGGTCTTTTGGACCCCACTGTATGTTATATGCATAACTAAATGGAAAGTAATTGTACTCCAGCTGAATTTAAACCATTAAGACACACATGAAAAATGTAAAAAGAGTGTTAATACACAGAAATAGTAGTAGATATAGTCATAGACTAGTATATTATCTTATTATAGTATATTATTATATATTAATGGTGTGAAAATAATGATCATATCGATAATTTTCTCTTGATTCGTCACCATAGATTAGAGGTATGGCAATGCAAAAATCTAAATATGGCAGCCCTTAAATCAAGACAATATATCATGCAGTGAATGTAAATATTTACCTTGAGTGTCATCTCCCCCACAAATATGGCTGTGAAAATGTAATTGGACACGGTAAGGAAAAGCCTCTCCTGCAGAAGAAAGAGGAGGAGGGAGAGAGAAAATGAAAAAAAAGAGAAATATAAGGGAAAGAGAAGAAAGGGAAAAGCTGGAATGTTGTCAATGCTGTGAGAATATCTCCTTGTGGACAAACGAAAATCATCATTAACTAAAACAACAGATTAAACAACCGAATCAAAGGTCTATGGCCTCAGTCTTACCAGACTACCCTGAAGAATCTTGGGTCTCTCCAGAGCCACAGTGATGCAGTTTGAGAAGATGAAGGCCAGCACCACATAGTCAAACAGCTTATGGGCTATGATGGACTGGCACAACAACCTGAACCTGAAGAGTAAGCGGTATGTCAGGAAGAGATATATAGAGACAAACCAACATTTCAAAACCTAGTGAGCTGCCTACTGCCTACAGCAGCCAAACAGTAATGGAACCTCACAAGCGAGCTATTTAGAATCTGCAAGCATGAATAGACTTGCAATTGATTTCAAAAAAGTTTGATGACTAGATGTTATTAAGCTAACAGCACAATACTCTAATAAGCACAAATATAGACAGCACACACCGGAAAAGACTGGCCTTAGTATATTTCATATACAAACCCGATTCCAAAAAAGTTGGGACACTGTACAAATTGTGAATGAAAAAAGGAATGCAATAATTTACAAATCTCATTAACTTATATTTTATTCACAATAGAATATAGATAACATATCAAATGTTGAAAGTGAGACATTTTGAAATGTCATGCCAAATATTGGCTCATTTTGGATTTCATGAGAGCTACACATTCCAAAAAAGTTGGGACAGGTAGCCATAAGAGGCCGGAAAAGTTAAATGTACATATAAGGAACAGCTGGAGGACCAATTTGCAACTTATTAGGTCAATTGGCAACATGATTGGGTATAAAAAGAGCCTCTCAGAGTGGCAGTGTCTCTCAGAAGTCAAGATGGGCAGAGGATCACCAATTCCCCCAATGCTGCGGCGAAAAATAATGGAGCAATATCAGAAAGGAGTTTCTCAGAGAAAAATTGCAAAGAGTTTGAAGTTATCATCATCTACAGTGCATAATATCATCCAAAGATTCAGAGAATCTGGAACAATCTCTGTGCGTAAGGGTCAAGGCCGGAAAACGTCTCGGTTACGTATGTAACCCTCGTTCCCTGAAGGAGGGAACGGAGACGTACGTCGGACGTCACCGACGAATTGGGATCACTTCTGGGAACCCCCTATCAGCTTCGAGTGTATAGAGAACGGGCCAATGGCCATTGGCGTGCGAGATTTGCATCTCGCGCTCCGCCCCGCATCGCGGGTATAAAGCGGAAGCGGATGCAGCGCACATTTGTTTTTCACTGAGGAGCCGAACTAGTGACTCGGCCGCTGCAGTGATGGTACAGCAACTGTGGCGACGGGACGTACGTCTCCGTTCCCTCCTTCAGGGAACGAGGGTTACATACGTAACCGAGACGTTCCCCTTCAGTCGGTCACGTTCGACGTACGTCGGACGTCACCGACGAATTGGGATCCCTATGGAAAACGCCACAGTTACTACCACTTCCAGCGCCCAGCGAAAGCCCCTCAGACCCCCGTCTGTTCGGGGCGGGGAACCTACGCAGGGAGAGTCACTGCTGCTGTTCCGCAAGACCCACTCAGCAGAGTATTGGATAACGCTGGGAAAGCGTGCCCCGGGGGGCCGCTGCGGAAGCCACATCCTACCCGTAGGGAGGTATCATGTGGAATATACATGTATGGACTGGCCGTGGGCAGTACAACATACGGAAGTCCCAGGGGTGGCCCCGGCCAATGCAGGCGGGAGACTACACCGCACAGAGACGGCAGAGCGAGCTCTGCCAAGGGAAAGACACGGGCTCGCCGTAGGGAGCCGTACCGTGGAAGAATACACATATGGGACCGCCGTAGGGGTCACAACATATGGATACCCAGCCTAACACAAGTTCCACCAATGCATACGAGTGTTAGACCTGGCGTCGGACGCTCCGCCACGTCTGACTGCCACGGGTTGCGGAGGACTCAACAGGGTTCGCCGTGCTGGGGAACTCGACTGGAGCATATCAGCGCACGTATCCGGTCCATGAGGAGGGGAATGGCGCAGCAAGCCGACACTAGAACGGGCCCTTCGGTGTTACCGGCTATTTGAAGCGAGCACACGGGAAGAAACCGGCTCTACACGGAGGCTATAGAATCTAGCGAACGTGTTAGGTGTCGCCCAGCCCGCAGCTCTACATATATCTGTCAGCGAGGCGCCGTGTGCCAGCGCCCAGGAAGAGGCCACACTCCTAGTGGAGTGGGCCCTCAACCCAAGCGGGCAGGGCACGCCTTGGGTTTCATACGCCAAGGCGATGGCATCCACTATCCAGTGAGCCATCCTCTGCTTGGAGACAGCCTTTCCCTTCTGCTGGCCTCCGTAACAGATGAAGAGCTGTTCTGAGGTCCTGAAGCTTTGCGTTCTGTCCACGTAAGTCCGCAGAGCGCGAACGGGACAGAGAAAAGCCAGGGCTGGGTCTGCCTCCTCCGAAGGCAGCGCTTGCAGGTTCACCACCTGGTCCCGAAAGGGAGTGGTGGGAACCTTGGGCACATATCCGGGCCGGGGTCTCAGGATTACCTGAGAGTTACCCGCCCCGAATTCCAGGCACGATTCGTCGACCGAAAATGCCTGCAGGTCCCCTACCCTCTTGATGGAAGCCAATGCAGTCAGGAGTACTGTCTTCCAGGACAGGATTTTTAACTCTACTGACTGCAAAGGCTCAAAGGGAGCCCTCTGTAATGCGGTTAGCACCAGGGGCAAGTCCCAAGAGGGTATAGAGTGAGGGCGAGGCGGATTTAATCTCCTCGCCCCCCTCAGGAACCTGACGACCAGATCGTGCTTTCCTAGGGACTTACCTTCGACCATGCTGTGATTTGCGGCGATAGCGGCAACATACACTTTGAGGGTGGAGGGAGACAGCCTTCGCTCCAACCCTTCTTGCAGGAAGGAAAGCACAGAGCCGATCGAACATCTTCGGGGGTCTTCTCGACGAGAAGAACACCACTCGACGAACAGGTTCCACTTCAACGCGTAGAGGTGCCTCGTAGAGGGGGCTCTGGCGGAAGTGATGGTGTCTACCACAGCCTGTGGTAGGCCACCTAGAACCTCCGCGTCCCGTCCAGGGACCAGACATGGAGTTTCCAGAGGTCCGGACGCGGGTGCCACAGGGTGCCCCGTCTCTGAGTCAGGAGGTCCTTCCTCAGAGGAATGGGCCAAGGAGGTGCTGTCGCGAGGAGCACTAGTTCCGGGAACCAGGTCCGGTTGGGCCAGTATGGCGCAACTAGCAAGACCTGCTCCTCGTCCTCCCTGACCTTGCACAGTGTCTGCGCAAGAAGGCTCACTGGGGGAAACGCATATTTGCGTAGGCCCCGGGGCCAGCTGTGTGCCAGCGCATCCGAGCCGAGGGTCCCCCCGGTCAGGGAATAGAACAACTGGCAGTGAGACGTGTCCGGGGCGGCAAACAGGTCTACCTGTGCGGTCCCGAAGCGACTCCAGATCAGCTGGACCACCTGGGGATGGAGTCTCCACTCTCCTGGGAGCACTTGCTGTCGTGAGAGCTCGTCGGCTGCACGATTGAGCAGGCCCGGGATATGAATGGCACGAAGCGACCTCAGATGCTTCTGACTCCAGAGGAGGAGATGGCGGGCGAGTTGTGACATGCGGCGGGAGCGTAGACCACCCTGTTTGTTGATGTACGCAACGGCCGCAGTGTTGTCCGTACGGACCAGAACGTGCTTGCCTCGTAGCGGCCCTTTGAGGCGGCCCAGCGCAAGACGAACTGCTAACAACTCGAGGCAATTGATATGCCATTGCAGTTGAGGCCCCGTCCACAGACCCGAAACTGCAAGCCCGTTGTACGTGGCCCCCCAGCCGGTGGATGAGGCATCCGTGGAGACCACAGCATGCCTGGACACTTGTTCTAGGGGAACTCCTGCCCGTAGGAACGAAGGGTCCAACCACGGACTGAAGGTTTGGCGACACTTCGGTGTTACTGAGACACGGAATGAGCCGCTCTGCCACGCCCATCTCGGGACTCGGTCGTGTAGCCAGTGTTGAAGCGGCCTCATATGAAGCAATCCGAGCGGCGTCACTGCGGCTGCGGATGCCATATGCCCCAGGAGCCTCTGAAAATGTTTCAGTGGTACCGCTGTCCTGCATTTGAACGAATTCAAGCAGTTCAACACCGACTGGACGCGCTGCTCTGTGAGTCGCGCTGTCAGATTGACCGAGTCCAACTCCATACCGAGAAAAGAGATCCTCTGCACGGGGCAGAGTTTGCTCTTTTCCCAGTTGACCTGAAGTCCCAACAGGCTGAGGTGACTGAGCACCATGTCCCTGTGTTCGCACAACTGTGCCTTCGACTGAGCCAGAATCAGCCAGTCGTCGAGGTAGTTGAGAATGCGAACACCACGCTCTCTCATGGGAGCAATGGCCGCCTCCGCGACCTTCGTGAAGACGCGGGGCGACAGGGACAGCCCGAAGGGTAGGACTCTGTACTGATATGCCCGTCCCTCGAACGCAAAGCGTAGGAACGGTCTGTGTCGGGGGAGAATCGAGACATGAAAGTACGCGTCCTTCAGGTCGATCGCTGCAAACCAATCTTGGGGACGGATGCACCTGAAGATGCGTTTCTGCGTTAGCATTCTGAACGGCAGCCTGTGAAGGGACCGATTCAAGAACCGCAGGTCCAAGATTGGCCGTAACCCGCCGCCTTTCTTGGGTACAATGAAGTACGGGCTGTAGAAGCCTGTCTTCATATCGGCTGGAGGGACCGGCTCTATCGCGTCCTTCGCCAGTAGGACTGCGATCTCCGCCCGTAGCACGGGGGCGTCCTCCTTCGACACGGAGGTGAAGTGAACGCCCCTGAACTTGGGGGGCCGCCGAGCGAACTGAATCGCATAGCCGAGTCTGATAGTACGGATGAGCCAGCGGGACGGGCTGGGGAGCGCTAACCAGGCTCCCAGCGACCGAACCAGCGGGACCAACGGCACCACAGACGTACCCGCAGCGGGGCAGCGCAGCGGAGTGCAGGGACCCGACTCGGACGGCATCGCGGCCCGAAGTGGGGTCTGAGTGCGCAATGCAACACTTACCTGCTTCCGCTGAGGGGGTGCACGAGTGTGCGGAGGCCTCTTGTGTGCGTCCTGGACACAGCCAGCACCCCCTGCTGGCGATAAGAGAGGCACCGGAGGGTGACAAGGCATGGGAGCGTCGTACACCGCCAAGCGCGCTCTCTTGGCACCCAGAGATTTTAGAAACAGCTCTTTTTTTGAAGTTTTGGGTACCACTGGCCCGAAGGCCAGTGGCGGAACAGAAACCAAACAAGAACATAAAATTCTCTCCCGGCCCTCCAGCGGGAGAAGGAGCGGTGCTGTCACCACCTCCTGAAGAGCTGTCTCCTCCATCTCTGGGTGGCCCGTCTCAGGGTCTCTTACGACGACGCTTGCCACCTGGCTTGGCAGCGGCCTGAGCGGGCTGGACGGCCTTCCCGCGGCCGGCTCCACGCCGTTGCCCTGGTGGAGGCTGCTGCTGGGCTGGGGCGGGAGCGGGGGCGGGCGGCCGCCCTCGGCGACGAGCAGGCGGAGGAGCTGCGGCCGGCGGCTGGGCAGCAGCTGACCGCCGGGGCAGGATGTGTTTGATGGCCTCCGTCTGCTTCTGGACAGTCGAGAACTGCTGGGCAAAGCTCTCGACCGCGTCGCCGAACAGCCCAACCTGGGAAATGGGGGAGTCCAGGAACCGATACTTATCAGTCTCCCTCATATCGGCCAGGTTGAGCCAGAGATGTCGCTCCTGGACCACAAGAGTGGACATCGCCTGACCAATGGAACGGGCGGTGACTTTCGTCGCCCGGAGGGCGAGGTCCGTCGCCGTCCGGAGCTCCCGGAGGAGCTCTGGGTCAGGTCTACCCTCGTGCATGTCCATGAGTGCCTGGGCCTGGTGCACCTGGAGCAACGCCATGGCATGCAAGGCGGACGCAGCCTGTCCACAAGCCTTGTAAGCCTTCCCAGTTAGACTGGAGGAGAACTTACAGGCCTTGGATGGGTGGCGTGGGTCTCCGCGCCAGGTGGAAGCGGACGCCGGACACAGTTGCATCGCGACCGCCCGTTCCACCGGCGGGATCCCCACGTACCCCTTGGCTGGCCCGCCGTCGAGAGTAGTGAGGAGGGAGGAGCTACTCGGCCGGTTTCTGGCAGAAAAAGGTGCCGTCCACGACCTCGTGAGCTCCTCATGCACTTCCGGGAAGAAGGGCACCGGGGCGGGACGCTGAGAACCAGCGCGAGCCGCCCCGAGAAACCAATCATCCAGCCTAGAAGGCTCGGGACACGGTGGAGGGTTCCACACGAGCCCGACCTTTTCGGCGGCCCGGGAAAGCATAGCCGTCAGCTCGGGGTCCGTCTCGGACAACGCCACTCTCCCAGAGGGAGGCAACGCAGCCGGGTCTTCATCCCCCGAGGACTGAAACTCCCCCTCCGATGCAGCGATCGACATCCTATCCTCTGCTGGAGCTCCAAAGGTCACCGTTGGACCACCTCGAGAGGGGCCAGCGACTTCCTCCGAAAGCTCAACCGGCTGCGGCACTACAGAGGGTTTAGGGGCCCACGGAGGCTGGCTCGGCGGGTGTGCCCTAAACGTGATCCTCAGGTCACCCTGGCTATTCGCCGAAGTAGGTCTATCCTGCTGGGCAGGGATAGCACTAGATCGGGGCATAGGTAAGGGGACTCCACCCTCCCGAAGGTAGGCGAGTCTCGACCTTAGCGCCGAGATAGTCATG
Organism: Coreius guichenoti; assembly: GCA_039654105.1. Lineage (NCBI taxonomy): Eukaryota > Metazoa > Chordata > Actinopteri > Cypriniformes > Gobionidae > Coreius > Coreius guichenoti. The sequence continues at coordinate 28,876,075 of CM077171.1, forward strand.
TTCCCGCAATGGGAACACGAACTATCCACAAACGCTGCCTCGGCATGTTGAATACCCAGACATGTCAGGCAGCGATTGTGACCGTCAGCTGGTGACAGGGAACGACCGCATCCAGAAACGCACGGGTGGAATGACATCTTGAAAAAGACGCAATTTCACACCCGTGTTGCTCTTTTAGAAGAAGCTCTTAACGTGCCGAAGCACCCAGGAACAACCGCGGCAAACACAGGGGATAGTGCAGCCTGTGTTTGCACTCACCGTGGAACGCCCCCACCGAACCAACCGGGATGCTGTAAAAACAGCAGTTTGTTTCACCGATTTCGGTGAGCTCGCGGTTGTCACTGCACGTGCCTTCTCCCCAGCACAAAAGCCTCTTCTCTGCTCTCTCTCTCTCTCTCTGCTGACGCAGGAACAGTCTTCCATGAAGCTTGTTTGGCTCCGAAGTGAATGACAAATGTGCGCTGCATCCGCTTCCGCTTTATACCCGCGATGCGGGGCGGAGCGCGAGATGCAAATCTCGCACGCCAATGGCCATTGGCCCGTTCTCTATACACTCGAAGCTGATAGGGGCTCCCAGAAGTGATCCCAATTCGTCGGTGACGTCCGACGTACGTCGAACGTGACCGACTGAAGGGGAACCATACTGGATGCCCGTGATCTTCGGGCCCTTAGACGGCACTGCATCACATACAGGAATGTTACTGTAATGGAAATCACAACATGGGCTCAGGAATACTTCCAGAAAACACTGTCGGTGAACACAATCCACCGTGCCATTCGCCGTTGCCGGCTAAAACTCTATAGGTCAAAAAAGAAGCCAAATCTAAACATGATCCAGAAGCGCAGGCGTTTTCTCTGGGCCAAGGCTCATTTAAAATGAACTGTGGCAAAGTGGAAAACTGTTCTGTGGTCAGACGAATCAAAATTTGAAGTTCTTTTTGGAAAACTGGGACGCCATGTCATCCTGACTAAAGAGGACAAGGACAACCCAAGTTGTCATCAGCGCTCAGTTCAGAAGCCTACATCTCTGATGGTATGGGGTTGCATGAGTGCGTGTGGCATGGGCAGCTTACACATCTGGAAAGGCACCATCAATGCTGAAAGGTATATCCAAGTTCTACAACAACATATGCTCCCATCCAGACGTCGTCCCTTTCAGGGAAGACCTTGCATTTTCCAACATGACAATGCCAGACCACATACTGCATCAATTACAACATCATGGCTGCGTAGAAGAAGGATCCGGGTACTGAAATGGCCAGCCTGCAGTCCAGATCTTTCACCCATAGAAAACATTTGGCGCATCATAAAGAGGAAGATGCGACAGAAGACCTAAGACAGTTGAACAACTAGAAGCCTGTATTAGACAAGAATGGGACAACATTCCTATTCCTAAACTTGTCTCCTCAGTCCCCAGACGTTTGCAGACTGTTATAAAAAGAAGAGGGGATAAACATGGCCTTGTCCCAACTTTTTTGAGATGTGTTGATGCCATGAAATTTAAAATCAACTTATTTTTCCCTACTTATTTATCTATGTTGTATTCTGAATAAAATATTGAAATTTGAAACTTCCACATCATTGCATTCTGTTTTTATTCACAATTTGTACAGTGTACCAACTTTTTTGGAATCGGGTTTGTAAACCAATATATAAATATAACCAAAGACTTGACGGTGCACTCATATTACTATGAATGGGAGAAAGTGCAACACGCAATATGGTGGAATAAGTCCCTTCTTCTAAAGAAAAGAGCCAATCGCCGATTGGTAAAGTCATCGCACCACTGCAGCTTGCATTACAAGCTCCGGTTGCTATAGAAACAGTCAGTGTTCTGAGACGCGTGATTAGGACTGCGCAATTTTTTTTCATGATTCCAGTGTTTAGAAACAAAATTTATGAGACAGTTGTGGTCAGATTTCATTGGTGATTTCAAATATTAAATTTAATTGTAAGCTTGGCGAACAGTTTTGAAGAATTTGATATTTCCCTATTCAAAGAGATAGGAGCTGCACTTGCATGCTTTTCAAAAGATGGCCGCCGAGTGAAATGACTTGTCTTAAAGGGACTTTGATATATAGCATAATATAATATATAATAAAATATTCTTCAAAACTCAGTTTTTTTTCCCTTTATATTTTTTAGGAGTTTAGAAGAAAATAACCATTTTCCATTTTAACTTATTTTAAAATTCTATTCCTTTTTTTTACTGTGTTGGCAAAGCTGAATTTTCAGCAACATTACTCCAGTCTTCAGTGTCACATGATCCTTCAGAAATCATTCTAATATGCTGATTTGCTGCTCAAGAAACATTTATTATTGTCAAAGATAAAATAGTTGAAAATGGTTATAAATTGTGGAATCTGTGATATGTGATGTGACCCGTGCTGGCAAAATGAGTCGCAGTGAGCAAATTTTCAAAAATTAGTTATTGTTATTTGTCACATTATGTCACGTTCTCTATTAAAAAAAAACCTACACAATGATGTATGATTTGTTGGAATCTGACAAAAAAATGACTGAGCTACACCTCTTGGTAGAGTGAGCAGTTGATAGAGTGAGTAAAGTCAATTTAGAGAAAAATCGAGTTAAAGTTTTCTGAAGGTTCCAAAACAAAATCACCTAGCAACCATACCTTAAAATCCCTGGTAATAACACCAAATTTGACACACACCAAGTCAAAACCAAATATATATATAAAAAAAAAAAAAAAAAAAAAAAAAATATATATATATATATATATATATATATATATTAAGACCTACTGCACCGCATGGATCTAAAATAATGTAACACAGATATTTAACAGTTAACCAAAAGTACACTTAAGACATAACAGATAATGTTTGCGTGAATACACGCCATGACAGATATTTTGAAACACTATACTTCTGTGCATATGTGTGTATCAGGATTGTGCGCTGTCTGTGGCGCCTTAGTGCAGCGTGAGTCAGCGCGAGTGAGATCATGGACAAAGGAAAGGTACTCCTCTCTGAAAACGTACAAATATAGATACTTTTAGATATTTAATTTCTATTTGGAGCACTGGGATCGCTAGACGAAGGGCTTAACGAAGGGTGGGTTACCCTGATCTTTACTTTAGAATACTGGAATCCAAATGGCCAGTAATTCCTTTAGAAGGAAGTAGTAACACTTGGGTCACTATCATCCAAAACCTTACAAAATGACTTACAGTGACTTCAGTCATTACTAGGAAGTTATCATGCTTTTCACTTTAGAATACTGATCCAAATAATTAGTAATTCCTTCTGAAGGATTTGGTAATACTTGAGTCATTACCAGGGGCGCAGGAAGTAGGGGTCCTACTGTAAACACAACGCAAATTTTTAGCATTTATTAATTTATTTGTAATAAACACTTTAAGTGGGCTATAAAAAAAAAGAATTATTTATGTTTAAATATGTTTTTTAAAACATACATCATATTGTGACCGTTGCAGTCTGCGTAGAAAGAATTTGTTCGCTCTACTCCTGAGCGCAAGTCCACCTTTGGTGTTGTGTAAGGTAGGCAGGTTTTTTGTGTCGATATTTCTTTTTTGGGCTAGGGTTAGGTTGTTTTGACGCGCTACTCACTTTAATCTTGCAGAAACGATCAAATGCCGCAATTATGTCCTGTGGTCCGGATATAACCAAGCCCCGCCATTTGAATACCGCTGTTTTACACCGTTGCAATGGTGTTATTCCAAACACGTTTTTGCGCATGTGAAGGATGCTGTTTTACGTGGATACTGAGACACGGGTGAAGTACAAAGCCTTGTTAACATAACAAATAATTGTTTAGCATCCAAGTGTGAATATAGAAACATTTGGATTCGTTCTGAATGAGAGGAGCCCAACGCCGGTTTCAGTTTCGCATAAAAATAAATTAATTTAGGCTTTAAAATAAATATTGTTTGTAATGAATGCCACTATAATTTATGTTTATTTTATAGTCTATTTTTCATTCTTGTTTCGTATTGAACACTTTCAATATTTTTGTTGTGGAAATAGCCTAAAATACATGTTTGTAATGTTTATAAACATTTAGTTTTTACTGGTATTTTACATTATTTTGGAATGTAATAATAAAATGCGACTGATACACCAATGCAGTTTACCTGGGTCTTTTTTTCTCTCAACAACTTAAGTCTGACCTGGTGCATGCAACATACTCAGGTGAGATTTATTTAAATTTTAAAATTGTGCTTTATTATTAAAAAGTGCAAATTTACAAATAGGAATACCATTTACGCCAATAAAACATTTACATTGTGTTAATTATGCCCACCCACATTAACTTTGGCTAAATTAAGGGCTTTTCAGATTTGAAATAGTTAACCATGGGTCATTCTAAACCCCGGGTAAACTGAATCATGGGTTATCTTGCTTCACGTTTACAATTAATCCTGGGTATTCATAAACTGACGTTTCACATTGTACATTCCTAAACCCTGGGTTTACGTTCTTATTTGCATATTTGCGGTCAGTGTCATTGATTGGATGAACGTAGCACACAACCTGTTTACATAAAAGCTCACTGCGGATCCTTGTATTGTCAACTGTACTATCGCGTTTATACTGAATGGGGTTTCATTTGGTAACGTTATTCAGTTTTGATTAATATGCTGTTTATGTTTGATAATCGCGATATTTTACGTGTATAAGCAATGCTTTTATCGTTTGTTTCTGCTGCTTCTTCACCTGTGTTTTGACCCAGAGATTCAGTACTCTTTCAGAAGATGCGTAATAGCGCCCCCTACTGTATAACAGTAAAAACATGGATTGCCAGAAAATTCTGTCAATGGCGGGGAAAGAGTTAATTGTACATTCTAAATCATTTTTCATCAATCTAATGCATCCTTGCTGAACAAAAGTATCAATTTCTTAAAAAAAAAAAAAAAACTAGAATAAAATAAAATAAAATCTTACTGACCCCAAACTTTTGAATGGTAGTGTAATATGATTCTCACTTCATCTGCCATTTTGGATTTATTTTTTTCACAGTTTGTCAAAATGCATTCTAACAGCTCACTAGGTGTTGGAACAGTCCAATATCTAAATTTTTCCATTGCAGCACAAACTTTAGATGGACATTCAAAGACTAGACAGTTTGGAAAAAACAGATAGACAGGCAGAGGGTGGGAATAATCGGCTCCTATCTCTCTGACACCAATCAATATCCTAATCAAGCCACCCTCTAAAGAGCTGGCAGCCCATCAGTGCTATTGATCAGGCAGGGATCGCAGAATAACTGCTGGCCGAGTTACCGTCAGGAGAGAAGAAGGGGTGTGCAGGCATCTTCCCCTCTGTAATACTCAGAGATCAAATCAGTGGCACTATAGGAAACAACCTGCGACACAAGCTTCCATTTATCTGCTTAATTTCAACCTGTTCTAGGGCGTGGAGCAACTACTAATCTGTTTTGTGTTATAATGAGGTCAGGCTCTATGAAAGACAACTTCCAGCTGCACTCACAAATATTAGCATTTGACTCGTACCTGACAAAACCCATGAGTAATTTTTAAAGTGTAAAAATCTGCAACAACAACAGTAAGTAAGCCAAGTATTTCCAAACTTTTTTGTTTGACCTAAAATATGTATTTATTTGACCAAAGTTATTTTTTGAATAATTTAAAAACAGCTTCCCTCAGCTCTTATGTAGTGTTCATGACTATTATGTACTGAAAGAGAGGAGACAGTGAAAGGACTGACTTGTTTTGAGGAGAGAAGAGGAAGACGGACCAGTCCTCCCTGGTCTCACACCAGTCTGGTCTGTACACCTCTATCATCTTCTGGATCCGGAAACATAAACTCTGCCGACAGTAAAAGCATTTAGTTGAAGATTTGTTGGCAAAAATTAGGACTGAGATTAATTCTGCAGGATCCAGGGTGGGAGAACTTTCTTGGAATCACATATGATAGTTAAAGCATTTATGAAACAGAGCTTTCCAATGTTTCATGTCCCCTTGGAGCTGCCATGTTACTCTTAATTGCTTACAAAACAAGAGAGTCTGGCTGTAAATTAAAAACTCAAATCCTACTGCCATCTGCTAGCGTTCCTCCTCAACAGATAATAATTGGGTGATTTTTATTGTGTAGTTGATTGTATGGACAATTGGCTCTGCTTAAGGAGATTTACAATGTGTGCAGAAGCTTTTTTTAAATTATTTTGTTTTTACAGGGACAATACTAACTCCTCTCCAGAATTCTCAGATAATCCGAAAAAAATTTACATTTAAAAGACAACTCTTCGACTACATGGACTACTTGAGCTCCATAAATGATAAAAAAAACACCATAAAAGTAGCATAGTTTAAGTCTTCTAAAACAATACACTCCCATTCAAAAGTTTATTTCGGTGGTGGCAAAGCTGAATTTTCAGCGTCATTACTCCAGTCTTCAGTGTCACATGATCCTTCTGAAATCATTCTAATATGCTGATTTGGTTAATCAAGAAACATTTCTTTATTATCAATGTTGAAAACAGTTATGCTACTTACTATTTTGGAAGCCGTGATGCACTTTTTCAGGATTCTTTGATGAATAGAAAGTTTGAAAAGAACAGAATTTCTTTAAAATAGAATTTTTTTTGTAGCATTATAAATTAGTTTACTGTCACTTTTGATTACTTTAATGCATCCTTGCAGAATAAAAACAAATTTCTTAAAAAAAAAATTGTACGAAGAGTAGTATAAATTAGTGCAAAGTACAGATCAACATTTAAGATGCTATTCTCACCCAAATCTATCGTATGGATTCAGAAGACTTGGAATATGACATATTCATATGCTTTTATGATGCTTTTGTTTGTCATTTTCGGAGCTTGGCAGCCTCCATCCCCATTCACTTTCACTGTTGGGATAAGAGCACTCAGGACATTCGGCTTAATTTGTCCAAATTCAAATTAGTTTGGAACATAATGATGAGACTTTTCATTTATAGTTGAACTATACCTTAAAAACATTTTTTTTACTGGACACTTACATAGTCCAGCTCATCGTCCAGATCCTCCCTGTCCTTGCGTGCATTGACCTGAGGGTAGACTTCGTTGATGATTTGTGGTTGGACTGATGGTGTCTTTCCATTACAGTCCTGGTGCTCTCCAACGCTTCCCAGACCCCCAGAGAAGCTCTTCTTGCGTTGCCGGGGAAGCAGAGGGGGCAGGGCTGGTCCAGGCACCTGCAGCAGCTCCGGAAGCTCCAAAGAGAGAGCACGTCGTTCTCTGCGCGGGACAAAGTGTCTAGAGAGCAGAGGCGGATGCAGAGGAGGGGGCGGAGGAGATAGCAGGGACTCCTGCTCAGCGGGACGAGAGTGAGGGCTACGAACCCGTAAACTACCTCCGCCCCCCATCCCCAGGCATCTAGAGGATCGCCCTAAGCTGTTCCAACTCGACCTGCGACTCCAAATACTGGGTCGTGTGGGCCGTCCCCAATTGTGGTACAGAGAAGCTCGTCCTGGACACTGACACACAAAAAACACAAGCTCATAGTCAATATATGAACCTGAACTTAAGCACCTAACCCTGTGTTTTATGCAAAGCTCACACTACAAGACTAAAATGACTAATTTGCTTTCAAAAATATAAGTGTAAGGCTGTGAGGCGGAATTTTTACAATTAAAAATACAGTAAAAAAAAAACAAATATTGTTATATATTATTACAATTTAAAAATTAATCTATTTTAATCTATTTTAAAGTGTAATGTATTCCTGTGATGGTAAAGCTGAATTTTCAGCATCATTACTCCAGTCTTCAGTGTCACATGATCCTTCAGAAATCAGTCTAATATGCTAATTTGCTGCTCAAGAAACATTTATTATTATCATCATGAATGGAAACTATAATACTTTTTTGCAGGATCCTTTGATGAATAGAAAGTTCAAAAGAACAGCATTTATTTGAAATAGAAATCTTTTGAAACATTTAAGCACACCGTGTGTTTTATGCCAAGTACACACCATAAGACTCAAACGACTAATTTGCTTCAGAAAAACCCAGATCATAGACAACTCAGAGTGTATAGGATACTCATCACTGACACTAGTGTGAATGGCTGTGAAACAAGCAGCCTGGAACTAGTTGTAGATGCTGCAATAGTAATCAAATCATTCTGAAATCCAACCTGTCATTAGGTGTGTAGAATATTCCGAAAGAAAATATTCTAAATTTAACATTAAAATTGTTAAAGATTTTAATATTAATCAAAACTCAGCGTGATTTGCCACTTCGTATTTTAAGACTGGTTCAGGTAATTAGATTGCAGTAGTGGCAAAATGTGCTGAAGCTTGCAAAAATTACTTTTTAATAATAAAAATTAATTATATCAGTATATTTATTTTTTAATTTTGACTTTATACATATAAACTATTATAATATATCAGAAAATATTCTAAATTAATTATATTATTAAAATTATTATAGTTGTGTATTAATCACAAAACTCAGCATTATTTATCTGTCATAATTAATGTTGTGCTATTACTGCCCACAGGAAGCAGATGGTAAACATGCCGTTAAGTCAAGTGCTCTCTGTGTTCAAAGAGACGGGTTCAGGTCCAGGTGTTTGGATTGCAGTGGTGGGCTGATGCTGTACAGTCCAGTAAAGTTTCTCTGATTACAGTAGTCTATTCATAGTTTTCAGTCACGTGACTGTCGCAGAGGCCTGGAGGGCAAAACAGCCATAGAACTGCAGCACAAGCCTGTCAATTTTCCATCTTAAAAACAAAAATATGTGAACAAGATGCAAGTTTTTGGCACTTGTGATCCATATACTGTACAGCACCTGCTGCAGTATTGCAATCACTAAAAACAGAAGGACGTTCTAAAACGCTTAATGTGAAAAACACTTATGCCTACCCTGGTGCCTACCCTGCACCAATAAGGATTAAATTAAGCTAAGTTTAACACTAGTCAAGGATTTGTTGATATGGGTTTTATTTTAAATCGAGTTGTGTTGCACCACTTAATTTTAAACACAGATTAAATACGTACAAAGACCGTTGGAGGTGGAGGGTGAACCGACGGCAGGCTAAAGATGCTTATTCGTGCAACCCACCCTTAAAGTGCCTTAATGTACTAAAACAGTGATATTAAAAGATGAAATTCCTTTCTGCATACTATATATAGGTCGAGCAGATGAGCCCAGAATATAAACGCAACACATTTTCTTTATAATGGTTTTCGATGGAAAAAACGCTTAACGAGAAACCTTGTGTTGCATTTATTTTGTGTTCATCTGCTTGCCTGTTCAAAGTATGCATCATCAATAAGGTGTATATTGAATTTGGTCTTTTAATATCACTGTCTTACTACATTAATACTTATTACAAAACTGGTAAAAATGACTGCCGGTCAATGGAGGAAAGCCTTATTTTGCCCTCCAGGTGGGCGTTCCTATAATGGTGTGACGTCACGTGAAAACTATGAATGGCATCCTCCACAACGTAGCACCAAAATCATAATGCGTGATGCATTAAAGTTTTGGGTGTAACCTGGTTTACATCATTTCTGAGGAATCTGGCTAAAACAACAGACAGCACATGCAAATAAACCATGCTAATTCCCCCCACCGTCTAGAGCCTTCATAAAAAGCCAACGTCCTCACAAGGACTGTTATTATTTAAACCATTGTAAAATAATTATGTAGTTTATAAGTTGCTCTCAGCTCTTCGAGTGCCTGCTCAATGACCCTCTGTGTGTATGATAATATAATGCAAGCTAGACAAGTAGAGATGAGACTCTAAGTGCTGAGTAAGTGTCTTATTAATGGTTTGCTGAATGCTAATACTTGCAGAGCCGATGGATAATTATTGTGTTCTTTGTGCTTTTTAAAGGGGTTTTGGATTGCTGGAGTGGTACGATATAGCTTTTGTGCCCTCTCGGTGAATAAGACCCTGTAATGAATGGCAGGTTGACTGCAGCATGCATAATGGCTCACCAGCGTTGTCTGCTCCAGGCTAGCCCTGCCCAGAGAGCTTACACTGCTGTTGCAGGAACCCAAGGCAAAGCTCAGCCTTTCAGATGGGTACAAGCCCCCGGCGTTGGGTGCAGGTGCCAAATCCAGATGCCCATTAGGGGTCAAAGTGGAAATCTTGGGATCTGCAAAAACACACATGCCAAGACTGATTAGAATAGAATCACAAAATCATTTGAAGAAAACACTAGCTATCATATTGCAAGGCACAATAGGTTGAAAAACTATTTGTTTGTGGTGCGGAATTAAGAAGTATATTCCACCTATTAAAGTTTCAAGCTTCTGTGATTTCTGGCATCTCTAAACCCTTCTCTCATGCCAGACAACACTGGTGGGACCATGTAAGTTTGTCTTCTGTCTGTGGAGAGCTTCAGTGTGTACATGCATTATTCATAACATCATGTCCTCAGATCTCACAGTGCCATGATTTTTTTGACCAGATATTAATGAGACATTTCAATGCATCATTCACAGTAGGCCTGGAGTGGCCATCGGGAGCACTGGGAGAATTCCCTGTGGCCTGACGAATACCAAAGGATAGCCAAAAGGATACCAAAGTGTTAAACATATTATTGCCTGCCCAATGTACCAAAGTGATCATTTCCGAATTTAGCATTCAATCATAAATTAATAATAAATCATGAATCTGTTAATCTTGACTGGCAACGCTATGATTCGGTTCATGTCCACTCAGCGCCAAACATTTTCCAATCAATGCAATGAAGTTGAGGATGAAGACGAAATGCGGCCAAAGTTAGCAAATGTTAGAAGTAGCAACCCATTACTACCGTCAGTCAAAATACTGTATGCTAAAGGACATCACTATTATATATTGTAAAGTTACATTAGTAATTAGGTGTTAGGACAAATTCAAATCATCACCAGAATTCAAAACACTGGAGGCTTACTGTATGAATATTAACATGTAACTGACCATAGCGCAGTGTACCATCATTGTAAAAGATTTATTTACTAGTTATATAGTTATTATAGGATAGTTATTAACCCATAATTTAGATCATTTGGAAAGGATATTCTGTTTCTGCTCAGAATGAACCAAAATGAAAAACTACAGTATTTTACAGAAGGTTCGGAAGCACACAGGAAAACACAGCTGTGCTTTAAGAGCACTTCTTTAATTAGTCCACAGCTCAGTACCTGACAGCTGGAGCGAGTCCTTTTTCTCTGTTTCTTCTAAGTTACAAGAGGATCTGTCATCATCCGAGTAGGAACGGTTAGCGTCACCCTGTTCCAGGCAGAAAAAAAAAAACAGGGACACAAGGTCAAAACGACACAAGAACAATAATAAGGTTGAGTTATGAAGCAAATACTGCTAAAATCCATTCATATAGCACATATTTCACTTTTAAAGTGAGGTTGGTTAAAGAATGTGGTTTTCACTCATGTTTATAACCTAAGTGTGTAAGCATAACCAAACTTTCCACTGTAAAACTGGATTCACAATGGCATTCTAGTGCTGTGTGAACCATAGACAAATAAAAGACAAGAGTGAGGGACAGAATTTCTCTTGTAAAATAACTAAACAGTCATGAGCATTTTTTAATAGACGTCATCTTGTTGCCCTCCCTCTGAAAGTCAGTCGCATTTGCTCTAGTTCCCCACTCACCCTCACATTGTGCCTCAGATCTAGACCATAACCTAAAGGCCCACTTCTACAAGCTCCCTGGAGAGATAACTTACTTCTGCAGACTGCATACCTGCCCGTGAAACCCTATTTATACAAGCATGCACATCAAAAATATATTCACCGGCAAGAACAACAAAAGCCTTTGGAAAAATGCCCCAGGACAGCGGTAAGATATTAGAGCCACAACATGTTCTTGCTGTCATTTTGTTGCTAAACACCTGCACAAATTTGACCTTATTACGAAAAGCACCATAGCCAACAGATGGTTAATGTATTCAAATAACCTCATTGAGCGTGAAATTTTCGTATTTAGCAGCTAAACCTGAAAGCTATTGGACCTGTTATGTCTAGGATTGTTTTGTGCATCAACCAAAACACTCAATAACCCAGATGCCCTAAGGTGTGTACCTTACCTCAGCCTGAAATCCTTCGACTAAGATGGCCACAAGCAGATTGAACAGAACGTAGTTCCCAAAAGTCATGAGCGCTACAAAATACAGGGCTGCCAGGGGGGAGGTAGAGGCCATGCCATTATACAAAACCATGTTCCAGTCCTCTTGAGTTAGGATCTGCACACACACACACACACACACACATACACAAATGTTATCAAATACTGTTTAACTTTAGATTAAATTTGGGAGCAAATTAGTTAAAAAAAGAAATAAAAAAGAAATAAATAAACAATTCTATACATTTCTTTTTAAATTATTTACTTATTTATTATTTTTTTATTTTTTAAGAAGCCAAGAAAAAATGTAAATAAATAAATAATCTCATATTATAGTATGTATAATTACTTTTTTCTATCTTTTTATTTTATACAATAAAACAGGCCAAGAAAAACAAATTAATAAATAAAATCCCATGTAATATTATTTAAATTATTTCCGCTTTTTATTGTATATAATAAAACAGACCAAAACATTTAGCCTAAACATTTAAACTCTACAGAGAATACCCATAAGTGTGTGATTAAAATGTGTTTTCACCCAGCTCCCAGTTGCCCTGTGTTTCCCGTCACCTGCAGCAGTGCTTTCATAAGTGAGATGAGTTTTGAGATCGCTACGCACCTGAAACACTGTGACAATAGCCCAAAGCAGGGAGTCAAAGTTTTTCCTGTCAGGTACCGTGTCCCCAGCCTCTGTCTTCAGGCTGAACTTGCAGCCAAATATGTGCATTCCCAGAATACTGCAGAACACAAACAGACAAACAAGCTTTGAATGTTACTCTCACGTTTAGATATTCTGATACCGTATGTTTCTGATCAACCTCAACAGGATGTGGGATGAATGAGTCTGTCAGAGGTGAGGAGCCTATAAAAATGATATCAGTGCTATGAGAGGAGACATATGTCCTGGTTGGACAGCAGCCAGAGATGAGATCAGTCACGTTGGAGAGACGGATCAACAAATTCAGAATGCAGCACACACCAAGAGATAAATGAGACAGAGGTAATACTACAAACATATACAAGCAGTGTTGGTGGTAACGTGACAGACATTCTGACATGACAACTTTACATTTTATTTTTTAGGAATGAGTAAAAGAATGTGTTATGTTAAATTTAAACCATAATATCTGAGTTATAACTGAACAACTCTCATTTATGTAAGGCGTGTAGGTATTGTAGGAGTTGTAGTATGTGTGAGTATTGTAGTAGATCTAGAGCGGGGGTCGGCAACCTATGGCACGTGTGCCAGCACTTGCATATGGACATCAGAGCATGTGAGCAGAGCGGTAATATTTCCTCCAGAGCGGAGAGCGCCTTTCTGAAGATCCCGCTCCGCTCATTCCGCTCACCGCCGCTCGCTCAACCCAGAATGCCCTTTGTGATATGCTGGTTCGAAAATATGTGAAATAAGTTGGGCTGCCCCTGACTAAAGTTTTTTCTACTGGACTAGTAGTTGTTCATTTAAGCCATTAGTTGACGACTAAGTACACATTTATATTAATTTAATTATACTGGCGAGAATTCTAAACGAGCGTTTACGTAATACATTAGCCTATTCCGCACGCATAAAGCTTGCCACAAAGTAATATTCCGCACGCATAAAGCTTGCCACAAAACAGCAAAAGTAATAATTATGAATGTGTCAAAAATAGCAAGGAGACATTTTAGTTGTTTATTAATAAACTAGTTTTTTCTTTGTCATTACCGGCTGCAAAGACGAACTTGACGATGCTGACTCGCCATCTCCGCAGTAGTGGACGTGCCAAGAGAGAAATGCATATGTCATACAGATAACCTATTTCTTTTCGTTTTTAATTGTTTCGTTTAAAAGTAGACATTTCAAGCTTTCTATAGACACATTTCTTATGTCTGTGAGGCAAGTATATGCTGAGTTTCGGTTAATTTATTAGACGCGCTCTAGCCAAGATACTGTCTGCTATATTTGCTTATTATTTATTAAATCCAGGCAATTGGTTGATGAAACATTGATTAAAATGGTAACACTGTACAATAAGGTTTCATTAGTTAACATTGTGAGTGAGTGAGTGAGTGAGTGAGTTAGTGAGTGAGTGAGTGAGTGAGAGAATGAGTGAATGAGTGAATGAGTGAATGAGTGAATGAGTTTGTGAGTGAGTGAGTGAGTGAATGAGTTAGTGAGTGAGTGAGTGAGTGAGTGAGTGAATGAGTGAGGGAATGAGTGAGGGAATGAGTGAGTGAGTGAGTGAGTGAGTGAGTGAGTGAGTGAGTGAGTGAGTGAGTGAGTTAGTGAGTGAGTGAGTGAGTGTGTGAGTGGAATGAGTGAGTGTAAGCGAGTGAGTAAGTGAGTGAATGAGTGAGTGAGTTAGTGAGTGAGTGAATGAGTTAGTGAGTGAGTGAGTGAGTGAGTGAGAGAGAATGAGTGAGTGAGTGAGTGAGTGAGTGAGTGAATGAGTTAGTGAGTGAGTGAAAGAGTTAGTGAATGAGTGAGTGAGTGAATGAGTGAGTGAGTGAGTGAGTGAGTGAGTGAGTGAGTGAGTGAGTGAGTGAGTGAGTGAATGAGTTAGTGAGTGAGTGAGTGAGTGAGGAAATGAGCGAGGGAATGAGTGAGTGAGGGAATAAGTGTGTGTGTGTGTATATGTGAGTGAGTGAGTTATACTCTTAATATGTGTATATATAAATATATATGTGAATGTATTTTATGTACAGTGCATCCGGAAAGTATTCACAGCGCTTCACTTTTGAGTGAGTGAATGAGTTAGTAAGTGAGTGAGTGAGTGAGTGAGTGAGTGAGTGAGTGAGTGAGTGAGTGAGTGAGTGAGTGAATGAGCGAGGGAATGAGTGAGTGAGTGAGTGAGTGAGTGAGTGAGTGAGTGATTGAGTGAGTAATACTATTAATATGTGTATATATAAATATATGTGAATGTATTTTATGTACAGTGCATCCGGAAAGTATTCACAGCGCTTCACTTTTTCCACATTTTGTTGTTACAGCCTTATTCCAAAATGGATTAAATTCATAATTTTTTTTCTCAATTCTACAAACAATACCCCATAATGACAACGTGAAAGAAGTTTGTTTGAAATCTTTGCAAATTTATCAAAAATAAAAAACAAAAAAAATTACGTACATAAGTATTCACAGCCTTTGCCATGACACTCAAAATTGAGCTCAGGTGCATCCTGTTTCCACTAATCATCCTTGAGATGTTTCTACAACTTGATTGGAGTCCACCTGTGGTAAATTCAGTTGATTGGACATGATTTGGAAAGGCACACACCTGTCTATATAATGTCAGAGCACAAACCAAGCCATGAAGTCCAAGGAATTGTCTGTAGACCTCCGAGACAGGATTGTATCGAGACACAGATCTGGGGGAAGGGTACAGAAACATTTCTGCAGCATTGAAGGTCCCAATGAGCACAGTGGCCTCCATCATCCGTAAATGGAAGAAGTTTGAAACCACCAGGACTCTTCCTAGAGCTGGCCGCCCGGCCAAAATGAGCGATCGGGGAGAAGGGCCTTAGTCAGGGAGGTGACCAAGAACCCGATGGTCAATCTGACAGAACTCCAGCATTTCTCTGTGGAGAGAGGAGAATCTTCCAGAAGAACAACCATCTCTACAGCACTCCATCAATCAGGCCTGTATGGTAGAGTGGCCAGATGGAAGCCACTCCTCATTAAAAGGCCGCCTGGATTTTGCCAAAAGGCACCTGAAGGACTCTCAGACCACGATAAACAAAATTCTCTGGTCCGATGAAACAAAGATTGAACTTTTTGGCCTGAATGGCAAGCGTCATGTCTGGAGGAAACCAGGCACAGCTCATCACCTGGCCAATACCATCCCTATAGTGAAGCATGGTGGTGGCAGCATCATGCTGTGGGGATGTTTTTCAGCAGCAGGAACTGGGAGACTAGTCAGGATCGAGGGAAAGATGAATGCAGCAAAGTACAGAGACATCCTTGATGAAAACCTGCTCCAGAGCACTTTGGACCTCAGACTGGGGTGAAGGTTCATCTTCCAACAGGACAACCACCTTAAGCACACAGCCAAGATAGCAAAGGAGTGGCTATGGGACAACTCTGTGAATGTCCTTGAATGGCCCAGCCAGAGCCAAGACTTGAACCCGATTGAACATCTCTGGAGAGATCTGAAAATGGCTGTGCACCGACGCTCCCCATCCAACCTGATGGAGCTTGAGAGGTCCTGCAAAGAAGAATGGGAGAAACTGCCCAAAAAAAGGTGTGCCAAGCTTGTAGCATCATACTCAAAGAGACTTGAGGCTGTAATTGGTGCCAAAGGTGCTTCAACAAAGTATCAAGCAAAGGCTGTGAATACTTATGTACATGTAATTTTTAGCGTTTTCTATTTTTAATAAATTTGCAAAGATTTCAAACAAACTTCTTTCACGTTGTCATTATGGGGTATTGTTTGTAGAATTGAGGAAAAAAATAATGAATTGAATCCATTTTGGAATAAGGCTGTAACATAACAAAATGTGGAAAAAGTGAAGCGCTGTGAATACTTTCCGGATGCACTGTATATTTTTGTTTTGCTTTGTGCAATTCTTTGGCAATATGTACCTATGCATGTCATGCCAATAAAGCAATATGAATTGAAATTGAATTGAGTGAGTGAGTGAGTGAGTGAGTGTGTGAGAGTGAGTGAGTGTGTGAGTGAGTGTGTGAGTGAATGAGTGAATGAGTGAATGAGTGAATGAGTGAGTGAGTGAATGTTTGAGTGAGTGAATGTTTGAGTGAGTGAGTGAGTGAGTGAGTAATACTATTAATATGTGTATATATAAATATATATGTAAATGTATTTTATGTATGTTTTTGTTTGTTGTTTGTGAGTGAGTGAGTGGAATGAGTGAGTGAGTGAGTGAGTGAGTGAGTGAGTGTGAGTGAGTGAGTCAGTGAATGTTTGAATGATTCCCACTCTTGAGAAAAGAAAAAATAAGACAAAATAGAAACTTAATGTTGCTTTTCCTAAAAAGTAAAACACACAATTATAACGCATTTCTTTTAACATCAACATCCCACAAAACTCCATTCACAACACCTAGTGAAAGACAAACTTAATTTGTGTTAAACAGTTCTCTATGCAGCAGAGCGATGATGAAGCTGATTAATAACTGGCACAACTATAGCTTTGAGTCTGTAATGCTGATTCATTCTCTCAATTTCCTCCAAAGACACATCATCCCAGGCATCTGTTAACAGTTACTAAAGCTTGTTGACTGTACCCGCAGGCTGGGGACAACTCTATCCATTTAAGAGACATAAATCAGGGCATTGTTTTTAGATGAGGGGTTATAAATTGAGATGCTTGGTGGGGGGAGGGGGTCGCTGAACGCTAAACGTGAGTGGGAAAGACGAATCGGCAGAATTGGTTTATGCACTCAATCCTGCAGCAGCCTCCATCTGTCTTTGTGCACTCTGCTGGAATTGCAGCGCTGCAGGGGGAAGGCGGGTGAGTCAGTGGGCACCAGGGGCCTGAGTGTTATTGTTCTGCTCTCCATCAATCTCACTCTGATCCTTATGGGCCTGTCACTCGCAACTGAAGCTAAGGTGTACTCTGAGCAGCCTGTGCAGCTGAGACGCTCAGCCATGCAGAGCCCGGCGTGATCCAGCTGCGAGGAGGGGGCTGTTGTCAGGTGTGGGATTTTATGAACCCAGGCTGCTTTGTGTGATAAAGTGAATGGCATTTATTACAAACAAGTATGAGCTTGGATACGGACAGAGACTATGAGTAAGCACACAGATACAGCGGGGAGAACAAGTATTTGATACACTGCCGATTTTGCAGGTTTTCCTACTTACAAAGCATGTAGAGGTCTGTAATTTTTATCATAGGTACACTTAAACTGTGAGAGATTTTTAAATAATTTGCATTTTATTGCATGACATAAGTATTTGATCACCTACCAACCAGTAAGAATTCCGGCTCTCACAGACCTGTTAGTTTTTCTTTAAGAAGCCCTCCTGTTCTCCACTCATTAGCTGTATTAACTGCACCTGTTTGAACTCGTTACCTGTATAAAAGACACCTGTCCACACACTCAATCAAACAGACTCCAACCTCTCCACAATGGCCAAGACCAGAGAGCTGTGTAAGGACATCAGGGATAAAATTGTACACCTGCACAAAGCTGGGATGGGCTACAGGACAATAGGCAAGCAGCTTGGTAAGAAGGCAACAACTGTTGGCGCAATTATTAGAAAATGGAAGAAGTTCAAGATGACGGTCAATCTCCCTCGGTCTGGGGCACCATGCAAGATCTCACCTTGTGGGGCATCAATGATCATGAGGAAGGTGAGGGATCAGCCCAGAAATACACGGCAGGACCTGGTCAATGACCTGAAGAGAGCTGGGACCACAGTCTCAAAGAAAACCATTAGTAACACACTACGTCGTCATGGAAGGTCCCCCGCTCAAGCCAGTGCATGTCCATCTGAAGTTTGCCAATGACCATCTGGATGATCCAGAGGAGGAATGGGAGAAGGTCATGTGGTCTGATGAGACAAAAATAGAGCTTTTTGGTCTAAACTCCACTCGCCGTGTTTGGAGGAAGAAGAAGGATGAGTACAACCCCAAGAACACCATCCCAACCGTGAAGCATGGAGGTGGAAACATCATTCTTTGGGGATGCTTTTCTGTAAAGGGGACAGGACGACTGCACCGTATTGAGGGGAGGATTGATGGGGCCATGTATCGCGAGATCTTGGCCAACACCCTCCTTCCCTCAGTAAGAGCATTGAAGATGGGTCGTGGCTGGGTCTTCCAGCATGACAACGACCTGAAACACACAGCCAGGGCAACTAAGGAGTGGCTCCGTAAGAAGCATCTCAAGGTCCTGGAGTGGCCTAGCCAGTCTCCAGACCTGAACCCAATAGAAAATCTTTGGAGGGAGCTGAAAGTCCGTATTGCCCAGCGACAGCCCCGAAACCTGAAGGATCCGGAGTAGGTCTGTATGGAGGAGTGGGGGCCAAAATCCCTGCTGCAGTGTGTGCAAACCTGGTCAAGAACTACAGGAAACGTATGATCTCTGTAATTGCAAACAAAGGTTTCTGTACCAAATATTAAGTTCTGCTTTGCTGATGTATCAAATACTTATGTCATGCAATAAAATGCAAATTAATTACTTAAAAATCATACAATGTGATTTTCTGGATGTTTTAGATTCCGTCACTCACAGTTGAAGAGTACCTATGATAAAAATTACAAACTTCTACATGCTTTGTAAGTGGGCAAACCTGCAAAATCGGCAGTGTATCAAATACTTGTTCTCCCCACTGTATGAAACACATTGGGTTTCATTCACTAATAATTGCGTATGAGACCCACTGTAATGCATTTATGAAGACCAACCCACCTGAATATGAAGATAAAGAGCATTAGTAACATGCAGAAGGTGGCCACATTGTCCATGGTCTTCATCAGGACCACCAGCTGTCTGCGCAGCGCTGGCATGAACCGCACCAGCTTTATGACCCTCAACAGTCTGAACGTCCTCAGGACGGACAGACCCCCATCAGACTGCCCAATGATCTCACATACACTATACAGATATTCACAAAAAAAGTGTAGATTAAATTTAGAAAAAAACTATCATATAAGGGTGTTTCTTTAACTTCAGAAACTTTTGTGAAATGTTGTCTATTGTCCATTGTCTATTGTTAATAATGTAGTGATATGACGTGTGATGACTCACACTTTAGTTACTTTTAAACCAAGCAGCTTTCTGTTGGTCAACGCATAGTCTCGCGTAGCCAGACCTCCAGACTGACGGCAGAAGGTCTGGACTCTTTCGCAGCTTTCATTCGTCGAGGACCACCCAAGAGGACATTTGACTGACATGTAACCCAACCAAAACAAAGTTCGATTTGTTCCGCATCATGTTTAGGGGCATGAAAATGTAAAGTCTATGTCCCTGCATTACCAGACTGGCGTGCATCTATAAATTATTCATTCAAGAACGATGTGCAAATTTACTGCAACAATGGAGCCGTGAACTTCACTAACTTTTGAAAATCCAGCGTTTAGTTGATCCTGGTAAGCGCTCATTGTCACAGTTATAAACACAACAGCGTTCTTCTTCTACGAGGGGGTTTGCCGTCACAGCATTTGTTTCCAAGCGGACCGTTAAAGAACACAACACACTCGTCTTGCGGACATCCTGTAGAATTCAACCAATCAAATGACGACTTCGAAACTCCTGAAGTGTTTCCAGAAAAGTGTTCCATATGCATCAGATGTTCAGCCAACGGTCAGTGGGTGTGACGTCTGAGGCTGAGACTAGTTAACGCAGTGAATTCATTGAGAAATTTGCATGGGGAAATCTTTTGTCCTCATGATTTGTGATCATTAGATTGATTTCGCCCATGCCCCAGACCCATACTTTCAATCTTAATATTGTAAATATTATAATATTGTAATAATATTTTTTATGGATTTTCGTACTTTAAGTTTAAAACTATGATGATCTCAAAAAAGACTAAAATATGTGAAAATTATTTATATCATTTTTTCCCAAAATGACTGTCTACTGTAATGTCATTTTAACTATGCCAAAATGTTTTGCTCCGAATAAGTTTTTGCTAAAGTGTACTTGGTTACCAAGGAGACAACAGTGTCAGTAATCATGTTTGAGATGAAACGTGCAAAAAAAAAAAGAACGAAAAAATGAGGTTAATATCATTTTCACTAAGTTATTTTCAACCAAGCTCAAATTTTGTAAAAATATTGCACAAAAAGTGTGCATTTATGATACATAAAATGCTAGCTTTTAAATAAGCATTAACAAAAGAATCAGTCATTTAATCGCAAAAATAATTTCCACGACTGAATGCTACATCATTTTGAGAAATTAGGGAGAAAAAATCTTCTGTTAAGTATATATATATATATACACTCACCTAAAGGATTATTAGGAACACCTGTTCAATTTCTCATTAATGCAATTATCTAATCAACCAATCACATGGCAGTTGCTTCAATGCATTTAGGGGTGTGGTCCTGGTCAAGACAATCTCCTGAACTCCAAACTGAATGTCAGAATGGGAAAGAAAGGTGATTTAAGCAATTTTGAGCGTGGCATGGTTGTTGGTGCCAGACGGGCCGGTCTGAGTATTTCACAATCTGCTCAGTTACTGGGATTTTCACGCACAACCATTTCTAGAGTTTACAAAGAATGGTGTGAAAAGGGAAAAACATCCAGTATGCGGCAGTCCTGTGGGCCAAAATGCCTTGTTGATGCTAGAGGTCAGAGGAGAATGGGCCGACTGATTCAAGCTGATAGAAGAGCAACTTTGACTGAAATAACCACTCGTTACAACCGAGGTATGCAGCAAAGCATTTGTGAAGCCACAACACGCACAACCTTGAGGCGGATGGGCTACAACAGCAGAAGACCCCACCGGGTACCACTCATCTCCACTACAAATAGGAAAAATAGGCTACAATTTGCACGACCTCACCAAAATTGGACAGTTGAAGACTGGAAAAATGTTGCCTGGTCTGATGAGTCTCGATTTCTGTTGAGACATTCAGATGGTAGAGTCAGAATTTGGCGTAAACAGAATGAGAACATGGATCCATCATGCCTTGTTACCACTGTGCAGGCTGGTGGTGGTGGTGTAATGGTGTGGGGGATGTTTTCTTGGCACACTTTAGGCCCCTTAGTGCCAATTGGGCATCGTTTAAATGCCACGGCCTACCTGAGCATTGTTTCTGACCATGTCCATCCCTTTATGACCACCATGTACCCATCCTCTGATGGCTACTTCCAGCAGGATAATGCACCATGTCACAAAGCTCGAATCATTTCAAATTGGTTTCTTGAACATGACAATGAGTTTACTGTACTAAAATGGCCCCCACAGTCACCAGATCTCAACCCAATAGAGCATCTTTGGGATGTGGTGGAACGGGAGCTTCGTGCCCTGGATGTGCATCCCACAAATCTCCATCAACTGCAAGATGCTATCCTATCAATATGGGCCAACATTTCTAAAGAATGCTTTCAGCACCTTGTTGAATCAATGCCACGTAGAATTAAGGCAGTTCTGAAGGCGAAAGGGGGTCAAACACAGTATTAGTATGGTGTTCCTAATAATCCTTTAGGTGAGTGTATATATATATATATGTTTATACACTGTTGGACATTGATATCCACTAATTAAACGGACTAGTGAGTGTGTGAAAAATGTATCAGCAGAGTTTATTTTCTAAATGTCCACAAGACCAAAAATGACCACAGTTGAAGAAACACCCATAAGTCATATAATAATGATTTTGGTTCAATAATATAATTTATAATATAATAAATCACAATAAAAATTTTTAAAATAAAATAACACCCACAATGTGATTTTTTTTTTTCAGGCATTCGACAAAGTATAAAAGTAAATCCATTTACCTGATGATCACAATAATGCCATCAAAGATGTTGTAGGGATTTCTCAGATATTCAAAGAAGCCAAAGGCAGTAAGCTTGAGGATCATCTCCAGGGTGAACATACTGGTAAACACTATGTTACAAATCTCCAGGACATTAGTCAGTTCATCAGGCTGTAGACAGAGAGAGAGAGAGAGAGAGAGAGAGAGAGAGAGAGAGAGAGAGAGAGAGAGAGAGAGAGAGAGAGAGAGAGAGAGAGAGAGAGAGAGAGAGAGAGAGAGAGAGAGAGAGAGAGAGAGAGAGAGAGAGAATAAACGAGAGGTTGGGATGGATAAAAGGAGAGGTAAATGTGGAGAGGTCATTTCAGATCACTGCATTGCTGTTTAAGAGAGTGTGTGCATTGTTGCATGGACAAGATCAGTTCATGACAGCAGGCATGAGATCCTCAGTGAGGCTGTGACCTCTCATATGATATAAAGGTCAGAGAAAACCGAGTTTAAACCTGAACAATTCCTTGCGGAACGTCAGTTAGGAAAAGATCAGGGGTGATGCGAGTACACTGATACTGTGGATAGTGTAGAAATCTTTGGTAACATTATAAATGCCAAAAACAAATCTTACTGACCCCAAACTTTTGAACTGTAGTGTAGTTTTACTACTACAGTAATATACACACTAACCTTGTATATGTCCCCTTAGCCCAAGCTTTGTTTCCAAGCACACTGTGTGCTCATGTATCTTATGTAAAGCCAGCCATTTTCAGGTTGTAGCTGGTAAGTTAAGCCAGAGCTAGCCGTTATTGTGCACTAAGCATCAGACAGTCAGAGAACGGCTTGTGGGTGGTCCGTCGAATGCTGAGACTAGTGTAAGATCTACTGCGCTTAGAAAGGGATCAACAGACCACCCCGATCTGTTTCAGTGCATGCTGTGTAATCTGACATCACATAAATCCATTACACCTTATCTCAGTGTATGTTCATGTGCACGAGCAAGAGGGCGACCAAATTCCAGGGGAGCGAGAGCAAACTCTGATTTGAAAACACTTCCTTCGTTGTCCCTTTTGTTCCTTTTCCTTCCATCCTTTTATTGATCAATATCTTTCCATTGACGAGTTAAGGCAGAGAAAACTCAACTGAAGGAAGATGAAAACCAAACCACAGGCAGCTCCAGGGAGATGCCATTTAGAGAAATTGAATATTGACACAGCAATCAGGAGTAATAACAGCAAAACAATATGGTAAAAAAAATCACCCATAGCTTCTCCCATCTCTTTTCGTTTATATGGCTCCTTTTCTCTTTGTCCTTTCTCAGGCTGTATGTAAACTTCTCTTAAATTAATCCATCAGCAGATCATCTCATTATTGGAGCTATTTGTACACTACTTAAAAGAGCTGTAAACCATGAATAACTTGTCACCATAAACGGAAAGATTATTACTGAAATGAAGTCATACAAAAATAAACATTCAAAGAGGGTTTTCGAGGGTGTTAGTTTAATGACTCATCTCTATGTCCAAATTTGACGACTTCCCTACTATATAGTATGTGAAAGACAGTAAGTCAATTGAGTGTTATGTCCGAATATCCAGTATTCATTAAACAGTAGGCAAAAAACAGGATTACCTGCCACTTCAACCAAGATACCACACTATGGATATTTTATAGAATGTACTTTATTAACAGCCAAGATGCTTAAGATGTTAAATGCAGTACATACTCATATTTCAGGAAGAGACAACAAAAGTGTTGCTAAAAACTTCCCGCTGTGAAATCTCATTGCTCCAAAATTTCACTCCTTGTGGTTAAGTTGAAGTATTGAGTATATTTTAAAGAGAAATAAAACCCACACAAAAATACAAATTCTGTCATAATTTACTCGCCCATGTTGTTCTTCTGCAGAACATAAAAGCAGATATTTTGAGAAATGTTTTTTTTTGTCCATACAATGGAATTCAATGGTAACCCAAACTGTTTGGTTATCGACATTCTTTAAAATATCTTCTTTTGTGTTCCACAGCTGAAAGAAAGTCATACAAGTTTGAAAAGAAGTGAGGGTGAGTAAATGATGAAAGAATTTTCATTTTGGGGGCAAACTAATCCATTTAATTCAAAGTCGATCCACAATTCAAGCATGCAAACTGCATTTGAAATATTAATTAAATACAATAATATACGTTGTACAGACTAAATCAGCATTTTCAGCTTTGAAATTGCATAAGTTTGCATATTTTGCAGTTTTATTCATGGTCTCACTGCTTGCTCAGATGATCCCATACAGTCCCATAGAATGGATTGAAACAGCTGCTAATTGCAGCGGACTCATCTGGTAACATTGCTTATAGCACCTTTATAATTACATATATTTATATTTACTCATTTGGCAGACATATTTGTCCCAAGCAACTTCCACTGCATTCAAGCTATACAGTGCATCCGGAAAGTATTCACAGCGCTTCACTTTTTCCACATTTTGTAATGTTACAGCCTTATTACAAAATGGATTAAATTCATTATTTTCCTCAACATTCTACAAACAATACCCCATAATGACAACGTGAAGGAAGTTTGTTTGAAATCTTTGCAAATTTATTAAAAATAAAAAGCGGAAAAAAAATCACGTCATGTACATAAGTATTCACAGCCTGCTCAATACTTTGTTGAAGCACCTTTGGCACCAATTACAGCCTCAAGTCTTTTTGAGTATGATGCTACAAGCTTGGCACACCTATTTTTGGGCAGTTTCTCCCATTCTTCTTTGCAGGACCTCTCAAGCTCCATCAGGCTGGATGGGGAGCGTCGGTGCACAGCCATTTTCAGATCTCTCCAGAGATGTTTAATCGGGTTCAAGTCTGGGCTCTGGCTGGGCCACTCAAGGACATTCACAGAGTTGGCCCGGTAGCCACTCCTTTGTTATCTTGGCTGTGTGCTTAGGGTTGTTGTCCTGTTGGAAGATGAACCTTCACCCCAGTCTGAGGTCCAGAGCACTCTGGAGCAGGTTTTCATCAAGGATGTCTCTGTACATTGTTGCATTCATCTTTCCCTCGATCCTGACCAGTCTTCCAGTTCCTGCCGCTGAAAAACATCCCCACAGCATGATGCTGCCACCACCATGCTTCACTATAGGGATGGTATTGGCCAGGTGATGAGAGGTGCCTGGTTTCCTCCAGACATGACGCTTGCCATTCAGGCCAAAGAGTTCAATCTTTGTTTCATCAGACCAGAGAATTTTGTTTCTCATGGTCTGAGAGTCCTTCAGGTGCCTTTTGGTAAACTCCAGGCAGGCTGTCATGTGCCTTTAACTAAGGCTTTCGTTTGGCCACTCTACTATACAGGCCTGATTGGTGGA
Organism: Coreius guichenoti; assembly: GCA_039654105.1. Lineage (NCBI taxonomy): Eukaryota > Metazoa > Chordata > Actinopteri > Cypriniformes > Gobionidae > Coreius > Coreius guichenoti. Next base: position 28,901,871 of record CM077171.1, read on the forward strand.
GTGCTGCAGAGATGGTTGTTCTTCTGGAAGGTTCTCCTCTCTCCACAGAGAAACGCTGGAGCTCTGTCAGAGTGACCATCGGGTTCTTGGTCACCTCCCTGACTAAGGCCCTTCTCCCCCGATCGCTCAGTTTGGCCAGGCGGAGTCCTGGTGGTTCCAAACTTCTTCCACTTACGAATGATGGAGGCCACTGTGCTCATTGGGACCTTCAATGCTGCAGAAATTTTTCTGTACCCTTCCCCAGATCTGTGCCTCAATACAATCCTGCCTCAGAGGTCTAGGGACAATTACTTGGATTTCATGGCTTGGTTTGTGCTCTAACATGCACTGTTAACTGTGGGACCTTATATAGACAGGTGTGTGCCTTTCCAAATCATGTCCAATCAACTGGATTTACCACAGGTGGACTCTAATCAAGTTGTAGAAACATCTCAAGGATGATCCGTGGAAACAGGATGCACCTGAGCTCAATTTTGAGTGTCATTGCAAAGGCTGTGAATACTTAAGTACATGTGATTTTTTCGTTTTTTATTTTTGATAAATTTGCAAAGATTTCAAACTTCTTTCACGTTGTCATTATGGGGTATTGTTTGTAGAATTTTGAGGAAAATAATGAATTTAATCCATTTTGAAATAATGCTGTAACATAACAAAACGTGGAAAAAGTGAAGTGCTGTGAATACTTTCCGGATGCACTGTACATATTTTCAGTTGATGCATTCCCTGGGAAACGAGCTTTGGTGTTGCTAGCTCCATGCTCTACTGTTTGAGCTACAGGAATCTTTGAATGCATTTGATTGTGCAGACCAAGTGCGCTGACACTCATTGACACTCATCGACTTGTGTGTGAGCACAAACACACACACATGCTGCCCACACACATGTAAATATTGTAATCTTTACCAGCCTTTTTGAGAGCCAGGTTAAAACATGAGTCACAGCATATGATGTCACCACACATGATCTGTTCAACCATATCAGGTCGATTAGAACACAAACTCATGAGGAAAGAACTGTTGAACAGATACTGTGTTTATATGTGAACATGCACACAGGGGCTTCTCTGTTTTCCCTGTGTGGGCTGCATTTACATGATGCTTCATGTTAGAAATGCTGCGTAATAGAAGCCAGTGGTGACTATCTCATTTTTTCTCTCTCTATATCTGTCTTTCTCTGCTTGTTGATATTTTTAGAGCCCACAGAGATGAGAAAACAGGCTCCACTGCAGGCAAGGTAGCGAAGACATGAGGGGGTGGAGGAGGAGAGAGATAGAGAGAGAGCAAGAGAGTTTGCATGAGTAGTAGTAGCTTTCTACATCTTCCAAATATAATTAACTGTACTTATATGGCAAGAAAAAAATCCAACAAGACTCCAAAGGCCATTCCACACGCTCTCATTACTTTGAATGGCAGGCCCTGTGAAGACTCTATCAGCACTGCAGAAAGAGCCGGCTATTACAGTAATATGTGACATGATGAGGTTGAACACATCTTCAGACTGGGTTTATTATGTGAACCGACTGCACTGTGGGTGAAATTACCTGGTTATGGTGCTCAATGCCCATGCTGATTGTATTGATGAGAATGGCGATCATAATCCCTCTGTTGAAGTACTTGCTTTCAACGATACCCCAAAGCTTCACCCTCATTTCATCCCAGACGTCTTTACATTTCCCGAAACAGGAGCGTTTCTTTGGTGTGTCCTCGGAGTCCTCGTCCCCCCTCTCGTCCAAGTGGTTCTCATCCCTGTCGGTCTCCTCCAGCACACTCTCCTCTTCCTCCCCATTGGCCGAATGCTTCATCTTGAGTGACAGGGCTGCAGCACACTGTGGACACTCCTGTGGGTTTGGGGTGATGGAGAGGGAGATGGCGTTCTCTAGAGGTTGGGAGCTGTGGTCCAACTTGGATTCGTGAATACAGTGAGGCGCTATAAGACAGATGAAAAATTCAACATTTCTGTTTGACATTTTCATATAACACAATCAAAATTTTGCCTGTCAGTTTCTTGAACAACTGCCATAATACTGCTTTGGTCTGAAATGTCATTGGGGCATTATAGCAAAGACATGGATGGATTTGTTCTTGTTTTTATTGTAACTTGCTCTTTTCTTTTATAACTTGCTATTGGGAGCATCGAGGAAGCTACTTTGAAACTTGGCCAGGCTTCAAGCTCATACAAAGTAGCTAAATGCACTGAAGCAACTTAAAATGGCAATATCTTTTTAAATAAACAACTCTCTGATAATATTATTTATAATTTCAGAGCCATATTCTTTGAGTTTTGAATGAAATAATGGTAATAGCACCAAAATTAAACTAGAATAGAGCCTAATTTACTGAATGTAACTGAATAAAAAAAGCATGTAACAATTAATTTTAAATTAAAATTATTATTTGCGATATATTCAACAAAAAATAAAAATGTATATTACAATGCTATGAAGTGATTTTTTTTATCGTTCTTTTGAACCATCCTAATGAACCACTTCACTAGAACGAATCAGAATTTCCAATGCTACGTATGAATGAGAGATGACATTTTAAGATGAACCAGTTCACTAGAATGAATCAGACTTTTTGACACCAAATAGTGATAGAGGAGAGTTCAGGATGAACCGAATCACTAGAATGATTTTCCAATGCTACGTTTAAGACAATAACCAGTTTACTAGAATGAATCATATTTTCAAACATTTTATCAATCACATGATGTGTTGGATAGTCTGATTCATTACATAAAATCAGACTTTCCAGCACAACATATGTTAAATATGAATCAAACTTTTCAACATTACAAATGAGCGAGAGTTTGTATGAAAGCTTGCTACTATTTTAAAAACCGTTGAGTTAATGTCAGATTACTTAAGAAAAATATAGTTCATTTTTGTTATTTACTCCCTAACACTGTTAGTCATAGCTTTTCTATGATCCACTGTCATTTCTCTGCCTCCAACTCTCTCTATACTCACTCTGAGCTGAATGGCAGCGATGTCTTTCTCCACCATTCACATTAGCCCCTCCCCCTGTCGATCCTGCACCTCCTTTGCCACGCCCCCTCCCTCCCCCAGGAGGAGGGGCTTTGCCACGGAGCATGTAGTAAAGGGCGGCTGAGCGGCGACGGGCCTTGCGTAGGATGTGGCAGACCAGCTGGAAGAGCTCCTCGTAACAGTCTCCGGGCTCAATAAGCGAAGCCAGCGTGCTGGAGGACAGGTAGCGAGCACGTTGCTCTTGCATCAGCTGGTGCTCTCGCTGTTTGGTCTCTGAAAACTGAGTGGCAATGACCACCAGGCACAGATTAATCATGAAGAAAGATCCAATCTGGAACAGGAAGAAGAAGAGAGATCCTGAAAATAATGCCAGTCACTCTTACATTGTTCTAAACTCTTAAAGTTGCAGTCACGTTTACAGTTGTCCAGCAAATTTTCACAGCCAAAATCCAGCCACAACGAGTTCAAGTTGGTCATGCAATTTTGCTGTGTTGAACAAAAAAAGTTACTTGATCTGAAAATGACTTTTCTGTAATAAATCACTACACTATTGACAATAGACAATGGACCTTTTTTGCTTACGAAAATGTCGCTAATGTGACCACACCTAACGTCTTTTTCTTCCGTGGAAAAAAAAGAAGAAATGTTGAAGAACTTTCTGGTACTGGTCATTCTTTTCTGAAGGTCATATAAGAGCTTTGTTGTTCATTGACAACTCTGGAATTTGAATCAGACTTATTTGGATCTGCCGTTTAATTTGCTGACTCAATGATTGCAGCAGTTATAATGAGTTAAACCTGAATCATCCGATTTTTGAACAAATCATTCAGACTAATTGTGTAAACCAGATCAATCGATTCAACCAATTTGACTCACAAAAGAACCCTGATTCATTCACAAATCAGGCTTCAGCACTTCTCTCAAGGATGGCTAAGGCAGATTTTCACTGAATAACTTTTTGTCTCTTTGTAGCACAAAACTATTGTATGACTTCAGAACTCTTGGAATAAAGAGCATAAGTCCTATAGACCACTTTTGCGATACTTTTATGGTGCTTTTGCAATCCTTTTAAAACTTAAAAGCTCCATGCCACATTCAGTATAATTGCTTGAAAAACATCAGGATATTCTTTTAAAATTTCTCCTTTCGTGTTCTATGAAAAGATGTAAAATGGGTTTGAAACGACAAAGTTCATATCCATTTTTGGGTGAACTAAACCTTTAAATATATTTATCTGAGTTTACATGTATTTTGCTGTCATTAAAAAAAATCATTCTTAAGCTTACTTCTGTAACCATAACTCTTGCACTGCGTGTGAAGTCTCAGCTGCTTTAAATATCCAGATCTGCATGACACCAAAACCCCTTGGAAGCTCTCTAACGCAGCCTGTGCTGCAGTGTTTGGCATAAGCAGCGGCCATAGCTGTCTAGAAGAGCTGCTATAAACGGACCCTATGTTTGAAGAAGTCAGCAGATGCCCAAACAAGAGCCTGTTTTGTTGTGTGTGCGCCTGTACCACTCTGGCTTTGATATGCTATAATTATCAGGCTCTTTCATAGCAGCAAAACCTCTAAATATCTCCTAGTGCTCGCAGAGAAGGGCTAGATCCCTCTGCCAACGTAAAACGGATTAGAATCGGGAGGCAATCATTTTAAAGACTGAGAGCGAACCAGTTTCAGACTCATCAGAACAGAGAGCCTGCTCTTATATCATTCACCATTCATATTACTGGCATTTGTCAACACGCAAACGCACACAGATCTTGCACACCTTAATGAAAGTACAGCCTGGTTCCAGCTTATGTGAAGTAGGGATCAGAGAGGACGGACGGGTTGTGAGGAGGACAGAGAGGGTGGAGAAATGAGGAGTTGTGCATATGTGTGTAGGGCAGCTGTGCAGATATATCCTGCCTTCACATCTGCTGTCCTGATTTGGGATTCTGATGTGTGATTGGACTGCGCCTAATCAACCACCAGACCTCTGTTTTATGCAGATAGACACCTTCTTTCCTTGCTCTCACCTTTCCTATCATCAGTTTCACTGGACTGTTTAATGCACACACACACACAATTATGTCTTCTGCTCCTCTCTTCAATATGCTATGAACATATTTCTGTCAGGACCACTATCGTCAAAGATGATTGACAATTAGCATACAGTTTGGATTGGCGGTATAGTTCTGTTCTGGGCAAGAACTCCCTGCGCATCCATGCAGCCTAGCATTGATAAGAGCAGGGAGAGCAGCGATAACCCCTCTTAGGGTAAACAGAACAGAACCAATATAAGGTATTGCGATGTCATTAATGTTCTTAATGACAATAATTTAATGTAACAACATCATTTGAGAAATAAGTCTGATTTGAAGAGGAATATCAGAATGCAAAATTCTGACTGGACGACAGGAGGAGCTGGGGATGGAGGAGGGTAATTAGCTCTGGAGAAATGCGATAATACTGAATGGACCCTATATATAGATATGCTGTGATAGGCGTCGTATTCCTATAGGTAGGAGTGAATCAGCTGAGTGTCAGCTGATGCAAGCTTGACTAACATGACCTGCCAGAACTAACGGGATCCTTTAATGGGATAGTTCAACCAAAAATGAAAATTCTGTCATCATTTACTCACCCTCATGCCATTCCAAATCTGTACTTTATGACTTTTTTTTTCTTCTGTGGAATTCTGTCTTCATGTGAATTTTTGAGGAATATCCAGGGCTGTGTTTCCCAAAAGCATCATGAGCCCAAGTTGATCGTGGAGACCAGTGCCACCACGATGCTCACAATGCTTTTGGGAAATGCAACCTAGGCCAGTCTTAAATATTATGAAAGAGAATGAGGACTGGGGGACAAAATAGGTACCATAAAAGTGGTAGTGAGAGTCATGAACAACTTAACTTATTTGAGTTCATTTACACCTTTAAATCCCAAATGGTGCCAACATAGAAGAAATCAGCACTGTTACTTATACAATATTTTAAAACCAAAAAAAAAAAAATCATCTGACATTGCTTATAAAGAAAGAAAGAAAGAGAAAGAAAGGGTCAGACATACAGAAGGAACAAGGCAGAAGTAGAAAAGGGGTCAAAGGGGTGCTGGTTAGTGAGTATACTTCAGTTCTGTTACAGTTGGATGAACGATGACAGGTCATGATTTATACCCTCATTTAATATTGTTCTTACAATGGAAGGGTCTGACTGCAGACAGGGTGACCTTAAGACTTCCTGTCCAAAAAAAGAACAGTAAGCAAAGCCAGCCATTTCATTATTCTGCCATTAATTTGCAAATGTGTGGAGAGCTTCGGCAAAAGATTTATATAAAATAGATTAGGCAATAAAATAATAATGATAAAAAAATTTATATGAATGCTTCTGAATCATATTCATTAGTGAAAGCCAAAAACATAAGATTTGTTAATATTTTGTTGCCTGTAATCGGAGACAATGCATTTAATCTAATTATTTGTGATCATTCGCACTGATATGTCAGAGAACAGCTGAAGAGGAAAAACTGGGCACAGAGATGCCGAGCCCGAATTAATTGCTCCGATGTTCAATAGAAGTGAAAGGAAGTGAATAGAAGTGCATCGGCGGGGTGTGGGCTGTGTCGGCACCACACTATGGCCCTCTCTCTACAGGTAGCGATGGCTGGCTGTGTGGTTGCCAGGTTACAGACAGAGCAGGGCGTCAAAGAAGTAAATAAAAGTGCTGAGGGACAGTCTGCACACACACACACACACACACACACAGAGAGAGAGTCAAAAAAGACACATCTTGCTCCCTCAAACAGTGCAATCACATAGGAATTTGGCTGTTGTTTCAAGCTATGAAGGGGGCGCCAAAAAGCATAAAGCATCACGAACTAACAGCTACATCAAGCTAAATCACATTTGATTGGTTTCAGAAGAATACATCTTGTTTATTTTTAAAAGAGGGTAGCCAAAAGTGCAGAAAGTGAATTTAAGAACTCATAACTGCTTTCCTTTAAAAAGATTTCAGAAATACAAAACTTAAAAAGGAGGATAAATTTAAATTTTGAAACAAAAAAAGTCTATGGTATGCTTTGTTTTTCCGCCTGTTGTTACGTTTTCTGCACATTTCTTCTGTTGTTTTTGTTCATCTGTTTGTTTTTTCTAGTGGGGATTTTATGATTGTATACACTTTTTAATACGTATATGAGTTTTCCTGTTCAGTGTGACGTTTAATGTACCCACACTTGTTAGTAACTGCCTTTTTCAAGACATGTTAAAACGTTTAAAAAAAATCATGAATGGGAATAAAATAGAACAGAATAAAACATGAAAATACATTGAGCTTGTGTTAACCAAAAACTCATTTAAAAAAACCCATTCAAAAATCCCAATGAATTTGTGAAAACTGAACTGGAGTTTTAGGACTCATTCCTGCATAACTCTGTAAATAAAAAAAATATTATAAAACGTCTCGGTTACGTATGTAACCTTAGTTCCCTGAATAGGGAACGAGACGCTGCGTCACTGCTTTGGGAACGCCTCTGCGTGATTGCGTCGTGAAGCACGTGTGTAATCAGTCCAATGGAGAGACGGAACGTCATAGGCGGGTGACGTCATAGACCCGGAAGGTATAAAGCATACCGGCAAACAAACACCGCTAGCTTCTGTAAAAGGCCGAAGCAAGACGCTTGTGGGCATGCGGGGAGTATGGTTACATACGTAACCGAGACGTTCCCTTTCAAGGGAACTCGCGCTGCGTCACCGCTTTGGGAACGAGAATACCCATGCCCCCATAGGACCCGGATGCCTGCCTGTAACATTGTCTAGGAGGCGAGCACCCGAGCCCCCGAAGTAACATTAATGTCTAGTTCATAGAACCTGACAAAGGTGAGCGGTGAGGACCATCCTGCCTCGTCACAAATGTCCTGCAGGGAGGCCCCTGCCAAAAATGCCTGAGAGGCAGCCATCCTTCCACATGACCAAGGTGCGGAGACACCGCCGCGTTGCCTTGATCACGCGAAAAGGGTTTCCCCTTGGGGAATATCCTTTGGTCTTGAGCCACTACTGTAACGGTCTCATGTACAACAGGCCGCAAGGAATCACGTTGGACGCTGCTGCCATCAGACCTAACAGCCTCTGATACTGTTTGACAGTGAGTGACTGGTCTAGCTTCACCCCTTTTACTGCTGAGAGGATCGACCCTATGCGAGGCTCTGATAGGCGGGCCTGCATAGAGACCGAGTTCCAACTCACGCCTAGATACGTTATTCTCTGAACTGGAGAAAGAATGCTTTTCTTGAAGTTGAGCCTCAGCCCTAACTTCCCCATGTGTGCGAAAACAACATCTCGATGTTGAACCGCCAGGCGTGCTGACTGTGCTAGGATCAGCCAGTCGTCAATATAATTGAGAATGCGGATCCCCTGCATACGCAAGGGGGCTAATGCCGCATCTACACACTTGGTGAAGGTGCGGGGTGAAAGGGCTAGACCGAAGGGAAGCACCCGATATTGGTACGCTTCTCCCCCAAAAGCGAACCTCAGGTACTTCCTGTACTGCGGAAGGATGGAGACATGAAAATAAGCATCTTTGAGATCTATCGTGACAAACCAGTCCTCGGACCTGATTTGAGACACAATATGTTTGAGTGTAAGCATCCTGAGCTTGAGCTTTGCTACTGAGCGGTTGAGGATGCGCAGATCTAGAATAGGGCGCAGCCCCCCATCCTTCTTTGGTACGATGAAGTACCGGCTGTAGAACCCTGACTCCCTGTCGGACAGAGGGAATTTTCTATGGCCCCTTTCCGCAAGAGGGTCTGTACTTCTTGAGTCATAATCAGAGCCTGCTCGGGGCCCACCAGCGTGGGCAGAACCCCGTTGAAACTGGGTGGACGACACCTGAACTGGATGGCGTACCCTATTTTTACCATCTGCAGGACCCACTGAGATATATTTGGCAGATTCTCCCACTCTGCCAGAAAATCTACTAGATTTCCTCTCGAGGCTGGTCTCTGATGTACTCTGCACTGTGAGCGCAGCGCCCTGAAGCGGCGGACCGGCAGGGAACAACTGGCTCGACAGCGCCACCTCCCTCCTCAGAGGGCGCAAGTCATCCGAGGATGGCTCGCGCCCTCTGAGGAGGGAGGTGGCGCTGTGGGGTTGGTGGATTGACTCGGGCGGGGTTGGTGGATTGACCCTGTGAGGGTACCGAGGACAGACAGGCACCGTGTACTGAGGTGAGCACCGCCTGCCCCCGGAGGGGGAAACCCTCACTGCCCTGGGCCCACTGGCATCAGGGCTTCTTAGACGCAGCCTTCCTCGAAATAATGACAGTCTGCAGATCTCTTACTCTTGAAAGACTGCGCCTGAGAGCGCCGGCCACCGCCCCACCCTTTCTGAGGGGGAGTACGGGTGGTGACACTCTGTTTTTGCTGCGCTCAGAGTGAGGAGCTCGTACCCGGGGTCTGCTGCTCCCGCACAGCAGCAGACGAGACTTGGGGCTTACGGGGAAGGAGCTGCTTGAGCGCTGCAGACTGTTTCTTTGCCTCCTGGAACCTGTTGGTGACAGTAGTGACGGTGTCACCGAACAGGCCCCCAGGAGACAGCGGCGCATCAAGCAGGAAGCTTTTATCTTTCTCCTTTATCTCCGTAAGATTGAACCACAGATGCCTCTCCGTGGCCACCAGGGCTGCCATAGAACGGCCTATAGATTTTGCTGTCTCTTTGGTGGCACGGAGAGCTAAATCTGCAGAGGATCGGAGCTCATTGATTACATCTGCTCCGATCTCGTGGCTACCCCCCAGGTCTTTCAGCAAGTCAGCCTGGTATGCCTGCACGATAGCCATAGTGTGCAGGCATGCAGCGGCCTGACCCGCTGCCGAGTACGCTTTGCCCACCAGTGCCGATGTAGCTCTCAGTGGCTTGGTGGGCAATGTCGGGGCTTTAATGGCCGACGCTGACTCGGGAGAGAGATGGCTCGCAAGCATCTCTTCCACCCTCGGTATTGAACCATACCCATGCCTTTTCAGCCCAATGATGTTACTATACACAGACGTTTGGGGACTGAAAATTCGAAATGACATGGGCTGTTTCCACGTTCTCGACACCTCGGTGTGGAGATCCGCGAAAAACGGTAATCCCCGACGTGGAGGCTGAACAGAGCGGGCTGGCAGGAAGCGCTCATCGAGTCTGCTTTTTACTGAGATGCGCTCCTGATTTTCTTGTGGCCAGTCGATGTTTAATCTGGCCACAGCTCTGCTCCACCAGCTCCTCACTAGCAGGAGATTGAAGTGGCGAGTCTTCAATTCCTGCGTCGACACTACAGACATCCACCTCCTCAGAGCTGGACAACTGTAGCGCCGAGGCCACTTCCTGGGTGGGAGAAACCGCAGCGCGGGCTCCCGAACCCAGAGAAGCAGCACTGGACCTGCCGGGTGAAGGCAGAGAAAGGGCTGGGCCCGTCTCTAACCCCTCTGACAGATCCATTTGCGAACCCCACGACATAAGCTGCCACTGTGCCTCGTGCCTGTGCCTTAGTGACCTTGAATGGTATTTGTATGTGTATACAAGCACAAAAACAAACTGTTTTTACGTTTACATAAGCTTTGTATAGTTTAAATACTTGAAGATTTTTACAACATGTATGCCTTTACAACAGTATCCACAGTTTTAGCATAGTTAAACTTAATAAAAGTTACTGTGCAAGAACTATGGTAAATTACTATAATGGCGAGTACAAAGCACACACTGCATTCGAATCGAATACTCCCCTCACTGCAATCAAATACTTCCCTACTATATAGTATGCGAAAAACAGTACGGCAAAAGAGTAGTATGTCCGAATGCATAGTATTCGAAAAGTCCCCGGATGACCTACTACTTCCGCCGAGATTCTGAAGTGCACATTCAATGGACACTTCACTATCCCACAAGGCCACGGGAGGGGATTTATGAATGGAAGTGAAGCAAGATAACTGACACTGGTAGGTCACGTGACAATAACAACATGGCAGATATAGTACATCCGAATTTCATTCATATTACCCATATTCATACTACATAGAGCATACTTTTTAATGGTTGCAAAGTAAATTCGGATGTAGTGAGTGTCAACTGGGCTGCACATATGGACCTATGGTCACTTCCTGTTTTTTAGGCAGCACAAGACTAATAATAACTAGTCTAAATGATGTCTGCTCAGTAGTGTTGTTTTTGGCGGCATGTTTTAATTTTAGTTTTAGTCTAGTCTTTGTGTCAAGCTGTCATTAGTTTTAGTCACGTTCATACTCTTTTTAGTCTAGTCAAGTTTAAGTTGACTTAAAGTCTGAGCATTTTAGTCTTATTTTAGTCAGAATTATCCATGACTATTTTCATCTAGTTTTAGTCGACGAAAACTGATGACATTTTAGTCTAGTTTTAGTCAATGAAAATTGTATTTTAGTCTCTTTTTAGTAATGCAATTCTATTTAACCCAGTCAATATTGTATAAGTACATAGTAGTATAGACGAAACCAAAATCTTCTTTTAGCCAAACCCATTTCAAACAAGGTTATCTTATTATATTATTGTTACCTTATAGACTCAAGAATACATCCATTACAGACACGGAAGACTGTCTGATTTGAATTTACAAAATATTTATTTTACCAACCAAACATGTTAGAAGTACACACACATAAATTTAAATAAAATAAATAAAAACATTGAGATGTCTCTTAAGGTTCGTGGTGTTTTTTCCTGTGATTTTGTGGCCGCATTTCTCCCCATCTTTTTCCACAACACATTCCGTTTTCTTTTCCACTTCTATGTAATGAAAGTTTTTCCAAATGTTGTTTCTTCTTTTTCTCCCAAAAGCCCTATTCAGACGGTAATTGTTTCTCACGTCCGTAAAAATAAATTTGCATGCCAGCTCAGTGATAAAACTCGTGCATTCGGATGGTGATTTATTCACGGTGGAGGAGCGAGTTTTGTGATCCTGCGCACCTGGGAACGCGCTACTCACGTGGTCAATAACATGATTGAATGCTGTAAATAAAATGTCACATGATTGGTATAATAAGAATAAATGCATATTTAATTTAATAATAGGAAAATAATATCCTTATTATTATTTAATTATTTCAATCTGTTTAAAAATAGGAAGATATATAGATGCGCATTATAGTTAAAATGGTTTTCTGTCTTGTATTTTATCTCAAAATAAAGGATGTCATTTTATTCCACATGGAAATGAGCGGAAATAAGTTAATACAGCCTCTTATTTACATGAGGTAAACATAATGCTGCTTGGTTATTTTAACATATATAATTGCTGCCGTAATAATGGCCCATTTCAAATGTTTACGTGCTTTTCTTCTTTTTATTTTTTGAGCGCTGATGAAATATATTGCTCTTGTAAATACTTGCCAGCATTTCAGTAATAAAAGTCTAGATCTTTAAAATGCATTCAAATTACAGCGAAGCGCAAACGCACGGTGCTCTGCAGTGGTCAAAAAGGATATAAACAGTGCATTTTGAAGTGATATATTCCTGAAAACTCAGAGATGTGGATTCGGATGGCAATTCAATTACCACACGACCTTGGTATTTGTCAAAAAACAGTAGGTAATTCGGCCGGGGATTTTTACGCGGGTGGTGGGAGAAAAACACTGACATTCTGGATTCGGAAGGCAATAAAATCACTGACTAGCCCCTGTCAATGATGAAAATACCTCATGACCCCACGAGAAACAATTACCGTGTGAATAGGGCTCGAACCCCGGCTGGCCGGCCATCGGTCCCTTTCTCTGTGTCAGATTTAACTTTGTTTGTTGCCGTTTACGCTAACTCACCGCAGCTGCATCTTCCTAATAATGCCGCGAGTGGGGCTTGAAGAGAGTGACGTCGCCTGCGTCTGCACAGTGCGACCTGATGCAGTCCCTGAAGTGAGACACACAGAAATACTGCAAAATGATAATAATAACGCGACTAAACGAGACGAAATAACATTATAACATTTCGTCTCGTCTCGTTTTGGTCAACGAAAATGAAGAGACATTTTAGCATAGTTTTTATTTTGTAAACCACATTTAGTCTCGTTTTTATTCGTCAACAATATTGCATTATACATTTAATTATAGTCATCGTCACATGACCAGCATTTACGTTGCGTCTCGTCTCGTTTTCGCCACGTGATAAAGGTTCGTTGACAACGATATTTAGTCATAATTTTCGTTGACAAAAGCAACACTACTGCTCAGTCCTTGACATCTGCTTAGTCTCTTTATACTTCACTCAGTGTCACATTCCACCAGTCAAGGTACTGCTGGTGCATGCTGGGAAGGATCACAAGACAGCTTCACAGGGTGCATGTGTCAGGGTGGCAGGGTCTCTGTCAGGAAGTGTGTGAGACTGCCGTGATGGCGGCAGGGGTCCACTAGTCTGATGGGCTCTAATTAACTGCTAATGCTTTCACTCCGCTGACCTATACAGGATTAGGCCCTGTCATTAGCTGCAGACGCACACCCACATATACTCCACATAAATTCCCTATACTTGCCATTTGTTGGGCTAAAATGGATTTCGCCATCTCCAGCAGTGCCATCAGTTGTCTAACACACGTCTGAACGCAGGAAATGGTAAAGGAAAGAAAAGCACAAATGGCTACAACAAATATCAGCAGGCCTCTCCACTATCTGACCTGCACATCTCATTCCTAAACCCATTCCCTTCCTCTTTTATTCCTTTAGTCTCCTGCTGTCTTTCAGCCTCAGATCCTTTTCCTCCTTATCCTCATTTCTTTCTGCGCTCTCTCTTCTTTAATCTTGGGAGGAGACATTATCTGAAACACATCTCACTGCAGGGCTGTCTCGTTCACTGCTGTTCCTACAATTCAACGAAGAGGGCCGCCACGGTACGAGAGCTGGCTCCAACACAGCATCATTAAACAAGCAGCAGATGCAAAGATAAATTCATTTTATAGTGTCCAGCTATTGATTTTTCACTATGTTGCCTAATTGATCTCTCCGGCTCCGTCGACTCCTAAATGTGCTGCTTAGCTAATATCTGCATCTTTGAAACCTTCAGGTCATCAACAGAAGTCCTGCAGATTCAGTTAAGTTCAGTCTGTCAATAAAAGCTGGGTGCAGACGCATCTCTGAGGAATGAGAGTAGTGATGCTTTTCAAGATTTTAAACTTCAGTTGCAATGCGCCATATGGCAGGACTAATCAAATGGATATTGTCCTTAAACATCTATTAGCTGATACGTGGCCTTGCATTAAAACTACTGTATTAAGTTTAAGCTTACAGATGGCACTCTAAACACTAAATATGAGTCCCAATTTTTAAAAAAAAATTCTGGAAGAAAAAAGTAAATAATTAGTAGTAGGGATGCTCAATATATTGGTGCCATAGTAGTTATCGGCCGATATTAAGAGATTCTTTTCATTTCTTTAACATATCAAAATTAATATCCATTTTTGATACTGTACATTAATGTTTTGATGGCTAATTTTACATTTAAATTGGTTGATTGCAGTATTATAATGTTTTATTTTTATTTATTTAGACAAAATAGTATAGCATTTTAATATCAGCCATTTATCGGTTAACAGCCATAACATGAAAATAATCACTGTCTTATCTGTATTGGCCAGAATATTAATATCAGTGCATCCCTAATTAATAGGCTTTGTGCTGAAAGTTTCAGTCTTGTGACGTGTTAAGCTGTATTTTTGTGTCCAGGGGAGAGACATGACCTTTTTGTTCTTACCAGTGAGACCAAACATCCAGTTTACCCTCTGGCCCTGTTAAAGGTCACCAAACTTCAGGTCCTCTTTTATATGCCATATAAAACCACAGACTACAAGTTCTCAATAATTAGGACACATGCTTCATTTCTGAACACATGCATGCCAACATATAAAAACTTACGATGATAAGGAATATGAAGTAGATGAAGTTGTAGAAGGAATGAGCGTCCATGACGTAGTACATGATCTCCACCCAACCCTCTAGCGTGATCACCTGCACAAACCAGATCAGACCACATTCAGACTCTTTATACACCTGGTAAGATTAGTCTCGGATGATCCATCACAAGTCGTTAGTTGAGACAAACTGCTGTTCACAATGAAGTAAGATGCGTCTGCTATTTGTGATCGGATTTTGAGGGAAGAATCTATATATAAAATATATGCATATCAGTTAGAAGTGTTAAGAGTGTAAAAACATCACTTTTGTTAGATTTTTCTTAATCACACTAAATATCTTGTGTCATTTTGCTCAATTCTCATGAAATGCAAAAAAGAAGAATATAAGAGAATATAAATTAATTTCCCTAAACTTTTGTTTTAAAATAGTGGATGATTGACAGATGTGTAGGCGGCCAAGCACTGTTGTCCAAAACGCATCAGGATGGATTAGCATTTGCAACACACTACACATGCAAAGTGGTCACATGCAGTTCTGACTTCATCCAAACATGGTTTGAGTTACTGGATTAGGGGGAAAAAAACGCGTTATATCGCATTTATACCTATATTTAACGCTGCTGATTTATCATAGGATCACCCAAAACAGATTGAATCAGATGTATAATTAAACAAATGGCACTTGGCTCAGCCTCATACCTGAAATATGACGATCCATGCATAACCTATGTTGTCAAAATTTATCGCTCCTTTATGTGGGTTGGTGTGTCCTGTATGACAGCGGGTGTAGTACTGGTTCCAGTTCACACAGAGCCCCATTGCAGAGGCACTGCCATTGACCAGCGGCTCCGCACTCAGACCCAGGGCCTGACGGTGCAGCGCGTCCTCTTTATCTAGACAGCACTCCCGCCCGCCCTCTCTCCGAGCAGGCACATCGCTGCAGGACATGATGCCATTATCCTGAGCCAGAGAGCAGATGAAGGGCCGCTCGTCATCCTCCTCAGGCCGATAATATGGGGCGGGGAGGGTGATGCCAGATGTGCTGAGGACAAGACGAGGGGAGAAGTCAAGGTTTTTGGAAATACAGTGTTAAAAACTGAACAAAATTAAAATGCATTAAATATGTATAGAAATAATTAATATAATCATACATATACACATATGAAAACTAGACATGTGCGAGACTAGCCGACTAGTCGATTAAACGATACTGCTGCTGCTAGTAGACTTGAAAATACTAGTTTTTGCACATTTTGCTTTATATTTTTACAAAGTCTATGTTTAAATTACTGTCATGTTAATGTTACATCTTAAAATTAATATATTATTTTGAAAAGTGTATATCTTCAGCAGAAAACAAAATCATTTCATTTTATCTCAGATTTTGCATGCGTTCGTTTTCTCTGTGGCACTCGGGTTCGGAGAAATGTCCATTCGGAAGATGAGTAAGGTGAGGGAGTATTTTGAAAGCCTACACAGAACAGTTTTTTTCTCTGTCATGTAAAAGTAGAATAGCAATTAAGATTGCTTATAGGCTTGTTATAGTACCGGTCATGAGGGAAAATACGGTACAAAATTTTATATTGGATTAAAGGAGAAACATTATGAATGAAACTTACTTGACACTTGAACAGTTGCTATATCAACATCCTAACAAAGAAAATATAGTTAAATAATGTATAGTTGTCAGTACACGTCAAGCTTTTCTTGGGATTTTGCCACCCGTTAATTGTACAGATACTTCTCATACACGAGAAGCGTGTTCAAACGCAAGTGATTGCCGTGGTAACGAACAACAATACCTTAACATGCTGACAAATGTGGACTACCTTTTATTTGAGGAAATGTGTTTATAATAGGCTATTGGATTTGAACTTATAGGTCCTGCGCAGCCTATTGACTCAGTTGATTTGAATAAACATGTCTATAATGTCAAACGTTGCTTAAGTGAACGCTACAATGATAATGCAAGGCAAGGACATTCCACGAATCTTGACCTATTTTTAGTGACATTCAGTATGGGATTTGACTGTTCATAGATTAAGTAGTCTATTTCAAATGGATCACATACACAGACTGTCTCCGGAGGTTTAGACTAGTTGGTTGCAAAATTTCTGTTTAAACATTAATGAAATTAGTCGTTGCGCACATCCCTAATGCAAACAACACACACACACACACATATACATATACATATACATATATATATATATATAGGCTATACGTTTTAGATAGATAGATGGGGCCATCTATCTTAAGGCTAAAAGTAGCTCCTAACTTGCCTTAAAAATAATGGGCGTGTCAGTCCTAAATTTAGGACTCCTACATTTTTAGAGTATTTAACAAAGCATTTTAGCACTAAAACTAGGGCTGGACAATAATTTAATATCAATATATGTCGCAATATAACTTTTTTCAATAACGGTGCGTTTTTTTCCGGTAAAAAACGCAGAGCACTCAGCGCTTCAGCGTGAAATAAACGCTCAGCGCCTCGTTACGCTCCCCAGCAACATGTGTTTTTGTTGTTGCTTACTCTTTTTTTCTGTTTTCTGCAGCAAATCTGAGCACTTTCATATTCTTTATCCTGGCTGAAGCACTTTTGTTTCAATCTATTAGAATAATATAATCAGCCTATGTTATAGTTTAAAGTTAAAGATATTAATATTAATAAGGTGAGTCTGAGAGTCATGTTTATTTGACAGTGATTTCACATTTCTTGTTTGTATGAAGGCTAAACACATAAGAGGAGGTTTCATAGACTTGGCAAATTAATTTTTCAGAAGTTTGTAGGTACAGACATCCGTTGTGGGCGTTCTTGGCAGTTTTTCTGAGGCTTTTATAGTGTTCATATCGATATCGGAATTATATTGCATCGACCGAAATTAAGAAATATATTGTGATATAAATTTTGGCCATATCGCCAGCCCTAACTAAAACTAGCTCCTAAATCTGTGAAATGTTAGGAGTAGTCAAGAGAACTCCTAAGACACTAAGACCAAATCACAAACAATCCTAAAATAGTTGTTGCTGGCAATCCGCCTCGGCAATCCGCCCAAAGACACTGTACACCACTGAGGCAAAAGAGTCTTGGGTGCTGAGCCTTTTCTTCATAAATGCAATAAATATTTTGATTTATAGATATTAATCTGCGATGACATAACATAAAGGTTCATTCATGTACAGGCAAAATGCATTGAATGATGGAGAACATTGCAGTCAAGTTGAAAATAATATCCTATCATCGGCGCTGATGATAGGCAGCTCGGGTGACCCGAGTTCGAGCTTGTGAACCTTTCCTGATCCCACTTCGCTTCCTGTTTACTCACTGTCATATCATAATAAAAAGGCAAAAACGCCAAAAATACATCTTTGAAAATAAATAAATAAATAAATAAGAAAATAACGTCCGATTACCTGTGGCAGTTGTTTTCATGAGTTCACACTTACAAATGATCAAACAGAGTAAAAGAGTAAAATAAGCATATTTGGCGTGTCCGAGGAGAGGCTCCAAGCTCGGAATTTAGCCCAAACCCAGACTACTCCGCCGTATCCTATGAATAGGAACCAGCCGAGAGTGAGGAATCGGGGTGGGGGAGGGATGCAGAAAACTGTCAAGGTAACTATAGGTGAGTCGGCTGTGTATATGCCTCCGCTGGAGCTGATTAGATAGACCACCTGAACGTACTTCTCCCGAACTTTGTTTATAAAACAATTTGTTGCTTGAATTTCGATCTGCATCAATCTCTCGAGATAATTAGACAATTAGCTGAACATATAGTTGTTTAATTAGTGACACTTAACCTACATTTTAAAATCTTTATTTGAATATGGCAATATTTTAATTTTAAAATCTTTATTTGAATATGGAAACATGATACCTTTTTCTACAATATTTCTATAACTAAATCACTGACAGAGATCCGTCCGCCATCAGCCAATCACTGTGTGCATAGTTAGTAAGCATGATGACAGCATCCATAGCAACAAGGTCAACCCCACCCTTACTCTTAGCTTAAGACTTCTTTCTATTCCTTAGTAAAAGTTGGTCTTTGTGAATAGGTTTTAAGAGGAAACTCTTAGCTAAGAACTTTTACTGCTATTTAGGAGAACTCTTAGTGGTAAGATAAAATGGTTTGTGAATACGGCCCCTGAGCAGTATCCAGTATGGACTCACTCTATAACAGAGCAACTGAGCTTGTGTAGTGTGTACATGTGTGTGAAGCCCATTTCTCTGGGAGTGAGCCATTGAGGACAGCCTGCCCCTTAATCACAGTGTTTTACTGCCCAGAAATAGCTGTTTCCATCAGCCACTCACCTTCTCATTCATATAACAGGGTCACAACAACTATTTACCCTCCCTTTCCTTCTCTCTCGCTTCTTCTTATCCTCTTTCTCTGTTTCTCTCACACATATCCATGTATATGCAGCAACATACAATGCCATTTTTGTGCACAGCACACATAAGTATAGCACATGCAAGTCACAGTCACACTGACCAATCAATGCCTCTATTGCTTTGAGGTCTAGACAGTTAATCTAAATGCATACACACACACACATACACAAAGCTCCCATGACAGCCATGTTGGAGGTATTGGATGCCAAGAAAGGATTGGTTCATCATCCCCAGGGTGTAATTCTCCCCATTTGGACGGAGGATTCCTCCGCAGACGCGCAGGTCGATAAAGGGCAAGAATGTTTCTGCTGTCGTGGAGCACATTTTTCCTTTGCCCTTCAACAACACGCCAGCCAAAAGATCGGAACCATTCGATACCTGTAATGAGCAATGGTATATCAGGCTACACCAGAAAAAGCAATTTGTCTAGGTAGACCACTGTGGTGACACTCGTGCGAGGATATGAGTGTGCACATTTCCAACTCGCAAAACTAATAAATGCCTGTGATATGGAAAATTGAGCCAATGCATTAACCATTAAACCGGACGTATGAATTCCCACCGTGGGCTTTGTGCGGCACACGCTGAGATCTCTCCTATAAACGTCAGTCTGCATTTTCAGCACGACAGTCAAGCCGGACTGCGCGGCACCGTTTTCCTTAAAGAGCTCAGTGGTATGGTGACAACCAGGGGGGTTGGGAGAGAAAGACATAGAGACAGAGAATCAGTAGGTCTGTCAGGGCTCTGCAAGGAGTGTGAATGATGTTTGTTCCAGTGCCAGGGCTCAGGCACAGCGTGGCAGCACACTAAGACGCACAGCCCAGCGTGGCACACCGCTAACACCCCACTGTGGCACAAAATGCCATTCCACTGCCAATGACATTGCTCTCGCACATGGGGATAATGGACCAATGACTGACAAGCTGTTTGTGAGCCATCGCAGGTGGGTGGGTGTTAAGGAATGCAGTATAAATCGAGCCTCAGAGATCAGTGTGACTTTAAGGGTCGACCTTTTAAAGAAATTTCTTTGTTTGGAGTAATTTTCAAAGGTTCAACTTAAGCAATCTAAACTGTATTTTTGATGCCTCTATCTTAGTTAACTTTGGATGGTCTTAAAGTCGGCATGAAATGAAAACTCACTCTATTTTCTAAATGCATGTTATTAATCTTACTATAAACGATTGAATGCAAGCTTGCATTTATTTTTGAGTGCAATGCCCACGTCAAAATCAATTAATAACCAAAAAGAACCAAGTTCCTGCCTTACAGTGTTTCTTTTTCAATTAAACATTACACACAGATGTACGTCAACACGGAAGATCTGTCCTTACTTCTGTTTCATTGCGACTTTAAGGGTATCAGCAACTACATGACAGATATCACTGAAATAGGTGCCATGAGGAATCACACCTTTCATTTCAATCCAAGCTAATTTAATTTGTAGATTTACATTAAGACTTGCGAATATCACAAAAACAGCTTTTTTATGTCTACATGAGAACAAAAGTGTCACTTCTGAAGGTAAATTGACACAAACTAGTAATTTAAATGCAATAAAATGTGATAATTTAAGGTGTAAAGCAAGCTTACAAAGCATTCTTACAAACTAGTTTGATAGCAAATGCTGGCAACTGCCTTACCTTCGGGTTTGCTGAGAGGGAATGATTAAAATGGCTATAAAATTAACAAAATGGCTAAAATTGCTTAAAGCACCTTTTGAGATGTTTCTTTTATATACTTACGTATATGTAAAACTATGAAGTAATAAATTATGGTACATAAGTTTCGATAAGATTCAAAGAGTGCTCCAGCAGCTAACTGTTGGTATAGTTACATTGTTATGGTTACGTAACGTTTGAAGCCAAATAAAAATGAGCTCTTGTGATCTAACATTTGCAGTAAACGTCTACAAAAGCTAAAAAAATTGCTTATATAAAGGCATTCCTTATATGATACGTTAAAATAAATCAGTGTAGTATTTGTTCTTTCAAAGCCATAAAAACAAGTAGTTCTTCCCCCACCAAAAGGGAAGGAGAATGCACATTTTAAAAAGACTGTAAGAGAATGTACAAAACAGAAGAAAGTCAGGCATTCTCTCGAGACTATGATAGACTCTCCTTTCAAAACACTTCATCATCCTCTGACTGTAGTGCCAGCCAGTAAATATACTTGCTGCAAGACAATAAACGACAATCAGACCTCAGCTGACGTGTAAACTCAGACATGTGCTTCTTTATCCCACACACACGCGTACAAACAAACGCACAGGGTGTCTCACATACTGCCATGCACTGTGAGTCCCTTCAAATCCAATCACACAGCAGCGAGAGGCAGGCAGACCACGGTTGGCACGGTAACCTCAGGCAGACACCCACTCATGAATATGGACGCCAATCTGAGTTTTAATCAACTGGAGCCATCGACTGGGTGGAACCACATTTGCATTTTTAGTGGCAGGTAGACAGTAAAAACAAAAAGATGAGAGGAGAGATTAAAAACAAGGATACAAGTGAGAAGATGAGTGAAAGAAAGACTAGTTTACATCTTAAAAACTTTTTGAAAAAAATCAGAGAACATACAACAAGGATAACATGGAATTGAATGAATCATTCGTTTATTGGCCCCCAATGTCCATGTGATCCCAAAATATCCATTGATCACATCAAGTACAGTGGGGAGAACAAGTATTTGATACACTGCCGATTTTGCAGGTTTTCCTACTTACAAAGCATGTAGAGGTCTGTCATTTTTATCATAGGTACACTTCAACTGCGAGAGACGGAATCTAAAACAAAAATCCAGAAAATCATATTGTATGATTTTTAAATAATTAATTTGCATTTTATTGCATGACATAAGTATTTGATCACCTACCAACCAGTAAGAATTCCGGCTCTCACAGACCTGTTAGTTTTTCTTAAAGAAGCCCTCCTGTTCTCCACTCATTACCTCTATTAACTGCACCTGTTTGAACTCATTACCTGTATAAAAGTCACCTGTCCACACACTCAATCAAACAGACTCCAACCTCTCCACAATGGCCAAGACCAGAGAGCTGTGTAAGGACATCAGGGATAAAATTGTAGACCTGCACAAGGCTGGGATGGGCTACAGGACAATAGGCAAGCAGCTTGGTGAAAAGGCAACAACTGTTGGCGCAATTATTAGAAAATGGAAGAAGTTCAAGATGACGGTCAGTCTCCCTCGGTCTGGGGCACCATGCAAGATCTCACCTCGTGGGGCATCAGTGATCATGAGGAAGGTGAGGGATCAGCCCAGAACTACACGGCAGGACCTGGTCAATGACCTGAAGAGAGCTGGGACCACAGTCTCAAAGAAAACCATTAGTAACACACTACGCCGTCATGGATTAAAATCCTGCAGCGCACGCAAGGTCCCCCTGCTCAAGCCAGCGCATGTCCAGGCCCGTCTGAAGTTTGCCAATGATCATCTGGATGATCCAGAGGAGGAATGGGAGAAGGTCATGTGGTCTGATGAGACAAAAATAGAGTTTTTTGGTCTAAACTCCACTCGCCGTGTTTGGAGGAAGAAGAAGGATGAGTACAACCTCAAGAACACCATCCCAACCGTGAAGCATGGAGGTGGAAACATCATTCTTTGGGGATGCTTTTCTGCAAAGGGGACAGGACGACTGCACCGTATTGAGGGGAGGATGGATGGGGCCATGTATCGCGAGATCTTGGCCAACAACCTCCTTCCCTCAGTAAGAGCATTGAAGATGGGTCGTGGCTGGGTCTTCCAGCATGACAACGACCCGAAACACACAGCCAGGACAACTAAGGAGTGGCTCCGTAAGAAGCATCTCAAGGTCCTGGAGTGGCCTAGCCAGTCTCCAGACCTGAACCCAATAGAAAATCTTTGGAGGGAGCTGAAAGTCCGTATTGCCCAGCAACAGCCCCGAAAGGTCTGTACGGAGGAGTGGGCCAAAATCCCTGCTGCAGTGTGTGCAAACCTGGTCAAGAATTACATTAAACATATGATCTCTGTAATTGCAAACAAAGGTTTCTGTACCAAATATTAAGTTCTGCTTTTCTGATGTATCAAATACTTATGTCATGCAATAAAATGCAAATTAATTACTTAAAAATCATACAATGTTTTTTTTTTGGATTTTTGTTTTAGATTACGTCTCTCACAGTTGAAGAGTACCTATGATAAAAATTACAGACTTCTACATGCTTTGTAAGTGGGCAAACCTGCAAAATCGGCAGTGTATCAAATACTTGTTCTCCCCACTGTATCCCTTCTTAGAAAGAGAGGACATTTGAAATACAAGTCCAATC
This sequence comes from Coreius guichenoti, assembly GCA_039654105.1. Lineage (NCBI taxonomy): Eukaryota > Metazoa > Chordata > Actinopteri > Cypriniformes > Gobionidae > Coreius > Coreius guichenoti. The sequence goes on from CM077171.1 coordinate 28,925,434, forward strand.
CAATGATGGAGTGATCAGGCACTCTGAAATGCATCTTTTAGAAGATCCGGCCTCTTAAATTTAATCTTTTTATCCTTGTAAACCTAAACTGTAATCCAAATAAACCCACAGTTTGGATTCTGTGCCTATTTTCGCAATTAAATCTACTTTGGAACCGTACATTCAGTCCTCTCTCTCTCTCTCACACTCCCTTAAGCCCACCAGCTCTCCTCTTTTGGTACTCACAGGGTGAAGTTCTCCTCTGGGTAACAGCGATTTCTTAATAGTCCAGCCCACAGCTGCACTCCAATGATGCCAAAAATGAAGAACACAAAGAAACAGAGCAGAAGCACATTTCCCAGCATGGGTAGAGTGTCCAGCAGCAGGTTCACCAGGATACGCATACCTACACAAACACAGAAAAATGATTATGATACGAAAGATTAACAACCCTGTGATATTCATTTTTCTAGAAAAAGTTTATTTTCGTATCCTTTCATTAAATGTAATAACCTTTCCTGCCTCTGACATTACCTTATAATATTACTGAGCAAAAATGTCATAAAATCAATGTTCAGTTTTTCACTGATTACACATAAATTTGTCACATTGCGGAAGTTAATGACATTGCCACTCTCAGGTTATTTTTACGTCATCCAGTCATTTGTACTTTTTGTAATTTTATTTGCATATAACAATTTGTGTTACTATGACCGTCCACCCTGTTGTGACTCTTGAGAGTTTGTCATCATAAAACTTTGTGTGTTTGCTTCTGCAACAGTGGAATCGTTTGTGTGAGTGATAATGTGTTCATGTGTGTTAGTGAAGCACTGCTGGGCTTGAATGAAGGGTGTGTGTCCGTTCTGATTGGAGAACAGCAGCATGTGATTACCACAGTGTGTGGGGTTGGGAAAACACGACAGGGGAGGAACACAACACTGACGGAACACATTAACACACTGGTGTGGTGTGTGGAAACACTAAACATGTTATAAACATCAATGTGGACAGGTGAAGTGACTAGTGCTGTGAATATCTGGACCTCTGGAATGAAAGCAGAATTGTGTCTTTGGCCACTCACAGAAAAGGCAATCACAGTAAAAAAACAACAACAGGAGAGAAGAGGATGCATATATTTTCTATTATGCTCTATTTTAATATATTTTTCATTTTTTATTATTATCAATGTTGAAATTGTTTGTGCTGCTTAATATTTTTGTGGAAACTGTGATACTTTTCTTCAGGATTCTTTGATGAATAAAGTTCAAAAGAATAGCATTTATTTGAAATAGGAATCTTTTCAATCATTAACGTTATAAATGTCTTTACTGATCAATTTAATGCATCCTTGCGGAATAAAGGTATTAAATAAAAATCTTACTGACCTCAGACTTTCGAATGGTAGAGTATAATCATTTAAAAAAAAAATTTAATTCCCTGAAATTTCCAGGTTTTTGGCATCTATGGGAAACATCCAGACTGCACTTTTCCGACAAAATGAGTTTGCAGACATTTTGCTAAAATATCCATTTGCACATTCAAAAAAAAGATAAAAAAATACAGGTTTGGAATGACATGAGGATGAGTAAATGATGACTGAATGTTCATTTTTAATGAACTATCCCTTTACGAAGCCTTGCATAAAACCTTGCTATAATTTGACATGCTACATGCACAGATAAGTGGATGTTTGGATGTTAATTCGATTATGCATGCCTACATGCATGAGGGAGAGTGTGTAACTGTGTTTATGCATTGTGTTTGTGTGTGTCTTTTTATTTCCAGACACACAAAGACCTACATTCTACAAATATTTCCTGAAACCCTCCCCTTGAACACTCATCTCTTCATCAAGACTTCGAGCAGCAAAATCAAATGTGAGCTAATTCAGTTAGCATTTATATTTCATGCGCTACACCATGGCCATAGGCACTGAAATATTGATAAATCCTGGGCTTCTTATGGAAGCTGAAAAAAAGGCCACAAGTTTTTGAATGGGTGTGAACGTGAAGCAGAGGAATATGAATTATGGCGTTTGTTCCAAGGACAACTGTTTTTCTACCAAATTACAGGAGGGGATTAATCTGGCTATGCTAATGGTGGTGGCAGGGAAGTAATAGCTCTGAAATCCTCTTTGATTCATTCCAGTTTTGCTGCTCTGGAAGACCTGCATGCCAAACACAAAGCTACATAATGCACACTACCGTGGCTTTGATAGGACAGGGGTTGAAGCTGACACATGAGGGAGCTTTTGAGGCTTGGCATTAACACCACAAAAATCTGACACACAATGAATCGGAGCATGTGTAACACCTGAGGTTTGCAGATCACAGATTTTTGGGAGAAAGTGTATGTGTGTTGTTTACTCACTGGGTACTCTGTTGATGGCTTTGAGAGGTCTGAGTACACGCACTGTTCTGATGGCGGAGAAGTTGATGTTCTGGAGATCAAGGGAGTATTCCACCATCCTGAGAAATACAAACATACAGAAAATTACTGTAAGTGTAAACAAAGTGAGTGTTGTTAGTCTTGACTCTGCCTTGAATGACTAGGTCTCGACACTGGCTTCTGCCACCCTTTTCATTACTTACTTAGCTGGTCAGACTGGTCTAGCGTAATGGTTTTAGAGGGGTTTTGACCTGCTAGATGGCATGTACTTTAATTTTTTTAATGATTTATTTGTTTGTTTTTCATTTAAAATGATTTCATAACAATTTGAGTGGAAAAATCTGACAGTCTGTACAGAGGAGTTCACATTGATCAGTGTTAAACATTTGATCATTTTATGTTATACATTTTTTTTATAATATATTGCATATAAATCCAAACACTTCATTTATAAAAGTTTAGGGCCAGTAAGATTTTCTTTTTGAAAGAATCAGCAAGGACACATTAAATCGATCAAAAATGACAGTAAAAACATTTGTTTTTACTATTTAAATTATATTTTTACTATAATTTACTATTTTTTACTATTGAATTTTCTATTCATCAAATAATCCTGAAAAAATGTATCACTGTTTCCACAAAAATATTAAGCAGCAGATGTCTTTAACATTGATCATAATATGAAATGTCTCTTGAGCAGAAAATCAGCATTAGAATGATTTCTGGATCATGTGACACTGAATAATATATTCAAATAGAAAACTGTTGTTTTAAATTGTAATTTTAATTTTAATTTTAATTGTAATATTACTGTTTTCTGTTTTTTTTTTTTTCAAATAAATACAGCCTTGGTGAGCACAATAGAGTTCTTTTAAAAAAATCTTACTGACCCCAAACCTTTGAACGGTAGTGTATGTATATCAACTCATCCCATGTGTTTTGTTTTGTCCTGTGGCTCATTAGCAATCCAAAGTAATTTGGTATTGCTTCTATCCTCAGCACCAGGTAACAGCATTTTCATATAGACCACACCACAGACACCTCCATTCATCACTCTAACTCTCTCTCTCTCACACACACACACCCACACACACACAGGAGGACAACAGGCCATTCTAATGCAACCCAACCCAAAGCACAACGCTGTTCATCTTGATTTGACCATGTGTACTATGTCAGGGACTGAAGCGGTGGGGTTCATCTCTCTCGTCTCTGTGAGAGCAGTTTGGAATAGCTACTGACTGCTCTCTGCATCAAACGGCCCTGTGGGATGGTGTGTTTAAAAATAGAGGCCAGAGGGTTTCTTTTCCCAGACAGAACCAGACATTATATGCTGCTGATCTCCCATTTAATCTGCATGGTTCATCACAGCGAACAAATCTAGATGCTGTTGTGCTACCAACAGCAGACACACACACACGCAGCCACTTTATTCCCACCCAAGTGAGGACCATCTTAAAGCAGGCACACCTCCTGTGATGTCACCAATCTCGTCAGCCTCCCTTTGACCTCCATCTCCATGAGATGTTTTTCAATGGGAGGCATCTGTGGTGAGAGCTGAGTCACAGAATGGGACGAATGAGTCACACCGGCCACTGAGAATATAATGACAGCATCTCATAGCATCAGCACAGGGAGTCACACATTCAACATGTCTACATAACCACACAGCAAGAAATACTCCACAGCTCTCTAGAGCCGCTCCGCTGCCAAAACCCTTCTCACACGCATGCAATTAAACCATTTAGTAGCGTTTACTTTAACGGGAATGATCTGCGGGCCCATATAGAATCTGCAAATGCCGTTTCCACACTGATTTGAGGGGAAAATCTACAATGTGGATTTAAACAGGTAGTCATGCTATTGGACAGTTTAAAATGTGATGTTTGTGTTTCATTGCATAGGTGAAATAGTGTTAACCTACAAAATTACTGATGAGCTTTTATGTAATGCTGGCTACACACCATAAGAGAATCTGGGTGACTTTGGGCCGATTTATCCCCTTCCAACAATCCTAGGTAAAGTCCAGATTATCTTGATGGTTCTACAGATTATTTTATCAGATTTTCCTGTGGTGTGAGGTGTGTTAAGATTGACTGAATCAGCTCGGAAGAACATCGGAGCCGCACCGATCTCAAATAGTAAATATTCAACATGTTGAATATTTACAATCAGAAATCCTGTTGTGTGTGGGGAACCCCGAGGACAAACGCACACACACTCTGGAGATTATCACATGAAACGAAACAATACCCAATCAGAAAGCGAGCTGACGGAAGACTCACCTCCAGCTCGCTCTGTAACATGTAAAGTCCATGTTCACACCGTCTCCACCACATCCCCCCCCCCCCCCCTTTTTCTGTATAAAGCAGTCCATACACAAGCGCCATTTCTTTACCACATTAACAATTAAAAAAAATGAGAAGAAAAAGAAAATCTAGAAAGAATATGATTGTTTCAAATAATCCAGTTATATCAGGAATTTGGGGATTGAGCTGAGTGAGTTAAAGCTGAACAGTGAATGAACACCAGTAAACTGAAGAGCATTAATAGTGGATTAATTAACTCACCCAAATCATATCCATAGGACGAATTGGATACTGTATATACACAACATAAATATAAGTTTACAACTTGCAATGATGTGAATGCACAATTAAACTCAAAATAAGTGCTAGTCAGAATGCATTGTGAATACACTCTTTCTGTAAAGCTCTAATACATGGATAATTATTAACTGAAGCATAAAGAATTACATTAGTATACTCAGTATCATTATTTTGGGTCTCAGGTTTATACAACAAAAGTTTTGAAATGTTTTTATAAAATGTTGATACATATTTAATTTAATATATGAAAGACTGAATATTTGGTTTAATTTTTCACTTTATTAACATTGTATTTTTGTCAAAATAAAATATAAAAACTTAATGAATATGACATAAGCAAACAAACAAACAAAAAAAACCCTGTAAAAATTACCACTAAAGTGAATTCCAGTTTACAACCCACCGGTGAGTAGAAACAAAGTGCTAATTAAAATATTCAATGGAGACTAAACATCTGGTTGCAAGCGCTGCATTTCGGCAGGCAGGTGCGGACATGCTGTGCCTTGATTAGAAAAGTAACCAATCATTATGACTGTACCAATGAGACTGGATGTTAATAAAAGTTGTACAAAGGGCTTATGGGATATTCATAACCCTAGAGGCATGGATTTATCCAAAAGACTTGGTTTAAGGGAAAATAGTTGGTTATTCTAAACTGGAAACAGGTCAGAAAGCAAGACAGAGAGAGAGAGAGAGAGAGAGAGAGAGAGAGAGAGAGAGAGAGAGAGAGAGAGAGAGAGAGAGAGAGAGAGTGAGAGAGAGACAGAGCAAAAGAGAACAAGGACATGGACTGTGTTCCTTCGTAGTACTACCACAGATGAACGATCGACTCCATTGCTGTTGTAAAGCTTGACAATCCCATTATGTCAATTACTGTCTGACTGACAGCGGTGTCAGCACTCGAAAAGTAGTGGGACGCTGCCACACACACACCACTGTGGTTGCTTGTGTGGCTTAAGCAGTGACAGACATACTCCTTAACAATAATAAATTCCAGGGCATAATGTTTCATAATACCCATGCAAATCCTCATAAAAAAAGGCAAAAGTTCTCTCATTACAAATATAACAGGTCATAGGCATGCATGATGAGACAAGATTCCAGTGACAAGCAATTTTCTTTTGTCCACAGTTGAAGTAAAAATGCTGCGTGATGCAAGAAAATCACAGTAAATCAGCATCACTTGTGCGCTTTCCCAATACAATGCAGCTGAATACTGTAATTCTAAGATGATTCCATGATTTCTAAGATGCCTCACCAGATAAGATGCTTTTTATGGATCTTCTTGTGGAACTTGAGGAATTTATCATTAATTTAACTTCCACAATTAATCAAAACAATCATAATCCAAGTCATGCTTCAAAATCAAAATATTAAAAAGCCTTGATTTAACTGGCTGTATCATAATAGAAAACATTTCAAATGTATTCAAATAATAGGCTGCAAACCCACAATTAATCTCTACCCATCCATGTTTGATATATGCATTTATATCAAAGGAGGAGTAGCATTTTAGTCCAATGGATTTTCAGTGTGGGTGAAGCTACCCACTGCAACACTGCAAAACCTGAGAGCATTAAATACTTATTGGTAACTGACTGCATTATTACAAAATATTTAATAAACAAACATGCATGTAAAGGGGGATGTTAAGAACTGTTTATGAATGCATGGCGTGAGAATTCTGTACTAACACTGTTGTGGGACACACAAATATAGCCTTGACCTGTTTGTATTCACTACATGCACAAAGAGTGGACTAAACTTCAGTTATTCTTAGCTCATACTTTTTTTTTTATTAGGTGATCTATTGTACAGCTATAGGGACAACGAGCCTGGAGAAACCGGAGTTTAAGTGGCTACCCTGCAGATCGGCCCATGAACTTTTTGGGTTACCAGCCCAGATACTCTAGGGCTATACTACCCATCACTTTCAAAAACATGTTAACAAGAGGAAACCCTCACAATAAAACTCAACAACTCTGAACTGTTCAAACCTGAAGGCAGCAGCTTTACTGCCCAGTCAGTCCATGACTAAACAGACAGAACTAGCATGAAGACCTTCTAAGACACCATAACGTCACGTCTACTGACATACTGAAAACAAATTTGAATGAGCTTTAGAGATAACCAAGTAAATATTTAAAGATCACAATGGTTATTTCTCCATAAAAGCTAATCTTAATTTGAAATGTACGCATTTATAAACTGCTTTTAACCACTCCGTAAGCTGCTGTTTTATTCTTTCTACAGAGGCCTTGATGCCTTCCTACCTCCATGTACCGCCTGAAACGCATTTTCGGCCAGAGCCGAGCCTATGTTAAGATTCACACAGATACACACTCTTCTCTCTCTCTCTCACTAGAATTCTCTGCATGTCTATCATGAATTATTGAAAAGCTTAAGACCAGCATGGCTTCAGGAAAACTCCTAAGTTTGATGTGCACTCGTCACTGACTTGTTCTCCCTCTCTCTCTTTCCTTTTACTCAGCCTCCTTCATTCTCTTTTTCCCTCAAGTATCTCCCTTTCTCTCTGAGCACACCTATTCTCTCTCCATCACTGTCCAAAGTTCTCAGGATATCTTCATAATGTCTTACAGCATGATAGCAGCTAAATCAGTGCTTCTGGTGGGTCAAGAGCAGTAGTATTATGTATATATTATTATAGTATTCATTAATATTTTAAATTAGCTTTTAAAATGCACTGCAAGTTGCTTTGGATAAAAGCATCGGCCAAATGCATAAATGAAAAACAAGTCTTGAGATCCCTGTGTTCTGTTCCACCCCATTGTGCTCTGTCTAGCATCCTGTGTGAGCGGCCTCTTGCACTAACCTCAGATAATACATGCCAATGTTAAGTATGAGCCACAAGCACATCTACACAAACAAGTTCAGGTCGAGTACCTCAAGCTATTTGGAAATATCTACTATCATACATACTATGCTAAATACAGAACCCCCATAAAAAAAAATGTTCCACTGGCAATAGCGATACTGCTGTAACAGTGGTATCCATGAAGGCATCCACTCATTCTGAACATCTCATTCAATTTCAATCTAGTAGAAAAAATATTTCTTCTCCTCTTTCATTTTGAATTTCCATAACATCTTTACTTATTCACGCCCGGGCCTGCTGAGGGAAGCAGAGCCTTAGGTGCTCCGTCCATCACTCAATAAACACCTGCTAATCACATACAGCAGCTGTCCCTCTCATTAGCATACATACATTATTCATTCATGCAAAGAAAGCTGATTAGAATAGAGGATCAGAGAGGGGATTGGACAGCTAAGTGAAGAACAGTACACGACAAGTTATTTTGTTTCAGAGTGAAGCCAATGAGACGGGTGTATAATTGGACAACATTGTAGCACTTTAAGTAGAGTTCTTCACAGTGTTCCTGATTACGAATCAAATAAACGGCTCCATTTAGATGCATAAATGCAGGCTTTGGGTGAATACACACACACACCCGCTCAGAGGCACAAGTACACACTTGCACTCAAGGCAAATATTCAGGCAGAAGTCAGACTGACCAGGTTGGATGATCCAAAAATATCAGCAGAGCTTTTTTCCTTTTTTTCTTTTTTTTTGCAGTGTAGAATCAGATGAAATGTCAGACTGGCGATTGAAATGTCATATAGAGTGAGAATACCCGAGAGAGCAGGATCTCTCCCCTCTACAAACACACTGACATTAACATCATTTACACAAACACGCTTTAATGGCAAAAGGGTCCGACCCTGAAAGACATCATGATACCTACAGGATATCTTCAACAGAGGGACATGAGAGAACTGAACAAGCTACATTTGGACAAATTAACTACCACAGACACATGCAAATTGACAGACATACATAAACCATAGAGAGATGAGTTTATCCCTTTCCTTCTACACCTGGAGGGATTAAACCTGCAGGCAGGAGGCCTTTCTGCATAAAACATTTTTATAGAAGCAATCCTTCTCGTACAGACAGACACACATGCAAAGACAAATTTGCTAATATTTGTATAGTTTGCATTAAATGAAACCCACAGCAGGGTATAAAATCAATAAATGCTAACTAGTGTTAATTTCGTTGACAAAATCTGACAAAAAATGTTTAGTCAACGAGCTTTCCCCATGACTAAAACGGGATGATGACGAGATGACAATAAGGTCATTAAACAATAACTGTGACTATATCAACATGCAATATCGTTGATGAAAAAAGAGAGACAAAAGCTTCTACGAGTCTGCCAGATTTAAATCCCACAATCAGAACTTTTCTGTTAAAAGGATACATTTTCTGCCCAGTGTTTTAGCCTACTTAATCTTTACAATCTGTGATTGTAAACCCAAAAGTGCTCTTTCTACACTGCGGAAGAAGCGCCAATGATCTGAAAACACCGACAAACAAGTAAGCTGGAGTTTAGTGATTTCCGTTTGAGATATTCTGCTTAAATGAAAGTTTCATTTCAGTCTGGGTTCTTTCATGAGCCGCTTGCGCTGTTTGCTGCGACTAAATCTGTGATCAAACCTCCTCAGTAATTAACTTTAATAAATCCAAACATGGATCTCAATATTGTTTGCGATTGTGGTTGCTAAATAAATATGCAACCTCTATGTGGCAATATAAAGTTTTTTTTTGCTGTTGTTTAAAATTAGAAAAACATTAATGTAATTTGTAATTATTGGAATTACTATTAGGAATTTCACTGTTTTAATTTGAGAGACGTTTCTTGTTTTACCAGTTTTCATAATGTAAACAGAGAATGTGTTAATTTATATGATAAATAGCCAATAATAAATCAGTACACTATTATAGGATGAAAGTGCAATAATCCTGATGAAATGTAATTAAAAAAAAGTATCAAATGACAACAATCATTGCGATTATAATTTTGATCAAAATAATCATTATTATCAGTTGAACTATTAGACAGCATGACGAAAACGTGACAAAGTTTTCATTGACTAAAACTAAAATGCCAAGACATTGTATATACAAATGAAAGTACAGACAGATGAATAGACAGATGGATTGATAGGCAGATGAGTAGACAGACAGAAGAATAGACAGACAGACAGACAGAAAGTCTTTACTAATGTAACAAATATAGTCATTACTATATGTCAGGCCCCTCAGGTGGGTCTAGTATAACTTTAACAAAATAATTGAATTACAAATCAACCAAGCTGTGCCAAGCAGTGAGGGAACGTGCCAAAGCAATGGAGGGATGGACAAAAAAAAAAAAAAAGCCACAGCATGTGTGATGTATTGTGGGGAGAGACATAAATAAACACAGGCAAATCCTGAACAGAGGTTTAGAAGGAAGAGAGAGAGAGAGAGAGAGAGAGAGAGAGAGAGAGAGAGAGAGAGAGAGAGCTCGGCTGTTTCAGTGCACATCAATCAGAGTGTGTGTCTGTGAGAGTAATTAGCTACCTGCCGACGGGCAGCCTCTCTCTAATTGTTCACTGCTTTGCTGCAGCCTCTTTTTCCTGCTCTTCATTCATCTCCTTCACTTTCATGTACTGTCAGTCTTCTAGGGTGTATATGTGTGTGTGTGTGCTGTTGATGTGTGCATCTTGTGAAATGAGACTGCAAAAATGATGACTCTTCTGTGGGTGTGGGGACGGAAGAGAAAAAAAAAAAACAGAGAGAGAGAGATAGCGAACTAAAAAAGGCAGTAAGGCAATCTGAGCTGAGGCAGTGTGTGAGAGAGAAAGAGAGGGATGGGGAAAAATGGGGAGAAAGAGGCATGTAATCTGGGTGTGTAGTTAGAGATAGCCTCACTGACTTCACCCACAACACAACAGAAGGATTACCCAAAGAGTCTGCTAGAAAATATCACACAAACACAGACACATCCCACAACAGAAAACACACACAGGGGAGGACTTGACATAACAGGGCTTCTAATCCAGTGTTTACCAACCAGGTGTGCGAGTACCTTGGGGTACATTTCGATTTTACTTGGTTAAACATGTCTTCGTCACCTAGAAAGTCGCAGGTTCTCATTAAAATGTGCACTAATGGTGTTGTATTTGCTCGTGGGTGATATTTCATACTCGTTGAGCTCTGACACTTTTTAAATTCCACCATTCAAAAAGTGCAAATGACTTTACGTTAGTTACATGTCCCATCTGGATTTCATTTTTAAATTAATTTGCCGTTAGGTCTTACTTTGAGAACGTTTCTGTATGATTGCACCCAAAAGTGTCACAACTGTGAAAGACAAACCAGCGCAGGTGTCTTATTAAAGAGAGAGGAAGCAGCTTAGTCAGTTTGCTTTTCACTCTTGATTGTTTTAAAGTTTAAAAGTGAATCGACAAACAATTTAATGCTATGAGTTATAATGCAACAAGATATTCAACATAAGTTAAAAACAATACAGTACATTACTGCGTGTAGAGTGTGATGAACTACACTCACTACTAGAGGTCTGCATTCCCGCGGCTCACAGTTCCCAGTTCCCTGCCCTGAACCTGGCAATATATGTTCTGTGCATCCCGTCCACGAGAGCACCTTCAGAGAGAACATTCAGCCTTTGTGGTCAGATTTTGGAGGAGACACGTTCGGTAATGAAACTGTCGTTAGTCAGCGACATTCTGTTCTTGCATGGATGTTAAAAAAAAATTCTTTTTGCAGTAGCTATAGCTAATAAGCCGTCAGTTTTCGTTTATTTGTATTTTTGGCTTATAATTTTGAGTGACAGATGTCATATTTGATTTAGCCTATTTTTCTCAATTTTTACGGTGTTGACAGTATCATGATAAGACAAAATAACAAATTTAAAATTATTGTATAGCCAACATTTTATATTTCTCATCCCAGTCTAAATTTAAATCTGGAAACGAGGTCTAAATTTAGCGGGATCGGTCGGGTCAGGAAGAAAATCATTCTAAGCGGTCAGCGGGTGAACACAGAGTGAATTTTAAGCGCGAGTGGGTGGGTGTGGAATAGAACCTAGCGGGAGCAGGACGAAAAAAACAGTCCCGCACAGACCTCTACTCACTACTGTTAAAAAGTTTTTTTTAAAAGATTTTTGTTTGAAAGAAATTAATACCTTTATTCAGCAAGGATACAATAAATTGATCGAAAGTGGCAGTAAACTTTTACATTCATCAAAAAATCCTGAAAAAAATGCATCACGGATTCCACAAAAATATTAAGCAGCACAACTGTTTTCAACACTATAAAAAATGTTTCTTGAGCAGCAAATCAGCATATTAGAATGATTTGTGAAGGATCATGTGACACTGAAGACTGGAGTAATGATGCTAAAAATTCAGCTTTGACATCACAGGAATAAATTACATTTTAAAATGTTGTTAAAATATAAAACTGTTATTTTAAATCGTAATGATATTTTAATATTACTGTTTTTACTGTATGTTTTATCAAATAAATGCATAAAAAACATTAATACAACTCTTACCGACCCCCAATTTTTAAATGGTGTAGGTCATGAAACCAAAATGTTAGTTGAATTGGGTTATATCTTTATCAGGTTAACATGTAATCTGAATTTACATGTGCATGTAAACATGGTCAAGGAATATTCAACTTCAGTACATTTATCTCTTCATGTTTCCCCGATTTCCTTGGTAAAAATCAAGCATTTCTCTTACTGTTGCTGCCTCTAGGTGCTTTCAGTCTGCCTGCAGTGTGTCCCCCTATCTACAGTATGTCCAATCTGAAGTTGACTCTTTCCTGACCTTCTTTCCTCACAGTTGAGCTCTGGATGCAACAGGAAACTGAACACAGCATAACAGAGCAACACTAAAATACCCCAAGATATGTCTGAGCAATTCAAGGGATCTGTTTACATCATCCCCAATGTCTAATCCACAGATACGATTTTATTTTGCCCTACCTGTTTATATCCACCTAAGACATAAGCAAGGAAGTCAAAACTAATCTGTGCTGTACTATACTGTACTATATAAGAGGCGTATTGGCTCGGGACCAGCGGGTCGCATCGATATTTCATCCATCTTCTGATGTGTTTGGATTCGAATACAACTCATAACTAAAAAAAAAAAGACATACAAGTTTAGAACAACATGAAGGGAAGTAACTGATGACAGAATCTTAATTTTTGTGAACTATTCCTTTTAACGTTCCTCAAAGTTACTGCATTAAGCTAATGATACACAGGGAAAATTTTTGAGCAATGTTGCCGAGTGATGTTGCTTGGGCAGTTTCCCATTGAGAATAGGCAACAAATTTCTATCTGGATACTTTAGATCGGTCGTGGACCCTGTGTCTCACCTGGTTGCCCGTTGACAGCAACATTGCTCAAAAAATTGCCCTGTGTATCATCAGCTTTGCTGTATTAGTTATAAGCTATACGGGAAGACGAACACTCATGTGATGTTTCGGCACTACTCAACTGTACCGCACAGTGCAATGTTTTCTTAACCATGCAGTGCAGACCGATTCACTGGGTCATGGAAGTAACATATCCACTTTACACTTTCTAGTGGGTCATATTTGATGTTTTTTTTAGTTGCTGTTTGCTCTCAAATCATGCTTAACAAAATGAGAATTTTAAAGTTTTCTTGCTCAGTAATACACAGTAATAAATTCAGTGTTTCTCAGTACTTTCCTCCATCAATACCTTCCCTCAAGCGCTCAATGTAAATACCTTGATAATCTAATCTACTTTGAAGCAATTTTGTAATTAGCTGTTGGTCCTGAGTTCAGAGGGTAAATAGTAGGAAGCAGAGACAAATATGTGTCTTGAACCATATGGGGAAAAAACATTTGATGGTTTTAGCTAGTTAACCGGGTTTAGCTGGTCTCCCAGCCTTGCCAAGCTGGTGTTTATCTGGTCAACCAGCTGGCCTTCTAACCTGACCAGCTAACAAGCCCTCAACATCTCTTTAAAACCATCAGATTAGACCAGTATAACTAGTCTGGCAAGGCTGGAAGCCAAAAACATTAAGCTTTAATGGACAATATGAACAAATACACCTTGCCAAAAAAAAAGTGTGAATCTATCACAAATCACAAAATTACTCACAACAATGTGTGTATATGACACGGAGTTGTTTTATACCAGGGATACAGGCATGGAACAGACTAATGTCTGTCATTAGGCAAGGCCACATTAATGCCCATCATGTTCTAATGAGTCTAATCTTTCACTCAGCGAATCCTGCCAAACCCAGGGTGGGGCTGCTCACTGATACAAACCCTGTACTACCCTATTGTACTTAAATGCACACTTAAATGTGGAAACAAATTAACATGCAACAGTAGAGAAGAAAAGCTTAATGTGCCCTATGAAGAGAAAGAAAGATTGCAATGGGATGCATTGCTCATGGCCAATTAAGGTAGTATATAATAAAAAATTAACAACCTGTATCACATTATGGCTGTGTTCCAATTTGTTCAGCCTCTTAACTTATGAGTGTTTGTTTCCTGTGAGTTAGTGTGGATAGAGACGGAGAGGGACTATGTGTGTATATAACAAATTACAACAGGTTTATCTCGCTCCAGCAGGTCTGTCGTGTTGATCCAATGCTTCTCCTGTCTGTTTTGATGTCCTCCTCAGAGAAACATCCAGAAAGGTTTGGTAAATTAATACTCTCATAGCACTTTTAACTTCTCTTTTTGATACTAAAAACTAGGAGATCTTGAAAACAGCATAAAAAAACATGTGGGATGCCTGTACTCGACATAGCTGAGATCTGAAGGACTGTAGCTGAAGGGTTTGGCCTGGACATACAACAGAACAAATGAAAAGCCCATCAAGGGCATTCTGGAGGTATCTGGAGTACTAAAGTATTTTAGAGATACTTCACAATCTAAACATTTAGTTCTTACATGAGCCATTTTCTCAGAACAACTGAACTGAAATGTCCATTAATACAGTTCACAGAATGCAGACAAAAAATAAACCCACTCAGGGTCACTATAGCCCCTGATTCACCTGCAGCTACAATGAATGGTACGTCAGGGAAGGTTGAAAGAAAACACAAGTGCCCTTACCCTGCCATGACGATGAAAAAGTCCAGTCTGTTCCAAGTATCGCCAAGATAACAGCGATGGCCAAAGATCCCTAGAGCCACCATCTTCACCACCATCTCCAGTGCAAAGAAAACGTAGATAAATGCATCAAATGCCTAAAAGACAGAGAAAGAGAGATGAATAAAGGCACTTGAATAACACAGTGTATGTTTTGACAGAACCCATGAAATCAAAATCTAGAGTTTTGTGGCTTTGAGTCCACATTTAGCTTTGAGGCTATAATTATAGTGTAGTCCTAAAAGTTGACAATCACTGCTAAAATTTGTCCAATTAGATGCTCTCTATAATGAAAATGTGCCTCCCCCAATACCACCAATTTTCAATGTAAATTTTCAAGTTGTAAATTAAATCAATTCTTAATGATAATGACAAATAAATAACATACAATTATTTCAATAAAGCAAAGATCACAAAAAAAACTTTGTGTGTAAAACAGACCCAACATTAGATTAGTTATTTCACTTACTGGATGAATTGCAAAGTTAACCTTGGAAACTTGGAAAGAAATTGATAGCTTTTATTGATAGCCATTGTCATGACTTTCAGAGCATGTTTTTTCCATTAGGTGTGTGTCAGAATCAACAAGCGGCAGACAAAATGTTATGATATTGTTTCCGCAAATTGTGATTCCTATGTAAATCAGAGGTAGCTGGTGCTTTTGAAGAGAGAGGAAACTCAGATATAGATAGAATGTTAGATAGAATGAGAGAACAATAGATAGACAGAAAGACATACAAGACAGGAAAACAGATTATATTAATTTATGCAACATGATTAGTATACCGGATGAAACCAGTTCTCCAGATCTGGTTCACGATGACTGACTGAGTGACAGACAGACAGACAGACAGACAGATAGATACAGTATAGACAGACAGACAGATGATTATTAGTGTGGTTATATTAACTTAAGAGAAATGATTAGTAGTCCAAATGGAACCAATTCTCCAGATCTGGGTCACAATCCATTATTTGCTCTGCTTTTACTGTGCGCTCTTCAAAAGCAACCACTGATCATTCAAATTTGCTCTGGGAAGGACAAAGTGACAGAAACACTTAGCAATGTGCTGCACAGCAACATTTTTCTAAAACATAATGTCTGACTGCCATTGTCAATGAGAACTAATGAGATCCTGAGAGAAGTCAAAGAGAGGGAGGGATCCTGAGAGGGTCCCTCAAGAATCCTTGTGTAAATGAACAATTGATTATGAAGTCCAGTCAGCACCGAGCCTGTTCACCCTCACCTGACCCTGGAAGACCCTCCCCGGATCTCATTTCCCAACCGACGCTGAGATGACTGACAATCAGAGCAGATGATCAGATCGACAGATAGCGTTTCTTTCATAAACAATTGAGTCGCGTGAGTACACAGACTTTAAAAGGGCTGTTAATTAGCTCCTTACAAACACTCCGACGTGTGATTGTCGCTGTCAAAGCCCCGCTGAGCTCTCATTACGACACCACAGATAGCTGGGATTTCAATGACTGATTACACAGACCAGTCAGGCCGCAATCACCCTCATCAATGGCTTTGTTTCTCTTTTTACGTTGGTCACTCGTTTAGTTCTTAAGTTCGACCCTGCGGGGATAATTATAAAGATGCGAGAAGCGTTTTTTTGCAGAAAAAAGAAAGTCTGTTACGTTGTGCCCTTAGTCCCCATGTCCCCAGTTGCCAAGTAGAGCTGATATAGGTTTTGTTTCACGCTACAGTGTGTGTATGTGTGATACAGGGAGGAGGCCGTTGTGCAGCGATGCCAATTTGGACGGCCGCCCGCACGAGAAACGGAGAGTTTGAAATCGGCCGGTGCAGGCGAGCAAAACAGCACTGGTTTAAGATCCCCTGTGGGACCAGAGGACGCAAACATCCTGGCGCCAAGAGGACGCTTCCTCTAAAGCTACCTTCTTCCACACGCCATACATGACATATGGCTCTCTATACGAGTCCGTACACACACAGCAAGCAGGAGAGACAGACTCTCGTTCCTGCCCACACAGTTTTCATTTCAACCCTGTCTTTTTGTTTTGCAGTCAATCCAGAAAGCTAATGTGAGAAATATCGCATTGCAGACCTTCATTTGCATTTCTCTCTTCAAAACTCTTTTTACACAATGGAAGTGCAGCTTTAAACAGTGAGAGCTCACTGAGGGAATACTGTCAGCCATCTTGGCTGATAAAATATTGAGTCATGGCTCTCGCTCCATTTCAGCTGCACCTATGAGAAGGTAAAGCTGCCGCCTGATGCCTCTGGCCTGCTTTAACATATGCGACTTTCACAGGTAAGCCAGAGATGTAAGATAAGCCTACAGTCAGCATTATCTCTTAATTGGGCAATGCACTGTAGGAAGTTATTGGGAATTGCTATAAAACGGAAAGCCTAGTAATTAGGAGAAGATCTCGATAACTTATCATCTCTCAGACTAAAGGCCTATAAGATGAGTTACAGTGCTATTGCCTATATTGTTTCATCCTTGTAAAACTTAAAGGGATACTTCTCCCAAAAAAGAAAATTACTCACTCTCATGTTTTTCCAAACCTGTACGACTTATAGCAGAAAAGATAATATTTAGTTTTTTTTTTTGCTGTTTGGACCCCACTGACTGTCATTGTATGGCCAAAACATTCTTAAAAATATCTTCTACAGAAGAAATAATGTCATTCAGGTTTGGAATGACATGAATGGGCGTACATAATGACAGAATTTTAATTTCTGGGTGAACTATGCCTTTAAGCAGTAAGCTTTTGCATCAAATCAAATTGGTCTGTGCCTTGATTATTGTGAACACAGGGCTTATGAATCTAGACAGTGTTGCAAATGTCGGAGGGTGTTGCACATACAATGGATGTTCACAAGTGCAGACAGAAGTCAAAATCTCCAACCTACAACCATCCCTTATGACACTGTTCAAGAACGGGTGCATATAAATTCATCTCATATTGATGAGTCGTGAGGACGGGCGGCCCACAAGAGCCCTGTTTAATTTATAAGTTACCGAGAGAGTTTATATTGCATACATTGGTAAAGATTATGAAAAAACTAGGAGGGGGAGGAAAAATACAGCTATTTTGTCTGATATCTGAATATAAAAGTTATCATTTACTCACTTTCATGTTGCTCAAAACCCATATGACTGATTTTTTTTCCCCCCATGGGACACAAATTCTATTTTGAAGAATTTTACTGGTTGCTCTTTCCCTCCAATTACAATGAATGGCTTTTAAGATTAAAAAGATGCAAAAGCACCAAAAAGATATGTGACCTGTGCAGGCAAAATGAGTCGCAATGAACGAATTTTCAAAAATGTCAAATCATATATATTCAACTTTTTTTCCACGATACCACAATTGTTAGATTAACATTAATGAAACAGACAGTCTGTATATATCAAGACCTACTGCACCGCATGGATCAAATATAATGTTACACATCAGATGTTTTTCCCCAACAGTTAACTAAATGTTCACTTAAGACATAACAGATAATGTTTGTGTGAATACTCGCCAAGACATATTTTGAAATAGTGTAATTCTGTGTAAATGTGTATAACGGGATCGAGTGCTGTCTGAGGCGTCTTTGTGCGCGCGCTTTGGATCTGTCAGTCAGTGTGAGTAAGATCGTTTTTCATGGACAAGGGAAAGATACTCCTCTCAGAAAACGTACAAATAAAGATGCTTTTAGATGTTTTAATTGCTATTTGGAGCACTGGGATTGCTAGATGAGGGCTAAATGAACTCATTTTGTGAAAACCTCAAAATCGACATCCTTCACTTGAAAGAGATCATGTGCCGTATTCCGTCTTCTGAAGCCATACAATAGATATGAATGCCAAACACACCCAAATTTAAGTCTTTACTCACTAAAAATGCATCCTGTAAGCTGTTAATTGCTAACACCTAATCATCGAGTCACTGAGTTGAACACAAAGGTGTCATTTAAAAAAGACAGTTTGGTAAAATGGATCATACAAATTCATTGAAAACAACTGACTCAAATGGATGATTCGTTCATGAATCTGACATTGCTACTTCTCTCATAAATGCCTTCAGAAGACTAGAAATGCAGTGTCATCATATTGACCACCTTTTATAATACTTTAATGTTGTTTTTGCATCCTTCCTATGCTTAAAGCCCCAGTCTACATTCATTGTATCTAAATGGAAAATAGCAACCAGCTTCATCATTCAAAATATCTCCTTTTTTGTGCCCAATGAAAGAAAGCAAATTATACAGGTGGAACGATATGAGAGTGAGTAAACAATGACAGTTTTTAGGTGAGCTAATCCTTTAATGAAGTGTGTTCATGTTTAAGCTGTGCAATGAAAGCTGGAAAACTGGAGCAAGTGCCATAGGCAATGTTTTTTTTTTCTCTGAACAGACTCCCTGGACCCAGTCATCACATCCAGGCAAGCTAATGAACACAGCAGGGCTCCTGGGACAGTGAATGCATTGAGAGTTTAGAGGACACATGAAAATGTCCCTAAAGCTCCCAAAAGATGACATAAGCAATTAAAGGCCATTCTTTGTCAACACATCAGGTTGATTTTTTTCTTAGAGTAGTAATATGCACCCTTGAGTTACTATTATGAAACTTTTAGAGGTAAACACGGTACTATATTTGCACCTTTTTTTTGCAGAGAGTGCAGAAAGGATTGTTAAAAAAAGATGGCGGACAAAGTGAGAGAAATTCTGATTATTATCAAACACATTTCATTCAATACAATTACTAGAATAATATGCTAATTAGCGTATCATGCTTTTAATTTAGCAACATGCTAATTTTAATCTCTATTGAAATCAAACGAGAATCTGTGTGTGACAAGAGTTGCTGCCTAATGATGTTCTAGGGGTGGGCGATATGACAGCAAGATTTTTTTCAGGCATGATCACAATCCATGATCTTATATCTGTCAGTCTACTGCTGGGACTGTCTGCTAATGTGCTTGTTTTGGACAGCTGAGCCAAACACCAGGTCAGAGAGGATTCTCGGAGAGCGGCGAATGCCTCCGAGGTGCTGTTTGAACTTTTTGAATTTCGTTTAATTCCTTGTTCTAAAGGTGTAGACATGATGAATCAGGAGCCCAGAACCACCTCCCTACCGCCACCCCCTCTTTTGTAAATGAGCTATTTTACCTTTTCAATATTTTGAGGTATAACAATATTTCAGTGGCTTTAAATAAATTTGCTACAATACCAAACACTTGTTTCTAGAATTAAAAAAAGGAAAATAAATAAAAGAAAATAACTAATACAAAATTCTCCTATAACCAAAACATTTCATCCACAGAGAAACAAACATTTGAAAACTACAACTACCTAAGACTATTTTACAAGTTATTGAGCAGTACAGCCAAACTAATTTCCCTATTTAAAAATAAAGTCCTAAAAGGCAAAAAAAAAAAAGAAAAGAAAAAAAGAATGACAGAATAGGTTGTTCCATGACATTTACAATGCTGCCTTAGTAGGTTGCTTGCTAGGTTTTGGAAAAGAGCTAGTCTGTGTGCAGGCCTATATGTCCATACTGACCTGTAGAACCTGACAGCGCTCTGAGGTGCAGTCGATGTTCTCGCAGGGCTGGTACATTCCCAGAGTGACACAGTTCAGCAGGATCACCATGATACTGATGCGCTCGAACCATGTGAGGAAGCATATGTTAAGGATAATGTTTATCAGCAGACACCTAAACGCAATAATACACAAAAGTTCATTTTCCAAAGAAGATGCGTACCTGTGGGAAAAATGCTACCAAGATGCTAAGATGTACAGTGCTGTTAAAAAGTTTAAGTCAGTAAGATTTTTTTTAAGAAAAAGAAATTAATGTTTACTCAGCAAAAACACATTAAATGTATCAATTTATCAAAAGTGACAAAGACATTTATAATGTTACTAATTTCAAATAAATTTCGAATTATTTCAAATAAATGATGTTCTTTTGAACTTTCTATTCATCAAAGAAACTGTATCATGGTCTCCATAAAAAAGTATTAAGCAGTTTTAAGCATTACTGTAAGCACAACTGTTTTCAAAAATGTTTCTTGAGCAGCAGATCAGCCTATTAGAATGATTCTGAAGGGTCATGTGACACTGAAGAAGTAATGATGCTGAAAATTCAGCTTGACCATCAACAGAAAAACTAATTAAAAAGTTTCAAATACTGTGAAATATTACAATTTATTTTCTATTTTAATATAATAGAAAATAAATTGTAATATTTCACAGTATTACTTTATTTATTTATATTTTATATCAAAAAATTCCAAACTTTTGAATGGTAGTGTAGCAATGTAGTTTGCTGATTGCTAGCAGAATGAGTTCCATGCTGAAGTTTACTGTTTAGGGTTTCAGATTTATTTATGTGACAGGTGAGTATTTAATATTTCCTATTCAAATTCAGAAACAAGATTTGTTTTACAGATTTATCTTCCATTATTAGCTGTGTTTGGGGTTGATTAATGCCTTAGCAGACACCACTAATAATGATAATTCTGAAAAGCAAATCTTGTAAATATTTACCAATCATCTTGAGATATAGCATCATGCGGATTTTGGATGTAGATTAGTTTACATGAACGGTGCAGTTTATTCATGCCAATGTAGCCTCAGCAAATTAATAAACATTATACAGTACTGTATGTATTGGGCCACTCAATTAATACAACCTTCACAGTGAAAGCACATCACATAGAAACACAAAACAAATTGAAACCCCCTCCTCCCTCAGGCCTGTTAGCCGGAGTGAAATCTTCAGCCCTCTCCACTAAATCTCTACAAGCCTCATCTCTTCACCTTTATGGACCATTTCTTTTTCAATTTACTCTACTCTGTCTTTTCCTCCGGCTTGGTCAACCTTTTAGCGAGCTATTTTGTTCTGTTTGCACATACCGTCTGCCCCTACTCGTTTAACTTGTTCACTCCATCATGTTTCTCTCCTTCTCCCTCCATCTTGCCTCTAATCTCCAACACTTGCCTTTTATTTCCTGTTTTCATGAAACATTTTCTAGTGTTTGAACCGTGTTAGCCACAGGGTAAAAGGGCTGCTGATTTCGCTTTGTGCTGGATCTTACAAAGCTATACACTCCTCAATTAATTAGGACCTACCAAAAACGCACTGCACCGGAAATAGGCTATTGGCACTCAGTAAAATGTGATTTAAGAGCAATTTTTCATTTTCTCCCCCTTCAACCTCACCCAAACTTTCAATGAGAATACATGTACATTTCAATATGCATGTGCTATTAGACTAAGGGATTTGCCACAGTCTTGGCCACACTTTGAACTTGTGTGTGTAATATTGTAAAAAGCCTTGCAGGATTGTGTTCCTGCTTTAATCATTAGAATGGAGACCGCAACCCTCATAGGGGTAAAGCAAGCATCCGCATCATGCAGCAAAGCGTTCGCTATGGTTACTTGCTCCTTTCTTTTTTTATATTAGTGTTGATACCTCATCAGGTTATGAGGTGGGCTTTTGGCAGAGGGAAAAATCGCCAACAGAAACACTTAAATGACATTAAAGGGACAGGAGCACAAAATCAATCTCACAGAACACATCACAGAGAGAGAGGGAGAGAGTGAGAGAGAAAGAGAGAGCGAGCCAAAGCCAATAGGTTGACAGAAACATGGCCTGTTTATTTAAGGAATAGATGGAAGGAAGGCTGAAGGAGTGTGAAATGAGACAATCACATGCACACAAGGAAAACATTTCACTCAAAGATGTTATTGGGAAGAAAGGGTGAGGATGAGGAATTGCACTTGATTTTGCTTCCGGACCTGATATCAAGTGGCAAACAAACACAGTTCCAACACTGTTTATTATTCAAGTGAACAAATATGTTCTTAAAAAAAACAAAAAAATGCAAAAAACAAAAAAAAATAATAGCTAAATAATAATAATAGCTGCACTGTGGTTACAACGTAAACAGCGCAGGAGACTGACACAGAAGAGAAGAAATTGTTGAATAAAGTCTTTATTTTTGTTTGTTTTTTTTTTTTTGCGTACAAAAAAGTATTCTCGTTGATTCATAACATTAAGGTTGAACCACTGTAGTCACATGGACTACTGAAAGTGGTCATTGTGTTGAAGTTTAATGTTTAGGGTTTCAGATTTATTTATGTGACTTAAAGGGTTAGTTCACCCAAAAATGAAAATTCTGTCATTAATTACTTACCCTCATGTCGTTCGACACCCGTAAGACCTTTGTTCATCTTCGTAACACAAATTAAGATATTTTTGATGAAATCCGATGGCTCAGAAAGGCCTCCATTGGCAGCAATGACATTTCCTCTCTCAAGACCCATAAAAGGTACTAAAGACGTTGTTAAAAAGTCCATCTCACTACAGTGGTTCTACACTAATTTTATAAAGCGACGAGAATAGTTTTTGTGTGCAAAAAAAATCAAAATAACGACTTTATTCAACTTTATTCTTGTCTTCCGTGTGGGCATCTGACGTGAACTCACGAAGCACCACGACGCATGCGCGAGAATATGACGTCGAGCCGGCGGAAGCGAGGAACTTTGTTTACAAGCAGAGGAAGACGCGCCGTATCTAAGCTGTTGAATTCTACATTGATTGTGCTTTAGGTCTTGCCGTAGTGCTCAAAATTGTGCTAAAGTGTGCATTTCATGGATGACCGAAAGCCGGCTCTACCTCATATGCTCGCGCATGCGTCGTGGTGCTTCGTGAGTTCACGTCAGAGGCCCAGATGGAAGAAGCTGAATAAAGTCGTTATTTTGATTTTTTTTTTGCGCACATAAACTATTCTCGTCGCTTCATAAAATTATTGTAGAACCACTGTAGTGAGATGGACTTTTTAACGACGTCTTTAGTACCTTTTATAGGTCTTGAGAGAGGAAATGTCATTGCTGCCAATGGAGGCCTTTCTGAGCCATCGGATTTCAACAAAAATATCTTTATTTGTGTTCCGAAGATGAACAAAGGTCTTACGGGTGTCGAACGACATGAGGGTAAGTAATTAATGACAGAATTTTCACTTTTGGGTGAACTAACCCTTTAAGTTGTGTTGCTGTCTATGTGGGGTCAGAAAGCTCTCAGATTTCATCAAAAATATCTTAATTTGTGTTCCGAAGATGAACAAAGGTCTTACAGGTTTAGAATGACATGATAATGAGTAATTAATTACTCAATTAACAGAATTTTCATTTTTGGGTGAACTAACCCTTTAATATTACCATGAACTGCATAGGCCTAAACATATGCAAAAAAAAAAAAAAAAAAAAACAAGAAAAAAAATGTAAACCATGAAATAGAGAACAGAAAATAAATAATCAGCAGTACAAAAATTAAACAAAACAAAAATGAAAGGATAACTTTGCCAATTATCAACTATCTTCCTATTCTAACAATGTCAGGAGTATATGTAAACATACAATGTGTTCTCTTTTTCCATGTTACCTGCACTCCTGACATTGTAACAATACAAAGCTGGTTGAAAATCAATGAAGTTGTCCTTTAATTTAAATATGCAAAATAGTGCAAAAAGTTATAGCTTCAAAGATAAAAAGATTAGCTCATCTTGTAAATACACTCTCAGAATAAAATTACAAAAGCTGTCACTGGGGCAGTACCCTTTCAAAAGATACTAAGTACTATTTAGGTACTAATATGTACCTTTTATATAGGTACTAATATGTACCTTTAAGGAACCCTTTAGAAGTAAATAATGGCTTGTTTACACCGAGCGGTACGGTTCAGTACGGTTCAGTACAGTTCAGTACGGTACGCAATTTTTGCTTTTTTCCATTGTCAGAAGTTGTGAATGGTACCCTAATTCCGAACTGTACCATATTACTTTTTTGGCACCCTTCCATTGGGTTTCCTAGCCTAAGAGTCCAGTACTAAAGGGTGGAGCTAGACTCGCTGCAAAACGTTGATTGGTTGACAGAGAATCGTCACTTGCTTGTGCTTTTTCGGCTGTGTTTTTCCTTGCAGCCTGCAGCCTTTGCTCAAACAAAGCTCATCGTCTTCTTGTGACAACAGCCACATACCGAGAAGCAAGAACAAGATCTGCTGTATGTCGTCCACTGTTGTCGTTACTGTGCCGCTGTTACTGTGCCGCTTCTTCGCGAGAAAATGATGTTGATCGCTACACCACGCCTATCATAAGGGTGCTGTTGGCGGTGGAAACGCAAGCCGAATCAGGGTTTAGCGTCCCGAATCGTACTGAACTGAACTGTACTGAACCGTACCGCTCGGTGGAAATGAGCCATAAGGCGCAAAGGTGTAGCTTTTGTATGGGTACTGCCCCAGTGACAGCTTTTGGGGCAGTCGTGGCCTAATGGTTAGAGAGTTGGACTTGTAACCCGAAGGTTGAGGATTCAAGTCTCAGGTCCGGCAGGAATTGTCAGTGGGGGGTGTGAATAACCAGCACTCTCTTCCACCCTCAATACCACGACTGAGGTGAGACCCTTGAGCAAGGCACCGAACTGCTCCCTGGGCGCCACAGCAATATGGCTGCCCACTGCTCTGGGTGTGTGTGCACTTGAATGGATTAAATGCAGAGCACAAATTCCAAGTATGGGTCACCGTACTTGGCCACACGTCACTTCACTTTTCCATAAATATTTGTTTTAAAGTGTCCTTGTTATTGTTATTGTCTCCCAAAAGAAAGAACCGATTCTGAATTGCCTGAAACGAGCCGTCAGAAATTTCAGTCGTACTTCCTGCACAAACCAATGTAGGTGTGTAACACTGCCAACCTATGGTCTGCTAACGATGTCTACTTTTTCCAACCCTCAAACACTGTAGTTGTAGCTGAGGCCAGGAAGAATTTGGTTCATGTTGTCGACTTGCTGAGAAGACGCTGTTTTCTATGCTGCGAAAGCAAATCAACTTTTCCACTTTGCTGAGGAAGCCTCCAGAGCTGAAATTCAAATATGGTAATGGCCGTTTCTTTCAATTAAAACAGACTGGGCCCTCTGACAAATCAGAGCAGAGAAGGCTCTCGGAAAAGATGGGTTTGGAGAGACAGAATCCTTTCTCAAACAGTTTCAGACACTGTGAGAAAGAGGTGCTGCTGCAATGTATGAGAAAATTCAAGTATTTTTTGACCTTGGATGCATGTATACCAATTGTAGGAGACCTCCAAAACAAAATTAGATTAGGAACCTTTAAAATAGCATAATATGATCATAAAATGTTTACGGCCAATATATATTCTCAATTCATTCATTGGCTATTATGTCAAAAAGCTTGCATACCTTTGACAGGTATGCAAAATGGCTCACTGATAAGATCATGCATGATGTATGAGAAAGCTCCTATCAGAGAAAGGAGAGGGTCAGAGTATCAACAGCCAATCACAGACACTTACAATCAGGCCTCCTGAGGCTCATCAGGAAAACAGCACAGCACCTATGGCAATGCATATACCATCAGAGCCACAGACAGAGAGAGAGAGAGAGATGAACAAGAGAAAGTGGAGAATTAGGCATGTGATAAGTGTGATTAGTGATGAAACAAGTTCATTTTGAGAGCAGCTCTATCAGTTACAAGTGCTAGCTGATTAAGACAGACGCAGCTTATGTTTGAGTCAACATAATACAGAGACGACGATATTATAATACAGAGAAGGAGGATGAAGATGGGGCTTGCTGTAATTGGCACCCTGAAGTGAAAGAAACCAAAAGCACTGTAACATTGTTGGATTTGCCATTAAGACACGCAGGACACTGGTGGATCAAGGGGTGACACACACTGAAGCAGAATTAGAGGGAGGAACAGTTGTAGACAGCTCATTTTGTGTTCATAGTGGAAGTGAACCTTTGCACTCAAGGGCTGTATATATATATCAAATAAAAATATATATATATTACACAATATAAGAATTAAGGCAGTTGCCGAGGAGAAAGGGACCTATTTTGGGATATTCTGCTCCCCTGGAGACTTTAATAATGAGGACAGGACTCTAGGTCCCACAGATGACACAATATTTGTCTCACAATGCTGAAAAAATTCTGATTTAAATTACCCGCCGTGCTCTGCAGAAGCATACCAAACAGATTTAATGAACAAGGTAGTGCGGTGTGAGTCAACGGTGAAAGCACATGCTGTAAATGTTTCCTCGCACACAAACAGGCTGCAGGTGTGACATCTGGCCTTGTGCATGAGCTAATTCATCTACAAAAACAGTTCTGTCCATCACATTTTCTCTTTGCAATTACTCTACAGAGGCAGAATTTTAAGTCACTGTACCTGATGTGAAGGCTGCTTAAAAACGTACAGTGGGTAATTTAATTCATATGCCTCCTAAGATACCTAATTTTAGCCAGATTTAAAGACAGCATCACATGTATCCTTTATGAAAGAAGGCAATCCTAAAACACATTGTGATCATTTTACTGAGAAAATACACTGCTGTTCAAAAGTTTTTGATTGGTAAGATTTTTTATGTTTTTAGAAGAAGTCTCTTATGCTCACCAAGGCTGCATTTATTTTATTAAAAATACAAAAAAAAAAAACAAAAAAAAAAACAGTAATATTGTGAAATATTCTTAAAATGTAAAATAACTGTTTTCTATTTGAATATATTTTAAAATGTAATTTATTGCTCAAGAAACATTTATGATTATTATCAATGTTGAAAACAGTTGTGTAAAACATTTTTTTCAGGATTCTTTGATTAATAGAAAGTTCAAAAGAACATTATTTATTTTAAATAGAATCTTTTGTAACATTATAAATGTATTTACTGTCACTTATGATAAATTTAATGCATCTTTGCCGAATAAATGTATTATTTTCTTTAAGTCCCCCCCCCCCCCAAAAAAAAAAAAATATTACTGACCCCAAACTTTTGAACGGTATTACAATGTTGCAAAAGCTTTCTATTTTAGATAAATACTGTTCTTTTGAACTTTCTATTCATCAAAGAATCCAAAAAAAAAAATGTTTTACACAACTGTTTTCAACATTGATAATAATAATAAATGTTTCTTGAGCAGCAAATCATAATATTAGAATGATTTCTGAAGGATCATGTGACACTAAAGACTGGAGTAATGATGCTGAAAATTCAGCTTTTGAAAGGAAAAAACTGGGAACAGGGTATTACAGATTCTCTCACGTCATATGGCTTCTTTCAGTCATTCTCTCTCTGATGTAGATTTCTGAGGAGGGTTTGGACATTATCCAATGAACACTCACACTATGCAGAACCTCTTTCGCCTCGGACAACCTACAGCCACGTGGAGCTGAGCAAATAACCGCAGCCATTGCTCAGCTGACTGCCTCTGCGCTCGTTTAGCCATTCCGCTTTAACCACGCAACTCTCAGTGGAAAAGGGAACAAATTCCAGAAGCACTCCCACCACCCTCCACGCATTAGCATTAAGTGAGCGTATGTAAAGAGCTTGCGGGCAGTGTGTGTTTTGAAGGGAGAGCGTACGACACTTGCTCTGGTTATTGGAGTTAAGAGATGTTAAGAGGAGGATTAATAACAGCAGTTAACTAAAACCTTTCACCATAAAAGCGAGTATGCGTGTCCCTTGAGTACTCTACAGCTCTGTAAAGTGAAACTGTGTGGATCTCCCTTGTGTACAATCGACAGAGCACCTCTGAACTCTGCCTGCATCATTGTCCTTAATTGTGTGGGTTTGTACGTGCAGTTTGAACTTTGCCTGCTCTTCTGGTACACTGGGTGTGTGTGCGAGTGATTGCGTGCTGCACTCTTGTTAGAGGAACGTGTGGTGTGAAGTGTGAGTGTCCGTGTGAAACTCTGCCGACGAAGGCCGTGGTGACTCATAGCTGTCTGTGGGAGCAGACTCATCTTCCAGTAAAATTAAAAACTCACTCCAGTCCTCTAATCCAAGATGAACTCTCCAAACCTATCTAACTAATGTTAACCATGATCAGCAGAACAGCTAATATCCAAGCTGTAGCCTCTTTATTGACTGAAGATTAGATACATGAGAATGAGAAGAGCAGGCCACATGACTTTACTTTCTGAAAAGGTGAAAGGTTTCTGGAAGGTACTGAGAGGTACATTTAAAGGGACAGTTCACCTAAAAAATTACTCTCATGTTGTTCCAAACTCATAAGGCTTTTCATTCTTCGAAAAACATTGAACAGCAAACATACATAGAGCGCTCAAATATGGTAAATGGAAGCTCAACCATACTTGCTTGATACGCGAGAATAAATTAATTGGTTCTCACACGTCAAGCAAACATGTCTGAGCTCTACCAAACTTGACTGATCTACGTACGTTCGCTGATCAATGTTTATATTTGAAAAAAAGCTTAAATTCAATCTGTTCATGCAAAGCGATCATGTCTCTTCAGAAGACTTGGATTAAACCGCTCGATTCATATGGATTTCATTTATAATCTTTTTATGAAGCGTTTTGGGTTAAAAGACTTTCAATGGAAGAGGAGAAATCTCTCAGATTTCATAAAAAATTTCTTCATTTGAGATCTGAAGAGGAACAAAAGTCTTATCAGTTTGGAACAACATGAGAGTTAGTAATTGATGAAAGATTTTTCAATTTTGGGTGAACTAACCCTTTAGGGCCTGTTCACACCAACACAAATGCTCAGCACAGATTTTGCCAGCAATTTGTCTATTCAGACCAACGTGAAAAAGCAGCAGACAAGTTGAATAAAAATGCAAATTCATTCTCTGACAGTAGAAATCAGAAATACCCCAGTAAACAAAGTGCACAAAGTTGAGATGTCTTTTGTTACATTTCTGTTGTGCTCAGACTTTTTTTTTTTTTTTTTACATAGAAGAACATGTCCTGTGTGAATGCCCTCTATTGTGGGTAAAAAGATATACATTCACTCGGGTTGTACTTGAGTAGCACTGTATCATCATGAGTACTGAAGTTTCCAAAACTGTCATTCCAATCCAGTCTGTATTTTTTTTACATTCTGCAAAATCACTTCAGGTCTTTCCATCATTTCTCTCTTTGTACATTTCCCTGATCTTTTTATCTGTTGGATTTGTTGGAGTGCATATACTGGTCAAGAGCACAGTGTGTTGAGCCTCCAGATAAAGTAGGCAGACACTGGCTGGATGTCACTACTCAAAGTGAAACACGCACACATAGAGTACACACTTCACTAAAACCATTGACATCCTCAACAGCCTCATCGTGTTAAGTCAAACACTCTCAGCTGAACACACACTGCAATATTCATGCACTCATCAGCAGCTGAAGACGACACAAATCTCACATACCTCGAAACCACTTCCACAACTGAATCATGCAAATGTGAGTACAATTATAAGAAACAGTAGGCTAGCCCTCATTCTTGTTAAAAAAAAAAAGTCACATTTATAAAGCTCATATTAATTCTCTATGCATTCTTTCCCATTAGGGAAGCACAATTGTTCGGTACTATTGAATCTCATCTACACACATTTTATTTCAGGATAGCTTTTACTTGAATACTGATTTTATTTATTTATTTATCCTTGTCTTCATATCTTGCGTTATCTTGTTTCTTTTTGCTGTTTTACCTTTTTTGTAAAGCGCTTTTCTTTTGTAAAACAACTATATAAAATCATAAGGAGGAGAATATAAATTATTAATATTATTATTTTTATTAAGGATATACAGCTCATTTATATATCCTATCCTTGTATATCACAACTGACTGTTCAATTACTGAAAATGAATGCACATCCCAAAATGGTATTGTAGCCATTACACTTGGGTCGTAAATTAATTTTCAATAATTCAACAACCCAAAGCTAATTATTCTTCTACAGCAGGGGTTCCCAATCCTGTTCCTGGAGATCTATACCTGCAGAGTTCCGCTCCAACCCTGATCCAAAATATTTGTCTGTAATTATCAAGTGTTCCTGAAGATCTTATTTAGGCCTTGTCCACACAAATGCTTTCGTTTGAAAACACATCTTTTTCTCTCCGTTTACCTTCTGTCCACACTGAGACTGCGTTTTTGTCATGCGAAAATTGAGCTTTTTTGAAAACGATCTCCTAAGTGGATACAATTGAAAATGGCGTCTTCGTGTTGTAGTGTGGACTGTGACAACGGACTCTTTCGAAAACTATGACGCATGTTTAGTTATGTAAAGTATATTGTACCGACAGATATGTTATGTGCTGTTCACTTTCACACTGTTGATAATAAGTTACTTTGTACACTCTTCATATCACAGTCATGCATATCATTTGTCCTGTGGGAAAACATGAGGGCAGTTGCATTTTATACCAAACAATGGTGATTGAGTGCGACCTGGATGAATCAGTGAATGGGGAGATATTTTGCTAAATAAAACGATCCAGCCAGAAGAATAGCGTGAGAACTTGATTATGTCTGTTCCATCTGTATCATCACCGTGAGCTTTTATAAGGTTTTACGCTCACACAGTAAGGTGAATTTATCGTTTTCCCACGTTTCAGTGTGGATGAGAAACTTTTGGAAAACAGTGTGGACGGAGAGCGTTTTGAAACGAAAACGCTGTTTTTAAAAGTACACAGATTAATGTAGCCTTAGCTGGTTCAGTTGTGTTTGATCAGGGTTGGAGCTGAACTTTGCAGGAAGGTAGATCTCCAGGAACAGGACTGAGCACCCCTACAGTTTCTACCACATATACACATTTCAAACAATAAAACCAAAACATTACCTTAAATCACACAAGAGTGCTTGTGAATATGGGTTGTCTGCACTACCGCCCAATTAGTTGAAACATGCATACTACCCACTCAGCCACACATACTACGTGTCCCCATATTTCATCATGCTCATCTGGTCACCTTAATCAGATGATGACCAAAAAATAAAAAAATAAATAAAAGCCACATGTATTTGCATAATATTCAAAAAATGATCAACATTAGCATTAACGTTGAGTGAGGCTTTCCTTCATCTTGCCTTAAATTTGTGCTCTTTGATACCAATCTCTCATTTGAAAGCCACGTTTCTAGCATCTGTAAAAACGCATTCTACCATCTTAAAAATATAACTAAATTACGGCACATGCTTTCAATGCAAAATGCTGAACAGTTAGTTCATGTGTTCATGACCTCAAGGCTAGATTATTGTAATGCTCTACTGGGTGGTTGCCCTGCTCGCTTAATAAATAAACTGCAGCTTGTCCAAAACACAGCAGCTAGAGTTCTTACTAGAACCAGGAAGTATGACCATATTAGCCCGGTTCTGGCAACACTGCATTGGCTCCCTATTAAACATCGTATACATTTTAAAATCTTGCTGATTACTTACAAAGCACTAAATGGTTTAGCTCCCCAGTACTTGACCGAGCTCTTAACGCATTATACTCCATCACGTCTATTGCGGTCTTAAAATTCTGGCCAGTTGATAATACCTAGAATATCAAATCAACTGCAGGCGGTCGATCCTTTTCCTATTTAGCACCTAAACTCTGGAACAGTCTTCCTAGCATTGTTCGGGAAGCAGACACACTCTGTCAGTTTAAATCTAGACTAAAAACACATCTCTTTACTATGGCATATACATAAAACATTTTTAATTTATATTATTCAAATCAGTTAAATGATTGTTTTAGGCTGCATTAACTAGGTCAGCCGGAACCGGGAACACTTCCCATAACACCTGATGTACTCGTTACATCATAAGAAGAATGGCATCTACGCTAATGTTAGTCTTTCTGTTTATCCCGAGGTTTACTGCAGTCGGCCGGATCCGGGCCGTATCCGGACCAGATGGTGGACCTTAGCCTGGACATGACGAACGCATCCCTGAAGTGTGTGTAGACTGTAGACCGTGTCAATTAAACTCCCCCCTGTAAATGCCGCATCGACACGACATCCTCATTAAACCCGTCCCCGGCGTGACAACTCCAATCTTTCGAATAATCCTACGAATATCTATTGATCTAATATGACTTCTGACCTGTAATGTTGCCAGAATCATAATCATACACTATTTGTTTGTCGGCCAGAGGAGAACTGGCACCCTGACTGAGCCTGGTTTCTCCCAAGGTTTTTTTCTCCATTCTGGCCCTGAAGGAGTTTTGGTTCCTTGCCACCGTCGCCTTTGGCTTTTGGCTTGCTCAGTTGGGAACACTTAAATTTCAACTATATTACTGATCTGCCCGCATTGACACTATATGATAATTGAAATGAGCTGGATGACATCACCGTTTTCACCAGAGCGGCTGTACAGCCGAATCAAATTCTGTTGCATTATTTTCCTGTTACCACTGTGAAGCTGCTTTGAAACAATTGGCATTGTAAAAAGCGCTATATATATAAAGGTGATTTGATTTGATTTGATTTAAACACACACACAACCTATAGGCCTT
The DNA here is from genome assembly GCA_039654105.1 of Coreius guichenoti. Lineage (NCBI taxonomy): Eukaryota > Metazoa > Chordata > Actinopteri > Cypriniformes > Gobionidae > Coreius > Coreius guichenoti. Next base: position 28,958,696 of record CM077171.1, read on the forward strand.
TCAGCACTGTTCTGCAAGTCCATGAGCATCACAGTCAAGCCAAGATGTGTTTAGCTGGTTCTGCTGCATCTACATTCTAAATAATAGAAATTTCTTTGTAATTTTATGAGGAGCTTAGAGCAATAATAAACAGTTTCTCAGGCAAACAAAGAGCAAGTGTGTTTAAGTTGTTTTCATTTAACACATTACAACAAAGACATTTATTTATAAAGCGCATTTAAACACAAAATGGATTGATCTAAAGTGCTGTACAGAGTACAAAGCAGATCTACACAAAATTAATTACAGGTTTCCAAACGCTAAAGAATAAAAATACGATTTAAGAGTAGATTTAAAAATGTCCAATGAAGGAGCAGACCTCACATGATAGGGGAGACCACATTAAGGCTTGAACATCTATGCAGTTTTTTTTTAGAGGCAAAGAGAGGACATCGTGCAGCACAGTGCGCTAACAAAAAGAACAGACTGCAGTGGAACTGAACACCTTGTTTCCAGTGTCACACTGAGACGTGAATACTAAATGTGATGCTTCCTACATTATCCATCAAAAAAACAATAATCTTTAAAAATACAGATGGGACAGGGCATGTACAAACACACTATGTCTCAAAACCTGGTTAGCTTGCCAGCATTTTTGATCTCAGAGGCCGTTTTATATTAGAGATGGGTATGAGTTTTGAGTGTTCAGAAGTGATAGCAATGATTGATGAAAAATAAATACCCATACCCTGATATTTTATTTTTCAAAATACTGTATTTTTAGCATAGTATTTAGACCAGGACTAAATTCATACTTTTTTTTCTAAAAGCTAAACACCCTTAAACTTGAGAAGCAAATTGACTAAGATATTAAAGTGCCCCATTATGCTATTTTAAAGGTTCCTCATTTTGTTTTGAAGGTCTCCTACAACAGGTTTACATGCATCAAAGGTCAAAAAACACTTTAATTTTCTCAAAATATACATTGCACATCAACACATTTTTCAATGATTCTCAAACGACTTGATGGATGAATCAGTCTCTCTAAACCCCTCCTTTTCGCTAGCCTGCTCTGCTCTGATTGGCCAGATGGCCCAGTGTGTTGTGAAGGGTCTACCGCATACAGCACGTGTTTTGGAAGTTTCGTCCATTACCATAACTAAACTTCAGCTCCACCTCCTAAAGCTCAGCGATTGTACACACTGTAAAGACAGTAACGATGGCGTCAATTTTACCATAATCCGAGCACAAGTCCGATGATGAAACATTGGAAGAACTAGTTATTCAACCTGAACCTCCATCACAAGGACGACTTTTCTTAGAGATACGCTACTCATTTTGAGGTACATTATGAGATGTTGCAACTGTAATTCCTCACCATCAGCATTAACAAGTGTATGTCCATCAACAAACCCATGTGTGTATTTCTAATTTATTGCGGTGCACATGCGGGAACTGTATCAATAACGGTGTATACGTTAGCCCAGCACTAATGTGAATGACTGATATAACATTAAAAATTGCAAAACAAATCTTGCTCCATCCTTTATCTTTACTCAAAGTAGTAAGAACGACAGACAATCTGCATTAATAGACACAGTTTTAGGTAATAGTGGCCCACAGCTGCTTAGAAGAAGTATTTCAGTAAGACCAGTTAGCCAGAAACGTACACAATATAAAACACAAAACTACGTATTTTGAACACCCGCTAGACAATATATACATCAATAATGAATCATACTTACAGGTTATGATTCTGAGGAGCAAGCTGGTCCAAATAAACTGGGTACTGACCCATCTTTCAAGAGCAAGCGTTTTGCGAATCCCGTGTTAAACTCTGAGATTTGAGAAGCATTCATGAGTAAAATGACATTTGAGGGCGGACAACGTACAACATATAGGCGGGCATTATGCGAATGTCTTTTCTAATGACATAGAACTGTCAGGCAATAGGATTCGAAATACAAAGGACTCATATAGGCGGTTCAGAGTCGATTCTTTCTTTTGGGAGACAATAACTTTATTAATCATGCACTTTCGACTTTACAACATTACAGAATGTTTACATTCACAAATGGCTATATTACACACTGCATGAAAGGGAATATTCGAAAACCATAATAGGGGCACTTTAAGACATTTTAAGAAATTATATCTTAAGTTTATTTTTCTTACCCCACTGGCACATTGCTTCTTGTTCTTTCTTTCTTTCTTTCTTTCTTTCTTTCTTTCTTTCTTTCTTTCTTTCTTTCTTTCTTTCTTTCAACATTATTAGATTTGTTTAAATCAACAAAACCGTCAGCCAAAGGGGTAAGAAAACGTTTAATTGAAGATAAGTTTTCTAAAACCAAATCTTAATATATTATACAATTTAGCTTCAAGCTAATTTACCTTGTTTTAAAGATATTTTTAGTGCAAAAACAAGACAAATGCCCTCAACACTCAACACGAGAAATAAAGCGGCATAGGAGACACCACGCAAGGTGAGTTCTTGCATTCAAAATCATCTAGACACAACAATCATGGATGTCACAGTAGTGACGTAGTTACACATCTGCACACAAATACACACAAAAGTCTTAAGGGTGTAAGAGTGGGGGAGAAAAAAGAGAAAAAGAGGAAGGGAGTTGTCTGTCTCCCAGATGTTAAGCTGCACTGGACCCTGACAGTAGCCCGAGACAAGCCAGGCCCTGTTGCCACAGCAACAGGATCAGATGAGGTGCCTCCTCAGATACTGAGCTAAACAGAGTGTCTCTCCTGCGAGGGGAATCAAAATGGGAGACGCAAAGAGTGCAAAAGCACTTTGATTATACGCGCATGCCGCTCATGTGTCAGAAGAACTAAAGATCATGCCGCAGACTGATGGAGAGACAGACTGAGCTCGTATGAACCCCATTTCCATAGCAATGAGGATGATAATGAGGTTGTGATGTCATAAATACCTTGTCTGGCTATCACCAGACCAAGCTCAATCTTTTAAGATTGAACATTAGTCTGGGGAGTCTGCTCTGTATTTTCTACTGCACAAGAGGCGTGATCAACGGGCATAGTTCAAATGACACTGTACGCAATTGGATAGTCCTTCAACCAATCAGACCATGTTGAATGTAAACAAAAAGCTGCTTGCCGTCGCTTCTCTATTGTCATTGTGTTAAACCCGCCAATAGCACGCCAGGTGGATAAGCCAGTTTGTGATTGGTCCCCGCAGATTTGTAACGGAAGCAGGATAGAAAAATGTACAGGTTTCCAGCCTGAGCTGCAGGGCGAAATCAAATCGCTGGCAGATCGGGCTGGGTTTACCCAGTCTAATAAATACCAGGATGTGATGCATTCTAGAAAAAGAGGCATTCGGGATGCTCCCTTTCTGCTTTCATCACATGTTAACACACACACACACTCTCACCAGCTGGGTGCTAATTGATCCTCAGTGTCCTAGAAGGCTTTGATCTATTGATCATGGCGGTGTTTTATCTGTGTGTATCAGAACGCTTAGCCAGGTTTGATCTTGGCCCGTTTCATGTTGGGAGAGTGTGCGTTTACGTGTGCGCCCTCTATGCTCAAGCTCTTCTGAGACCTCAAACGGCTGCTCTTCTGCACTTAAGTGGCTTGTATGGGCCAGCAAAAGTTTTCTAGAACTTTAAAAGACATGATTTATAATAAGGGTGTCGCAATATACCAGTATATATGAAATATGACGGTAACCGTGATATTTCGAAAATGAAATATTGATATACAGTAATGTTAATACTACAATATATGAAAATATCGCAAATAACTACCCTCTAACCATCTGTTTGACACGCTAACATAGTATGTGGTGGTATTGAACCTTAACTCTGGTTGCCACCCGCCATAAACATAAAAAATTATTAAGATGATGGGGTATGTAGCTATAGCCGCTCAAAATCATATCGCAGGAGATAACAGGCAAAAGCAAGACACTCAACCCGTAAAAAGATGCGGTGTTAGACACCTCATTCTGCATTCTTACTGTGCCGATCAACACAAGTTCTTTTTGTACGCTTTTGTACAGTTATGGTTACAAACTCTCTCTCTCTCTCTCTCTCTCTCTGCCTCATATCTTGAGTGATTCATTGGCCAAAAAAGAGAAAACACAAAATTAACAAAGTTAAAGATGAATTTGACTGATAGTATTTTTTCCCAAAATGTTTTATAGATATCGCAATAGATCTATAAAATCTAGAAAAAGCTATTGGCTTGCATTTCCATTCATCTTAAAGCCAGTTGCCATTAAAAATCTGTCATCTTTGCTCATGGGCGCTCAGTTCTGCAGCTTGAGCTGTAAATAACATTTGAAACATCAATTATGATGTATAAAATGTTTATCTATATACTTATTATTTATTAAATCAAAAATGTATTTCTTCAGAATACACAACAATTTGGAATTGTTGTCAAGAGAGAAAGATGCATTTTACTGCAAATTAGTAAAATGGTTTAGTGCAATTTAGCCAAACTTTGACCCCTTGAGATACCAAATCCTTTTACCAAGTCAGTTCACTCACTTAATAATGCTCCAGGAAGCTATGTAGGAAACAGGCATACAATTTATACAGTCTATGAAACACATCTATGAAATATGTCTCCATTAAGAACTATAAGCTGAGCCTTTCATTCCTACAAGCACCATATTGAGTGTTTTGATCTCTCTCATTCATATATAAAACAACTGATTATACTTGGACATCCATAATTTGTTTTGAACATCTACATGTATTTATCTGACAACACTACAAATGCTACATGACACCCAACCTAAAAATGAGTTGTTTGGCAGGGGATAGTCAGAAAGTGTCCGAGATAAGAGTATATGAGAGTGACTGATGAGGACGGAAAAGTGATTGAGAGCAAGTGACAGGTGGATAGAGAGTAGAAACAAACAGAGAGAGTAAAAATGACAAAGGAAACGGACTTCTGTATGACGACACGCAGGACTCCACAACGACACCAGCCTCCCTCCGGCCATCTGTCACTCGTTCCCTCCTTCTCCGTTTCTCCCGGTCTTCAAATATTTCCCTATGTTTCCCTCATCGCTTCACTTTTGACCTTTCCTTTCACAATGTTTGCTCCTGGCACTGAGAACGGAAGAGAAAACTGCGATGAAAGTCACGTCACTGGTTGAGCCAGTAGTTGGCATAACAGACCATTTAAACAAACAGAGCAATGTTTTCTCTCACTATAATGTATGTGATAGAACAAAAGTTAATCGACAAGCTTACTTACAGCTAATACACTTGGACAAGTTAGTTATAAGTACAGTATATAGACTAACTTTATCCAACACTCTAACCTAAACAGTAAACTTTTTAGCAGTTTTCAAATTAAAAAAACAAACTGTAGCATAATTTGAAAGTAAATGCAATTTCTCCTAAAAAAGAATTTCAAAACTGCATAATTTGAGAATGTGATATGGGGTAATTATATCTCACTTTTCTTTCTCTCGCTGCCTAATGTAATGAAATAACAGCTGGACAAGAGCAGAGCCTGAATTTACAGTTGAAAAAAAAAGAGTAAAAGCGAGAGGAAACAGCGTGGATGATAGTTTTTATGCGAGGTGGTGGAGTACATGGCAGTTAAGTGATTCTGAGAGCCCTGGAGCTCAAGACCTTCATTCATATTTCACACGGATCTAATGCAGAGACATGATCCATTTTACATAGAGTGTCCAAAGCCAGATCAGATGACCTGAGTGCAGCAAAGCATAACAAGCCTGGGACTGAAGACTGTCTCTCGCTTTCTCCTGCTGTCACTCGGAGTGTCAGATTATTATCCGTTACTTTGACCGGACTGAGAAAGTTTTCCATCACGTTCTATTTTTATCCATCATTGTTGTCTTTAATGGATACAGATTAAGGACAATGGTTTTTAAGATTCTTTTACTTATAATTTCTAACTAATAAAATATTTTAAAGCTGTCATAAATACAAAAATGCATATTTATTTGAAAACGCCCATGCAAAGTTTTAATATTTTATTAATTGACAAGACTTTCCACACTTCCTCATATATATACCTCATATACCCAGGTTTTTTTCAAGACTGTGGGAGCACTGGTTCTTCAAAGAAAAAAAAGTTTAGCTGATTTTAATGCTTGCTTTGTCTTATTTTAAATAATTTAAGAAGAAGTTTGCCCCGGCCCCCTGGTTGAGAATCACTGGTTTAGATGAAACTCCATCACGCTCTATTTTTATCCATCATTGTTTTCATTTTCCAAAATATTATATAGACGTATTACATTTCCATATGTAGACACATATGGGTCTTGATGTACCCAATGATAATATATTTGGTAATTCAAAATAACAATTTATACTAATAATGCACTGATGTTAAAATTCTGGCCAATGCCAATAACCCGGTTATCAAAGGTAATCAAAAAGTAAAAATAGGGGAAATTAGCATGAACGAATATATATGCATTTCTTAAAATGATACCAATAAACAAATTAAACAAAAAAACTCTAATATTCTATAATATGAGAATAAGGTGCAGCAAAATAGTTTTTTTCATCATTTATATTAAATTATTAATCATTTACAGATTTTTTTTTTTTCCAAAAATGTATCATTTTGACGCAAAAAAAAAAAAAACTGGTCTGGCCATTAATATTTCATTTTAATACAATTATTTCAGTTAAAGGGTTAGTTCACCCAAAACATTTATTTCTGCCATTAATTACTCACCCTCATGTCGTTCCAAACCTGTTCATTTTCAGAACACAAATGAAGATATTTTTGATGAAATCTGAGAGCTCTCTGACCCCTCCATAGACAGCAATAATTAACACTTTCAAGGTCCAGAAAGGTAGTAAAGACATCGTTTAAAATAGTTCATGTGACTCCAGTGGTTCAACCTTAATGTTATGAAGCGACGAGAACACTTTTCGTGCGCAAAAAAACAAACAAAAATAACAACTTTATTCTTTATTCTCTTCCGTGTCACTCTCTTACGCTATTCATGTTGTTGGGCTATTCACACAGTGCAGCGCTTCCGGGTTCTACAGCAGAACGCTGGCTCACTATTGGCTGAGCACCACATGCATGTGTTGTGGTGCTTACGTGAATCACGTAGGAGAGTGACACGAAAGAGAAGAGATTGTTTTTTGCACACAAAAAGTGTTCTCGTTTGCTTCATAACATTAAGATTGAACCACTGTAGTCACATGGACTACTGAAAGTGGTCGTTGTGTTGCTGTCTATGTGGGGTCAGAAAGCTCTCGGATTTCATCAAAAATATCTTAATTTGTGTTCCGAAGATAAAAGAAGGTCTTACGGGTTTGGAACGACATGAAGGTGAGTAATTAATGACAGAATATTGATTTTTGGGTGAACTAACCATTTAATACAATCTCTGCCTTTTTCAGGATATGAAAAAGAAGTGTTGAATGATCAGAAAAGTCGTGGAAGACTGGACAACAAAGAGAAAGAATTATAGTGTGCGAGAAAGAGGAAGGACATTGTGAGGAAAAGGCAAAACTAGAGGAGACACGGTTCTCATCTTGACGTGGCTTGGCTCATTTGCTCATCATTATGTTTAATGAATGCCACTACAAGTGGGGTATAAATAACACCTCTAACATGCCTCTTCGTCACTGATAATCAGACCCGCGTCACTGCATTCATGAGATGAAACTCAATCAAAACTCAATTCAGGCTCCAAATTTATTGACTATTCATCTGATTTTGAGCATCACCAAAAATACAAGCTATATCAACATTCATGCCGGTATGTTCAGAGCGTTCCGAGTCAGGCATGACAAAGCGCGAGCGACTAGCGCAGGTGTCATTGGAGAAGAAACAAACGTGCCGAAGGCCTCAAAGGCCACACAATAGTAGCTGGCGGGCAGGAGAAAGGAAGCTAATTGCATTATTAATAGGTAGAGTCTGGGGCATTTTGTGATGGTAATTTGTAGAGCGGAAGGCGGGGGTCTGTCACTCTTTGGGTGAATACCGTCGGTGGATGTGAAGAGCTGAATAGCTGCCGCTAATGAGCTTGCCACGCGGAAGACGCAGCTCTGGCGTGACGGCCCATCAGCGGCTCCATGATCTGTTGGTCTATATTTCATATGCCAGGATGAAAGAGCCTGATTAACAGGCCACTGTCCCAATGATACTATAATAAGAGTACAGTCATAACGGCAATTTAAGCGCTATACAATAGGTAGCAAACTTTGCTTGCATCTAGGACTATGTATACAGATCCTACTGATGCTGGAAAGCCAATAATGCATTGCTATAACATTTCATTAATGAAGATCTGTCTAGATTAGTGCTTCTCAACCTTTTTGAGTCCAAGGCCCGAAAGCAATATGCGAAGGCCCGACGCTCCTAGTTTCTGTAAATTAAAACACAGGATTCCCCAAACTGAATGTTCTGAATGTGTTTTTCCAGTTATTCATAATTTAATGGATACAGATTAAGGACAATGGTTTTTAAGATTTTTTTTACTAATAATTTCTAACTAATAAAATATTTTAAAGCTGTCATAAGTACAAAAAATGCATATTTATTTGAAAACGGCCATGCAAAGTTTTAATATTTTATTAATTGACATGACTTTTCGCACTTCCTCAAATATATACCTCATATACCCAGGTTTTTTTCAAGACTGTGGAAGCACTGGTTATTCAAAGAAAAAAAAGTTTAGCTGATTTTAATGCTTGTTTTGTCTTATTTTAAATCATTTAAAGGGTTAGTTCACCCAAAAATGAAAATTAGCCCATGATTTACTCACCCTCAAGCCATCCTAGGTGTATATGACATTCTTCTTTCAGACGAACACAATCAGAGTTATATTAAAAATGTCCTGGCTCTTCCAAGCTTTATAATGGCAGTGACTGTTGGGTCATTTTGAAGTCCATAAAAGTGCATCTGTCCATCATAAAAACTGCTCCACACGGCTCCGGGGGGTTAATAAAGGCCTTCTGAAGAGAAGCGATGCGTTTGTGTAAGAAAAATATCCATATTTAAAACTTTATAAAGTGAATTATCTAGCTTATTAACTCGCTATTATCTCGCAGTTCAAAATGCTTCCGCTACGTCTGACGACATTGCACACCAGTTACGCTCGACAGACGTAGCGTAAGCATTTTGAACTGCGAGAGGCACAACACTTTTTCCGCAAGTTGAATACGGAAGGCGATTCGCCGGAAGCTAGATAATTTACTTTATAAAGTTTTAAATAAGGATATTTTTCTTACACAAACGCATCGCTTCACTTCAGAAGGCTTTATTAACCCCCCGGAGCCGTGTGGAGCAGTTTTATGATGGACAGATGCACTTTTATGGACTTCAAAAATGACCCAACAGTCACTGCCATTATAAAGCTTGGAAGAGCCAGGACATTTTTAATATATCTCCGATTTTATTTGTCTGAAAGAAGAATGTCATATACACCTAGGATGACTTTAGGGTGAGTAAATCATGGGATAATTTCCATTTCTGGGTAAACTAACCCTTTAAGAAGAAGTTTGCCCCGGCCCCCTGGTTGAGAATCACTGGTTTAGATGAAACTCTTTGAACTTGATATTGGACACAGAAAGGTAGGGCAGCTGTAGATGGCAAACACCTAAAACAGAAAGAGCGCGAGAGTGACGCAACTAACGCTGTGTCCGAAATCGCCCCCTATACCCTTAAATAGGTCACTATTTGATGGGACAGCCATTTGTAGTGGTGTCCCAAACCATTGTGGACATATCAAGTGCACTCATTTAATCCCACAATGCACCGCAATAACGAGTGTACAACCGATGTATGCTCAATGGCTAGAGAATACCCATAATGCACTGTGATTGTCGTGCCGAACGAATTCCTGCATCTCGCCAGAAGACGGCCCTCGCAGCTGAATCATCCATCCATTCATTTTCCAAACCGCTGGTCCAACGTAGCTACAAGCGTAATATTATACAGGAATACATACATTTTTACTTGATTATTAAATTGTTTAATTAAGGTTTATACATGCTAGTTTCCATGACAAAGTTCAAGATAAATCTTTTCATCTTTCTACTGGAGCTGCCAGTGTGCTAAGTTACAAATGATTATTAAACCGCAAGCACAATCTATGCAAAAACGGCAGCCCTTCCGGCGCACTCAGTGTCTGAATTCACTCACTTGTTTTAATTCACTCCCTCAAGTGGACTATATTAGTGGATTAATGTAGGGAATAGTGAATGAGGGTATAGGGGGCGATTTCGAAAACAGAATCTAGAAACCTAATGATGATAGTCCAGTTAAACAGACTGTTGTCAGTCCTAGTTTAGACTTTATGTTCATCTACAGCTTTCGCTAGAACGATGAACATTACTAAAGCTGCCAGAACAACCATGTGTTATGTGTTAATAATATTTAGCCGGTAGTGTATGTGAAAGTGTTCAGGGGACAACAGCACAAAAAAATTGCAAAAAATTATTTAACTGATTGTACAGAGAAGATTAAATGTGTATTTTCACTGCTACTGGCTACACAAAACTCAGCTGCAAAAGTGTTGCTTGCCTGTGTAAAACTTACTGGTTCAAGTCAAAAGTAAACCTCTTTTATGGCCTACCAGGAGGAAATTGTGAGTCCAATCCGGCTCAGAAAAGTAATAAAAAACCTCTCCTCAAAAAGACACATTTGAGATATTATTTGATGTCCGTAACACAAACGGTGCTAGGCAGATCATTTGCTAAAGATCAGTTTTCTCTGCACATTAAACTGGAAGTGTTTTAACAAAAATACACACTTCACCTTTTTAAATTTCCCTTGAGATTAATTAGATTCTCATTTGACATGTTCTACTAAGGATGTCATACCCATGAGAGACAACACTACTGTATCCTGTTCTCCTTGAGATTGATGCGAGCACGGCTCATTTGAGAGCGGCCTCAATAAAGCAAGATTAAAGGATGGCTTGTTGAGATGTAACATTTGACCCAACAATAAGTGTTTACTGCGGAAGCAGCATTATTCCAGCTTTATACAGAAAGAGCAAAACTGCAGAACATCAAACCTCAGTACGTAAACATTGCTGTGCTACAGTTGAGAGAATGCTAATCGCTAATGCTAGAGTTTTGCTGCCTCTGTCAACACCTCTGTACAGGAACAAAAGCCACTGGTGATCATACTTAAATATTAATATGTCCACTGCGTAAAAGATGGTAAGAGGGAGTAAAGCCTTATTTCGAATAGGATTGGTTTAATTTAAGTTACTGTATGTAATCATTACCAGAGCTTCTCTGTGATTTAATCCTGTCCGAATCTGCCATATCAGTGAATTTCCAGACTGCATGTTCTTGTGTAGCATTTAACATCTATGCAATGTTCTGGGGAAAATTACATCCTGGTAAAAAATCTGCTCTCAGTGTCCCACAGCCAGCTTCATGGCCCTTTAACACCCGCTGTTTCTCAAGTGTTATCTGAAGTGGACATCAGGAAATCACAAGACATGCTGTCCTTATTTACTTAACTTATTCAGAGCGATAACACTTGCTGATGGGTTTTGAAACATTATTTCTCTCACAGAAAAAAAAACTAAGCAAGACAAAAAACTCAATACTTGCATTATGACTAGTAGTCCTATTAAGTGTGTTTTTTCCTCAATCCAGATATGCCCATGTTCTATTGTTCCTGCATAATTAATTAGTACAGCTAAACACATTCTGTGATTGGTCAAATACGTGTGATGCAGCAATGCATTAATGTAGTAGACACACCCACTTCATCAGTTCGACATTAATGTTTTAGTTTTTGTTGTTGTTGTGGTTATTGCCTTTCAAGTTTCATCCTTTAAATTCAGTCAAAATTTTGTGATATTATTAATTTTAATATAATTTTAGTAAAAAAAAAGTTCTCTTGATATTGTGAACAATTTTGCAAAATGTATAAATATTTATTAATTTAAATAAATCATAAATCAAACACATTAAACCTTTATTAACAAACAAAAATGTTTGTTGTGAAAATCTGAGTTGCCTAAAGTATAGGCAACTTTTTAAAAGGGAATTGTTCATGCTTTAGAATACTTAATTTTCTGTGCTTTCCAGACTTTAATTGCACATTACTTTACGTGTAGCATTTTACAACAATCATTTACGGTTACAGCAGCACAAAAATATGTCTTGAAAATGGATGAAGCCTCAATGAACCACTGGTTTTATCTGTATCCTAATCGGTCTATTTTGGAGTTTTGCTTTGCTGAACACACACACTCAAAGTCAATCCATAAACCTACATCTCTCTTTCCCTTGACCTTTCTCATCTTTCCTTCACCAATCCATTGTTTTCCTCTCTCTGGGAAGGAATCCATCCCTTCTACCATCATCTCACATATCCACCGCATTACCCTCCTTACGATAAATATTTGTCACATTCATGTGTCTCCTGGAATGTGCTACTTTAATCCTCATCTCCTATTTTGTCTCCATCTCTGTTGCTAATTTAGTGGCTGTAAGGAGAGCAGGGAGGCAGAGAGCTTACTTCACTAATGGCAGCATTCTACCAGTCACGTCAAGCCCAGCTGGAGATCCAATGTTCCTGTCTTTTTTAATTACCATCTAACTGACTTTCAACAGTGTGATCCCTCAGTCCTTCTCTTTTTTCTCTCTCTCTCTCTCTCTCTCTCTCTCACACACACAGACACACTGAACTCTATTCCTCCACTATGCATCCAACCTCCTGTGAACTTTTTTAGGACAATCTAAATATACGTCGTCAACAAGGTCTATAAAATGGGGAGGTACACAATTATACAACTTACTAGCTTAATCATGTAGATTAATTGTTCTGTCATTTCATTAATATTCAATAAGCCCTGTAGTCTTACCTGATTTGCAACTGTAAGTGCTTAAAGCAATAAGTCTACAGAGGCCAGGCATTACAGTGATTTTATTTACCATGCTTAAAGGGAATTCTTAGGCATGACACTGAGCTGAGTGATGAAATGTGATGAAAAGCATCAAATGTCTCAGGTCTCCTTCCACTCTTTGGTATTACAGAAGGATATGGCAGGAGATTGGCGGTCTACCATTCTGTCATAAGAGGAAAAAATAAAGTTACAGTGGAAGCAGTAAATAACCATATACAGTAAAACACTGAGCAGTGATGGAGAATTCTGACTCTTAACCTGATTTGTATTCTCAGAATGCTGGTCTCACTCCTTTTAACATTACATGCCCATTCAGCTCTCAGCAATCAACCCTTTCATTACGACCATTACAGCAGCCCAGCAGTTAATTTAATGTGCTCGTTAATATCTCTAATGCATTTAATTCCTACATCACCGTCACAGTAGTGCAGTCAGAATAAAGAAAAGAATAAAAAAGAGCAAAAAAATGGCAGTGCTTTTTTTAGAGGAAATTCTCTTCTTGAAACCGTTTTTTTCCCCACATTTTTATAAGAATTTTAATAATTTTGTCATTTCAATTTTATTGACTTTTTTTTCACATGCTGTCTGCACTGTTTTATCGATCAGTTCTTTAAAGGAACTATGCAAATCAGGTAACAACACAAATCATGGCTGGTTGTTGTTTGGATGGAGGCAGACCTGAATGCAAGCTTGCAGTCAAATGTAAGAAAGGCACATTGTTTAAGAGGACAAAATGATTGGAGAAGTCCGGCATACATCACTAGAGATTCCATTTGTCATTTCACTGGAGGATCGGATATTTTGATTAAAAATCTAAAAAATCTAAATAAATAAATAAAACATGCATGGATGAATTGTTCGCAAATAAGATCAATAACATGTCTTTTGAAAATGGATAAGATGAATTTCCATTTCATGCCGACTTTAAAATCAATTGCCAGTTGTGTACTGTGCGGAGATGCTGCCAGTATAGAACTTTCCAAATCAGTCACTTATGAGAATCTAGGATGATTAAGTAAAACAAAGGCAGCTGCCTATGTAGGTGGTGACATAGCACATTAGGTCCTGGATCAGAGCTACTGTAGGATGTTGAAACAGGTCTGTCATTATTGCTAATCACTAATTGTTGCTTAGACTACAAGATCATCTAGACAATAGCTTTGAGTACATTATGACTTCAATACAATGAAGCCACCAAACGCTTGACAAAGAGCTTGACAATAACAACTTCTTTACTCTCTCCCCTCCCTCCATCTGTTCCTGTGTACAATCTGAAATCTCAAACACGAGTCTCTCTCCACTTCCCGCTGTTCCAGCCTCGCCTCTCTATTGGTTGAACTTGTTTGCAATGTCGAGATGTTGTGAGCAAATCCAGGTCCTGTGTCAGAATGGATGACAGCGGACAAGCTGAAGTCTGAGCCTGGGGGACAGCAGCAGTCTGGAGGCAAAGGTGTGACATTTTGACAAGGCGCTTTTGTCACACTAAGTCATTCGGTGACTCAGGGCCAAGGCCATCTCCACAAGGAACCATCTCTTCACAGAATGCTGTCCAGGAAGAATTCGGCCCCATTGTCCCATTAGAGCCTCTGCTGTCTGATTCACCAGATTGTTGATCTATCTAAAAGCATGTGTTTTAGCATAACATTTTTCAGGATCACTAGATACTCTGTTTTTCTTTCTGGGCTTTTTTGTAGCAGTTTAAAACATCACTGTCACATATGGTTACACAATCTGACAGCTCATCAGATAGTACAGCTCTAAAACAAGAAATCCTTAGCGAGTGAACAAACGCACGTTTTTTTCCACGGTAGAGACTTTCAGTTGCCTTCTTTTATTTTTATCCAGTACTAATGATATCAAAATCAAGTTAAAGTTTTCTGAAGGTTCCTAAACAAAAATCACCTAGCAACCATACCTTAAAATCCCTGGAAATAACACCACATTTGGCACACACCAAGTCAAAACCAAATATCTATAGGAAAAATATATATTTAACTTTCTTTTTCCATGAGACCACTTGTTTGATTAACATTAATGAGACAGACATCCTGATATATCAAGACCTACTGTACCGCACGGATCAAATACAGTATAATGTTACACATCAGATGTTTATCCCCCAACAGTTAACCAAATGTTCACTTAAGACATAACAGATGATGTTTGCGTGAATAGTCGCCAAGACTATGCTTGTAGCTCGTAATTAGCCCGTGCACATTCCGACTTATTTTGCTAGCACGGGTCACATATGTATATATACAAACACACACACCATGTATTTGGAATGGAAATGTTAGGTAACATTATAAGTGTCATACCTGCCTCTTTTAATCCAGTTAATGCATCCTTGCTGAATAAAAGCATTAACTTCTTTCAAAAAAGGAGAAAATCTTACTGCCACCAAACTTTTAAACTGTAGTGTGTATATATACAAAAAATACATAAAAATATACATCACTTATTCTTGAGATAAGGGACAAAATATGTTTTAGATGTTAGTTTTTATTGTTTAATAGTACATTATTATAAATTGATATATTTGTAGACAAAGGTCTCAGATAATGAACCATGTAAAGGAAAAGGTTTTTCTAAAAAAAAAAAATTCTAAAAATGTAGGCTACATTTATTCACTTCATAACTTAATTTGTGTCAACTCCGTCAGACACATTAAAAAGCATGCTATTTTAATTTGATTCATCCAACAACAGTGTAAAGTCTTCAATTATGTAATAATGGTGTTCAGTAAAGGAGCTAAGTGATAAAATCTCTAAAAAATTTTCCTGGGTTAGGGTTATTATGAATAATCCAGTTCCTAAATTCCTTAAACCTTATATAGCAAATAATAATAATAATAATCATTTTTAATAATATAATAATTTCTGGGTCTTTAAAGCACCACTACAGCCATATTCCAACCGAGGAAACAGACATATCACTCAAAGAGAACCACATCTGCAACAATTAAAACATAAAAGAGCCACAAAAGACCAGAGGGAACACATACAGCCTAAACAGAAAGACCACCTGCCAAACATGCTGTTGGTCCTCTGTGTCCTGCCAAACAGTGCCGACCCACCGAGGAATGTACTCTACAAGACCCCTGAAGGTGTCCTGTGGTTTCTGGCACCAAGACATTATCAGTGAATCCTTCATGTCCAAGGTGGAGCCGCAATGGATTAGACTTGTTCTTTCAGTACATCCCACATGTTCAATCAGATTGAGATCTGAGGAATTTGGAGGCCAGGGCAACACCTTAAACTCTTCATAATGTTTCTCAAACCATTCCTGAACAACGTGTGCAGTGTGGCAGGGCGCAACATTCTGCTGAAAGAGGTCACTCACTAACATCAGGCAATATCATCGTCATGAAGGGGTATACCTGGTCTGCAGGGATGTTTAGGTAGGTGCCATGTGTCAAATTGATGGCCATATGAATGGTTTCCCAGCAGAACATTGTCCACAGCATCACACTCCCTCCACTGGCTTGTCGTCTTCCCACAGTGCATCCTAGTGTCATCTCTTCCCCAAGTAAACAGCGCACATGTACATGGCCATCCACATGATGTAGAAAAAAAATGCAACTCATCGAACTAGGTGACCTTCCACTGCTCCAAGCTCAGTTCCGACGCTTGTGTGCCCATTGTAGGGGCTTTCGGCTGTGGTCGTCATGGGCACTCTGACCGGTCTGCGGCTACACAGCCCTATATGCATTAGGGTGCAATGCACTGTGTGACATTCCTTCTATAACCATCATTAAAATTTAGTTTGACTTGTGCTACAGAAGGCCTTCTCTCAGGTTGGTCCAGACAGGATAGCCTTTGTTGCCCTTGCACATCAAGAAGCCTTGGGAGCCCAATGCCTTGTCACTGGTTTGTGGTTTGTCTGTCCTCAGACCACTGCTGACCGGGAGCAACCCACAAGGCTTGCAGGTTCAGAAATGCTATGACCCAGTCAAATGACCATATATATTTGGCCCTTGTTTAAGTTGCTCTGGTCTTTACTCCTGCCCATTTCTCATGCATCCAACATGTTTTCTACAAGAAATGATCTAATCTACCCAGACATGTTGCCTTGTTAGCAGCTAGTCAACAAAATTTGCTTCACCTATGAGTGGTCATAATGTTTTGGCTCATCAGTGTACACATAATTGCTTTAAAAAATATTTATGTATGAAGTTGGCTTGGCCTGCATGTGACTGGCCATTCTAAGCCTTCCTCCCAGGTGCTCACCTATGTTTCCCCTTCATCCTGGTTTGCACACATTAGCATGGAGCTGCTGAAGCTCGCTGGCGGCGCATTACTTCAGCTCTAGGCACCCAGCGGGCTGCCCACATTGACGCTGATGGGTATTGGCAGCCCCTGGCCACTGAGAGAGGTGCTGCGGTCCAACCGCCAGCAGGGGGTGGTGTGTAGAGCGTGCAATCACACTTACACAGAAAGACACACACAAGCAGATGTACAAACACACCTGGGTCTGCCAGATGCTCAGCTTAACCCTCTGCCATTATTCAATTTGCTACAGACCTCTATTGGCTGAGCTCTGAAGGCCGTAATGCCAGAGGGGAGAAAGACATGCTGAAATTAGCCTCTCTGAAAACGTATAATCCATTCTCACTGAAAAAAGTAACACTTGGGTCAAGCTATAATAACAACATTTGTGATAAACAACACAACAGTCAACAGCAGCCATCGCTTGGTTGGTTGGTTGAAGACATTTAGAACATTTCCTACATCACAATTTGCAAGCTATCCATACTAAACAGTGCTGTATGCCAGATTAGAATTAGCGTGCATTCATACTCATTCAGCCATGGCTAATATTGCTCATAACCACTTCCACAATGAAAGAGGCGATTGTGATGGTTCTCTTGGCTTGTTGTGGAATGCAAGGCTTAAACTGTCACCAGTGTTGGGAAATACATTCATTTATTTTTCTCACTGTTAGCTAACTCTCTCCCGAGTAGTAGCTAGGCTTGCAGGCATTTTTTACACTGGAAGTGCTATTTTAAGCTATGGAAACATGAATTATATAAAAAGGAAACAATGGGTCTGTTCCAAAAACTAGTGCACCACCTCGCTGCCTACATTAGCAGTTGCCATCTAAGGTAGTATTCTAAGAGCGACAGACTGAATGACAGAACTCCAATTAGGCATGCAAACAGACCTCACAGGTGACTTCACTCACAGATGATTCCAATAGAGTGCAACAGACGTGTTCCGGAAGTAGTAATCCCATTTGTTTTCTCCATAGGGAAATTGTTTTTAACAATAAATTATACACCTTTAAAGACAGACCTTCTGTGAGCTATGAGGTTGTTAATCTATGGTATATGCTTTTGTTGAAACTATTAGCCTGCATTATTTCAGCTTATTTAAATAATTGTGTTTAACAATTGAATTTACTGGTGGAACAGCTACATTACCCATGAATCTATAAAAATCTCCACCAGAGAACCAAAACATGCCAAAAGAACTTAAGCACCCGCCCAATTGTGCAATCGAGTCAATCAAACACTCTCAAACTACTTAAACATTTGTACATATATGCATATTTTGCAATAAGTTAGATATATTGTTTCTATATTCATAATCAACAGTCAACAATCATCCATTGTTTTTATTTCGATTATGTCATTTTTTCCTCTCATTAAAGGTGTTAAGTACACAGTCTTGTACATTTGTCTTTTTGTACGATTTTTTTTTGGCTTCAGATCAAAGTCTGTAATGTTGTGAATCACCTCATAGCTGGTTGATTTGGTTCTTGGATTATAACTATTTAACGGAAACTATTTTTTAAAAATCCCTATGGGAAAAACGCTTCCAGAATGAAGGCCACTAAAAACAGTTTGCGGGCACTGTTGTACTTTTGATGGTAGCATGTTTCTAATCTGTCAAGCACAAAAGGGATCACATTTCTGGAATCAGCGATTCCCTAGAAGTATAAAAAATAATAATGGGCAAATTGGCAAATTTTTAATTACAATAAACTAGATTGAATTATTTTCTATTCATAGTTTGTGGCATTGAATGAATTAAATTGGAAATTCTCACACTTCATCCGCCATCTGCTTTATAAGGCAGCAAAATTAATTTAATTAAAACAATTTTTGGAACTGCCTTCACGTCAGGAGCTCGCTGATTATGCCTTAAAATGCTTTTATAAAATGCTAAAAAAAACAAGATTTGATTGTAAAGACAATGGCCAGCAGACAAACGGATAATGGTTGCACAAGCCAGAGTAAATCCTGATTATATTACACACTTTACTTGCAACATATTACACTAACATTGAGAGGCACAGCAGTTTTTATAAATATGTGAACTTAAAAGTTAAGTAATAATAAATTTAGTAATAAAGTACATACATGTACATCTTAACATTCTGGTGTTGGTTGTAACAATAAAATCCATCCACAACCAGGAACAAGACTATATCTCCCACTGAGCCGCTGGAGCTGCACATCTGCAGTCTATCACTTAGACATGACAGACTCAAATAAGCCAGTCATGAGCGCACCACCCCTACATCTGTCCTCCACAGCCCCACAGATGGCTAAATTACAGCCTACAAAACAAACGTGGCCCAAATATGTGAAAAACCAATTCTATTGAGGTATATAGGCTTTTAGGAAATAAGAAACCCATGAGCGCTCATCTATTTGTCTGATTTGTGAGACTATAAGAGTTATTGGATAACTTCTGAGTAATAGCATTCAATTTTGTCCATTATGTTACCTAATAATCAGAAGGGTGTTAACATCATTTTCCTCAGTGCTTATGGCTACTGGCCATTTAGGTAATATCTTTAAGAGTGCATTATTTAAATTGGCTGAAATAGATCAGTTTCACACACGCCATTAACAGAGACAGACGTAGCCCACAGCAGCCCTGCCGAGAGTTAGACAGACTTTGACACATTAACAGAACAAAAGGACATCATTTAGTCTGACGGCTAACCCAGCACGAGATAATTGTACACTGTGAAATAGAGGTCTGGGAGGGTCAGTTCTCAGAGGCCACTGATACATGTTTTGTACAATAAGCCAATACGATGTTAAATTATCCCAATCCTGCTGCTTCCTCACTTCTAATATCGCCCAAAGGACTCTTCTGCCAAACCTCAATGCCAATACTGCAGCCACCACAAGAGCAGATACTCCAGAAAGAAACTGATACTACATACGCTCACCAAATGACGTACGAGTTAATAAGTAAAATGCTAAACCAATCACAAAAAATAACTAAAATCTGTCTTGCCTATCAAGAAATTATACTGTGCATTTTGCATAATTTTGCTGCTTTTAATTAAATACAAAAAAGACTACAACAGAATGCAGGATAAATATAGCAGAATTTAATAAATAAATCTAATATAATTAATTATATATTCAATTATATTTTAAATTAAGAATTCAATTAAATTTTTCAGTACCGTAGAAAGTATTGAAATATAAGAAGCATAATAGAAAAAAGAAAGAATATAGTTTGCCTGTAAGAGCATACATAGAGCTGTAGTAGTCAGGCAGTTTTACACCTGGAATGCAGTGTCAAAAAGCCCTATAATATATATAAAAACATACTCAGCACAAAAAAAACAGTAATCAATCTCTCAGTGTTTCATTTCTTTCTCATTTAATGAACTGTACTGTACATTCTTGATACATTCTCAGTGTTAGACAGCTAAGGGAAATGGGTACTACACACACACAAAAACACAACCAATAAGGTGTATTACACTTGAAGTGTTTGTACTGGTGGCTGAGAGTGATTTCAGTGACAGGACAGCAGGTGCATGTGTGTGTTTATTTATGGACAGGGGCGTGGGGTTCTGATTCTGATGTCAGGTGAGCTGAGCGCGAGGACAGCCAGCAATGAGTCACACTCACAGCAGGGTCAAAAACAGACAAGTATGTGCATATGTGTATGAGAGAGATAGAGAAAGTTTTAATGCACCTGACTCTGAACACTGAGAATTAAAATTCTGCCACAGGTTTGTCAGGAAACAAACATAAACAGCATTTCAGAGATTACTGCCATTTGGAGAGAAAAAGTAATTCTGCACTGATTTCAGAAAAAAAAATATCTGCAGAATTTTGTGGAATGTACATGGTAGATTGTGTTAAATGAAGTCAAATAAAATCAAATTAGCAATTACTATTATTACTACTAGTATATTATATTATATAGTATAATATATTATTATTATAATTAAAAATGTTTTTAATTGTTTTATAGTAAAGGGCTCAGGACATGGATTTTTTTAAATAATTTTCCTTGACGTTCACTTATAATGTTAAGTTTATTATATATATATATTCACACCAATCAGGCATAACATTATGACCTAATATATATGTCCTAATATTGTGTTGGTCCCCCTTTTGCTGCCAAAACAGCCCTGACCCGTCGAGGTATGGACTCCACTAGACCCCTGAAGGTGTGCTGTGGTATCTGGCACCAAGATGTTAGCAGCAGATCCTTTAAGTCAGTTGAGAGGTGGGGCCTCCATGGATCGGATTGTTTGTTCAGCACATTCCACAGATGCTCGATTGGATTGAGATCTGGGGAATTTGGAGGCCAAGTCAACACTTCAAACTCGTTGTTGTGCTCCTCAAACCATTTCTGCTTTGTGGCAGGGTGAAAGAGGCCACAGCCACCAGGGAATACCGTTTCCATGAAAGGGTGTACATGGTCTGCAACAATGCTTAGGTAGTTGGTACATGTCAAAGTAATGTCCACACGCACCCGGCCATCCACGTGATGTAAAAGAAAACATAATTCATCAGGCCAGGCCACCTTCTTCCATTGCTCCGTGGTCCAGTTCTGATGCTCACGTGCCCACTGTTGGCGCTTTCGGCGGTGGACAGGGGTCAGCATGGGCACCCTGACTGGTCTGCGGCTATGCAGCCCCATACGCAACAAACTGCATTGCACTGTGTATTCTGACACCTTTCTATCAGAACCAGCATTAACTTCTTGAGCAATTTGAGCTACAGTAGCTCGTCTGTTTGAACGGACCACACGGGCCAGCCTTCGCTCCCCACGTGCATCAATGAGCATCTCCAAAACTGCAGCTTTTGTGGGGTGTTCCCAATCTGCAGTGGTCAGTATCTATCAAAAGTGGTCCAAGGAAGGAACAGTGGTGAACCGGCGACAGGGTCATGTGCGGCCAAGGCTCACTGATGCCAAGCAAGTCTTTTTTGGAGCTTGATTAAATAAATTCTTCGTTTATAATGAGGGGGATGCTTTGAGCTTGTAAAACTTGCAGGGTGTTTTAATGGTACAAAGACCTCTTAGTGTAGGCCTATAAGTCAAAAGATCAAAGCAAATATGATTTCTCATGTCATGCCCCTTCAATAAATGTAAAATGTCTTTTTAAATGCATTCATCTGATGAGATTGATTTGAATAAATACATAGTATGTGCATGTAAATAAGTTTATTGATAGGTTATGATAAAAGGCACTTCATATCTAATTAAAATCATGTAAACATGGATTGAACTATAAAAAAAAATCCCTCAGATGTAAAGAGGGGTATTTGACTCCTCATTTCACAAATCCACCATACGCCACTGATCCATGTACCAAAGTAAATCAAATGAACGTCTGGTGTTTGTTTAAAAAAGGTGAAACGGATTGAGGTCTGTGAGAAGCTGTTGTTGTGGGCTGTGATAACATGGTCTAAACTATGTTCGGATCTCTGTGGACTTCTGTCTGCTTCCTTAATTTGTCTGGGAAATTGGCCAAAAGAAATCATCCTGATGAACTGGAGCTCTGTGGCACTTCATGCTTTAAAAGTAAATTGAAGCGAATTGCGCCGTCAATTCGCATTTGGAGAAAAAGCAAGAACAGTATCTAGTCAAAAACAAGTTTAAAAGTGAATACTGTCAATGCTTGAGTAATTTTATAATTATATAAATCACGTAAATACAGTATGTTTGTTCCTTTGGTCAAAGTAATGGCAAGAGAATAACAACAGATGCACAAGCATATATCTGACTTCTCAGCCATGTGTTCAAACGTGTAAGTGTGAAAGTGCCTGAATAGCATGTATGTATGTAACCACTGAAGCATGTTCTGTTCAGATTCAATTTGCATTAACTGATCACCTTCTATAACCCATTAACACAAGACAATCATCACATCTGAATGACTGACCACTGTCAAACCACCAGAAAAATCTCTTCCAGAGCATCTTAAAGGGATAGTTCACCTAAATATAAACATTGCGTCATCATTTTTACCGTTTCAAACAAGAAGTATAATGTTCTTTATTCTGTGGGATTAAGAAAGAGAAATTATGAAGATGATTCCATGTTTTTTTTCCCATGCAGTTACAAGCTTTACAACCTTCAAAAAGGATGCAAAAGCACCATAAAAGTATAACAAACGTACAACTTGTGCACTTTATTCTTGGAAAGTCCTTGAGATAACCGAAGAAAGAAAATCATAAAGGTTGAGTAAATGATGACAGAATGCTCAGTGAACTATCTCTTTACATTTCAGCTGCAACTCCCTCAGGTATCCAAAAAGCTGAATCCAAAAAGCTGAATCCAAAGATCAACTATAAATCACCTCACCTCAGCAAAATGTCTGCCCACTGTAATTTACATCATTATAATGAACATGGTTATATTGTAATGAACTGACAGCTTGAATGAACCGTTTTGAAACTGTTTGGACAAGGGCAGCATAATTGCTAGAGGAAATTTGTAATTACAAATCTTCATTGTCATTCAACAGACGCATTCAACAGACGCTGCAGGACATTGATTGCAGGTACAGTCCCTTCGGAGAAACCTTAGGTTAAATGCCTTTCTCAAGAGCTACAGTTCGTGGGGAGAGAGCAGGAGTCAACAACCACCGTACAAAGACCTGCCACATCCTCCAACGGCAACCCAGGTTGAAACAAAGGAAATTATATTGAAACAAGACAAAGGTCATGACCTGGATTAGCATCTTTATGTGCTGGTAAGCAGAACATCAAATAAATCTTCTCCTCCTTTACATTTCCCTCTCTCCACTCCATGCTGACAGCTCTGTGACATTAATCTGGATACTGTATAAATGTCTGAGGATTTTCTCCCTCTGATTAACTCTCTGACTCCAAGAGAACTGGATGTAACTGGGAACAGTAGGTTCACTGATCCAGGGTCAGTGGGAAAGAATATCTTGACTATACTATTCTCCACAGGCCTGAGACAGAAACGAGTATGAAAAGCTGTGGATTAGGAGACCATTACACTTTTTTTTGCTTGCTGCTTTTCAAGAAAAAGCCAGAAATGTGACTTACACTTGATGCCCATCTAACAAGCCCTGCATTAACTGCCTGTAATTTCATTCACACTGATCCAGACCCTTACGGACGCCCTACTACAGTGGGGAGAACAAGTATTTGATACACTGCCGATTTTGCAGGTTTTCCTACTTACAAAGCATGTAGAGGTCTGTCATTTTTATCATAGGTACACTTCAACTGTGAGAGACTGAATCTAAAACAAAAATCCAGAAAATCACATTGTATGATTTTTAAATAATTAATTTGCATTTTATTGCATGACATAAGTATTTGATCACCTACCAACCAGTAAGAATTCCGGCTCTCACAGACCTGTTAGTTTTTCTTTAGGAAGCCCTCCTGTTCTCCACTCATTACCTGTATTAACTGCACCTGTTTGAACTCGTTACCTGTATAAAAGACACCTGTCCACACACTCAATCAAACAGACTCCAACCTCTTCACAATGGCCAAGACCAGAGAGCTGTGTAAGGACATCAGGGATAAAATTGTAGACCTGCACAAGGCTGGGATGGGCTACAGGACAATAGGCAAGCAGCTTGGTGAGAAGGCAGCAACTGTTGGCGCAATTATTAGAAAATGGAAGAAGTTCAAGATGACGGTCAATCTCCCTCGGTCTGGGGCACCATGCAAGATCTCACCTCGTGGGGCATCAATGATCATGAGGAAGGTGAGGGATCAGCCCAGAACTACACGGCAGGACCTGGTCAATGACCTGAAGAGAGCTGGGACCACAGTCTCAAAGAAAACCATTAGTAACACACTACGCCGTCATGGATTAAAATCCTGCAGCGCACGCAAGGTCCCCCTGCCCCCTGTTTGGAGGAAGAAGAAGGATGAGTACAACCCCAAGAACACCATCCCAACCGTGAAGCATGGAGGTGGAAACATCATTCTTTGGGGATGCTTTTCTGCAAAGGGGACAGGACGACTGCACCGTATTGAGGGGAGGATGGATGGGGCCATGTATCGAGAGATCTTGTCCAACAACCTCCTTCCCTCAGTAAGAGCATTGAAGATGGGTCGTGGCTGGGTCTTCCAGCATGACAACAACCTGAAACACACAGCCAGGGCAACTAAGGAGTGGCTCCGTAAGAAGCATCTCAAGGTCCTGGAGTGGCCTAGCCAGTCTCCAGACCTGAACCCAATAGAAAATCTTTGGAGGGAGCTGAAAGTCCGTATTGCCCAGCGACAGCCCTGAAACCTGAAGGATCTGGAGAAGTCTGTATGGAGGAGTGGGCCAAAATCCCTGCTGCAGTGTGTGCAAACCTGGTCAAGAACTACAGGAAACATATGATCTCTGTAATTGCAAACAAAGGTTTCTGTACCAAATATTAAGTTCTGCTTTTCTGATGTATCAAATACTTATGTCATGCAATAAAATGCAAATGAATTACTTAAAAATCACACAATGTGATTTTCTTGATTTTTGTTTTAGATTCTGTCACTCACAGTTGAAGAGTACCTATGATAAAAATTACAGACTTCTACATGCTTTGTAAGTGGGCAAACCTGCAAAATCGGCAGTGTATCAAATACTTGTTCTCCCCACTGTATATGCCTACCACACTGCACATATATGAATCTCATGAAACCTGTCAAAAACAAGATTTTATACAGTACCACCAAATCAAGAGAAAGAAGAAACTATATATTTTACAGGATATTAGGATTTAAGGACCATTTGTGGTCAGTAAGATTTTCTCTTTTTTAAAGAAATTATCGCTTTTGATCAATTCAAACGATCCTTGATGAATAAAAGTATTTAAGACATTTATAATGTTACAAAAGATTAATATTATATGCAAATAAATATTGTTCTTTTGAACGTCCTATTCACCAAAGAATCCTCAGTTTCAACAAAAATATTAAACAGCACAACTGTTTTCAACAGTGATGATGATAATAATAAGAAATGTTTCTTAAGCAGCAAATCATCATATTACAATGATTTCTGAAGGATCATGTGACACTGAAGACTGGAGTAATGATGTTAAAAATTCAGCTTTGCCATCACAGTAATAAATGACCTTTTATAAAATATTGAAATAAAAAAAGTTATTTTAAAATGTAATAAGATTTCTTCCTGTATTTTTTAATAATACAAAAAATACAGCCTTGGTGAGCAGAAGAGACCTCTTTCAAAAACATCTTACCAACCACAAGAGTATTACAGTAATTATCATTACAGTAATCATAATTTAATTTTTATCTTTCGTAAACCTTATATTTATTTATAGCATGGTCTGTCTGAATACTCGATTCTGATTAGCTGGAAGGTGAGCATTAAAACCGTTTAATGCACAGGAAGTTCCAAATCAGTTTAATCACCGTTCTATATTAATGCACTGCTTTCATTGAAGCACACACACACATACCTGTATGTCACTAGCACATAGAGATCAATCGCGCTGCACACACATAGAAAAAGAAGCACAGAAACTTGTTGTCAACACTGCCCCTGCAACTTTCATTAATAAATTAGCTTCGCCACTTAATCGCTACATTATATTACTCAGCAGGTAGGTGGTAACGTTGCTGTTTTTGAAGTAATTAAACTCACAGCTTCAATGTTAGAGAGACGCTGCAGCCACAGGTAATTCACACGCACATCTCTCTCTTTCTCGTGCAATATGCTAATTCATTCCAAGAAATTTTATAATTCAATCAAATAGATGTAACCTTACTGCACTACTTTATCTCTGTCTGATTTAAATTGGACAGAATGCTAGATCTGACAAGACATAACTGACGAAAACAACTGTCATTTTAACCCTTCCAGTCAAATTTACCCCTGCAAACATCTATAACAGCTTTAAATTCTCAATGCTGGCAAATGACCATGGTATAAGCAGGATAATCCACAGCTAGCTGTGCATTAAACGCACGACGTGGAGGCAAAGATATAAACTTTTATAACCACTATATAAACTTTTTATTCAACTGCATTTTATTACAGTAATAAAAATCTACTGTGATTGGCATTAGATTTTTATAACTGTAATAAATGCAGTAAAATGTATGCAACAAAAAAATTGAAATAAAACAATTCTGGATGAATTAAAGTAATGAAAATTTAGTTTAGTTTAGAAAAATGTAATTTGTGTGATGGTAAAATCGTGTGAATGAGAGTGAGTGCATGCAGTTAGTTACACATGCACATATGTATATACATAAATGCTTATATGAATAAATGCATAGCTGCGTGTGTACTGTACATGTGCCCGATGTGCTGTGAACACCATTACTGTAGCGCTGGAGGAGGTCTGGTCCAGTCGCTTTGACAGTGACAAAGCATTGCCATTTCAACTAACTCCCATGGTTCACTGATTGTTCTCTTACTCCTTCTATCTCCCTCTATCTGTGTGTGATGAGCATATCGGTGGCTTGGCTCCACTAGAGGTGAAAGGTCACTGAGTAGGGCAAACACACAGACATTGTTCATCTCTCTTCATGCTTTTCCTCTGGGAGTAAATATGGTCTTCTAACCCCTTCTCTTCACACAGCCTCTTCCCTTCCATTTGCCTTTGTATTTTGTTCATTCTCCTGCTTCCTCTATTTGTCACTGCTTCATGCTGTTCTGGGCACAGCCTATAACAGCCCCTGCCAACAGCACAGTTAGAGACTCAGTGGTTCTCCTACCTGCTTATTGACAGAGTCTTAACAGACAGCAGTCATGACCTCCTTTAGACAGACACACAGAGCAAAGCAGACTGCACACACATATGTCTCACACACACATATTATCTGATTCTGAGGCAGGCCACAGTAAGTTTAATGGAAATGTAATTTGTTATTGAGAGAAAAAGCAAATGAGGACAAGGTAAATGAAAGCTGACCTAATACACTCTAATCTGAAACTAGAAAATAGCATTAACCACAAGAAACTGTTTTTTTTTTTTTTCTCAATCTTTTCAGAGAACAGCAGCATAATTCCTCTTACAGCGACATGCACTACAAGGTATCTTTTCCATGTTTTTGTCCAAACCAGTCGCAATGGGTCAGTGATAAACAAAGAGCAACAGGGGACTCTATTTTAGAAACGTCTACATTTCTATGAACGTTTTCATTTCTGCCATGTTGCAGCTGGAACAAGAACATGCAACTATGACAACAATATTCTCAGGTACTAAGTATGTGTTTTTTAATTACGATTAAAAAGGTTTAATGTGAGTTCGAATATCATTTTGGGTGACCTTGATATCCATACTGAAAGCAAAAAAGGATATTTTACTTCAGATCTTGAAAATAAATTAAAGGAAACAAGAGCATTGAAACTGTGAACTATGTGAACAAACAAGTGTATTTCATGTCAAAGATTGGATCAGTCACTCAGTGTGCATTTTAAATGTATTTTAATAATGTTAAAATGGTTTAGTTATTATGTACTTATCCATTTCGATGCAACTGCAGTTGGCTTGCAGAGAGAGAGAGCACGTCCACACGCTCTACTGATTTTGTTGCATCTCGTCCCTGGAATCTAACCACATCGCATCTGGTTACAACACGGTATTATATTATTTTGTTTTTTACTTACTTTGTCTTTTTTGTCATTACATTATCTTCTCTTTTTTCATTATATAGATATTTGCTGACTCATTATTTTATGACAACATGAAAGAAGTTTGTTTGAAATCTTTGCAAATTTTATTAAAAATAAAAAACGAAAAAAATCACATGTACATAGGTATTCACAGCCTTTGCTCAATACTTTGTTGAAGCACTTTTGGCACCAATTACAGCCTCAAGTCTTTTTGAGTATGATGCTACAAGCTTGGCACACCTATTTTTGGGCAGTTTCTCCCATTCTTCTTTGCAGGACCTCTCAAGCTTCATCAGGTTGGATGGGGAGTGTCGGTGCACAGCCATTTTCAGATCTCTCCAGACATGTTCAATCGGGTTCAAGTCTGGGCTCTGGCTGGGCCACTCAAGGACATTCACAGAGTTGTCCTGTAGCCACTCCTTTGTTATCTTGGCTGTGTGCTTAGGGTCGTTGTCCTGTTGGAAGATGAACCTTCGCCCCAGTCTGAGGTCCAGAGCACTCTGGAGCAGGTTTTCATCAAGGATGTCTCTGTACATTGTTGCATTCATCTTTCCCTCGATCCTGACTAGTCTCCCAGTTCCTGCTGCTGAAAAACATCCCCCACAGCATGATGCTGCCACCACCATGCTTCACTGTAGGTGGCCAGGTGATGAGCGGTGCCTGGTTTCCTCCAGACATGACGCTTGCCATTCAGGCCAAAGAGTTCAATCTTTGTTTCATCAGACCAGAGAATTTTGTTTCTCGTGGTCTGAGAGTCCTTCAGGTGCCTTTTGGCAAACTCCAGGCGGGCTGTCATGTGCCTTTAACTGAGGAGTGGCTTCCGTCTGGCCACTCTACCATACAGGCCTGATTGGTGGAGTGCTGCAGAGATGGTTGTTCTTCTGGAAGGTTCACCTTTCTCCACAGAGAAACGCTGGAGCTCTGTCAGAGTGACCATCGGGTTCTTGGTTACCTCCCTGACTAAGGTCCTTCTCCCCGATCGCTCATTTTGGCCGGGCGGTCAGCTCTAGGAAGAGTCCTGGTGGTTCCAAACTTCTTTCATTTACGGATGATGGAGGCCACTGTGCTCATTGGGACCTTCAATGCTGCAGAATTTTTTCTGTACCCTTCCCCCAGATCTGTGTCTCGATACAATCCTGTCTCAGAAGTCTACACAGACAATTCCTTGGACTTCATGGCTTGGTTTGTGCTCTGACATGCACTGTTAACTGTGGGACCTTATATAGACAGGTGTGTGCCTTTCCAAATCATGTCCAATCAACTGAATTTACCACAGGTGGACTCCAATCAAGTTGTAGAAACACCTCAAGGATGATCAGTGGAAACAGGATGCACCTGAGCTAAATTTTGAGTGTCAGGGCAAAGGCTGTGAATACTTATGTACATGTGATTTTTTCGTTTTTTATTTTTAATAAATTTGCAAAGATTTAAAACAAACTTCTTTCACGTGGTCATTATGGGGTATTGTTTGTAGAATTGAGGGAAAAAAATTAATTTAATCCATTTTGGAATAAGGCTGTAACATAAAATGTGGAAAAAGTAAAGCGCTGTGAATACTTTCCGGATGCACTGTATATATGCGTGCTGCTCAACCGCGAAACCTAAAGCAGACACGAAGAAATTAAGCGAGCGTGCTGGAGTTATGTTTGGGACCATTTTAAAAGGCTAGAGTTACACCTTCATGACTATAAGAATGCACGTGCATTCACAGACATTTTGTTTTGTGCAAATGTAAGTTGTAATATTGTGTTTATTTTGTGTAGGCCTATATATATGATTTATCTCATATAGGATGCATTTGGTTAAGAATTAACGCGGTATAAAGCGTGCCAGTGATCAGCTTCAATGCAATGCAATGCACAACTAATAATAACTATGATTGGGACTGTCATATTACATAACATTATAATGAGAACACTATTGTAATAAAACGCTGTGAATTCATTGGGTTTGGTTGCTGTTTCAGCGGGATGTTATGGAAAAAGCGCATCCACAGCAGGAGTTACACATTCTGACTAGCACGAATCTGAGGCGGCGTTGGTGACACATTGTATTAGTCGTTATTTGATTATTAAATAAGTAATTTAATAAATGATTAATCACATCGACTCATTTTACTATCCTACTAGCCCTTTATTTAGACTAAAAACCCTTCTCATTTATTTGGTAAGGAACATGGCGTTTTGAGCAGCATTGCACACCCTGTCATGCTGTTGGCTATAAGCCACTGCTGTAGACGCATATTGCAGTATTAAGGCTAACGATTAATTGATCGTTAATTCAAACGACGATCGATCTTGGGAATTTGTGTAAATTGACATTCCTAGCTACAACCAAAGGTCTTTTTTAAAAAGACTAGGAATGCATGGTATATTGGTTTTATATCAATTATTAGCCAAAATTAGAGATTTGTTTAAATTATTGATATTGGATAATTAATTGTGCATGCTCATTTCCCTCTTTTTTAGATTTTAGTTTTTTTAATTCATTTAGACAAAATAGTCCAAATTTTTCATCAGTTATTGTTTACACATGAAAATAATTATCAGCTTATTGTTATCAACCAGAATTGTAATATAATTTAATATGCATCCCTATTCCCTACAGAAATACACAAGACACACAAAATACGACAAGACGGGCCTACTAAACGCTAGATATCCATTTATGCCTCTCTAAGGCAGGGTGTGGAAATACCCACATCTGAATGCTGATGGAGAACCATTTAAGCCTGATGGAATCGCCAATACCCACCTAGCATGACAAATAAACACTAGGGGTGTAACGATATTCAAACTGAACCGAAAAAGCGCCACCCACGGTATGAACCGCGATACTCTCATGTCGAACCGAACGAGCCCCGCCCCCTGCTGCCCCAGCCAGCCCAGCTCTCACTTCACCTTATGTCACAAAACAATTTTTTTCTTCCTTTTATTAAATAGTAATTAGTACATTTTTATCAGCTAATAAGAGCTGTATTTTTACTAAATATTATTATAATAATATTATTTACTAAATATACACTAACATTTGTCTTCCAAGTGCATGTCACGTGACTTGGGTGATGGAAGGACAAAGAGAGCCAGTTTCCCCATTTAGCCAGGTTGGCTAAATGCTACCTTGGAGTCCAAGCAACATCAGTCCCCAGTGAGAGGGTGTTCTCTACAGCAGTGTTTCTCAACTGGTGGGTCGCGACCTAAAAGTGTGTCGCGAGACCGTTCTGAGTGGGTCGCGGAGTGCCTGAGAAAACGTGTTGTCCCGATTCAGTATCTGCGGTCAGATGATATGTTGTAAGGCTATATGTCAGTGTCATTTTCATAGCTTGTTACGAAATAAAAAGTCTCTCTGACCTCAGAAAACCGAACTTTCCTGTCCTGTCATGTCAGCCGTTATACTGTGCTCGTAGCGCACACTCTTCAATTACATGTGCAAATGCGGCTGTGCGCGCTGTATATTACTTCATAAAGTGCAAGAGAGAAACTACGAGCATGCAACGTTACATTGTCAATTCTTAAATCAGTAAATCAAAGTAAAGTACCAATAAATCACGTAACTGGTACGATGTGTGTTAGCTGGGAAGGATTTGCATGCAGGTATGATGTTCATTCTAGACATCAGGAGCAGTTTTCATGTTTCATTAACAGTTCATGTTGGTATTGTGTATTTGCCATGGTAACTGGTGTTTCCATAACCCCAAAATACCACTTTATTTTCACCTTATGTAATTTTGTATATTTTTAAATTAGTGTGGTGGCTACTTTATTGTATTAACAAAAACTGCTATTTAATAGCTTTAACTTATAGGCCTATTTATTCGTCAGTATTAGTCATATTCATACAATTTATGTGTTTAAGTAGGCTAAAGTAGGACATTACTTGTGTGTGTCTCATCAATTTTTGTGGAATAAATTTGCTTGTTTTAAAAAAAAAACTAGTCTAGACTACTCTACAGTGGAGGCATTTATTTCATTTTACTCAGGTATGCTAACTGCTCTAAAGAAAACGTGAAGCCAATGTATAAAGTTACTAAAGATAACGTTAATAAGTTAAATTGTTGTTGTTGTTGTTGTTGTTGTTGTTGTTATTAAGTTAAAAGTGAACCTAGTGTTATTATTGCTGGTGCCCTGCCATGAACCCTGCCCCCACAGCAAACAGAACCGAACCGAATCGAACCGTGGCTCCAAAACCGTGATATGAACCAAACCGTGGCATTGGTGTATTGTTACACCCCTAATAAACAAACATCTCAGGCTGGGAATACAACAACATCAGTTTTGCTATGACCCGAGACAATGAAACCGAGCCGCATCATGCTGATACGGTTAGGAATGAGAGGCACTGTGAAACTTCTGATGCCAATAATCCAAAAGGCCAATGAAGACATACCTACACAAGGCAAGTGTGAATGTGTCCGAGAAAGAGAGAGGAAGTGTGTGCAGGCATTAAGAGGTGCTGTTCGAGAGCAAAACAATCTGTTCAAACGGCTGTTCAACACGGAGCCCTGAGACCACAGTCTTAAAAGATTTTAAAGCAGTCACAGATGGACCAGAAGACTAATCTACTACAGCTATTGCGCGTGTGTTTGTTTTTGTTGAAGACAAATCCAGTTTCAGAAAGTATGATCTGTGGGTCAATGTCAACAGCAAAAAAGATATTTGTCAGCACAGAACAGAGAACACCATTTAAAAACCTCAATTTGAGCTCAGGGAATTAAGGAAGAGGACAGATTGCACTTCCCATCACCAGCCAGAAACAAGCACAGACGGCAAAAACGAACACCTGAAAAACAAAATTTCATTTCAAACAGTCTGAGAAATGTCAAAGGTACATCTAAATTAAATAAAAAATTTTAATTAAAAAGATACACCTAAATCATTTGTTGCTGTTCCACGTACATCACCCACACGGCTGTTACTCCAAGACGCCTCAGTTGTCTGACACCTTTACTGTATCAAATAAAACTTTACAACACCATCTGTTTCTCAGATAGGAGACGAATATGAGCAACAGCATTTCAGTGACATCAATGAAGATAAAGCATTCATTTTTTTGACTCTAATCCAAAACTTGAGATGAGATTTAGCATATTTGCCTGAAAGCAGCTTTAAAAAAGCTTACTTTAAAAGGCCAAAGCTCCTCTACGTTAAATGGATATTTCACACAAAAATTAAGATTTTCATTTACTCACCCTCATGTTGTTCCAAACCTGAATCACTTACTTTCTTCTGGGGAACACAAATGGAGACATTTAATATTCTGGCTACTGTTTTTCATGTAATTACAATAAATAGGGTCTGAGGCACCATAAAAATATCTTAAACGTGGTCTGACTCTTCTAGCATACTCTTCACTCTATACTATCATACAAAACTTCATAAGAGTTGAGAAATAGCTCACAAGTTGTATGGACAACTTGTATGGTTCTTTTTGAAGCTTGAAAGCTTCTTTTTCTATTCATTGCAACTATATGAGAAAAAATATTTTATAAAAGAAAAAAAGTCATACAGGTTTGGAACGACATTCGTTTTTATTTCTCTGAGATAGTTCACTGTTCTGTTGGATTTCTAAAAGCGCACTCAGGTCAGATTTACGAACACTGCTGTACCGCCCAAAGTCCATCTGATCTGAAATTAGAGTGCTGTACCATCACTCAGCATATACTGACTATAACGCTCCATTACAACAGCACTCTGGACTGATCTGCGGTCGGCCTGAATTTACTGCACAGTGTCAAATTCACACACGCAAATGGTGTCGAAATGGAGGGAGGGGAGGAGAGCGATAGACAGCGAGAGATGGTAGTCCTCAGTAATTACTTTAACATGCTGTGACATAAATCACACACCAGAGAGTTCTTATTGAGTGCCTGGTGAGGAAAGAGACAGAGGTGATGGAGGGAGGGAGAAAAAGAGAAAGAAAGGCCTAGACAGACAGGCAGAGAGGCTGACTGATCTTAAAGGGACAGTTAGCCAAAAAAAATTAAATTCGGAAATAGATTTTTCACCTTTACGTCATTCCAAACCTGTATGACTTACTTTCTTATGCAGAACACAAAAGTAGAAATTTTTGAATATTTACACTACCGTTCAAAAGTTAAGTCAGTGACACTTTTTAAAAAAAGAAATTAATCATTGTATTTACCAAGGATGCATTAAATTGATCAAACGTGACAGTAAAGACTTTTACATTCTTACAAAACATTTCCATTTCAAATAAATGCTGTTCTTTTGAACTTTCCATTTATTAAATAATCCTGAAAAAATGTATCACGGTTTTTCACAAAAATATTAAGCCGCTATACTTCCCACGTTATATGCAAAAGTAACAGATATGAGCTGCATTTTATTTATCATTAGCTAATTTCAAGATCAAAGAAAGCAATAGGAAAGAAAGCGGCATCAGTACTGGTAAGATCATTTAGTCTCACTATTTTTAATGAAGATTATTTTGAGATTCAGGATGTAATGCCGTACTTTTAGTTTCATTTGAGGCAGTTTGCGCATCAGTTTGCTGAAGAGATACTCATACTCATTTGCGACGGAGCGCTGTCATATCTGGCTAGCCTATAACACGCTCCCACACGTTTATTTTTTAACCATTTTAGGAGGAATAAAATTTACATATGTGGTTTCAACAACCAGATGCATTTACACTTGTCCAGTTTCTTCTGGAATGCATCTCAAACTACCTCCTGAAGTGATTTAAGTGATCGGATTTAAATCAGTCTCGAAAGCGTTTCGGAGGGCATTTACATCTGGTCTTTTCACGATCGGATAGCTATCCAATGAGAGGTGTAAACAGGCCCAAAGATATCTATTTTGAACTGGTTTGGAACATCAAAAGGCTTAATAAATAAAGGCAGAATTTACATTATTGGCATATGTACTATCCCTTTAAGATCCTTCAGCCTCTGAAAAGCCTATGGGGAGAGAGAAAGGGTTAGAGGACGATACAGAAACACGAGAGACACAGGCAAAGGCAGGTTGAGAAGGTGAGCGAGCATCAGTCTTGCCTGTGTGATGAGCTGTCATAGCAACACAGACTGGTCAGGACTGGAGATTAGTATTAACCTCGTGTTCCCAAGATCTCTTCAGGACACACGGGGGCTGAATTAGACAGTCTAGCACAGACAAAGTGATGTGTGAGGAAGGATGGAGGTCTATTAGCTACACCTTTATTACAGAGAAAGCAAAAATCAAGGCTCTTGGCAATCCAGAGAGTGACATCCTGAAGCAATCAAGCAACTGTTCAAATACTATATATTAAACTAACAATGGCAATTATTTCATCATCCTATCATACTATCAAGAGGCAAGACCTTTTATATAAAGAACAAAGATGAAACATATGCATTTGAGTCTATAGATTCTACTGACAAAGGCCTTCGAAATGAGGAAGACTGAAAAAAAAGGAACAAGGATATAGATTGGAAACCGATACTAAATGGTTTCAGAAGCGCTGACAGATTCTAATTTTCCCTCTCATATTGGGAGTCAAAGGTTTGGAATATCATTATTCCATTAGGGTACTGTTATGACGGGCGTTGTCATCCTTGGTGTGCTGCGGGGAGGGGATTGATGCCTAGGGAGCATTACAATGAGCCAATTGAAGGTGGCTGAATGTCTTGTTCTAGATTTTTTTGGGTCTCTCCAGGATTAAGACAGAATGCGTGTTTCAAATATTGTTTTGTAAATGCACACACAGACACACACTAGTAACCATTCGCAAAATTAGGGATGATCAATTTTTTATTTTTTTATTTAGCTTTTTCACTGAAATTCTACTGGCATTTTACAAATAGTTCACCTGCAAAATTAAAAAAAAAAAAAAAAAAAAAAAAGATTTTAACCCTAACACTAAATGGCATTTTTCACTTATGTAATTTTAACATATTACCACTTTCATGGCATTATTTTATTTCCTTTGAAACAAAATAAGATATTTTCGATTAAAGTATAATTCAGGGACCACAGCTTTCAAGCTGCAAAAATGATTATAAATCACCATACAAGCTTTGTAAAACCATCATATGACTCATGTCCTATACTTATTTACATTCTATATGTATTGGTATACAAGTCATACAATTGCTTTGTGTGAAAAACAGACTGAAATTTGAATCAAATAATTCATCTGATAATAATTTTTGCCAAAGCTCTGAAATTGACCAAATGTAAGCCAAAAACCTATACTTACTGAAACATTAAGCAAGGATGTATTAAATTGACCCAAAGTGGCAGTAAAGATATTTATAATGTTACAAAAGATTACCACTTCAAATAAATGCTGTTCTTTTTAACTTTATATTTATTGTAAGTCCAAAAAAAGGAAACCGTTTCAACTAAAAATGTTTCTTGAGCATCAAATCATCATATTAGAATGATTTCTGAAGGATCATGTGACACTGAAGACTGGAGTAATGATGCTGAAAATTCAGCTTTGCCATCACAGGAATAAATTACATTTCAAAATATATTAAAATAGAAACAGTTATTTTAAATTGCAATAATGTTTCACAATATTACTGTTTTTTTACTGTATTGCTTAACAAATAAATGTGGAACAAGTTTCTTTTGAGTTCCACAGTGGAAAAAAAAAACAATTACTTAAATTTTGTGAGTGAAAAAAAAAGATGTCTTTTACATCTAAACTTTCATATTGCTAGTTCATAGCTGAAGTTGAAGTGCTAGCAGTTCAAATCAAAAGTTCTGATGTAAAAGGGTTCAGTTCCCTTTCAGTCGGTCACGTTCGACGTACGTCGGAACTGACCGACGAATTGGGATCTATTTTCAGAGACCAATCTACTTCGAGTGTTATAAACGAGCCAATGAAGATTGGCATGCGGTTGACGCATTCCACGACCCGCCCCGCATCGCGGGTATAAATACGGAAGTGGAAGCACCGCATATCGCTTTCAACTTCGGAGCCGAACAGTACCTTGTTCCTGCGAAGAGTGTTATATTGAGTCTCGTGAAGAGGATCGCTCCAGTTACGGTGTCGGTGTGACGGTGCCCTACAGTGGTGATCGCGAGAGGGAAAAAACAGCTGTTCTCACAGCTTCCTGGGTGTTTTTTTCTGAGTGCTCTCAGCGGGCTTGCACCCCTGAACCGCTGCGAGCCGCGGTCATTCCCCTGTGTGCCTCGGCACTGATCGGAGCGGTTTTTTCCTTTTCTAAAAGAGCAACACGGTTTGACCCTGCGTCTTTTTCAAGATGTCATTCAAACCGTGTGTTTCTGGATGCCGTCGTTATCTGTCCCCAGTTGACGGACACGATCGCTGTCTCTCGTGTTTGGGCGTTCAGCACGCTAAGGCGGCTTTCGTGGATGACTCATGTTCCCATTGCGGGAACATGACCATCGCAGTACTACGGTCTAGACTCGAATACCTCAGACGGGGTGGAGTCCCATTGCGCATCCCCCGATCTAGTGGCCCTCCTGCTGCGAAGCAGAGGGCTGCTACTTTGGCTGATGCCTTTGGTGGAGACCTGAGGGTTACTGTGAGGGCACTCCCGCCGGGTCAACAGGCTCCTCGGGCCCCTCCCCCCTCCACTGCGCCGGTGGAGCTTCCGGAAGAGCAGCCTGGTCCTTCCCACGGGAGACCGTCTGTTACTTTCGGGGCTCCGGCTGAGGACATGGTCTCGATAGCTGCATCGGGGGACGAGCTAATGGACTCCGGAGATGAGGATTCGGCTGTGCTGCCCCCTTTTGGTGTGGTAGCGTTGCCCGAGTCTGATCTGGAGCTCACGGCTATGCTTGCCCAGGTCCGCCGCCAGTGTTGGGCTCGAGTGGAACCCTCCACCGTGTCCCGAACCCTCGCGGCTGGACGATTGGTATCTCGGGACGGCCCGCGCTGGTTCTCAGCGCCCCGCCCCAGTACCTTTCTTTCCGGAGGTGCATCAGGAGCTCACGAAGTCGTGGATAGCGCCTTACAACGCTAGAAATCGATCGACTGACTCCTCCGTCCTCACTACCCTCGATGGTGGCGCAGCTAAGGGTTACGTGGAGATCCCCCCAGTCGAGCGGTCAGTAGCGATGCAACTGTGTCCGAAGACCGCTACTGACTGGCGCGGAAATCTGCGTCTCCCCTCCCAGGCGTGTAAGTTCTCGTCCGCACTAACGGGCAAGGCTTACACAGCCTGTGGAGAAGCTGCGTCATCTTTGCATGCCATGGCGCTCCTGCAGGTCTACCAGGCCAAAGCGCTCAAGGAACTGCACGAGGGTAGTTCCGACCCAGGGGTTATGCAGGAACTGCGTACCGCGACGGACCTCGCCCTCCGGGTGACGAAAGTCACCGCACGCTCCCTGGGTCGGGCGATGTCCACACTTGTGGTCCAGGAACGCCACCTGTGGCTGAACCTGGCGGATATGCGTGAGACCGACAAGGTACGGTTTCTCAACGCCCCTGTCTGCCAGGCCGGCCTCTTCGGCGACGCCATCGAGAGCTTCGCCCAGCAGTTCTCGGTGGCCCAGAAGCAGATGGAGGCGATCAAGAACATTCTGCCCCGGCGACCTGCTGCTGCCTCCACCCAGTCGCCGGCTGCAGCACCTCCGCCTGCTCTTCGCCACTCCTTTCCTCCCCTCTCCCCGTCGCCAGGGGGCAGCAGTATGGGCACCGAGGATGCCCTCGGGCCTCCTCACCCACACTCTGCCCCACCCTGGAGTACTCAGACAACACTCCGGGCCGCCTCCGGGCCTCCCGAGTCGGGTCTGTGTACTCCACTTCGCTGCCCCACCCCGGGTACGTCTGTGGTGCCGTTGGTCCCGCTTGTTCGGTCTCTGGGAGCCTGGCTAGGTCTCCCCAGGCCGTCTCGCTGGCTCATCCGTACTATCAGACTCGGCTACGCGATTCAGTTCGCGCGCCGGCCGCCCAAGTACAGGGGCATCCTCTTCACCACCGTGCGGAGCTGCGATGCCCATGTCTTGCGGTCGGAGATCGATGTCCTGCTGGCGAAGGACGCGATCGAGCCGGTTCCTCCTGCCGATATGAGGTCGGGGTTCTACAGCCCCTACTTCATTGTACCCAAGAAAGGGGGTGGGTTAAGACCAATCTTGGACCTGCGCATTCTGAATCGGGCCCTGCACAAGCTCCCGTTCAAAATGTTAACGCAGAAACGCATTTTCGAATGCATCCGTCCCCGAGATTGGTTCGCAGCGATCGACCTGAAGGACGCGTACTTTCATGTCTCCATTCTCCCTCGACACAGACCGTTCCTACACTTTGCGTTCGAGGGGAGGGCATATCAGTACAAAATCTTGCCCTTCGGGATGTCCCTGTCGCCTCGCGTCTTCACGAAAGTCGCGGAGGCAGCCATTGTTCCGCTCAGAGAACGCGGCGTTCGGATTCTCAACTATCTCGACGACTGGCTCATATTGGCCCAGTCCCGGGATCAGTTGTGCGAACACAGGGACCTGGTGCTCCGTCACCTCAGCCTGTTGGGCCTTCGGGTCAACCAAGAGAAGAGCAAACTCTGTCCCACACAGAGGATCTCTTATCTCGGTATGGAGCTGGATTCGGTCAACCGGACAGCGCGCCTCACAGAGGAGCGAGTCCGGTCAGTGTTGAACTGCTTGAATACGTTCAAAGGCAGGACAGCGGTCCCACTGAAATATTTTCAGAGGCTCCTGGGGCATATGGCATCTGCAGCCGCGGTAACGCCGCTCGGATTGCTTCATATGAGACCGCTTCAACGCTGGCTTCACGACCGAGTCCCGAGATGGCCGTGGCAGAGTGGCAAGTACCAGGTCTCAGTTACTCCTTACTGTCGCCAAACCTTCAACCCCTGGGCGGACCCTTCGTTTCTACGGGCGGGAATGTCCTTAGAACAGGTGTCCAGGTATGCTGTGGTCTTCACGGATGCCTCATCCACGGGCTGGGGGGCCACGTACAACGGGCACACAGTTTCGGGTCTGTGGATGGGGCCCCAACTGCGTTGGCACATCAATTGCCTAGAGTTATTGGCAGTACGTCTCGCCGTGGGTCGCCTCAAAAAGCCGCTACAGGGCAAGCACGTGCTGGTCCGTACGGACAGCACTGCGGCCGTTGCGTACATCAACCGTCAGGGTGGTCTACGCTCCCTTTGCATGCTCCAACTCGCCCGCCATCTCCTCCTGTGGAGTCAGAAGCGTCTGAGGTCGCTTCGGGCCATTCACATCCCAGGTGCGCTGAACCAGACAGCCGACAAGCTCTCTTGTCAGTCGACACCTCCGGGAGAGTGGCGACTCCACCCCCGGAGTGTCCAGCTGATATGGGACCTCTTCGGAGCCGCGCAGGTAGACCTGTTTGCCTCTCCGGACTCGACCCATTGCCAGTTGTACTATTCCCTGACCGGGGGCACCCTCGGCACGGATGCACTGGCGCACAGCTGGCCCCGGGACTTACGCAAATATGCATTTCCCCCAGTGAGCCTTCTTGCACAGACACTGTGCAAGGTCAGGGAGGACGAGGAGCAGGTCTTGTTAGTTGCGCCCTACTGGCCCAACCGGACCTGGTTCTCCGAACTCACACTCCTCACGACAGCCCCTCCCTGGCCGATCCCCCTGAGGAAGGACCTGCTTTCTCAGGGGCGGGGCACTCTATGGCACCCGCGTCCAGACCTCTGGAAACTCCATGTCTGGTCCCTGGACGGGACGCGGAGGTTCTAGGTGGCCTGCCACAAGCAGTGGTAGACACCATCACTTCTGCTAGAGCCCCCTCTACGAGGCGCCTCTACACGTTGAAGTGGAACCTGTTCGTTGAGTGGTGTTCTTCCCGCCGGGAAGACCCCCGAAGGTGTTCGGTTAATGTCGTGCTTTCTTTCCTGCAGGATGGGCTGGAGCAAAGGCTGTCTCCCTCCACCCTCAAAGTGTACGTCGCAATAGCGGCGTATCACGATGCAGTGGAAGGTAAGTCCTTAGGAAAGCACAACTTAATCGTCAGGTTCCTCAGAGGTGCGAGGAGACTGAATCCTCCTCGTCCAACCTCGATACCCTCTTGGGACCTAGCCCTGGTGCTCAGAGCACTTCAGGGTCCTCCCTTTGAGCCTTTGCAGTCTGCAGAGTTAAACATCCTGTCCATGAAGACAGTGCTCCTGACTGCATTGGCCTCAATCAAGAGGGTAGGGGACCTGCATGCACTTTCAGTCAACGAATCGTGCCTAGAATTCGGGCCGGCCAACTCTCACGTTGTCCTGAGACCCCGGCCTGGATATGTGCCCAAGGTTCCTACCACTCCCTTCCGGGATCAGGTGGTGAACCTGCAAGCGCTGCCTTCGGAGGAGGCAGACCCAGCCCTAGCTTTGCTCTGTCCCGTCCGCGCCCTCCGCGCCTACGTGGACCGAACCCAAAGCTTTAGAACCTCAGAGCAGCTCTTCGTCTGTTACGGAGGCCAGCAGAAGGGGAAGGCTGTCTCCAAGCAGAGGTTAGCCCACTGGATAGTGGATGCTATCGTCTTGGCTTACCAGTCCCAAGACGTGCTTTGCCCGTTCGGGGTGCGAGCGCACTCCACAAGGAGTGAAGCTTCCTCCTGGGCGCTGGCCCAAGGCGCCTCGCTGACAGATATATGTAGAGCTGCGGGCTGGGCGACACCTAACACGTTCGCTAGATTCTATAGCCTCCGTGTAGAGCCGGTATCTTCCCGCATCCTCGCCCCCAGTGGCCAGTAGCGCTAAGTGCCCGTTCTAGTGTCGGCTTGCAACGCCACTCCCGCCCTCTGGGCCGGATACGTGCGTCTATTATCTCCAGTTGTGTTCCCCGGAAACGGCTAACCCTGTCGAGCTCCTCCGTCACCCCTTCGGTGTCAGACGTTGCGGCCGTC
Source organism: Coreius guichenoti (assembly GCA_039654105.1). Classification (NCBI taxonomy): domain Eukaryota; kingdom Metazoa; phylum Chordata; class Actinopteri; order Cypriniformes; family Gobionidae; genus Coreius; species Coreius guichenoti. The sequence goes on from CM077171.1 coordinate 29,001,173, forward strand.
TGACGCCAGGCCTGCACCCGTATGCTTGTGGAACGTGTGTGTAGGCTGGGTGCCATATGTAGCGGTTCCCTAACGGCAACCCCATATGTGTATTCTCCACGGTACCAGCTACCCTATTTGGCTAGCCCCTTGACAGAGCCCGCTCTGTCGTCTCTGGTGGTGTTCTTTCCCCCCTGGGATCAGGTTGGATCCACCCCAGAGACTGCCATATGTAGTACTACCCTGATAGGTTATTCCTTATGTGTATTCCGCCACCTCTCCTTCCTCTGAAGGACGTGGCTCCGCAGCGTACCATCTCCACGAGACGGGCACGCTTTCCCAGCGTTATCCAATAGTCACACTGAGTGGGTCTTGCAGGAACAGCAGTGACTGGCCTTCCCTGCCCGGAGCCCTGACTCCCACTCCAACATAGGTGTGGTCCAGTGAGCTCAGGCAGGGCGCTGGAAGGGCCAGCATCCCTGGCGTGTTGGTAGGGATCCCAATTCGTCGGTCAGTTCCGACGTACGTCGAACGTGACCGACTGAAAGGGAACGTCTCGGTTACGTATGTAACCCTCGTTCCCTGAAGGAGGGAACGGAGACGTACGTCCCGTCGCCAGGTGCTGTGCTTCAGCTGAAGGCCCGAGTCACTCGTCTCGGCTCCTCAGTTGAAAAAGCGATATGCGGTGCTTCCACTTCCGTATTTATACCCGCGATGCGGGGCGGGTCGTGGAATGCGTCAACCGCATGCCAATCTTCATTGGCTCATTTATAACACTCGAAGTAGATTGGTCTCTGAAAATAGATCCCAATTCGTCGGTCAGTTCCGACGTACGTCTCCGTTCCCTCCTTCAGGGAACGAGGGTTACATACGTAACCGAGACGTTTTTCTATACATTTTACTGTAGGCACACTGAATGTAAATCAGAAAGTACTGTAAGTAGCCCCGCGGTTACACTGTACCTCAAACGCAAACAAAGTGACAGCAAACACTCTGGGACCTCATATCTAAAACACTAAATCACCAATTAAAGTGTTTTGACAAGGGCAACAATGTGCACAAACTATTAAAAAGATAATGATTCATTTTGCCAGCATATTAAATATGCAGGGAAAGGAGCAGAGATATAATTTCCTCTCTTTCCTCCCTTATCTAATCTCTCTTATTACTAAATAATTAGCAAATTGCCCCTTGGGCTTGATAAAGAGTACTCCACTTTCATTTCAATATTTCTGAAATGTAAACCATAAGATATCAATAAGCCCCTAGTTCCCCAGAAGTGTGAAATGCGTTTCCTCTACATCATCGTAAATTCACAGCTCGAATGTCCTCCAATATTTATAGCACGTAAAATGAATCTCAGCACACTTTTGACCATAAATAAAGTAATCAAAGGATCTTTTCATCCTTCGCTCTCTCCCCCTCCCTTGCTACCTACACGTAATAAAATCATAAGTTACTGAGACATCCCATTAAGCCATTGAAATAAATTTGGCATGCTGAGTAGACATGTGTGAGTGCTAATGTCTTCTCAGAAAGTGCCTGTGTTTGCAGATTTCCTGCTACTGCTCACTAGCCGGCTAGCAGCTGGAGACAACAGTGTTTGAGCGCGCTCGTCTTTGTGGTAACAGCGAGTGGTGCTGATTAGCGCCCTGTGGCTGTTCAAGCAATGGGAGATTTGGGCCTCTGTGGGGAAAAGAAGACCTGTGCCCATCGTGTATAAAAGGCTTTCACTGAGCCCAGCCAAATGAGAGTGTCAGCCAAACCAATGCAGAGACGTGAAATTCGATTTAAGACACTTTCCAAAGGAGTCTGAGTCCCCAAGGCAGCCACGGCTAGCTGGCAGAAATACACAAAAAGGGAAAAATCAACTTTCGAACTTCAAACGACAGAGAAAACTCAGCCAAGAATACATTATCAATGCACTTTAAACCCTTACCTATGTAATTCAAGTTATTCATTAATATTTCAACTTGATAATTCATTATTTAACTGCACAATTCAGACTATATGTTTCTTGACTTTCCAGTTCCATTTTCAAATGTTGACACTGTAACTTAATGTCACTGTCACTGGCGACAACTCTGAAAGTCTCGTCGTTGACAACGACATGTGCGACGCCAAGCCGCCTGTGTCAAGCTGTCACTCGCAGTGTGTTTAGATCAGCTTGTCGCTGCGATCTCGCAGCACTTAATCACTGCCTTGCTGACTAAATAGCAGTAGGAAGCTGGATTAAGTTGACTGGCTATTGTGTCAATTAGATACCTTTCCTCCAAGTCAACCCATGTGTGAAAGCCATTGTTAGAAACCACACTCTACTCACGACCTGTGAGCGCCAGCTAATAAAGGATATGGGCTCAACACCATTCGAATGCACCAGCTGCGTGGGCAGGTGGTCTGCTTCAGGCAGAAGAAAACCACTGGTGCCAACTCGGGAAACGGCACAACCAAAGTGCTGAGGTCACTGCCTGCATCATCACATGGCCCCACCTCCTCGATGATGTCATCTCCCTGAGAGGGGCCAAAGTCCTCACACAGCCCCGCCCCCACCTGGCTCACGCCAAGTGGTACGGGACACTCCTCGGTCGTCATGGCGACGGAGCAACAGCCTGTGGAAGGATAAGAAAAAGAGACATCAATATCCAGATATTTACCCTTTTTTTCTCAATAAAGGTTTTTTTAAACCACAATATCCATAATTACAGAACAATGTTTACTGTAGAATGCACAGACTATATATATATATATATGTGCAAAGCACACAACAATGTTTTTATCCTAAATATACAGAGAGCCAAAGTCTGTAGACCAAGACTGCTAGAAGTAGCATCCAAACTCATAAATAAGCCTCTTCAGGTAGAATCCCATTCAGCAGTCGTTCATTTCTGCCTTTTAAATTACTCAAAAAGAAGCTAGAATGTAACGTGCAAATTTAAAATTTATTGCAAAAGATAAGGATTTTATTTCTTATTTTTATATCTAATTTAGTTTTCTTCTTCTACATCTACTAGTCTGACAGATGCAGAAGTTTTTTGTTTTTTTCCGACCAGTACTTGTCACTTTATAAGTCACGTTTTATTTATTTATATAGGTTATAATTTTTTGTTTTATACAGTTTATGTAGAACATAAAAATAAAAACAACAGAATGGCTATCAGTGTGCAAAACCCATATGTATGTTGAACTTCGGTGTTAAGGTGTAAATGTTAGGGCCATTTAGGTTGTGGAGAGTATTAACTTAATTTAAAAATAGATCCGTTCAGAATCAAATCAAAATTGTTGTGATTTATGCAGTATTAAATATAGTATTGTGTAGTATTAAAATTCGAGCATACTTAAACTAAATTAAAATAAATATAAAAATATATATATATATATATATATATTTATAAAATATACTTTATATATAAACACTTTCAAGAAGAATAAAAAAACAAATACATCACCAATGTCTGAGGGTAAAAATGAAGGTGAAATTGTACTTGGCTTGTGACGTCGCAAAAGCAATCTCATAGTGTCTCTCTTGAAAGGTTCATACATTATTGCTAAAAACTTGTTTCTCTATGGAGAAAATTGGGATTTTTTACTTCTAAAACCCTACTGATGTGCTCAATAAGCCTAGATAGACTGAAATACAAGCTACAAGGAAACGGATAACTTTCGATTTGCTCATATTGTGCTGGTGCCATGTTCATGTGCCAGCGCTGAGCCGCTTTGTCATCTGCTCCGCTTTCATGAAAACTGGAATAAAAACAACTCCAAATCCGTAATGAATGCAGCAGCATATTGCGCTTCATTCCCGTTCATTCACTCACTGCACACAGTGACTCATAAAGCAGGAGATGTAAGCGTGGACGAGTGGACGAGCTTCTGCAGCATCTGACTGCAATTCTCACTGAAGTCCAGTACTCCATGAGTTTCCATTAGCCCTGCTCACTTCAATTAAATCTAACAAGTCACTTTCCTTTTGTCCTGGAACACAAAATCTACCTACTGTCAGTGTTGCTGTGGTGATGAGCTAAATCTAATTTGCAGCATCTCCCTTTTTTTCCCTCTCCCTGAGTAGATGCTGAGGTGCCAACATCTAAAAAGCCTCTATTTGCAGCCATTATGACTGCAAATGTAGATAAACAGAAGTTCAACTGTAGCCAGTGAGAGAAAGGAGAAACAATATGAGCCGATAACAACAGGACTACAGTGTAAAACGGTTTATCTCGCATTAATTCTTACTGTCATTTCGCACTTTGCTAATTTGCTTCATTTTGAGTTTCTCATCATCTCTTCAAAAGTTTCACAGTGTCTTAATTTCTTTCCTCTCCTGCTCTTGCCTCCCTCTCGTCTCACTCTTGCAGGGAGAGCGCTGTGGTAAGTCTCTCTCTTGTGTGTTAACGCTAAAACACATTAGCACTCCTAATGGGAGAATAGACACACTCTCACAGTCAACGCTAAGAGCAGCAGGAAGCCCCTGAGAGCTCGTGTTGACGCTTATGTTTAAATCAGCTGCACGCTAAAACACCTTTTGCTTAAGCATACATTTACCTTACGGTTAAATATTTACAAACTCAATACTCTAGTGGGAATAAAATATTACTCTGAAATATTTTTAACAAAAAAAAAAATTAATAGTACAGATGCACAAATACAGACATACTGGCTGATACTAATTACTAATTGCAATAAATATGTTTATGCTAAAGCCATTATTTTATATGTGGATGGTTTTGTCTGTTAAAAAAATTATGGGATTTAAAACAAAGACCACATTGGACATCTGAAATGTAATTACATTTTTTTTCCATTTAAACCAAATTTTAAGAAAATTTTCAAACAAAAAAAATGTAACACAGAACACAGAATATACTATATAAAAATGTATTCCATCCTATTTATTCTAGGGCTGCAACAACTAGTTGATAAAATCTATAATAATCGATAATGAAAATCATCAACAACGATTCTCATTATCGATTACTCGGGTCTGCCCTCCGTGCACGATAAGCTTCCACCAGTCGCGCCAAATAACAGCACTGAATAACGCATTTTTATGGACAAAATGTGCATCTAGAAATAGTGGAGTGAAAATAGAGTGAGCTGATGCGGGAAAGGTACGTGATCCAAGTGCCCAAAACATGAGAATTCTTTATTTTAAGCTTCAAGCTAATGCATTAACGTTTAACATACCCTGTCATGCGCTTTGTGCGTCCTCAGCGCGAAACGTTCATTTTACAGGTTATATCGACTGATCTATATAGAGAACAGTAGCTATATCCTCATCTGTAAATGTTACTAATTCACGCGAGTATTTCCATTTTGCATGAAAGTGCGTCCTGACAGTCTGTGTTAAACTTCAAACTTCACTAAACTGGCGGGCACGCGCATGCGCGTCAAACAGACAGAACACAGTAGAGAGGGAGACAATTAATATTCAGCGCAAAAACATTCATTTAGCTGAAATATCTGCTGTTGGACGCTAAATTTAGTTTTAAAAGTCAACATGTAATTTAAGTATTTTAGAGAGTAGTAACTGTAAAGGGATAACAGCGTGTAATTTGAATATAAATATAAAACGTTTCTACAGGATAAAGAAATGACAGTAACAGGTACTGTGTCCATAGAGAGTGTCTGTGTGTTCCTGCAGAACATTCCTCTAATCTGCTAACACTAATTTGTGTTTTTGTTTTTCTTTAATATCATTTTAATGTAGGGATTTAAACTCCTTTTGCTTAGTAACTTTTTTTTGCACTTAATGTATAGCACAAACATACCTTATGAAAATTAACCATGGTTCTATTAGATAGTAAAACCATGTTTTTATTATAATAAAACCATGTTTTTGGCATAGTGATTACCGTTTGTGTAACCACACAAATACCATATAGTTAAACTATGGATTTGAAGCAAAACCATGGTTAATTTGTGGTTACCATTGAATAACTACAATAACCCTGTTATTTATTTATTATTATTATTTTTGTTAGTTTTATTCGATGTAAAACCGTGGTTAATTTATGAAATGGTAGATATATTCACTATGTATGTTTTCATAGCACTCAGCTGACACGTTTGTTTGAAGGACAGCATTGGGCAGGATGTGGAATAGTGTGTTTTGTCAATAAAATAAAAAAAAATGGGCTTTTTATCCGATTAATCGATTAATCAAAAAAATTATTGGCCAACTAATCGATTATCAAAATAATCGTTAGTTGCAGACCTAATTTATTCCTTTTGAAACCTGATATATATTTCATTTTTTTATTTTTTTGGTAATCTTGAATGATAAAAATTGAATGATAATATGTATAAATATTTTGAACTTATAAATATTGATTAAAACATTTAAATAGTTTAATCTATAAATTCAAGACACACACACACAAAGTATATACAAATTGTATATTCTATTTACTCATACGGCCTTAAAGGGTTAGTTCACCCAGAAATGAAAATTCTGTCGTTAATTACTTACCCTCATGTCGTTCGACACCCGTAAGACCTTTGTTCATCTTCGGAACACAAATTAAGATATTTTTGTTGAAATCCGATGGCTCAGAAAGGCCTCCATTGGCAGCAATGACATTTCCTCTCTCAAGACCCATAAAAGGTACTAAAGACGTCGTTAAAAAGTCCATCTCACTACAGTGGTTCTACAATAATTTTATAAAGCGACGAGAATAGTTTTTGTGTGCAAAAAAAATCAAAATAACGACTTTATTCAACTTTATTCTTGTCTTCCGTGTGGGCATCTGACGTGAACTCACGAAGCACCACGACGCATGCGCGAGAATATGACGTCGAGCCGGCGGAAGCGAGGAACTTTGTTTACAAGCAGAGGAAGACGCACTGTATCTAAGCTGTTGAATTCTACATTGATTGTGCTTTAGGTCTTGCCGTAGTGCTCAAAATTGTGCTAAAGTGTGCATTTCATGGATGCCCGAATGCCGGCTCTACCTCATATGCTCGCGCATGCGTCGTGGTGCTTCGTGAGTTCACGTCAGAGGCCCAGATGGAAGAAGTTGAATAAAGTCTTTATTTAGATTTTTTTTTTGCACACAAAAACTATTCTTGTCGCTTCATAAAATTATTGTAGAACCACTGTAGTGAGATGGACTTTTTAACGACGTCTTTAGTACCTTTTATAGGTCTTGAGAGAGGAAATGTCATTGCTGCCAATGGAGGCCTTTCTGAGCCATCGGATTTCAACAAAAATATCTTTATTTGTGTTCCGAAGATGAACAAAGGTCTTACGGGTGTCGAACGACATGAGGGTAAGTAATTAATGACAGAATTTTCATTTTTGGGTGAACTAACCCTTTAAATATCTTGCCTCTGCAGAAGAAAATCAACACCTACTTAATCATTGCAACTTTGGCCCCACCCACTGGAGTGTTAGTGAGATGACGAGGAGAGAAGAGCAATACAGGATGGGCTACAAATAACATTACCTTCCAAAGGATCCAAATGCTAGGAATGTGGTTATTTTATTTATTTTCAACAATGTGAATGTCTCAGTTGAGCATTATTTATTTGTATGCAGTACATTTCACTGTGGATTCTTTGGTAAATCAGTCACAATTTCGGTGCAGGCTTTGCAAACAGACTTTTACGATATAGATTCAACAGTAATGCCACAACAATTAACTTGGATATTTACATGTAAGTAACCAAGTTAATTCTAATGCCTGATCTGTGACCAGTGATTTCTGACATGTAATGATTCATATACAGTCAGATGTTCTTTGTCTATGTGTCAGCAAATCAAACCAGTGACTAAACGGTCAACTTCACATTGTTTCTCTTAGTAGGATGAACATAATCTGTTATTTAAACTATGATTAAATTATATATAGAATTCGATCAAAGAACAAATCAAACAGCGCGAGTTTATCAGTGACTGAGTTCTGGACTCGCACCAAAACTCCTGTAATAATCACCAAAAAAAACGGCTACAGTGCTTATCACTGCAACCTTTCATGCCACAATCTAAATATAATGCAATATATCTAAATATAATGCTATAATCAACACTTTTCATGATTAGTTAACCTTGAGAGCTGTAATAGTAAAAACGTGCTAAAAGTTTTCCAGAGAGTTCCACATGTAATACTTAGCTATTTCATATACAAAGATGTAGCCAATGACAGCAGTGGGCATTTACACTGAAGTCTCAAGTCAGAGGGATAAAATCAGGGTAGGAAAAATGCCTTTAATTTCTAAATTATGACAATTTTTTAATGTAAAAACAGAGCTGCACAATTAATCGTTAAAAGATTGCGATCTCGATTCAAACACCTACACAAACTTATTTCTAAATGTCAACGATTCCGCTGTCTATTACCATGGCTGTTTAAAAAGCTTACAAACATTTAAAAAGCAGGGGACAAATGTGTACTGGGATAAAAATGTATAGTTTGGGTATGAACATTGATATCTAGCGATCAAAATAGAGCAAATCACCTTTTTGAAGCGTTTTGACACTTGTATGTATTAATACAGAGATGATGGATTGACACCACAACACATCCACGATGAAGAACAAATGCAAACACACACAACATACACACATAAAACACACATTTCAACTTTGGGTAAAACGCAGCGCTCACTGTCACTTTTAACCCAGCCGTCCAATCACAGTGGAGGAGGGCCGGGACAAATACAACACCGACCAACCGCCACATTTTGCTTGTACAATGTCAACAGATGACAAGAACAAGCATAATAACGGAACAAAATTATTGAAAACAAGAGCCAGAGCAAATACTTTACATTGTATCGACATTTTTATATAGAAACAACACAGAAAATAACTATCAGAACTGAGATACTAGTAACACATCCGTGGATAATATCCACTGGATATTCCGTAACATTATATCACACGCACACAAAACGCTACGCTGCCGAAGCGCTCACAGCTAGGCGTTTTTAGCTGGCTAAAAACGTCATCTTTCAACATATCTAACATATTTAACATATCTGTGAAAATAAAAGTTGTTACAAAAGATAATACCATGGAAATAAGTGCACGTTGTGCGGGTAGCGAATATTTTCTATCTCCAGCAAAAACTTGCTAATTATTCAACAAGATAAATAGGCAGAGTTATTCATCATTGTGCAACACAATTCGGATACCACATGCCAACTTACAGTGCTTGACGTTTTCATAAAAAAAAAAAAATGAAGTGAAGCGCTTTTTTTGCCATTTTGAACTCATCGATTCGTGACCTCTATGAAAATTATGGATACAGCGCGGGTGCGAACATGGGCGTGCCGTGACCCCGTGACACGTGAGTGACTGATTACCATGGAAACTTGAAAGTCACGTATAGATAGACTCTCTCTTTGAATTTTAAATCTGAATTTATACACAAAAATGAAAACTTCATCTTGTGAGCACACTTGCCCAATGAAAAAGTGCGGGGGACAAATTTACAAAATAGTGGGGGGGACGCGTCCCCCGTGTAATCTACGCCCATGGCTTTGTGCAATGCTTTGGCAATACTGTATGTACCTATGCATGTCATGCACACAAAGTAATATTGAATTAAATTGAATTGAGAGAGAAAGTAAAAGCTGTAACACATTGAAGCCTTTTGATATTTTCACCAGACAATGTCACACATACTAAAAGCTCTTTAAATCCCTTTAGACCAGGGTGCATAGGCCTTTTTTCACTGTTCTCCCTGGACATCACTTAAATAGCAAAAGCTACAACAAAGCCACAGTGTCTGACTGGCTTTCTCCAACTATTTATTTGCCTCTCATGTCTGAATGTTTCTCCTCTTTAATAGAAACTAATTCTATCAACATATTAACTGTCCTTGAGTTCCAAGTACTGATTTTGTGTCAGTGTTTTGTTCTTTCAGACATTAAACATATGCACAGGAGTGAAACAGTAAAAGGCAGAAAAAAAGACTGAAACAGCTGAGAGCAGATATGAATAAGGTGTATATGGATTCAGGTGCGTACAAACACATTTTTTCTCACACTTTTTCTATTGCTGATAAAGACTACAGTTAATCATTAGCATAATAGAAGCCCAAACCATCTCCTCCACACAACCTCTGCTGTAGTCATTTGGTACTTTCTACAAACACATCTTGTCATCTGAGAGCACATGCCGCAAGATCATCAAGTAAAGCCAAGTATATTATTAATAATAATAATAATAATAAATAGTGTTATCAATTAATACATTTAAATACAATTTTGACAGAATAATTATTAATATGAATTATTATTATAACACACACGCACACATATCATATATATATATATATATATACACACACACACAGTGCATCCAGAAAGTATTCACAGCGCTTCACTTTTTCCACATTTTATGTTACAGCCTTATTCCAAAATGGATTCAATTCATTATTTTCCTCAAAATTCTACAAACAATACCCCATAATGACAATGTGAAAGAAGTTTGTTTGAAATCTTTGCAAATTTATTAAAAATGAAAAAAATCACATGTACATAAGTATTCACAGCCTTTGCTCAGTACTTTGTTGAAGCACCTTTGACACCAATTACAGCCTCAAGTCTTTTTGAGTATGATGCTACAAGCTTGGCACACCTATTTTTGGGCAGTTTCTCCCATTCTTCTTTGCAGGACCTCTCAAGCTCCATCAGGTTGGATGGGGAGCGTCGGTGCACAGCCATTTTCAGATCTCTCCAGAGATGTTCAATCGGGTTCAAGTCTGGGCTTTGGCTGGGCCACTGAAGGACATTCACAGAGTTGTCCCATAATCACTGCTTTGTGATCTTGGCTGTGTACTTAGGGTCGTTGTCCTGTTGGAAGATGAACCTTCACCCCAGTCTGAGGTCCAGCACTTTGGAGCAGGTTTTCATCAAGGATGTCTCTGTATATTGCTGCATTCATCTTTCCCTCGATCCTGACTAGTTTCCTAGTTCCTGCACTGAAAAACATCCCCACAGCATGATGCTGCCACCACCATGCTTCACTGTAGGGATGGTATTGGCCAGGTGATGACCGGTGCCTGGTTTCCTCCAGACATGACACTTGCCATTCAGGGCAAAGAGTTCAATCTTTGTTTCATCAGACCAGAGAATTTTGTTTCTCATGGTCTGAGAGTCCTTCAGGTGCATTTTGGTAATCTCTGAGCATCTTTTTCTGAGGAGTGGCTTCCATTTGGCCACTCTACCATACAGGCCTGATTGGTGGAGTGCTGCAGAGATGGTTGTTCTTCTGGAAGGTTCTCCTCTCTCCACAGAGAAATGCTGGAACTCTGTCAGAGTGACCATCAGGTTCTTGGCCACCTCCGTTCTTTTTTTACATTTTATTTAACTATTTAAAAAAAATTTTTAATTAAATTCAATGAGTTTATTATTTATGATGATAATCATTATAAGTAAATAATACATATAAACATTTGAAGGCGACATGCTGTTTAAAAGTAAACATTGTTTATAAAAAAGATCAAGTGAAAAATAAGCAACCCTCTATGCACACCTAATAATAATAATTATTATTATTATTATTATTAGTAGTAGTATTAGTATTACATTGAGACGTAGCTAAATCTACTGTACAACAGTTGCCTAATATATTTCTGTCAATTTCTTTAAGTTAAACCAAACTTTTATTTTGACGGGTTGCCGTGAAGACCTTTGAGTGTCTGTGTTCATGATATGACAGTTTTCTCAAGTGAAACGGTAAATGCTCATGAAGTGACTCTCAGAGCGGAGTTTATTAAGTTTATGCGTTCATGTCCTCATATAGTGACACGGCAGAGGCTAAAAAGACAACGAGTGCATTAAAATAGTTGTATGGTAATGAGACTCAAATAATTGTGTTATAATTACATGGATATCACATGGCTGCTTTGCATTCCTGGTCATAAAAAAAAGTAATTGCTGTTTTATTTTGATAAAGACGTTATTCAGTACCTGACTGTGCTGACAGCTACGTTTGGCCAGTCTTCACAAGCTTGAAACTACCATTGTGAGGTTGTTGGCTGCCTTACAATTCAATTTGGAGCTTCAAAAGTTGCACTGCAATAAGACTTGCTCTGTCATTTTGTCACTGGCCGTGTGCTAAGAAGATCCTTTTGTAAGGATAACCACTACTCTGTAAAGCATCACACGTTAATGCCACTGAGAGACTGAAAGAGAAAGAAATAGGAACAAATCTAATAATCTAATTAGATAGTTAATGTTACATTAGTAATGAATGAATAAATAATAAGTGAAATGGAAATGCAGCGCTAACTGCTGGAGCGTGTGCAAGTTTTGGTTCCGGTCATCCTGTTATTATGCTTTAGACTAACATCAGACTCTCTGCTTAGTGTGCTTGCAGAAGTAACCAGCATATTCTATAATTGAGCACTAAACATTGCGCGATCTTGATTATGCATGAATGCAGCAGAGATGCTAGTGTCTTTACAGGGTGCCAAAAAAGTCTGTCAGAAATTCTTGGTAGAAATACAGTGTGACATCAATTTATGTTTATATTCTCTGTCTGCAGTTAGGGCCCAGTAGGGAGCCGAGCCCTCAGCACAAACACAGGCACGCTAAGCTTTCTTCAACCCTGATAATTACAATGTCAGTCATATTTCAACAAAAACACAATGCATGCGCAGCAGTCAAAGGCCACCATCAGCAAATGTTGGCTTATTAGGCCATAATACATGAAACAAATATGTCTAGAGTAGGGTTGCACGATATACCAAAATAAAATCAATATCAAAATATGGCTTGGTGTGATTGTCTACCGGTTTCAGAGTGAAATGTGGCATTATTTACACACACATGTAAATCATGATAGTGTTTCAGCTGCACTTAATTCTGAAACCAGTTATGCCATTTTTTTTAAATAAAATTTTTTTAAGTTAAAATAAAAGCTTTATTGGTTTACTGTTTGAAATTGGAATAATAGGATTTTATGGTTACTGAAAGAGGTTTGAGTTGGTTCTTGTAAAAAGTAAACCCAATATGAACACCTAAAATTTGTCAAATGTTCCCAAATCGATCAGCCCTACAAGGATTTCACTAAAGATCCAACGACTGTAATTTTCTTGGCCAATTCCGATTTTTTTTGTAAGTGTGACCTGCCGATACCGATTTTTCCAGATTCCGATTTTCTTTCTAAGAACTAGAATTGACAGCATATACAAAAAAAAATCTACTTTTCTTCAATGCAAAATTTTATTTTCATTAAAAAACAAGAAAAAAGTTGGTAATAAAATAAGAGCAAACAAACAAATTGCAAACAACAGCACAAATAAATGCAATAGAATAAAGAGAGATATGAAATAAAACGGCTTTAAGTTTTTCAGGTGGGTCTAATCATATATATTCGGGTAAGAAATACTACAGAAATTAAAGTAATCAAATGTAGAGTAACACTGGATAGTCTTCATTGTAAAAATTAAATAGAGATTAATGCTTACAATTAAAGTTATAAAAGTTATTCAGTAAAGAGCAGAGTGATTTTCTTTGTCTTTTGTTCTTTGCTGTTTAACATGAAACAGCAGCAGGAATATTAGACTGCTGTCACTTTAAGAGTTTATGCACGGATCCAATATACTGTTACACAACATGCGTTATCTACTATTTACATTCCAAAACTCACTGGTTTAACTGAATACTCGCCAAGAGAGGCATTTTGACATCATTTTGTGAGTATTTGACCATTTAAGCGCAGTAAGCAACTCATTTTGGTACGTGTTGTGACTCACAAGCTGTTTGAGAGAAGGCTTTATGTTCGTGCCATTTATATAGATCAGTGGTGCACGCACTTTTGGTGTGAGTGCGAAACCTGTGGGAATTAGTAAAATTATGCGCAATAGAAGCACTATTTAACTGTATCGAATGAGAGGAGTGAGTGAGAGGAGGAGGGTGTGTGTCACTTCGCCGTCGGAGAGAAGAGAGCGAGAACGTGCAGGTGATATCGGTGTATGAATACTGCAGAAAAGGTGTATTGGAACCGTTTCAGATATTTCAGTATCGATACGTATCGAAATATGTTGTTTCGAACTAGGGCTGCAACTAACGATTATATTGATAGTCGATTAGCTGGCCGATTATTTTTCCGATTAATCGGATAAAATGCCAATTTGTTATTTTATTGACAAAACACACTATTCCACATCCTGCCCAATGCTATGAAAACATACATAGTGAATATATCTTCCCTTGCAAAAATTAACCATGGTTTTACATCGAATAAAACAAACAAAAAAAAAAAATTAGAATACAAACCCGATTCCAAAAAAGTTGGGACACTGTACAAATTGTGAATAAAAACAGAATGCAATGAAGTTTCAAATTTCAATATTTTATTCAGAATACAACATAGATGACATATCAAATGTTTAAACTGAGAAAATGTATCATTTTAAGGGAAAAATAAGTTGATTTTAAATTTCATGGCATCAACACATCTCAAAAAAGTTGGGACAAGGCCATGTTTACCACTGTGTGGCATCCCCTCTTCTTTTTATAACAGTCTGCAAACGTCTGGGGACTGAGGAGACAAGTTGCTCAAGTTTAGGAATAGGAATGTTGTCCCATTCTTGTCTAATACAGGCTTCTAGTTGTTCAACTGTCTTAGGTCTTCTTTGTCGCATCTTCCTCTTTATGATGCGCCAAATGTTTTCTATGGGTGAAAGATCTGGACTGCAGGCTGGCCATTTCAGTACCTGGATCCTTCTACGCAGCCATGATGTTGTAATTGATGCAGTATGTGGTCTGGCATTGTCATGTTGGAAAATGCAAGGTCTTCCCTGAAAGAGACGACATCTGGATGGGAGCATATGTTGTTGTAGAACTTGGATATACCTTTCAGCATTGATGGTGCCTTTCCAGATGTGTAAGCTGCCCATGCCACACGCACTCATGCAACCCCATACCATCAGAGATGCAGGCTTCTGAACTGAGCGCTGATGACAACTTGGGTTGTCCTTGTCCTCTTTAGTCCGGATGACATGGCGTCCCAGTTTTCCAAAAAGAACTTCAAATTTTGATTCGTCTGACCACAGAACAGTTTTCCACTTTGCCACAATTCATTTTAAATGAGCCTTGGCCCAGAGAAAACGCCTGCGCTTCTGGATCATGTTTAGATATGGCTTCTTTTCTGACCTATAGAGTTTTAGCTGGCAACGGCGAATGGCACGGTGGATTGTGTTCACCGACAACGTTTTCTGGAAGTATTCCTGAGCCCATGTTGTGATTTCCATTACAGTAGCATTCCTGTATGTGATGCAGTGCCGTCTAAGGGCCCGAAGATCACAGGCATCCAGTATGGTTTTCCGGCCTCGACCCTTACACACAGAGATTGTTCCAGATTCTCTGAATCTTTGGATGATATTATGCACTGTAGATGATGATAACTTCAAACTCTTTGAAATTTTTCTCTGAGAAACTCCTTTCTGATATTGCTCCATTATTTTTCGCCGCAGCATTGGGGGAATTGGTGATCCTCTGCCCATCTTGACTTCTGAGAGACACTGCCACTCTGAGAGGCTCTTTTTATACCTAATCATGTTGCCAATTGACCTAATAAGTTGCAAATTGGTCCTCCAGCTGTTCCTTATATGTACATTTAACTTTTCCGGCCTCTTATTGCTACCTGTCCCAACTGTTTTGGAATGTGTAGCTCTCATGAAATCCAAAATGAGCCAATATTTGGCATGACATTTCAAAATGTCTCACTTTCAACATTTGATATGTTATCTATATTCTATTGTGAATAAAATATAAGTTTATGAGATTTGTAAATTATTGCATTCCTTTTTTATTCACAATTTGTACAGTGTCCCAACTTTTTTGGAATCGGGTTTGTAAATAAATAACATGGTTATTGTAGTTATTCCATGGTAACCAAAAATTAACCATGGTTTTGCTTCAAATCCATAGTTTTAACTATGGTATTTGTGTGGTTAAACAAATGGTAATCAATATGCCAAAAGCATGGTTTTACTATAATAAAACCATGGTTAATATTGGGTATGTCTGTGCTATACATTATGTGCAAAAAAGTTACTAAGCAAAAGGAGTTTAAATCCCTACATTAAAATGATGTTAAAGAAAAGCAAAAACACAAACTCAGTGTTAGCAGATTAGAGGAATGTTCTGCAGAAACACAAACACACATTCGCTATGGACACAGTAACTGTTACTGTCATTTCTTTATCCTGTAAATATGTTATAAGAAACGTCTTACATTTTTATTCAATTACACGCTGTTATCCCTTTACAGTTACTACTCCCATAAAATACTTGAATTACATGTTGACTTTTAAACCTAAATTTAGCGTCCAACAGCAGATTTTTCAGCTAAATGAATGTTTTTGCGCTGAATATTAATTGTCTCCCTCTCTACTGTGTTCTGTCTGTTTGGCGCACATGCGCACGCCGGCGCTCGTTCAGTGAAGTTTGAAGTTTAACACAGACTGTCAGGACGCACTTTCATGCAAAATGGAAATTTACTCGCGTGAATTAGTAACATTTACAGATGAGGATATAACCTGTAAAATGAACGTTTTTCGCTGAGGATGCACACACACCTGTCAAAGAGCATGACAGAGTATGTTAAACACTAATGCATTCGCTTGAAGCTTAAAATAAAGAATCCTTATGTTTTGGGCAGCTTGAATCATGTACCTTTCCAGCAGCAGCTCACTGTTTCCACTTCACTATTTTTAGATGCATTTTGTCCGTAGAAATGCGTTATTCAGTGCTGTAATTTGGCGCAACTGGTGGAAGATTTGCGTGCACAGAGGGCAGACCCGACTAATCGATAATGAGAATCGTTGTCGATGATTTTCATTATCGATTATTATCGATTTTATCGACTAGTTGTTGCAGCCCTATTTCGAACTTTTCTGTGGTGGTTCCCCCACAGTTTACTTTAGCCTTATACAAAATTGTGAACGTTGTGTCTTCACTCACAGTTTTACATGCGGCTATGAGTGTGGACGTGGCTGGGACATTATTGCCTGTGCTGCTGGCACAGAACAGACCGGCTCAGAATTGGAAAAACATGAGACTGAACGGCTGGTCACCGGTCCGAGGCGATCATGTGGAAAATCAGCTGATTCTGGTCCTTAGCCGGTCGATCTGTGCATCTCTAGATTTCACACTCAAAAAAGTCCTCAAAGTAAAAATATTTCAGCTTTTTATTATTATTTTTATTTTTTGTAGATGCACCACCTAAAAACAGGCCTGGCTCGCAGTCTCCGCTCTAATTCATCCCAAAGGTGTTCTGTCGGGTTGAGGTCAGGACTCTGTGCAGGCCAGTCAAGTTCCTCCACACCAAACTCGCTCATCCATGTCTTTATGGACCTTGCTTTGTGCACTGGTGCGCAGTCATGTTGGAACAGGAAGAGCCCATCCCCAAACTGTTCCCACAAAGTTGGGAGCATGAAATTGTCCAAAATGTCTTGGTATGCTGAAGCATTAAGAGTTCCTTTCACTGGAACTATGGGGCCAAGCCCAACCCCTGAAAAACAACCCCACACCATAATCCCCCCTCCACCAAACTTTACACTTGGCACAATGCAGTCAGGCAGGTGCCGTTCTCCTGGCAACCGCCAAACCCAGACTCGTCCATCGGATTGCCAGACAGAGAAGCGTGATTTGTCATTCCAGAGAACACGTCTCCACTGCTCTAGAGTCCAGTGGCGGCGTGCTTTACACCACTGCATCCGACACTTTGCATTGCACTTGTTGATGTTGGTGAAGGCGTGAATGCAGCTGCTTGGCCATGGAAACCCATTCCATGACGCTCTCTACGCACTGTTCTTGAGCTAATCTGAAGGCCACACAAAATTTGGAGGTCAGTAGCTATTGACTGTGCTGAAAGTTGGCGTCTTCTGTGCACTGTGCGCCTCAGCATGCGCTGACCCCGTTCTGTGATTTTACATGGCCTACCACTTCGTGGCTGAGTTGCTGTTGTTACCAATTGCTTCCACTTTGTTATAATACCACTAACAGTTGACCGTAGAATATTTAGTATTGGAGTGAGGGAATTTCACGAATGCACTTATTGCACAGGTGGCAACCTATCACGGTACCACGCTTGAATTCACTGAGCTCCTGAGAGCGACCCATTCTTTCTCAAATGTTTGTAGAAGCAGTCTGCATGCCTAGGTGCTTGATTTTATACACCTTTGGCCATGGAAGTAATTGGAACACCTGAATTCAATGATTTGGAGGGGTGTCCCAATACCTTTGGCAATATAGTGTGTATATAGCAGAAAAACAAAATAATTGCAAAGTCAGTTTTTTTCCAATATCGTACAGCCCAAGCATAAAGCATCTTGTCAAACATCAAAGATGTCTACGGTTCTCAAGCATCTCTGAAGCATCTGATCATGCGTCTAACTGCTGTACACCTCTAATGCTGTCCTTTCTCACAGCATGGCCGGATTGCACTAGACCCCTCTCAAGTCTTTTACGATTCCTGTCCTCTTCCTCCCCATTTCCTAAGAGATGGACCCTGTAATGAGCTAAGTCACATCTGGACTCCAGAGAGTGGATGCCAGTGGATTAGCGATTTGTTGCCGCAATCTGTTTCGCAGCATTAGCCATATCAGTTGTATTGCTATGCCAGGCTTGCACAGCGTTGTTTAGGGGCATTAGCATCAGAGAGCTTGCCATTCAGAGATTGAGTTGAATCTAAATCCAGGAGTGTTAATGTGAATTTATTAGATAATACCGAAAGAAACAGGCTCATTTAAATAGGACCCAGTGGAGGCACGGCTCATTCAATTCAGTGGGCTGCCATGAAATGACTGCAGCTTAAATAACAGACCTCATTTAAACACACACGTCAAAAAGAAACAAAACATCTCAGTAATGTTTTTAGCCTGATTTAAACCTTTGCTCAAAGCAGCTCTGCTGGCAGACAGTTTACAAGCTTCAAGATATTCACTAATACAAAAAAAAATATATTAAAAAATTCTAAAACATGAATAAACAATTACAGAAAAAAAATAACAACAAATATGCAGTGTTTTGTTGCTACATACATAGGCGTTGATCCTGTGGGTGCTCAAGCATCCACGGAAATGGTAGAGCACCCATGGAAAAACACGAGATATTCTCCATTCATTTTAACCAAAAAAAAACAAAAAAAACGATTGCAGCTTTGAGACACGACTTCTCGTTTTTATAGTTAATTTGCTGCTGTTTCTACTGTATGCCGTTAAATGTCGAAAGTGCATCCATGTAATGTGCAAGCACAAATCTCTCCACTCGCAGGTGGATTTCCTTCACTCTTGCACAAAACTGGATGCACATTCTCAAATATATAGTGGTCTCATGGCTCTGCTCTCGCTCAGATTTTACATGTACGCGCTCAAACTTTGTCCTGTGTAGTAACAATTCTCTACTTCCTCTTTCACTAGAATTATCTTCTCTCCTGGATTTAATGTTACCAGAAGCTTTCAACCACCAGACTTTCACGATTAACTGATGAAATAACACAGTGTACCTTTAAACTGGAAATTACCAGGTACATTATGGGTAACCGCAATATGGGTAACCAAACAGTTTATGGACTTCCATAGTAGGAAAAATAAGAGAAAATACTATGCAAGTCAATGGGGTCCATAATCTGTTTGGTTACCCATATTCTTCAAAATATCTTCTTTTGTGTTCAGCAGAAGAAATAATCTCATACAGGATTGGAACAACTTGAGTGTGAGTAAATGATGACAGAATTTTCATTTTTGGGTGAACTATCCCTTTAAGTGCTTTTTGTAAATAGGTATTTATTGAATTATTTTGTGAACCGCTACCGCTAGGCCTATATATCAGCAAGAGCGCGACTCGCAACAACACTCATGGATAGGGTGCTTTTGTTTGTTTGGAAATGTATTTGCAGTCCATGCGAAAGAAACCACCCAGAACAACCTAGAAACCTCCTGATAATCTGCATGTCCTTAAACCCTTCCAACTTCAAGATATTTAACATTAGAACTTAGTACCAAGGCGGTCATTTTAATCGTTTTTAAATTTTGCAATGTAATAATTTTGTTGAAATTAAACCCATATAGCTATAGTACGCTGACTTTGCCTAAATGTGTGTATATTTTGTTCTAATATTGTTATTTTATTAAAATGACAAAACACAAACACAAAACACAACATGAGTTCTGAGTATTTCTACCTAGAATGGGCATAACGGTCAAATTGACCGTACGCATTTCGGCATATGTCACAAATTATTTCAGTGTTTTCTAGTTTTCCCCGCCAGTGAAGATGCGCATCACGGTTGCCTTGCAACTTTCTAACTTAGTTGTTTTTATATGCTATTGCTAAGTTAAAACGTAGCTTTACCTTTGAAATGTCAGTAAGAAAGAGATTGACTGGCGCAGAGGTTTTAACCTTGCTTCAGAGCCTTGATGATGCTGGTGGCTGCACAGGATTGTTTCCGATTATATTATAAGATTATATAAAATATATAAAATATTCTTCTAATATATTCAATCCATATTTGTTGGCATTTAGACTTTCAAAAACAACATTTTCACTGCGGTGAAAAAAACGTTGCTCTCCCGCTTGCCACACACAAAGCAAGGCACGCACCTTCGGGCGTAGCTCTTACACAATTATATATTACAAAAAAGATTGTAATATGCAGACCTAGGGCTGTGCGATATGGTGATATAGATCGAATGGACGAAATAAAAAGTCTATCGTTTCATATTATGCTCTATCGTTTATTTTGTGGTGGCGCAAAATACATTGTTTACGGCAATACTTTTTCATCATTTGGATCACTGCAATCTTACACACCACCACGAGGATGCAGGCAAAAACATGAATAAAATAAATAATAACAGCATGGTGAGTGAAGGGGAGACAGAACCGGGTGGCTACGAGCAGGAGTCTGTGTTCGTTTATTACAATGCATCAGTGCAGTAGCTCAATATAATGATACACATCCAATGGTCTAAAATCGCTTTAATGTCCAAACTGGCAAGCCTTAAAACGCATACAACTGACAAAGTTTACTGAAGACGCAAGTGAAAGTGATCTGGGGCCCGTTTCAATAAGGAGGTTCAACCAACTCTGAGTTTAAACTTGAACTCTGAGTTGACTTACCCTGAGATGGGAAACTGTGAGCCTTGGGTTTCAGAACAGCTGAACTGAGTTAGTTCAATCAACTCTGAGTAGACTGACTCTGAGTTAAGTGCGTGCATCACGACTATGAAAAGCCACGATCAATGGAGCTCCGAAATTATGATTCACCATGGCAACAGCACCCGACAAAAAGACGTCCGCATACTTCCGGGTCAATATGTAAGTTTAATTCTTAATTAGTTTAATTAAGTTTAATTTTCATGGTATCCCACAGGCAAAAAAAAATGTGGCAGCAGCTAAAAATGAAGTATAAAAACACAATTTAATCAGGTAAAGCTTTAAGCATAAAAGGTTCATGGGTGTAGGTTTCTTGACTTTACAAACATTTGACATATTAAATAAATATCATTCAGTGTCTATTTCAATGTGCAACAGCTTTTCCCACATAGTCTAATGCTCTTTTCACATAATTAAATGTTCTCTGATCCCACCTGTTACATTTATTAATTAGGGTAATGAAATTAACATTTGACGTCTCAGGCCAGCCAACAGCAAGAAGGCAGAGGCTCGCAAAACACCAGCACCACTGACAGATGAAGAGGAGATGGAGGAAGAATATTAATATTAAAGTTTTTGTAGGAAATAAAGATGACCATAAAATTGTGAATAATTTGTGTTCATTTAACATACTATATAGATTTTGAATTCAATTTAATTCTGCTTTCATTTTAATTTTAGTTAAAAGTTTTAGTAATTCTGTTGTTTTGTCTTTTTTTTGTTTTTGTTTTTTTTTTTTTTAAATATCTGTATAGTATTCATTTTTATTTCAGTTTTAGTTTGGTACATCAGGTTAATGAAACTAAATAACAGATTAATTTCAACTAAATGAAAATAAGAAAAGTTTATGTTTTTTACATTTTATGTCAGTTAATATTTATTTATTTCAAATAAAGAGATTTTTTATGATTTTAGTTTTTGTTAGCTATAACACTGATACTAGTAAAATCTATATATTTAATAATATGTGTCAAATAATCATAGTCTTTCCTTCTTGTGACAGGGCATCCCAGACAGAAGCTACAATAGTTTACTTTAAATTATATGGAAATTAAATTAAATTACATACAGTTTGTTTAACCAAATAATAACCGGGGTGGAAATTGGGCACACTGCGTGACTTTTATTTAATAAACAAGCCCGAAATACACTGGGACTCTTATTTTGAAATGTATTTGCTTTATTATTGCAGGTCAGGCTGCTCATTCAAATTCAGATGAGGGAGATAAAATATGCGATCTTACAACGGTATGCAACATATTACAATATAAACACCGTAAAGTAAACATTGTCATAATTGATCAGGATTACTTAATAAGCAATCGCTTGGCATAAATGTGCGCTATTCATTGATTGTGAACTGATCTCAAGCAGTCTGAAGCGCTGTTGCGCGAGCGAACCGAGTAGAACACACAACAGGGCTTCACGTTTCAAATCCTGAACGTGGCGCTGTTGTGCGATCTACTGGCTCGCGCATTTATTTAATGAAATCATAGCCTTTTGAAGTTTAATAATCACATTAGGCCATATTGCGATTTATGTTTTTTCATCCCCAAAATATAAAATGCCTTAAATGACCATTAAGACGCTTGTTATGATCTTACATTTATGAAAACTGATCCGCAGGGATTTTTTATTCGCACACGTGCTCCAAAATACATTTTACAGTTCACACACATCTATTTTTAGTCGCAAATGCGAGTGAAATGGTCGCACTGTCGAGCCCTGTAAAAACAGAAATAGTCCTTTCCATGTGGTCTATATATATATAAACTATTAATTGATTAATTTACAGAAAATGTACTATATCGTAGGGGTGTAACGAGATCTCATGCATCTCAGATTAATGTGACGAGATTTCTCGTCGAGTGAAAAGCTGTCTCGCGATTTCGCCATGACAGAGATTGAGGGTGAAATTAGCATAGAATATGCCACCGTTACGTTTACATTACATCCTCCGCTGTCGTTTTTTATAGAAATAAAAACCATTTAATTCAGTTGGATAACGGTTGCTTCAATTGAAAACTATTGTAAACGTCTGCTCTGCTCAGCCAGCGCGACCTGCAGTCGCACACACACACACATAGTGCAGCAGGAATCGCCGTCCACTGACCACGTGACGAGAGTAAGGTGAAATGATTGACAGGACCATGGCGGAGGATTCGTGCGCTACAGAGCCTGATAGAGTGTCTGATCTTGTAGAATGCACGCTCAGCATCGCCGCTCCCTATACACAGAGTATGTGCGATCGCGAATCAAAAGCGAAAGAACACGCGAGCTCCCTGATTCCCACAAATTAATCGCTCAGAGTTTCACCCGCGGAAAGACGTCAATAAAACAACTTGAGAACAATATGTCACATAACATTGCATTTACCTCAGGAAAGTTATCCAATGTTTACAGTTTGTTAGTTAGCCATAAAAAACACTAGAGATGAGCTTATTTACTTATAAATGTACTTACTTATAATAATTTTTTTATGGAGGCAGGTGAAAACTACCTAATGTGCAAGTTATACAGACATTTCAGTTTTTACAATAGCCTGTCTCCCAATATCAAATCTATCTTATGCAGGGCTGTGTAGTTGTAACCACCTCTTAACTCTGGTCTCTGTTTGCACTTTGAATATTGAGAGAGTACTTTGATTATGGTTGCACTTAATAAGACTAAGAAAAAACTGTTATTTATTTTTGTTATTCATACTGTTCTTATTTATATGTTCAATTTGTGAAAAAGAGTTCAATTAGGAGGTCACACACAGCCTCAGTCAGAAGTTCTGAAAGCTCATAATTCATGTACAGAAGAGACTCATGTCAAATCATACAGGAGAGAAGCCAGTCAGTTGAGTTTGTGGCAAAACCTTTTACAGTGCTTGTATATTGTTGTCTTTCAATGCATTTGATAATTCATACTCAGAAAGTAGAACTGAAATTAGGGCTGGGCGGTATATATCGAGTTTGTACAATATATCGATATATTTTTTAGAAACGATATGGAATGAGGCAATACCGTTTATATCGATATACAGTAGATATGAACGCATCTGAAAAACAGCGGAGTACGCAGAATGAGCTGATGCAGGGAAAGTGCATGATACAATTTGTCCTAAACATGACACATGCTTTATGTTAAGGGCTTCAAAATAACTGGTAAGATATAGTTAACACATATAGTTTAAAGCAGATGCTCTGAGAGATAGGCTATTTGTGCTGACAGACAGATAAATACTTGCGGTGTTTAATGGGTTTGAAATGTGGTGCTTTCCTCAGTGCATAACTTACATTTCACAGGTAGGCTACATTCTCCATCTGTAAATGTTAGAAAGTCATTCAAATATGTCCATTTTGCTGTCAGGAGAGGACCAGCCTTCTGCAAGTGAATCTCCGCTAAAATTCAGGCTTCCGTGAATGAGCGCCGCCGCGCGCATTCGCGCCAAACAGACGGAGCGCAATAAAATAGGAACGCAATAATTCTGACTAAAATATACATATTTCTAAAATATTTGTTGTTAGACAATAAATGTGCCATATGTGGAATTTTAAACCTACAAGTAAGTATATTTTTTATGAAAGTGACCATTATAATGGGGTAATCAAATATAGGCTAATATGCTTTTGTTTTTATTTTCATTTTTAGTTTAGTGAATTTAAAAACAAAATTATTAATTTTGTTTTTAGATTGTAAACCCCCTTTTTGCACATAATATATTGCATAGCCTACATTACATTCACTTTATTTGTTTATAGCCTTCAATATCAACACTGTTTTTAGGACAAATTGTTATTAAAATAAATACAGATTTTTTTTTATCCAAATAGAAAAACGTAGAAAATACCGGGATATATACCGTGTATCGCCATTCAACCAAAAAATACCGGCCCTAACTGAAATGACATTCATTACAAGATGATTAGTTAAAACATTTCAAAATGCTTCTGCAGACTATTTTTCCAGTCATGAATTTTGTCATTGAGGATTTCTTAAAAATACTTTGCAGAAATCTTGTCTCGTCTCGTTCTCGTGAACCCAATCTCGTGTCTCGTCTCGTGAGCCAAGTGTCTCGTCACACCCTTACTATATCGTGATATATATCGTTATCGGGATATGAGATGACTTATATTGTGATATGAGATTTTGGTCATATCGCCCAGCCCTATGTAGACCTATCTGCGTTCGTTTGGCGCTCAGTACTCCATTTAATCCATGTTGTTCGATTTTATTCAAATTGAGGATTTTGTTTGAGGATTTTGACACTTTTTATGTGATGCCGTTATAAATTATGAGGACAGACATATAAAGCTTCATTCTAAACCCTCAAAAGAAGCTTTGAATGTAAATATGACATGACAAAAATGACATTCAGTGCAGTCTAGTACGAACAGTCAGAATGACCACTATGGCCATTTTAATAGTTATAGAATTCTGGAAGTTCTAGTGTTAAACTACTTGGTTAACTTTTTAGTCTAGTTTACTCTATTAGTAGGAAGGCAGCCATGGAATAAGCATGAAAATGTACAGTCAACAATACGGTTCTTCTGTCTACATCAACATTCTTAAGCAAGCCTGTATTATCTGGCCATTATTGCAAAATAAACCTCTTTTAAGATGATACAAGTCCTCTCTTCTTCGAGTTGGGGTTCTGATCACACTGTCAGGTTTATTTTGAGATAATGAGCAGATTACATTTTTCTCTCAATCCATAATTATATCCACATATATGGTAAGTCTTAATGTTGACAAAAACGGAAGAAGAGTTTTTGTCTTTTTTTTATCCAATTAAATTAATTTACTTTAAGGGTTGTTTAACATTATGATGTTTGTCTTTGTAAGTGATCTTACAGTAGTTTTAAATATCTTACTTTAACTCGAAAGCCAAAATAAACTTCATACTATTTCAGTATGTGAATAATGAAGATATTGTGCCTCCAAAGTACAGATAGGAACCCTCTTCAAATGTCCTAATATGACTCTAGATTTATTCAATATTTAAAAGTTCCACCCTGGTTTGTATCTTGCAGGCCCTGCAGTGACGTAAGAGAGAGTGGTATGCGCAAGTGTATTTAAATGTCTGTAATGCTGATTCTGGCACTATGATGGTTACAATTGACACACCTGGTTGTCAGGATAACAGCGTTTTATACCTGTCAGTATATGTACACTAATCCTGCCCCCAGGAGGCCTGTCGGCAAAGCACTTGGTGTGATTGACAAGTGGCTGGCACTGAGGTTGGCTCAGGCAGTATTAGCCAGAAGTGTGGTTTCAGATAAAGAATATATCCGCCTCTATAATGTACAGCAGATTGTACTGAAAAGATATGACAAAATGACAATCGTTTATGTTTGCAGATTAAAATGAAACACTACACGTGAGAAACTCAACTGTCCTTTTTTACACTTTTAAAATGAAAATTTTATTTTCTACAATCTCCAAAAGCAGAAATAATGATTGTTTTTAAAAGCAGTTTTTCCTCCTAATAATTCTATCTATTGGTTGATGATTGGAGGAGGGTGGCAGATCCGAATGCAAGTTTGCAGTCGACTGTAAGAAAGTGGCAGCGTTTAAGCGGAAAAAGTGATTGGAGAAGTTCAGTATACATAACCAGGGACAGGTCTGTCGTTTCACTGCAAGCAAATGTTTTTGAAAAAAAAAAATGATGAGCCCTTTTTCAAAATACGATCAATAAGACGCATTTAAAAAATGTGAGCCACAGATTACACTGACTCAAAGCCTAAAGAGAAGCTTGAACTGTACAAGGGGACAACTACAGTGGGGAGAACAAGTATTTGATACACTGCCGATTTTGCAGGTTTGCCCACTTACAGTGGGGAGAACAAGTATTTGATACATTGCCGATTTTGCAGGTTTTCCTACTTACAAAGCATGTAGAAGTCTGTAATTTTTATCATAGGTACACTGTGAGAACTAACTGTGAGAGACGGAATCTAAAACAAAAATCCAGAAAATCACATTGTATGATTTTGCATTTTGATTTTGATAATTTGCATTTTATTGCATGACATAAGTATTTGATCACCTACCAACCAGTAAGAATTCCGGCTCTCACAGATCTGTTAGTTTTTCTTTAAGAAGCCCTCCTGTTCTTCACTCATTACCTGTATTAACTGCACCTGTTTGAACTCGTTACCTGTATAAAAGACACCTGTCCACACACTCAATCAAACAGACTCCAACCTCTCCACAATGGCCAAGACCAGAGAGCTGTGTAAGGACATCAGGGATAAAATTTTAGACCTGCACAAGGCTGGGATGGGCTACAGGACAATAGGCAAGCAGCTTGGTGAGAAGGCAACAACTGTTGGCGCAATTATTAGAAAATGGAAGAAGTTCAAGATGACGGTCAATCTCCCTCGGTCTGGGGCACCATGCAAGATCTCACCTCGTGGGGCATCAGTGATCATGAGGAAGGTGAGGGATCAGCCCAGAACTACACGGCAGGACCTGGTCAATGACCTGAAGAGAGCTGGGACCACAGTCTCAAAGAAAACCATTAGTAACACACTACGCGGTCATGGATCAAGGTCTCCCTGCTCAAGCCAGCGCATGTCCAGGCCCGTCTGAAGTTTGCCAGTGACCATCTGGATGATCCAGAGGACGAATGGGAGAAGGTCATGTGGTCTGATGAGACAAAAATAGAGCTTTTTGGTCTAAACTCCACTCGCCGTGTTTGGAGGAAGAAGAAAGATGAGTACAACCCCAAGAACACCATCCCAACCGTGAAGCATGGAGGTGGAAACATCATTCTTTGGGGATGCTTTTCTGCAAAGGGGACAGGACGACTGCACCGTATTGAGGGGAGGATGAATGGGGCCATGTATCGCGAGATCTTGGCCAACAACCTTCCCTCAGTAAGAGCATTGAAGATGGGTCGTGGCTGGGTCTTCCAGCATGACAACGACCTGAAACACACAGCAACTAAGGAGTGGCTCCGTAAGAAGCATCTCAAGGTCCTGGAGTGGCCTAGCCAGTCTCCAGACCTGAACCCAATAGAAAATCTTTGGAGGGAGCTGAAAGTCCGTATTGCCCAGCGACAGCCCCGAAACCTGAAGGATCTGGAGAAGGTCTGTATGGAGGAGTGGGCCAAAATCCCTGCTGCAGTGTGTGCAAACCTGGTCAAGAACTACAGGAAACGTATGATCTCTGTAATTGCAAACAAAGGTTTCTGTACCAAATATTAAGTTCTGCTTTTCTGATGTATCAAATACTTATGTCATGCAATAAAATGCAAATTA
The DNA here is from genome assembly GCA_039654105.1 of Coreius guichenoti. Taxonomy (NCBI): domain Eukaryota; kingdom Metazoa; phylum Chordata; class Actinopteri; order Cypriniformes; family Gobionidae; genus Coreius; species Coreius guichenoti. The sequence goes on from CM077171.1 coordinate 29,029,519, forward strand.
ATTACTTAAAAATCATACAATGTGATTTTCTGGATTTTTGTTTTAGATTCCGTCACTCACAGTTGAAGTGTACCTATGATAAAAATTACAGACCTCTACATACTTTGTAAGTGGGCAAACCTGCAAAATCGGCAGTGTATCAAATACTTGTCCTCCCCACTGTACTTAAAAACATAATACAAACAGCTACACATCCATAGGAAAAAAAATGAAAACATGGCAGTTTGCTTTAAAATAGAAAGGAGGTATAGAAATTAATTTAACAAAGAAACTGTCAGCAGCTGTTACGCAAAACTCATGCCATCTTCTCCAAGTACAATGTGAAATTAAAGATAATGGTGAGAGTGTCATGACAGATGCCAGACTCATATTCAACAAAGACTGCATGTGTTTCAGCAATCTGCTATGAAGAAAACATGATGCAAAATGCATAGACAATGCAAAATGTGCATAATTGCATATTTCTATTGGGTTTTGCGTGTTATGTGCATCAGTTCTTATATGTGAAAAAAGAAGCCGAGAGAAGACTACACTGCAAATGAGAGTGGAAAAAAATCAGAGGATGGAAAATGAGCTTTAAAATTGACTCATTTCAATAGCCTGTCTAGGCTTTTGAGAGATAAAGACCAAGGAACGTAGGGAAAGAAGAGAAAAGTGAGGGTGAAAGATTGTATAAAGGAGTTGCAAATCTCTTAGCTACAGCGAACACAATGTGCCAGAGTTCTCGCTCAGTACAAAAACCCAAACAGTCCAGATCACAAAGCAGCTTAATGTCAGAGTCAGGAAATGCCAGAGTAACCAAGTGACAAACTCACAGACACTGAAATAGAAAGGAATTAAGTGTGTGCATACAGTAAGTGTTTAGTTTGTGAACACATTTGTGTTTTTGAACAAATATTTTAAGACAATGAATCATGTTATAATCAACTTATATCTGACTGTTTGGCACATTGAAGCTTTAGCCTTTTTGATTTGGAATACCATACAACTCTTACTTTTTCTGCTACATTTTTATGGCAGAAACATTGAGAGTAGTGTGCTAGTACGCATACTAACTGAATTCAGCCTTAGTGAATGATTGAATGAAAAAAATAATTAACCCCTGGTCTCTATACTGGCTTAAAAATGTTACTATGTTAAAAAAATTAAATAAAAAACTTACTGAACGAATTAGTGTTTGAATCTGAATGAATCTTTAAGTGAATAGACTTCAGAGATTCGGGTCACTGGAATCAATCATTTAGAATGTGATGGAGCAGGTTAGTACAGCAATGTTCAAACTTCATACAACACTGAAAACGGAGAAAATTATATTCTTCCCTCGTCTTCCATCTGCCCCTACCCCAGAAGAACACGCTGCATATTCCTAATGACCCGATTTACATAAACATGCATATAATCGGGCAGCGAGGGAAGAGGATGTGAGTGTATTTAACAGAAAGGGGGGTGACTGCGGCAGACACGCTTGCACGTGCCGTTAGGATGCAGGAGAGAAGCTTCTGTCTGCTTGTGTGATTCAGTTGTTGCACTTTACAATTTCCCTCCCTTCTTCCCACCTTTAACTGCTCTTTTCCTTTCTCCTTCCATTTCCTCTCATTGTCAGTTAACCATTCTGCAACATTTAGAGCAAAATCAATCCATTCTGGCTTCCCTGTCTGTTCTCCTCCAACCTGCTCAGCATCTTGCTACCACAGTATGTGACCGGTGCGGAGAGCTGCATTATTTTGCCTGGAGCGAGGAGCATTTTTTTTTTTTAAGTCTGTGATTACTCTCATTTCAATCTTTCCGATATGTTCCATCACACGCATAAAACCTGTTAAAGGCCTATAATGCAATTGTTAACCACGGTTGCACATTTTTAACAGACGATTAGAAGTCAGTTATATAAAAAATATAATTTGTGAAATATATCCAGAAAGGCAACAATCAAAAATACTACAAGTTTGGTAACACTTTACAATAAGGTTCCATTTCTTAACATTAGTTGACAACACAAATTAACTTAATAATACTTAATTTTTTATCTTAATGTTAATTTCAACATTTACTAATATGTTATTAATATCAAAAGATGTATCTGTTAATATTTTTAATTCACCTAAACTAATCTGAACTAACAATGATCAGCTGTATTTTAATTAACGCAATAAAAATTGAATAAATACTGTAACAAATGCTTTGTTTATTGTTAGTTAATGCATTTACTAATGTTAACTAATGGGACCTTATTGTAAAGTGTTGCCAAATGTTTTATGAAAATTAAATGTGAAAATCATGTATGGAATTTAAAAAGATGAGTTAAGAAAAAAACATGCTAAACATAATTTCACTTATGTGTTCCACAGAAGACAAGTCATACAGGTTTGGAATGACATGAAGGTGAGAAAATGGTGACAGAATTTCCATGTTTGGGTGAACTACATACTGTGCTCAGATGTTCATCACAAAAAGAAAACGATGCGAATTTGGTCTGAAGCAGATGAGTTGGGTCTCTTTCTCCTGTGTAGTGTGAAGCAAGCGAGCAGCAGGAAATGGAAAACCCGGATGAAATCAGGAGCGGAGTGATTGCTGACTTTGTGCAAGGAGGGGAAATTGCTGTCGCTCTACTCACATACTCTGCTTCCCACCTCTAATCTCTTATATTAATATTTACATCCACATCATTATCTTCTCCTCGACTTGACTCTGCACACTCTCCCAACCCATACTTTACCCTCTTTCCTTCTTTACTTCCTGTCATTCCTCTATTGCTATGCTGTGTCAGCAGTTTGCTCCTTTCCTCCAGTGCTGTGAAACTGGCTTTGAATAAGGATTTGGAAACGAAGCAAAGGACAGGACTGAAAGATGAAGGATGGTGCCATGCAGAAAAGACAAGCACACATGCAAAGATGGAGATGAAAGGAAGGTCTAGAAAACAAGATTTCCTCTCATCCCTCTCTATTTTATAAATGAAACGCTTCTGACTGGCTGCGTTTATGTGGTTCTTCAACTACTGGAACTTTTATGTCCCAGGGGTTTTAATAAAAACTAACAAGATTTAAACTTTTTGTTTTATGAAGTTTTCATCATTTATTTTTAAAGGCCTTTTACAATTAGATTTTTATTGTTTAACTATTTTCCCAGACCTAGATTTTCAATGTTTTTTTTTTTTGTTTTTTTTTGAAAATTTTGTTTAGCTTTTTTTTCACATATAAAAACAACAACGAATACAAAACACAAAGAGTAAGAACAGCATACAAAAAAAAAAAAAAAAAAAAGGAAAATGGAGATACAATGTAAAATGGTTGAATCAACTTTATCAAAATCAAGTCATGTGGCACTATATTTATATAATTCAAAAAGGGTTTCCAGATCTTATAAAATAATTCACCTCTGCCCCTCAATGAATATGTGATCTTCTCTAAAGGTACACAGCTGCAGACCTCCGACAATCACAACCCAATAGGCACATCAGTGTCTGCTTTCCATTTCAAAGCAATACATTTTTTAGCTATTATTAACAACATTTCAGTAAGCTTAATAGCTTGACTATTTCGGAGATTAGAGTTGGCAAAATTACTCAATAAACACACCTCTGGATCCATTGAAAAAAAAGTTCCATGAATCTGTGATATACTATCACATACTTGCACCCAAAACACCTTCACTTTAGGGCACAGCCAGGTAGAATGCAAAAATGTTCCTTCTTCTGTACCACATCTGAAGCAGAGAGGTGAAATACTGTTGTTAAATGTATGTAATCTATATGGAGTGTAGTAAAGCTGGTGTAAAAAATTAAACTGAATTAATCTATACCTAGAATTCAAGGTTGAGGTGACCCCATCTTTACGTAATTGACCCCACAGTTCCCCATCTACTCTTACCCCCAAATCCTGCTCCCATCTACTTCTGGATTTATCTGGATCATCTAAAGGCTGATTTGAGATCAGAGCTTGATATATTCTAGAGATTGTTTTATATAGTGGTTTATCTGAACAGCAGAGTTGCTCAGAGAGGTATTTTAGGATACGACTTTGCTTTAACCCTTAAACAATCTCCGTAACTGCAGATAACTAAAGAATTCGATTTTCAATCTTACAATATAAAAATCCATTGAAATATATATATATATATATATATATATATATATTCTAAAATAAGACTAAATAAAAAAAAAATAAGACTGAAATAACCAAACCATTTCAACACTTATTTTGTAAAAATGATCTGAAATAAGACTAAACAAAATAAAATATTAAAAAAAAAAATGTCAAAAAAGTTCTGGTCATAAACTTCCAAAGTAAATATCTTAAGTGGATATGTAGACCAAGTTCTGCTTAAACATGCACATGTACTGGCAGAATCTCAGGTGAAAAGCTGAATGAAATAATTAAAAGAGCGAACAAGCTCAGCGCTCATGACTCCTGACACCACTGCTCGAGCGCACAATGGCCTCTGCAGAGGAAAGAGAGAGGGTGCTAAAGACAGAAAGGGAAAGAAGGAGGGGGAGAAAGCAAGAGGGTGGGAAAGGGACACAAAGACCTTCTTTGTTCCCTTCTCATGCTCTCTTTTGTGGAGGCAAAGAATGGCTGCATTCCACTGGGTGCTGTCAGTCCCTTAAGCTCTCCGGATAAAGAGAGAGAGACGACAAAAAAGCCATTCCTTCACACATCACCCAATAAACACACATCCAATGATGCTTAAATATGAACACACACACACACCATTGATCACAGATCTTTCTACATGACTGCTAGATCATTCCTGACTTTTAGGAAAGCTGATTCCTCAGAGGTAATAAAAAGTACAGCAACAACAATCTGTGTCCAGCCCGGTCAGCCAATTAGGAGGGTGTTGCCGTGGCAACCAGGTGTGGGTGCTGCCCATGGGAAGAAAACTGCAGGTGATTGGAGTGGACTGCAGGACAAGATCGCAAGACCAGCAAACTCACAGCGGGAAATAGTGCAGTTATGTATTGTAAGGTCACGCCGGCTGGTTTAATATGGACTGGGACTATTTAGGGGATGGTCAATATCAGTGAACATGATTTAATGAAACAGCTCACTGTGAAAATTGACATTGTATGTGTGGTCTGTCACCACACCACATGGATTTATTTTGGTCCGGTGCAGTAGATCCATTCGGAACAGGTAGCTATTACAGGAGGAAAGTGCAAGAATCCGAGGAGTAAAAGAGAAAAAATCGCATTTTGTTTTGATAAATGTACCAAAATGTTTTTTGTGCAGACAAGAAGATGCATTGCATCAGTTTGGAGGGGAAGACAAAATCATAGTGGTATGCTGTAGCTCTAAGTAGCTCAGATGTAGGGATGAAGGAAAAAGGACAATAAACAGATCCGCTGACAGGTACATTCCTGGATGCAGCAGTGAGTGAAAAGACCACAGGCAGCATTTTCTAGTCACGCAATTGTATAACAAAATAATTCATAATGTGAATGTTTCCTGGCTTGCATGTGAATAATTCAGACTCTCTCACACATCTCATTCTATCCACATGCATAATACTGAAAAATTTAGCTCTACAGCAAGAACAGGCAGTTTTCAGGACCCTAGTTTCCTATAACTTTTTTTTTTTTGTTCCTCTACAAATGACTGATTTCAGTAGGTCAGACAGATCAAATTTATAAGCTCATTTTATTACAAAATTATCCTGAAACCACTTCATATTAATTACCTTAGAATTAGTATGACAGCGCCACATATTCATACGCCTTCCTCATTCCTTAAAGGTGAAGTATGTAATTTCTGAGCCATTAGCAGCACTGAATGAAATTGCAAAAAATAATGGCTGTTTTCAAACTGCTTTCCCAAACACTTTTCCCATCTGCCATAGTCCAGTCAAAACAGGTAGTCCTGCTCCAAACGTATGCCCAGAGTTAAAAATTAACTTTGTGCCACACTTTTAACTGACGATAAATATTTTATATCAGCCATTTACACTTGTTACTTGTAGCTGGTGCTTGGTGAGTGTTATTTTTGGGCTCTGCTTACACTATTGGTTCAGTCAGACATTGGGACTTTTGACTGCTCAAACAAGCAATGTTTGGAAATCTCTAAGTCAGTCTACAAATGAATTAAACCCCGTTCACACTGAAAGTGATTAAATTGCCAGAGGTTGCTGAGGCGCTGTACTGTTGGTAGGGATGCACTATGTATATCAGAACCCTTTCGGCTATCAACTGATATTGGATATTTAATTGTGATGCTCATTTCACAATTATGGAATACACTTTACGACTTTTGCCCTGATCTGCAGTTTGGATGAGTCGACGCTAGTTGTGGAAAGTCATAGCCAATCCGCAGATTTTGGGTAGTCAGAGTTGACTGATTTCACAGAAAATCACATAGTGTATGATCGGTAGAGACTCTGAATTTTCTAGACTAAGACTATGATTCTATCCAGTTAGAGGATATCAAACATGTTTAATATTTTGATCTGCTTTTACAGTGAAACACATCGTTTTTATTTGTCAGGTGTGTCCTAGCAACGAGGCACGTTTTTGCATAAGTTTGTTGCGTTCGAAAGGACTTGAAAGTCTGGTAGTGTGTGGTCCTCAGTTGTTTAGTATCTGATGCCCAATTTTTCCTCTGTAACCATTTACAAAGCCAGCAAGTTTTAGATTTTAAAAGTCATGTAGTGAATTTCAGCCTTTAGAATACATTTGCCTTGATCTAACGCTTACTTAAAGTTAAAGGGGCAGAAAGCAATTTCTGAGAAACACTTTTGAAAATTACCTACCTAAACAAACTTTTTTTGTTTTTTGAATATTTGCCAGATGTCTTATGTGTGTGTGCTGAAAAAAAATAGTGCTTGTACATAGTCCTGGCTGTGTAAATAGGAGAAAAACAAAGTGTATTGGACTGATCCATGGAGCAGCAAAACATTCTTGTAGCCAATCAGCAATATGGGATGGGAGAGGAGAGAGAGTGAGCAAGCGGGACATTTGTAGAAAGACTATAGACAGAGAGATGGATAAGATATTACCAAATACGGCTGGGCGGTATGACGGTATATATCGTTACCACGGTATAAAATGTCAACCGCAACAGATTTTTTTATTCTGTGTATACCGCGACATGTAAATAAGTGGGCGTGGTTAACCCACGTGCAGCGTGCATGAGACTGAGACACTGCGATTTGTCAAAGAAACATGAAGAAAGTCGAACAAGCAGATCAGGAGGATCCACAAAGGAATTACATTTTCTAAAGGGTTGTTAATACCATGATATTGTCGGGACAAAGGCGGTAGCAGTCAACTGCGAGAGCAGTGCAGCACCCGGACAGTTTAGAGGAGTGCACATGCAGCGGGGAAAGCATTATGAATGAAGCTTACTTGACAACAACAGTTAATATATCAATATCTTAACGAATAAAAATAGCCTTAAATAATGTATAGTTATTAGCATCTTTCTGTCTCTTATGTGTACAGTTACTTTTTACAGACGAAAATCACATTCGTGGTAATGGAAGACCTGCTTGTTAAAGCGAATGTACATAATTCTGTATCTGAGGCAAAATTACTAAATATTAAGAATGCAACGTGTATTATATTTTTCTAACTCCAAACGATCGGCCACTGATCGGAACCAGCTGATAAAATCTTCCTTTGATTCGATGCGTCTCTCAACTTGACGCTCAAATATACTGATGGCATTTTAATGATACAAAAGACGCGCACATGCACATGCAGTGAGAGGCGAATATGAAAGGCTGAGCGGCGGTGTAAAATAATGAAGCAGTTACAAGGTGTGTATAATTTAAACTTAGTCAACACTAACAGTATCTGTTGTTCAGTTTCATACTGCTGCTCTCCTTCTACTCACTTCTGAACTCTTCCCTCTCTTGATTAAAGCTCCAGGTGAAGGGTTGCCAGTTATCACAAAAAGAGCAAAACAAGCTCCTTAAAAACGCAGTATAATAAGCAGACATAGTAAAGCTGTACCAGGGAACACATTTAAACACTATGGGGCCAGATTTACTAACTGCTTGCGCCAACGCAAACCCTCTTTTGGCGTTAAAAAACTACTGTCATGATTTACTAAAGACACGCAGTGAAAAATTAGTACTGAAAAGGCGTGGACAGGGTTATTTTTGCGGCTGACCTTATTGCATATGCACATAGGAGTTTCCCTTTCAGAGGCAGTATTTATGGAGGAGAGTATTTAAATTTTTTATCAGATTTATCGGTCTGCCGATTTTATAGGCCAATATGAGCCTGTCGCAGATATATCAGCATCGGCGTATATGTCACAGATATGCCACCGATATGAACGTGCGCCCAAGCATGCCTACGCATCACAGCACGCGAATATTCACACAAAATGGTGTCAAAATGCCTGTCTTGTCGAGTATCATCGCAAACATAGTCGGTTATGTCTTAAGTGAACGTAAACATGAAATTTGACACTTGCTAGTCACCGCCAGCGTTTTTGGTCATTTTCATGGTCCACAGGATATGTTGTGTGAATATCTGATCATATGTTTTGATTTATATGCTGTTTAATGTTGATGATCGCGTTATTTTACATATGCATCTGCTTATATGAGATCGCTCGTTTCTGCTGCTTCTTCGCCTGTGTTTTGATCAGGAGATTCTGTACTCGTTCAGGAGATGTGTAATAGCGCCCCCTACCGTATAACAGTGAAAACATGGAAAGCTGGAAAATCTTGTCAATGGCAGGGAAGCGTTTTCTCATAAAAGACGAGATAACAAAAGACAGAAAAAAAATTACTCACTGCTCTTGACTGAATAACTTTAATAAGGGTTAATCTATATTTATACAGTGAAGACTATGAAGTGATATTTTACATTTGATCACTATTTCTGTAGCCTACTTGAAAATCTAGTTTAGACCTATGAAAAACCTGAAAAGAACTGTTTTTCATTTGTATGTTTGTTCTGTTGTATTTATGTACAATGTATGTATTATTATGTACATACTGTATTATATATACAGTACCACTCAAAAGTTTGGACACATCAATGGGAAAGTGTGTCCAAAATTTTGGCTGGTACTGTACTATATATCGATATGGCCGATATATCGATATCTGATTTTTTTACTCCCTAATATCGGTATCGGCATCAGTCCCCAAAAACCCATATCGGTCGGGCTCTAATTTAAATCAGTCATGCGAGGTGATTTACTAAGGTTTTCGCTCGTCAGTTTACTGGTATTTGCGCCATTATTTACCGCCCAAAGAAAGCATGTGTTAAAACAGACGCTAATTTGCGTTGCTCTTGGTAGATTGTGTTGGTCATTATGGAAATGATCCGGCTGCGTCTGTGTTCTTTCATTTGCGTGTCGTCAGTAGATCATGCACTGAATTTTCCACTCCCATCTGCACTTTTTGGGAATTGCGCTCTCACACTGATTTGCCCTGTTTAGTAAATCTGGTCCTATAACTAGTATTACTAACATCCTATAATTAAAAGGAAGTAAATGTAATTTATTTTCAATAGAATAGTTAAATATAAAATATTTAGATATTATAAACTGATTGAAGTAAAACAATAACATGAGATTTAAAAAATAATTCTGCAACACTTTATTTAAAGTTTAATTGAACCTATGAGTCGTATTTAATATCATTCAGTTAGGGGCAGTTCATCTAAAAATTGAGTGTTTCATTTACTATATTTATCAATATAGTTTACCAAATACATAATTTACCACATAAAAGAAAAAGAAAAATCAAACAAAGTGAAGTACTTTTAGTACTGGAGAGACGTTATAGAGCGGAAAGAATAGCCTGAAAAACAGACGCCACGGTTGCTTTGTTTTCTGATTGATACATGAGTAACATTGTTTTTTTGCTGTTTCACAGAACCAAGATATGCTGTTGTTGAATCACAGCTGATTCATCCATACTTGTGTGATCGGACTGATGTGGCAGCTGTTGGTGGTTACTTTTGGGGCGGAGCAATGAAGGGAGGGGTGTGTTAACTTTTATTAAACTTAAAAATGTTTACAAATTTTTTATACAGTACATTATAATGCGATGCCTCAATTCATTTGTAGAATTAAAACCGATTGACTTTAGTTTTCATTTTGTGTTAATTTATTTAGACAAAACAGTATAGAGAATTTCAACATGATAATAATTAACGACTTATCACATCAGTTAGAAATTGAATATCTGTGCTTCCCTAGCTCTGCTCAACTTTATTGTCAGAAATCACTGATTCTCACAGAAAATGAATGATATCTGGTCACTTCGGCACTGCAAATCTCTGTCAGTGTGAATGCCCCATTACTTACAGCTGTCTCTGCAAATTAAGCTGGGGAAGGAGAAGGTATTTTAACACTGATAAAAATCACAAAAATTAATAGTCTCTCTCCATCTCAGCAGTAAACTAGAACCTCAGCATTGCAGCATAGACCCGGGATGAGAAAAGGGGTCAAGTTTTGTGCAGCAGTAAGCCTTTCAGCTGTCCAGACAATTACACTATAAACAGCGAGCAGATAAATGAAGGAACATTGCAGAACAGCTTTGGCTGATGGCCGCCTTTCCCTGAAACTTGTCTGAGTCAGGAGCCTGGAGATGGGAGGCTAGCAAAGATGCCAGGCTAAAGCTGTATTTGTCAGCATTTACATCCTTGCCTGAGGATCTGACTAATCTCTCTTTCTTCTATCCAGCCACTTCCTCTGTCTTGCAGAAGCCAACAGTTAAATTGTTGCCTAAATGGGCATTATTCAGCAGTTCATGCTGATCTATAGACCCCACAATAGTCTTTTGTTTAAATGTTCTCCCTCGCTATAGCTCTCACATCTATTTTCTCTTCCTCAACAGTATCTTTACTAATCCTTTTGAGTTTAAATGTTTGTATCTTTTCATTTGAAGGTCAGACGGGGGTGGGACGCCATCATCAGTCCACTCTCAATGATCCTGGAAACTTTCTGTCACCAAAGGCATGGGGTTCTGTCAAATGTTTTTTTTTTTTATTATTTTCTCAAATAGCTCTATGACAAATGCCCACACACACAATGATTCATCCAATCACCCTACACCCACACAATAGAAAGAGTAAGAGAGAGAATGACGCTGGATCTAAAAAACTGCTTGTGGCAAATACGCATCGACTCGCATTTAAGTATTTTACGATGCAGTAAAACCTCATAGTCCTTTGGGACTCTGCAAAGTGTGCTGGTTCAGATCCTCAGTGACATTATCCAACATATTTATCTGCCTTTGAGGCATCGTAATGTGCACACACACACCACAACAGGTGATGCAGCAGGGAAATGAGGAAGTGTTTTAATCTAAAGGACGCGATCTGAACTAGCAAATCACATGCAGTCTGTGAGGTTGCCGTAGTTCAGCAGTCTGTGTGTAAACGGTGGCTGTTTATTCAGTGATACATCAATATCTCACACTGCTCTTGGCAGGACTGTGCACTGGCCTTCTGCCTACTATGCAAATCACAGATATTGATTTGTGTCAACCAAGAGGACTCCGATACAGGACATCATCTGTAAGTTTTATACGTGGATTAAATTCATGTATTGAAATTTGTCTGTACCACGCTACATAGCACAAAACACCCTGTGTAAGCAAATGTCAGGTTACAGGAATAGTTCACCCCAAAATGAAAAAATTGTCAACATTTACTCACCCTCATGTCGTTCAAAACCTGCACGACTATATCCGTGAAACACAAAACAAGAAATGTAGAAGATTGCTCTTATCCATATAATGAAACTGAATGTGGTTAAGTAGGGTTAAAAAGAGTAATGTTAAAAAGAGTTATTAAGAACTAAATGCGGTAGGCGATTTGCTCTTTTAACTGTAAAGCAAAACTACAGCCACTATATTGAACTTAATTTTTTCCATTCAAAAAAGTATGAAAGGACTGTGTTGTCTAAAGCTATTTGAAAGATTTGTGTGAGAAACAGACAGAAGTTTTCCACACAACCACAACTCTCAATTCTCATTCGCATATATTCAATAAAGATGCATTATGCCAGTCAATAATGAAAGTCAATGATGTCAAAAGCATAGGTTATGTCGGATCGCATAACCGTGCCAAGTTTGATGATCGAGATTTTGATCAATTAGTGACTTAATGATTTCTGTCTCTGTTACGGTTTCTTCGCAAGACTTGAAAAAATAGCACATGAGACATATGGACCTCTTTTATTATGCTTTTTGCCTGTTTTGGTGATTGACTTCATTCATTCTCTTTTACTTTATTGTCTGGAAAAGAGCAGTGTAATTCTGCTTTCTTGTTTCATGAAAGACAGAAAGACACAAATTTGGATCAACTAAACCACCCTTAAATCTCCTTTAAACAAGTACACACATGCACACCAACACAAACATGAACTTATACCCATGCACAGAGACACACAGACATAGACTGCCAGTCATCTTTGGCTTTCATACAGTACATGAGAAATGCCAGAGCCCAGGGGGGTTAGCAACACGTAATGACTAAAATGAAACAAATGACTCCATGTCTAGGCATAAATCACAGGCCAAACAATAATGTGCATATTAAACTGAAAAACTGTCAGGGAAAATGGCATCATTAAAATTTCGCAGCAGTATTGAACATGTTTGCCTCCAAGAATGAAATCTTTCCACCTCATGATTAGAAGGGGGGCTTCAATACTTGAACATTAACAGACACTATTCTATTTGCAATGCTTGCATTGCTTTGTGTGTGCTACCATACCATCACCTCATCATCACCCAAAATGGATTTTATCCTGTCATACTGTATCTTCTCTCCTCACTTACATTCTTTTCTCCTCCCATATCTATTCCACTACACTCTACTTCTTCCTTCTCTAGTCCTCCCCTCATTTCTCTATCCTCCTTGTCGTTTCCTTACAGGCACAATGAAATATCACAAAGCTCTCTCCCTCCCTCATGCACATGTACCCGCGAGAGATGCATCCGGAACATATTCGCAAACACACGGGCATGGGGTACGACCTAAGGTTCCAGCAATAAATCATCATTACAGGGCTTTTATCTAAAGCCTAGAGTCACAGACAGCTCTCTGTCTACAGATACAGAGATAAGAGAGGCATGAGACGAATTAAAAGGAGCAGCTATAGCATGTATCAACGGCAGAAGCCCACCTGCTCAACTTCAAAGGCTCTCTCTTTTACCCCATCCCTCTCTCGCTGTTGCATCCTTAACAGTTTCCATAGTTTCCTTATAAACCTCATGTCTCCCTCTTGTGTTCTCTCAAATTCTTAAACATTTTATTATTTTTTTTTTTGTTTTCTGCCTGTCTGCTTTACCTGGGTGACATCTTAAAGTAGCGATGCCACAATATCATATCACATCAGTAGTTGATACCAATACCAGTAACTTTCATGACTCTCAACAGCATGTCTGATAACACAGAAAAAAAAAAAGAAGATATTTATAAAGATATATAGTTAGATATTTCAATAAATAAATGTAATTAAATAAAAAATAAATGTAAAATATTATATGCTTCATTTAAAAAGTTAAGTAGTCGTATAAATATGAACAAATGAATTAAATGTAAATTTAAAAAGAAAATGTAAAATATTGTAAGTAATATTAAATCAAAATAAATAAAAAAACATGTCCAAAATATTATATAATTATAATATATGAATATAAAATAAAAAGTGTAGAATAAAAAAAACACAAAATATAAAAATATTAAATTAAAATGAAATAAATTAAAAATATAAAATTCAATTCTCAAGCTTTTTAAGTAATTATATAGATTTACTATTGATTTGGTGCATCTAAAAGCATAAAACTAATACGAGTGTATGCCTCCCAATGAAGCAGAGCATACAAGAACAAGCGACTCACCACCTCCCAGTCTCCTGACTATGGCATGACTCATGCTCTTCTTTCTCTCTCCATAACATCTCTGATTTCCCTTTTCTAGTAAGAAAAAGACTGCAGGCCTCACAAAACAACAATCAGATAAGAATTGGTGTAAAAATAGACTTGCTCATTGGAGTGCGCTCATTATTCTATAGTGTATGTACCCTTTAATTTTCTCATTCAGCGCTGACAAGTGACACCATCAGCAGCACGAGTCACTGAATGTCAAAATCGAAAAGCTTAGAGATACTGCCAACCTATGTGAAGAATGCTAAGAGAAAGCAGCCAGAGCACTTCAAAACTCATAAAACTCAAACAGGGTTGAAAACTTGATTCTGATTGGTCAATCATGGAGTTCTGCTGTCAACTATTTTGTATACTGCCACTGTATTTTTTATAGTTGCTCCTAGCAACCAATTTCCTACATAGATGTCCTAGTGTTGTTTTTCATTGCACTTTTTTCTCACGTATTAAAATAATTCCAACTTAAATCAATATTTAATGTCCATGTCCCTACAGAAATGTTGTTCCATCATTGCGCAAAGCCCACACAAGCAGATTAGCTGAAGCTCTGGTCCTGTACGGCCTCAGGGAACATTAGTCTGCGATTTGAAAAGGTGTTTTCACTAGCAGACAAACTCTCAAATTCTCAAAAGGTCTGTTTATCAGCCTGTAAAGCTATAAAGTGTTGGAAAAATAAGTGATGGATGGGAACAATTTCTCATGCAGCACAGAGAGTGAGGAACAGGATGCCACCTTAAATATTTAACAAAAACTGTAAAATTAAATGAAATTAATGAAACTTCAAAAGGTAAACAGATGCAGACTGTAGTCTATTAGCTTGATGACACAGATGCAATTGAACAAAGAATCTTTACGAATGTAACTTTTATATTTTCTGTCCCTTTAGCATATTGAAGTCATAATATTTTGTTTTATCAAATTAATAGGAAGTTCATCATTTACTCACCCTCATTTTTTTCAGGTTTGTATGAGTCCATACAATGGAAGTGTAATATTTGGTCTCTTGGCCACTACTAATTTTGCAGTTTTTCACAACAGGCACCAGAATTTAGTGGGTCTCACAGGTGACACCAAATTAACATTATGAATTCTGGTCACAAGTCACTTAAAATGAGCACGAAGGATGTGCAAATTGGCACCTTTCCGATCGAGCGCTGTAATTGGCTGATTTTGTCAGAGGTGGCCAAATTATTCCCCCCTCTGGTGTTTAGGGGTTATTTTGCATAGTTTAAAGTTCAGTTAGAACAGTGTCTTTAAGGCGTTTCCTATGCATAATTCACTTTTCAATCCAATTCCAGTACAAACATGACTGTGTAATGTTAATCTTTCACCTTTACTGTACATTCATGTAGCTTGATAGACAAGTTTGAATATATTGTTGTGTACAACTTTTCCACATGTGGTGTGGAAAGGTGTTGCCATTCTGTTTGCCTGCTGTCTGCTACAAAAAGTGATTGGTGACCATGGCCTGTCAAGCAAAGATTGTCAGGATATACCTTAAATTTACTGGATTCGTATGGCTTCAGAAAGATTGGAATAAACTGCTCAAATCATAGGGACTTTTTATGTGGACTTTATTGTGCTTTTTAAAGCCTGACAGCCCCTGGCCCCCATCCATGTTCATTGCATAAAAAACAGACCTGCAAACTCACAAGAGTCGAAAAAGATGTTGGGGGGTTGGTGACATCCTCCCCCAGAAGTAAATTTTTGGTAATTTTAACTTGTAAACGAAGCATTCTGGTGCACTCTGACAAGAAAATAAAGGGAAGACAACTTTTACTTTACACATAAGGAAGTTTTTATAATAACGTTAAAATAATTTTTTAATGACATAAGTGTGTTTCTACTTGTTTTTTTTTAATGTAAACATTTAAATGGTGGCTGTCATAAAATGGATTTATTCAAACATACAATAAATATTGAAGAACAGGTTAAGTAAAATACAATGAATATGCAATATAATGCATATATTTAGCAAAATGCTCCTCTCCAAGTAAATTTTTCTAGCTGACTAACAAGTTTTTGGACATTGAATGGCTTTTCTGAGGTAAATGTAACATTTTGTGACATTATTTATAAGCTGCTATATTGACGTCTGTGGTTAAAACACTGATTGAGCGATGACATGTGACATGATATGGGTTTTGGTAAGTTGTACTTAGGGATGCACCGATACCATTTTTTCAGAACCGATCCGATCCAATCCGATCCCAAAAATTCTGAGTATCGGCTGATACCGATACCAATCCGATACCAGTGCAGTTTTGTTTAAAAATTCAATGTAGAATTTCTATACCTCAGTGTGTTGACCTGATAATCACTCTTTTGTGTGTTAAAAACAATCTACTAAATACAGACAACATTATAAAGAAAAACAACAAATTAAAAAAATATATAAATCACAATCTATGACAAAAATACTACTATAAACTAGATGGTGGATAAACTAGATTAGTGGATAATTCAGCAGCAAAAGTTACTCTAGAAAAATCATGAGTGCACAATAATTGTATAAAATCTAAACATTTAGTGGAAAAAAAAACATTTAGTGGGAAACAAATAAAAGTGAATAAGTATAGCACTAAATCTGGTAAAATGTAACACGTTGTAAAATATATTCATGAAAAACAAGTAAATATATTTACAGAAATAGGGCCTATATACTAACATTTATTTTAAATTTATAGCGCAGCTTTTTTAATGAGGCAGCAACATATTATAGATAGGGCAGAACAAGAAAGGCTATTAATAATCTTTCATTGCGCAAAAGTATTATAATACGAAAGGCTCCAATACAGAGCGGCACAAAGCGCTTGTGCGCATCCCTTGCGCAGGATGATGCGCTTCAAGCAACATGGAGTTTTCAATGCACACTCCACATTGAAAAGTTCAAAACACAAAGGGAAGATATATCAATGCGTAGTGTTAGTGTATGTATCTATGCAATATTTTAGTGAGCCTTTTCTTTTAACAGTTTAAAAATTCAGTTACCGTGCGTGTGAAGAACAATACAATCTCTGGTCCAGTTTTGTGATCTAACAGACACCCGGTAGAAAGTAACACGATTTAGAAACCGCAATAAACTCCAGCCAGATAAAGTCATTTTATGCGAAACCATAGAGCGTTATCTACAGATCAAGCATAATAACAGGAACATTGAATCATCTTGGAGAGAGTTTCATCGTGTTGACTGTCGTAACCGAACGCGACACGCAGTTTGAAAGCTGAATGGAGAATGACTGGCAGCCGCAGCGGAGGAAAGCATTTACGTGAACTTGAATTTAATGACTTAAATATTCATCTGTACCTCACATTAAACTATGGAATGGCTTCAGTACACTTAATATAGTGCACGAAGAGTTGATGATGCTTTATAATGTTTTTGTGTCTTTTGTGGGGAACTGACAATAACACAGAATATTATAGGCACAGTATCGGATTTGGATCGGCCCTGCCTGACCGATACCCGATCCGGCAAATAATGGCAGTATCGGAGCCGATACGATACTGAGTATTGGATCGGCGGATCCCTAGTTGTACTGTATCTTTCAACATACCTTCACATTAAAGAGTGCAACAGCTCGAAAGACATCTATGGTCTCACTCCAGTCTATGGGAAATTAGCCCATTTACGTTTATTGTGCTTGCAATTTCACCCCCACCGGAAAAAAAAATCTTCAGATCTACACCATTTACTTAAATTACATATTTTGATTCAAAACAGTGAATTTCACAGAAAAGCAACTAGTTTTATGAAAAAAGAGTGGCGTAAACATTCTTTAAACCATTTCTTTTCATGTTCCATGGAAAAAAAGGTTGTATGGTTTTGGATGATATGAGGATCAGTAAATGGTGACAATTTATCTATCTGTGGGCACACTATCCCTTTAATAAGAGTTTTACAGTGTTAATTAAGCTTACAAATGAAATGAAAGTTCTGCTTGTTTTATAGCTATCAAATGTTTAAATGAGATTAAAATGCGTCATGCTTATTGAAGTGATGTGATTCATTCATCTTCATGCAGCATTTCTCTCATGATGCAGTTCAGATGAACAGGTGCTGTGTTGTCTCTGATGAATCGATTTAGATTGAGCTTTGAAGATGGATTGATCTAACCCTCTGATCTCTTGCATCAGGCCTCTTGTGTACAAACAGCCTTAAACACTAAAGAAATGCATGGCTATATCTGTCAGCACAAAATCCAAGAGGCCTCTTGGGAAAGACGAGAATGTGGAAGAGAAAGAGACAATAGAAGTTGTGGGTGCCTGTATTTCAGCTCAAAACCAACTTTAGGACAGTGGGCGTAGCACGTTAACAAAGCAGAGGTACATCCACCTCTTCAAGGTGATCTCATTGTTTCACACTGGCCTCTCAGCCAGCACTGATGCTTTAACATCCCACTGAGTTTTAAAGTGGAACACGATTAATGTGAGTATTTTAAAGAAAAAAGGATGTTTTGTTATGGCTTTTGGAGCAAGGGCGCCGTCATCTTGCAATACTACAGCGTGTGACGTCACGGTGTTGGTTTGCTCCATTGGCCAGTGAAATAATATAAGCATTTAATTTTGAAATGGAGGAAGACAAACTTGAAAGGACTGTTGAGCCCATAATATGTCAAATGCATTTGAGCCGATACAGCGAGGGGACCGTGAAGTACTACCGTTACGGGTGGAAGAAGTCGTGAACCCGCTGGTTTGGGGTGAAGAGCGGGTCGGAAATACTACCTGGTGTAAGTGTGGATGGTATACGCCGATGCCCAGCGTGTCAGAGTCCATCTGCTGTCAGGAGGCTGATCTGGACCATGTATTGCGCGGTCACTTCACCATGGTGCATACATTTAGCATACTATGCTGGGAGGTGGACGTGTGGATGCTTTCTCTTAAAGATGTCTGAGCAGAAACAATTTGGATGAATATCCAACATCAAACTGTCTGCATCACCAAGTATTGATCGTGGTATCCCAAACATTGTTTTCATTACGCGAGGCGCAGCATGATGTGAACAAATAACGCTTCATACAATATCGTTTATGTGGCATCTTATTGTTATGTCAGACCTTTCAGACATATTTGCATTACACTGGCTCGTTCACCAGTAGTGGAATGCACTATTTATGTTCACCTGCAAATAAAATACCTGCTGTTAACAAGACCCAGTGTTTCTGCTCGGACATCTTTAAAGGGGACCTATTATGCAAAATTCACTTTTACATGGTGTTTGAACATAAATGTGTGTTGGCAGTGTGTGTACACAACCACCCTATAATGGTAAAAATCCACCCACTCCTTTTTTTTTAATCCCCATAAATCATAAGCAGTGTCTCAGAATAAGCCGTTTGCAGATTCCTGGCAAAGTGACGTCACATTTCACAGGCCCCGCCCACGAGTGTTGATGGACACTGCCGCATTAGCAAAGACCCCGCCCTCAGAGAGCTGTACAAAGTCCGCCATGTTTATCTCCTCGCCAGAGCATTTAACAGCAGCATTCAAGTAAGAAATGTGTTCTACTAAAGCTACTAAAGTTCATTCAGTCGAGAGCAGTGAGTGATTTTCTGTTTATCTTTTGTTGTTTGATTCATATTAACAGCAGATATAGCAGTAGGTATTGTATATTACACTGCTTTCACTTTAGTACACAGATCTAATATACACACAGGATTTCTGTACTTGCTGCATACGTGCACAGACATAACCAACTGTTTTCATGTGAACTTTGTGTGTTTCTGACATAACCTTGTGTGCATTTGACAGTTTAATCGCAATAACACATGAAAGAGAACTAGTCTGGTTTAATCGCCTACTCACGGACGCACCGACATCCAGCTCTCTGTGCACATGCGTCGGGTGTGTGTGCTCAAGCTGAGAGTGATATGGCTTTAAAACGCATGCAGGTGATAATATTTCATGATGATGAAGAACTGCAATGTCACGTGAGAGTGTCCGCAATAGAGATGATCATAAAAACCAAACAGATGTATCATGTTTCAGTCTTCATTAGCGTGTTCACTGGTGTTCACAGGCTCCCCCCTCTGGGGTGGGGAGCAGCAGCTTATTTGCATTTAAAGGAGACACACACAAAACAGCTCATTTTTCTCAAACCCAAAATTGGCATTTTCAAAATGGTATATTAAATGATCTTTTAGGAATTTTGATCTGAAACTTCACAGACACACTCTGGGGACACCTGAGACTTATATTACATCTTGTAAAAAGGGGCATAATAGGTGCCCTTTAAGAGATATGCATAAGCAATTTGACTTATTATGGGCTCAACAGTCTTTTCAATTTCGTCTTTCTCCATTTCAAAACAAGCGTGTGTTAAAGTAAAGAAATTCTTATATTACTTCACTGGCCAACGGAGCAAACCAACACAGTGACGTCTCACGGTATTGCAAGATGGCAGCGCCCTTGCTCTAAAGGCTATAACAAAACATCCTTTTTTCTTTAAAATGGTTACATTAATTGCGTTTGTTATATATATTTTTATTAAAGTGGAAATCGGTTTACTAAATAATGAAAACTTGAGTGACTGCTTCATTTCCACTTTAAGGACACCCTTCTCCCAGTGTATATGGTATGGTCCAGACACCCACACAGCACTGATGCTCTCCAGTGGGACAGGGCTGTTGTTGAGCGATGCGGGGGGGGTGAAGCCAGAGGGGGGGGGTCTAGTCTTCTGCTGGGTAAATATTGACGCTGAAGCCTGATGTGGTAGCAAAGCTGTGTGAAAGATGGGAATGACAGAGGAGAACACTAGGGACTACACACACACAAATGTTACGACAGTGTTATGTTCCGTTAAGTCACAATACAATAGTGTTAAGTTCCCTTACATCACGAGGAGGCGTTCGCACAGTATTGTTTGCAGTTTAACCTATTTTAACTGAAAATGTACACATTGTGAATGCAATGGCGAATGTCAATTTCAGTACACTGCAAATGTGCTATGCAACAAAACTAGAACAATCCCTTATAACACTGATGTATAAAACATGTGTGATGTAAAAATTGTAATGAGATGTATAAAATTAAATTATAAAGTAATTCAGAAATGATTCTCAGCTTGTTTTGGATGTATAACAAATAATATTGCATGCACTTGTCTCACACAAAATATTAACTGAATGCAAGTTAATTGCAACTTGTTATATCAAAATTGTTATATCTAGATGAATTTAAATTGAATTTAATAGGTTATATGTATATATTTATTTAAATGAAATTAATTACAATAAATGAATAATTAAAATATCAAAAGAAATAATTAAACATTACGATTAGTCACAATCATGCAGCCCAACCGCACATTTACATAAAAAAGTTAGAAGCAGCACAGAGGGATGCAAAAGCACATCCTGTGTAAACGGTCCTTATTACTGTGTGACCAAGGGAACTAGAGAGAGAGTAACCGAGACAAAGAAATGAGGTGGAAAGAGGCAGGGTGAATGTTTCCCTTGTATTCATGGGTGCCTCATCCCTAAGGGGACTGTAAAAATAGCAATACTTAACATGGTCTATTTAACCATGAATGCCCTGAGATGAAGGCATATTAGACAGTTTCCCTAATCACTTGTGGCGATTCACAAGACTAACTGTGCCCTGTGGGTCTCTCTTCGCTCACAAAGACAAAACAGAAGGTGGGTGAACTCTGCATTGTTTCTTCACAAGAACACTCTGGACCTCGCCGGGGATGCTGTTAGATGCTGACGTTAGTCCAAGACAAAAACCTGCTTTTGTGTCGACTCTGAGAGCCACTGGCATCTCATTAGAGTAAAATCTTGGGAGGATGGGCTATGATAAAGTTCTTTTCGCTTGAAGACTGAATGTTCTTCTTAAAATGAAAAAGTGCAATTTATATCCAGATTACCACGGTTGGAAGACCGTCCACAGTTTTTGCTAAGTTACATCTGGCACAATATCAAGATGACAAATTAGGAACATTAGAGACCACAAAGGCCTCTGCATAAGATACAAAGTCTCACAGCAATTGAAAGACACTGGGTGAACGTTAGAAAAAAAGTGACAAGGAATAAGAATTTTTTCTTATAAACAAATCTTAATGTATCTTTTTCTTTAACCCGCACACACACACACAGTTCCACTTTCCCTCTCTCTCCCTCTCAGGACAGCTGAGCTGGATGCTCCCCAGCTGAGTGGGGACAGATGGTAAGTGTTGGCAGGGAGAGTTAGAAACTGAGAAACTGAAGGAGTCGAGGCAGAATGGGGTAAACCGTATCTCTCAACAATAAACCTTTAACATGCACACATTTCAGACATTGATCCCTGAGAGAGACAGATGACCTAATCATTCCAGAGCTGTCACAATCATTTCAAATAACAGTGTGAACAGATCTGGGTTTTTATTTTACCAAAACAATTGGAAGCACAAGAGGTTGGAAAAGGAAAAATACCAGAACAAAATGACACTGACTCATTTATGGTTACTGCATATGCATCCTCCTGTTGGTATGGATGGAACACTGAACAAAATTAATTTGTTTATTTAATTAATATAGTTTTCTGCAATAATAAACCAACCCCACTACTGAATCTACAGCACAAAAATACAACACGACCAGTGTAGTCCGATTGTCAAACAAATTACTCATAATAATTTTGTTCTTTTTACAAAATTACAAAATACAGCTTGCAGTTTACTGCATTATGTTGTGAAACTTCGATTAAACATTCGGGAATGAACAGAAGTTTCGATAGACTTCTTCCCTATTGTGACATATATCTGAGTGAAACAGATTCTTGAACAAGAAAAAAAAATAGGCCGGGAATTTATTTTCTCCCTCGGGAATTGATTGGATCGCATTTGCTATTGCTGTGATGTCATACAAGTGACAGGTTGCCCACCCTCACGCCAGTAAACTATTAAAAAAAAAAAAAAAAAGAAGAGCTGTCACTGCAAGAGGGAGGGGAATTTATTTCAATTTAAAGATTACGAGGGCAAAAAAAGTAATGATGTGCATGGATAAATTATTTATAATAAATACTGCAATAGTCCATAAACAAAAAAACAAACAAGAATTGTCCATTTTTATTTCATGGTGACTTTAAATCAGTTAAATTTTAGTGATGCACCAAAATATCTGCAACCGAAATTATTTGGCCACAACCACAACAAATAAATAAATACGTTTTGGCTAAAATAGTTGAATTCATGAGCTGAATTCATTAACCAGTGAAATTAAATTAGCGCATCTCTGATGACGCGTTTTGACTGTTCCAGCATTTCTTTCATGAACACAGTGTGGATAAGCTAAAACAAGTAAACATGTCAGTTCCCATCAAGCAATTTTGCGTTTAAAAGACGTCTAATAGCCGTCCAAACACAGCCCTGATGATGTCTAGGCTAAAACCAGGCAAAATTTGGGCTGTCAGTAAAAATGTAATAGACGTCTAACCAAAGAAATGAAACCAAACACCTTGTAATCACTGTTGACTTTGCTTACATGGTGGAATATCATAGATCTCACAAGTTGTTTTGGCAAAAACAACATTCACGGTTATTTTGGCTAGAAGTGGGTTACTCATAGCCAGACTATATCGGGTCTATAGTTACGTTTGTACGTATAAACCAATTTTGATGATGGCTGCAACACACTCCAAAAAATTTGGGGCAGAGGCAAAAGATAAAAGTGAAAAAAGATTATAGAATATCCAAGATAAACTGTTTTGAAACAGTCCACAATAAGCTGGTGAATTGGTAATAGGTGAGGGTATCGTGATAGGGTATAAAAGAGCATACACCAAAGACGGGTCATGGTTCACCAATTTGAGCCAAATTTCATGAGAGAATTGTCAAACATTTTGAAAATCACATTTCTCAAATGCAAGATTGCAAAGAATTTGGGTCTTTCAAGTCAAGTCAAGTCACCTTCATTTATATAGCACTTTTCACAATATAGATTGTTTCAAAGCAGCTTAACAGTGATAATAGGAAATTAATGGAAGAGAGATTGTTTTGGCTTGTACATCAGCTCTAGAAAAAAGTTATTGTGTCCAGCTAAAGTAAGTTTTTGATTGATTAATTTCCGTTGTAAATAATCATTAGTTATTTAGTTTGGGGCCACCTACACGAAAACCATTTTCAACCAAAATAGAAAACTCTCAATGCGTTCCGGCCTTTCATCCGCACGGCAACAGTGCCCGGCGGCTAGAGAACGCAAACCCCGAAACAGGTTTTGAAATAGTTTTGAAATGATACCGTTATCATCTTCGTGTAAACTTCAAAAAAATAAAAGGCGAATCTGTGAGAACGGTGACAGCATGCACGTAAGCATTACGTGTTTAGTCTATAGGCATTGCAAGCGTGTTTGAGTACGTATGTGCGCAGGCACGTAGTTTTTCTTTACAAAATGACTGCCAAATGACTTGTCTGCATTGCATAATACAGCGTTTTTAGTCGTTTCCAATAATTTCGATAACGTTTTCATCTGTACAGACGGAAAGTAAAGTGAAGGAGGCCTTTCACCAGGTCACAGGTCTTTCACCATCTAGCATACATAATATTGTGAAAAGATTCAGGGAATCCAGAAAAATCTCAGTCCCTGTAGGGCAAGGCAGGAAACCTCTGTTGAATGTGCGTGACCTTCGAGCCGTCAGATGGCATTGCATGAGGAACCATAATTCTACTGTGTTAAAAAAAGCCACATGGGCTCGGGAGTACTTTGGAAAACCGTTGTCACTTAACACAGTCTGCTGGTGCATCAATAAAGGCAACTCGAATCTCTGTCATGCAAGGTGAAAGCTATACATCAATTCTATGTAGAGGTGCCAGCAAAGTTCTCTGTGTCCGAGCTCATCTCAGATGGTCCAAATGACAGTGGAAATGTGTGTTGTGGTCAGATGACTCCACATTTCAGATTGTTTTTGGGAAAAACGGAGTTCTCAGTCCCAAAAATGAAAGGGACCATCCAGAATTTCATCAGTTACAGGTGCAAAATCAAACATCTGTCATGGTACGGGGGTGCATCAGTGCAAACGGCATGGGTGACTTGCATATGTGTGAAGGTACCAATAATGTGGAACTGTATACTGGGATTGTACACCCCATATATAGACATATACTACAATCAAGATGACATCTTTCTTGCCAGGCCTCATTATGCACGTGCTGGTTTTGTAGACACTCTACACCAAAGATGTGATGTGTTTGACTGGCCTGGCTGCTTGATTTTATTGCATTGCTTTTTATTGCATGTCCCAACTTTTCTAGAAATGGAGCTGTATGTGCACAAGTGTGCTCAGGCTCTAACCTAGTACTTTTCAGTGATATGCTTTTCATTGATTATGTATGTACAAAAAAACTTAAGAAGTATTAAAAGGGCTCAACACTGTGTTTAATTGAATACTCAACCAAAACTAAAAATAAAAAAAAATCACAAAGTCAAATATAAATATAAGCATTATGAAACAAAAGCAAGAGCACCCTCAGTTGATACTGTAATAATATAATATTATTGGAGAAACAGATTTGGCAAACACTCCATTGCGTTTTTGAGTTTGCGTTCTGGAGAATGTGAAATGTTCCTACTTACAGCGTGTTTTTAGAGCGGTGAGAAATGTAGCCAATCACAGACATGTTTGTTGATCTCTTGAACGCAATGACCATAGGCATTTAAGTCAGAATCCACTCACTGCTCAAAACGCCTGAGTTTTTGTTTCAACGTTATTGATTAGGAACGTTGTGAGATCGCGAACTGAGATGAGTGACAGCTTTTTAGTGATTGTACAGTGAGAGCTCTTTCACGCTTTCGAGGCTATATAGCTATAATCCTTTGAATAAAAGTATTGTTTTTCATACTGCTAAGAGGATCGATGACCAATTACATGCTGCAAAGTTTTGGAAGTGACATCTACATGCTGGATTCACTCTCGAAATTGCAATTGACATAGTGAGGGACAAAAATATGGCATGTCAAATAGATACACGCAATGTAGGCTAAATGCAGAATAATTAATAGATTACTAGAAAAATATTCGTATCAATATATTTTATAAATTCCATTCCAATTATTTGTAAAAAAAAGAAAGAAAAAAAAGTAATGACTTGCAAATAATCTTACATGTGTCACTGTACATTGCTATTCTTGTTATGGTGGAGAGCGAGAACGCACAGCTGACGTTATTGCCTGTGCTGCTGGCAACAAAACAGACTGGCTTGGAATCGGAAAGACGTGAGAAAATCGGCTGATTCCTGTGTTGTGCTACCAACACTATATTTGCATTGTTTTAAGGGTAGGTTTAGGGTAGGGGTAGGTATGGACGTTAATAAAGCCTCAAACCACATGAATATGATGCTGGTAGCACAATCTGATAAGTAGAATTTTTTGCTATCGAATTGGCTACCTACTTTTAATGGGAGGTAGCACAATCTGAGCGGGTAGCACAAATCGTCAGAACGGGTCCATCTCTATTTTATTTCACACCTTCCAGCCATTCAGAATCGAGTATTCAGACAGACCATGGTATAAATAAAGATATAGAAGAGATAAAACAGCAAAAACAGAACTTTTTTTGATTTTAGATCATTTTGTAAGTGATCCAACATACCCCCATCTCTGCACCGATGCCTGCATGCATTAAGAGGCTATGCCTTATCGACCAGCACATATGGGACATAACTGAATTAAAGAGAGAGGGGAGAAAACAAAACAGGCTGAAAGAGTCAAAAGAGAGTTTATGTGCAGAGATGTTTTGAATGCACTAGATACTGAATGCAGCAAGTTTTTTATTCACTTCATAACGATCACATGCATTCCTACAGCCTCTTGCTCTTAAACCCATTGAAATGACACATAAGAGAAAAATTCCTCTAGGGGAATGTCTGTGAGCCTACAGAGGACAATAAAGCGTAATTTCTTTACATTTATCACTCCCTCCGTTGAAGCCTAAGGGAAAACGCAGAACTCCTTCCTGTGTACTGTGCAAAACCGAAGCCACCAAAACAAACAGCCATGG
This sequence comes from Coreius guichenoti, assembly GCA_039654105.1. Classification (NCBI taxonomy): domain Eukaryota; kingdom Metazoa; phylum Chordata; class Actinopteri; order Cypriniformes; family Gobionidae; genus Coreius; species Coreius guichenoti. Next base: position 29,056,342 of record CM077171.1, read on the forward strand.
AAAACAAACAAATGCCCTCCTAATCCCTCACACCCATACACATGTGTGCACATGCTCAGAGCCCCTCTACGCATCATCGTTTCCACACGTGTCTCTAATTGAATCTGGATTACAATAGCTGAGATTGATTTGGAAAACAGAGCATGAAGACGGCAGCCACAATTAAATTACCAATGCATAGAGTGAGGTCGCTGCGCCGAGCACAATCAACATGAGCAGACCTGTTGGGCTCATAAAGCAGGTGAGCGGGAGGCCGGGCGTTTTCTCCTTCCTCAGAGGCCCATTAACAGGGTGAAATTAAAGAGGGGGATCTAATTAACCCCAGCCAGGAGGGATTACAGCTGCCGGTCAGTAAGTTCAGCAGACTGGATCACTCAGAGCACTTCACATTTCTGTCCTGTCCCTGTCAGTGTTTCTGGGTATTCGACTCTGCCTTCCTATAAAGCTGATATTTTCTCTGCACAGAGACAGCAATAAGAGTTTATAGCACTATGGGCCAGGTAAGGAGAGAAAAGACGAGAGATTGACAATAGCCAGGGGCATTGTATTGTTATAAAAAAAAAAAAAACGTTGGGGACATGAAATGGTAACGGCATACTTAGGGTTGTCTCAAATTCACAATATCAGATTTTCACTACACAATAAGAATTCACATTAATGATATTATTGCAAGCAAGCAATAAAGTCAAATTCATCTTTGTTTATTTTCCGTTTTCTTTTACTGGCTAGTGAATCACACTCAAAATGAGAGAGAGAGAGAGTTTGTGGCCAAGATTGTACAAAAGTATACAAAAAAAAAAGAAGTGTTGATTGGCAAAATGGGGTGTCTAACACACCGTCGTTTTTACACAATCCAAAAAACGAACACACTGGTGGGCAATTTATTTCTTTTTTTCGTCTACCATCTCACCGACATGATTTTGTGCGGCTGTAGTAGCTACACACTGCAGTGCATTATCTTGTTCTTCTTTTTCCATTTTATGATGGGTTGTATACTGCGACACCCCAAGGCGTACTTATTGCTCAGGTATTTTAAAGGAGGAATTATGTGCTTGGGACATACAGTGGGGAGAACAAGTATTTGATACACTGCCGATTTTGCAGGTTTTCCTACTTACAAAGCATGTAGAGGTCTGTAATTTTTATCATAGGTACTCTTCAACTGTGAGAGACGGAATCTAAAACAAAAATCCAGAAAATCACATTGTATGATTTTTAAATAATTAATTTACATTTTATTGCATGACATAAGTATTTGATCACCTACCAACCAGTAAGAATTCCGGCTCTCACAGACCTGTTAGTTTTTCTTAAAGAAGCCCTCCTGTTCTCCACTCATTACCTGTATTAACTGCACCTGTTTGGACTCGTTACCTGTATAAAAGACACATGTCCACACACTCAATCAAACAGACTCCAACCTCTCCACAATGGCCAAGACCAGAGAGCTGTGTAAGGACATCAGGGATAAAATTGTAGACCTGCACAAGGCTGGGATGGGCTACAGGACAATAGGAAAGCAGCTTGGTGAGAAGGCAACAACTGTTGGCGCAATTATTAGAAAATGAAAGAAGTTCAAGATGACGGTCAATCTCCCTCGGTCTGGGGCACCATGCAAGATCTCACCTTGTGGGACATCAATGATCATGAGGAAGGTGAGGGATCAGCCCAGAACTACACGGCAGGACCTGGTCAATGACCTGAAGAGAGCTGGGACCACGGTCTCAAAGAAAACCATTAGTAACACACTACGCCGTCATGGATTAAAATCCTGCAGCGCACGCAAGGTCCCCCTGCTCAAGCCAGCGCATGTCCAGACCCGTCTGAAGTTTGCCAATGACCATCTGGATGATGCAGAGGAGGAATGGGAGAAGGTCATGTGGTCTGATGAGACAAAAATAGAGCTTTTTGGTCTAAACTCCACTCGCCGTGTTTGGAGGAAGAAGAAGGATGAGTACAACCCCAAGAACACCATCCCAACCGTGAAGCATGGAGGTGGAAATATCATTCTTTGGGGATGCTTTTCTGCAAAGGGGACAGGATGACTGCACCGTATTGAGGGGAGGATGGATGGGGCCATGTATCGTGAGATCTTGGCCAACAACCTCCTTCCCTCAGTAACATGAAGGATCTGGAGAAGGTCTGTATGGAGGAGTGGGCCAAAATCCCTGCTGCAGTGTGTGCAAACCTGGTCAAGAACTACAGGAAACGTATGATCTCCGTAATTGCAAACAAAGGTTTCTGTACCAAAGATTAAGTTCTGCTTTTCTGATGTATCAAATACTTATGTCATGCAATAAAATGCAAATTAATTACTTAAAAATCATACAATGTGATTTTCTGGATTTTTGATTCCGTCACTCACAGTTGAAGTGTACCTGTGATAAAAATTACAGACCTCTACATGCTTTGTAAGTGGGCAAACCTGCAAAATCGGCAGTGTATCAAATACTTCTTCTCCCCACTGTATCTAAACTTCATTCTTACATCTGCCGCTGTCGGTCACAGAATTTTGGTAAAATCAGTCAACCATTTAGGGTTTCCACAGAAAAGCATTCGAGTTGAGCATGTTTCTGAGAGAAAACTGGTGCTTTCGCTTTCCCATTTGAGGACAATCACAATGACCACTCTGAATAACTTCAGAAATAACATTGAGTCATTTTCAATGTCAGTATAATTTCACAATTATCAATACTCCAGCAAAAACTAATACTAGGTTAATTAATGTACAGTAAAAGTCCTCAAAACAGTAACAAATATAGTTAAATATAGACTAATCCTTATTAAAACTACAGTTTACTCATTCAGGAGCAGAGAGTGATTTTATCTTAGTTTTTTGTTGTTTGATTAACAATGGCTGCATCAGATTTATTAGGCTGCTGTCACTTTAAGAGCTAACGCACAGACCCAATATACAGTTACACACTCGCTCTTTCTCAGTGTTTACATTCACTTAAGCCATAACCGACTGTGTTTACGAGGATACTTATGAAAACGGGATTTCAGCATATTTGTATGTAGGCTATTAGACAGTTTAGGCGCGTATCTGAAGCCCACAGTATACTTCGCTTATGTGCTTTCTGCACCATCTCGGAGAGTGTGCGCACAGGAGGCTGTTTGGGAAACAGTATCTCTTTCGCGGCTTAATACGCTTTTAATAACACTGTTTAATATCAAGCACACCCCGCAGTTTAGCAACAGTAGACTGCATTTTACAGCACTCACTTATTTATGTCAAGTTTGGGCTTTTAGGGAGGAACGAAAGCGGCAGCAGCACAATAATCATTTCACATCGATTATCTTGTTTTCATAATCATTGGAAGACAAAATCGAAGATATTTGAAAAACGCTGTTTGAAAAGCGCTGTTTGAAAAATGCTGTTTGAACCAGACACAACAACAAACATGTAGCCAATCAGCATTAGGAGGCGTATGACGGTGGAGGAGAAAGAACGAGCAAGAGGGAGATTTGTAGAAAGACTGTTGAAAGAGAGATGCCTGAGAGACATTACAAAAGAGAAAAGATCATAAGAATATCACTAGAAAATGAAGGCTTTAGGACCCGCGTCAATATTAGAAAAGCTTTCCAGCACTGGAGAGAGCTAAGCGGGAAGGCCTGAAAACAGACGCGGAGGTTGTTTTGATTCCACTCCATACGTGAGTAACACTGGTTTTGAGTGTCATTGTTTGTCTGGAGCTGCTGTGCTGTTGGCAACTAACAACGAACCCTTGTTTGTATTTACTCTTGTGTACTGTATGTTCATTTTTTGTGCTTCCTTGTCGTTCGTTTATCATCTTCGCTTTATTTTCGTGAAGCATTATTTTGTTGCACTTCTGCTACGATAAATAGACATCCACTCTTGCATTGCGTGTGTAACGGAAGCCAGCTAGTGAGAGTTGTGCAGACTAATGACTGCTAGAGAATGCAGTGTTTACTGTTTAGCGTCTTTACCCGCCTCGCATGCCAGCGATCGGGGTTCGAGGTCGACTCGGAGCAGGGCGGTTAGGATTGGAGGGTGCGCTTTGGAGGCGGAGCAATGAAGAGAGGGGTGTGTTTGTTTGGGTTGATTTCAAATATCAACAATGTTCAGCGACTTGAGAAATATCGCTTACCCCACCTTTAACCCTTTCACACGTAAATTTAAAATATTCTGGCTGACCCCCCAGCATGAGTTTTTCAAGGCGACCGTTATTTAGAACGTTATCACTTTATTGTTTCCATGGTGACACGTCATTGCTTGTCACATGACGCACCACAGTCACAATAGTGCTGTATGACTGATGATCTGCTTTTATTTCATTTTTCCTTTTTATTAAAAATATTCACAAATTTGTTACCTATAGCATGAAATATCTAATATTCCGATTGTCAAATATGGGCAAGTGGATGCAGGGCTCCAGACTAACATTTGAGAGCAGTGGCACCGGTGCCACTAAGTTCTACAGATGGTGGCGCCAGCACTGGATTTGGTGGCACTGGAGGAAAATATATCATTAAGTTAATAAAATTACTATTGTTTTGCATTGTTTTGTTAATAAGAGCAGTTACTAATAATATTACATGTTTGTTTATTGAAAATTTAACAGTGAAGCACTGAGCTTGAATTGATATGCAAATAAAATTAACTTTTAGTAACAACAGTAATGTGCAAAAATCTAATATTTATAGGGAAAATGTAAATATTCTACTCTTATTAAATATACCGTTGTTCTTCTTCTATAGAATCATACTGAACTAAAAGGAGCACTCTTTACTTGTTTTCTGTGTAATTCAGTCACAATTTGAACAAAAGTTTTTGTTTTTCATGAGACCTTGTGACTTTTTTCCATATATTAAGGAGTGGAAATGTCTCATAAGTCAAATAAGTGCTCCTCTGCCGCCATCTACTGTTTATAGTGGTAATTTCATTTCTTTTTAAAATAAAAGTGCTTGTTTGCCACAAAGTGGCCTAGGCCTACACCTTTAAACTTTTAGTTTTACAAATCATCACATTAAAAATATTATTAAAATTGGATAATATTTAGAGCTTTTAAGTGCTGAAAAATGTGTGAAGCACTTGAAAGCCCTTAAAAGTGCATGAATTTCACTCTCAAAAGGTTGTACGTACCCTGAGATGAATAATGTAAAAAAAAAAAAACATTCGACTATTTCTTCCACAATACCATGGGGTGTTACTACATTAAATCCATGGTGAATGTTTATTTTGTGGACCGAAACCCCTGAATGTTTCAATGTTTCGCCTGGTTTCCATGTCAACGCTGTTTGATCTGATATCTGTGGTTTATAACCGAGAGTTCTGCGCTGCACGCTTCCACTAGATCTCGCAGTAGCAATGCTATTAATACTGTGGTGAATTCAAGTGCTTTCTCACTGGATCTCTCAGCGCTGTGTAGTAACGGTGTCACGAGATCAGCCCGTGTATGAGCTCGGGCTGTCTATTATTGCTCCGAGCTGATAAACGGTCCGCGCAGCGCAGATAAAACGAGCAGCGCGGTTCCGTTCTGCTTTCGTTTCATTTGCCGTTTGATGTTTATCATATGTGACAGAAATGGCAGCTCTTATTAGTTGGGCACCGTGGTACTAACAAAATCAAGTCGCACCAGCAGGAAAAAAGGTCGCAAAATGCGACCATTTGGTCGCAGTCTGGAGCCCTGGGATGTGTTTTGTTGTTTAAACACCTTTATGTATGATCGCGTTAGTTGAGATATGCGCGATGGGCGCCGGGCGATGGGCACCACCATGTTAGTTTGTGCCGCAGTTCAGAAAATCGGATCTACTGGATTTACCACACGTGAATTCATCCACTTCTCCCGAAATACATGAAAGTAAGTGGCCGGTGAACTGGGAGAAGAATAGAGAAAACTTACACAAGTTACTTACACAATGTGTATCTGATATGAATAAAACTTCTTGTCTAATTATAATGGAAAGGATTATTATTGTTGCGTCCATAGACATCAGTGTGTATTTTACAAACGCTAAATGCATGGTTCTCTGATACTTATATATATTTAAATGTCTGAAACCCAAAATAAACATTATGTGGTTGAAAACACTGAATAGTTGTTGTATATGACAAGCGCTGAGCACGTCTGCCTCTGACTCAGCGCCAGCCAACGCACGAAAGAACGTTTGAATTTAGCAGTTGATCACGTGATGCACTGAACGTTCTAATCACACCGGTGTGATCGTACACTCCAGGGACCAGCCAAGACTGATCACACCCGTGTGATTGTATGTGCGAAAGGGTTAATCAAAGTAATTTATACTGCCAATAACTCACACGTTTCCACGTATCACTTTTTTAAAAAAACATTGCTGATCACATCACTGCTCATTTGCATAACTTTGTCACATGGCAAAACTCCACCTACAAACTTGCTCACTCATGCCACCATAAACCGTCACCTCTAATCAAAAATGACTTCTGTTCTCTTTGACGCTGTCAGTGTGAATGTTTTTCATTTATAAACCATTCTGACCATTCTGGGCCCTGTTGTAACAAGCAAAGCACTCTCACAAAAACACCTGTTATGTGGAGCTACAATGTCCAATTTCATTTTCTCCAAAATAAATTGCAAAGAAAAATATAAGCAGCCTGGTACATTTGATTGGCTCGAGGGCAGCTAGAGATTTCTTGCCCTCCACAGTTGGATGCAGGCAGATGATGTCAGCTAGCAGCACCTGCAGCTGCTCTGTATGCCGTGTGTGCTTTCTTCTTTTCAGAGTAAACAGCTGGTGGCCATGAGGAATATTTAACATTCGCTACCTCCTAACTCGATCAATTAGGAGCCGTTAAGAAAGAGAAGGGTGTGATTTGGTTCACAGGTTCTGCAGCTAAACAGCACTAATCCCCTTCCATACCAGCAGAAAGATAAGAAGAGAGAAACTGCTTTCTAGACTGCATTCTTGAGAGCTTTACACTAAAAACTTACAAAAGATAAAGGTGCCAATTTCTAGATGTGTCTGATACCCTGTCTACAATAAATATTTTTAGATTTTCTACTACTACGTAAATACTGCTACAGTCATAAAAATTACATAACAAAATGCTTTCTCCCCTCGTGAAAAAAAAAACATTATTTCTAATACCACGTCAATGCGGACTATCAAAGTATGGGGTTGGCTTGTTTTTGAAAGAAGTTTCTACAATGGGGAGAACAAGTATTTGATACACTGCCGATTTTGCAGGTTTGCCCACTTACAAAGCATGTAGAAGTCTGTCATTTTTATCATAGGTACTCTTCAACTGTGAGAGACGGAATCTAAAACAAAAATCCAGAAAATCACATTGTATGATTTTTAAGTAATTAATTTGCATTTTATTGCATGACATAAGTATTTGATACATCAGAAAAGCAGAACTTAATATTTGGTACAGAAACCTTTGTTTGCAATTACAGAGATCATACGTTTCCTGTAGTTCTTGACCAGGATTGCACACACTGCAGCAGGGATTTTGGCCCACTCCTCCATACAGACCTTCTCCAGATCCTTCAGGTTTCGGGGCTGTCGCTGGGCAATACGGACTTTCAGCTCCCTCCAAAGATTTTCTATTGGGTTCAGGTTTGGAGACTGGCTAGGCCACTCCAGGACCTTGAAATGCTTCTTACGGAGCCACTCCTTAGTTGCCCTGGCTGTGTGTTTCGGGTCGTTGTCATGCTGGAAGACCCAGCCATGACCCATCTTCAATGCTCTTACTGAGGGAAGGAGGTTGTTGGCCAACATCTCGCGATACATGGCCCCATCCATCCTCCCCTCAATACGGTGCAGTCGTCCTGTCCCCTTTGCAGAAAAGAATCCCCAAAGAATGATGTTTCCACCTCCATGCTTCACGGTTGGGATGGTGTTCTTGGGGTTGTACTCATCCTTCTGCTTCCTCCAAACACGGCGAGTTTAGACCAAAAAGCTCTATTTTTGTCTCATCAGACCACATGACCTTCTCCCATTCCTCCTCTGGATCATCCAGATGGTCATTGGCAAACTTCAGATGGGCCTGGACATGCGCTGACTTGAGCACGGGGACCTTGCGTGCGCTGCAGGATTTTAATCCATGACGGCGTAGTGTGTTACTAATGGTTTTCTTTGAGACTGTGGTTCCAGCTCTCTTCAGGTCATTGACCAGGTCCTGCCGTGTAGTTCTGGGCTGATCCCTCACCTTCCTCATGATCATTGATGCCCCACGAGGTGAGATCTTGCATGGTGCCCCAGACCAAGGGAGATTGATCGTCATCTTGAACTTCTTCCATTTTCTAATAATTGCGCCAACAGTTGTTGCCTTCTCACCAAGCTGCTTGCCTATTGTCCTGTAGCCCATCCCAGCCTTGTGCAGGTCTAAAATTTTATCCCTGATGTCCTTACACAGCTCTCTGGTCATGGCCATTGTGGAGAGGTTGGAGTCTGTTTGATTGAGTTTGTGAACAGGTGTCTTTTATACAGGTAACGAGTTCAAACAGGTGCAGTTAATACAGGTAATGAGTGGAGAACAGGAGGGCTTCTTAAAGAAAAACTAACAGGTCTGTGAGAGCCGGAATTCTTACTGGTTGGTAGGTGATCAAATACTTATGTCATGCAATAAAATGCAAATTAATTATTTAAAAATCATACAATGTGATTTTCTGGATTTTTGTTTTAGATTCCGTCTCTCACAGTTGAAGTGTACCTATGATAAAAATTACAGACCTCTACATGCTTTGTAAGTAGGAAAACCTGCAAAATCGTCAGTGTATAAAATATTTGTTCTCCCCACTGTATGTCCACCACTGCATTTAAAAGTAAATCAAACTTTTCTGTCAAAATGAACGCTGATTTGATCAAAAATACAGTAAAAACAGTAACATTGTGAAATATTACAATTCAAAATACCATTTCTTATTTTAATATATTGTAAAATGTAATTTATTCCTGTGATGGCAAAGGTGTATTTTCAGCATCATTACTCCAGTCTTCTTCAGAAATAATTCTAATATGCTGATTTGCTGCTCAAGAAACATTTATTATAAGCAGAAAATTAAAAAGAACAGCATCTCTCTTTAATGAAAATCTTCTGTAACATTATAAATGTCTTTACTATCACTTTTGATCAATTTAATGCTGAATAAAAGTATTAACATCTTGATGTTGAACTAGATGATCTTTATAACAGGCTATTATTTTAAACCTAACCACACCATCCCACTATAAGCAATCTTTTTACATACAATAAATAGTGCTACAATAATGCAAATTACACTTTCTCCACAGTTTTTATAATCCTCAAAATTACACACAAACAAAATTAATCTGACTCACCCAAAGGCAAAGCTGAGTTTTCAGTAGGTGTGAGTGCAGACAGACAGCAGCACTGAAAGTGTTGCCACACTGGGGGGCACATACACACATCCTGACAACTCAACAACAAGCCAGGTTTACCAGACTGAACTTCAGTGTGTTCAAAGCCATGGAACACCTAATGAGTTCTAAAGATTTCACTCAGTTATTAAGACCCTCAGCAACAATACAACGTGGAGCAGGAGCAGTGCTGAAACAGTTATTTTATGAATTTATGACTACAATGTGCCAGACGCAGCAGCCCACTGATCAGTATTGTGGTCTACAAATTCATCTTAAGCACTAGACATCTCTTCCAGGTAATATGTGTTTTGTGTAATAATAATGTGCACAAGAACTACACAAATCACGAGAGATGAATGTTTGTTTGGTTTGGGTAGGAGATCAGGGGTGGTTGGAATCTGGAGTAGCGATTTGTCCTGAGTCACTTTCTCTGAGAGAGCTGAAGAGCACCTGACAAAAGTAAAAGACCCCGCAGTGAGCGTACAGGTGTGTATACGTGTGTGCAGCGAGGGCAGACTTTACAAAGTGAAGAGCACTCAAGCAGGTCCTTCTCATTCCCTCCCTCTTGTCTTGCCGCTGCCAGTCCTTATTGGTTGTTAGATTATCACACGCTCTTTTGTTTCGTCTTATATAGTATCAGCAGCCTGCTCAGCAAACTCTGAGCCACCCTACAAATTCAACAACCCTTTTCACCATCCATTTCTCACACACATTCCCTCTGTCTTTCTCACTGTCTCTCAAGATGCATGCATAAATCCTATAACCTACTACACGGCATATATTTAAAGAGGTACTTCGGTGGCAAAATGGGCCTTCAATAAAACTTGGTTGCCTACGCAGTAGAAAGGGGGGGGGGGGGTAGGGCTGCACAATTAATCGAATTTCTAATCGCGATTACGATTACAGATGCCACGATTACGTAATCGTTCAAAACCGCGATTACACACAAAAAATCTGTGTTCTTAAGAGGTGTGTTTAGAGCATGTTACGTTGTGAGAGGCGAATCACGGCTACTTCAGAGTAGGGACTAACCCAGCACAATAGGAACTACCAGTGACATAAGTGTAAGCTGACTGGTCGAACACACGCGAAACACTAGCACCCATCATTTTTAAAAAGCCATGTTCACAGCCTATATATTAACTCCATGAACTAACTAACATGAAAACAATGATAGATGGACTTCTCAACCTTTATGCTAAGGAGAAAATCCAATGCAACTTTGAGGGGAGCAAGCAAAAACATGATTATGTATTTCTGCTCAGCTAGTCTCATTGGACATCAACCACACGGCAAACGCTAATACTTTTTAATATAATGTCTACTTTTTTAAACAGATCGTAAGCTAATCAAGACTGAGAATGTGAGCGCTGTGTGCTCAGACTCTGGCGTTCTCATCGCCGTCCAAATAAATGTCCGCCGCACCGTGAAAATACAAGTCACAACAACAAACGCAGCTTATGTCAATTCAGAGATCCTACTGGCGGTGCGAATGCAACCAGGAAAATTACCATAGTGGAACATTTAGTTCTCGGGGAACCACCATGAATTTTTCAGGAAGAATGTTTTCATCTTGTTTTTTTATTTTTATATGAAAAATATGGCGTGCAGTTGCTTCAAACAATGGTATAAAGCTATTCAAAACATCATTCGATGTAAATAATCGTATTTAATAATCGCAGTTACAATTTCAAGGGAATAATCGACAATTATGATTTTGTCATAATCGTGCAGCCCTAACCTGACTAAAGAAAACAGAAAAAGGCTGTTGTCTTCCCTTTTGCCAAATCGATAGGAAACATTCAACACCCATGATGCACTGGCCACCTTGCTTTAGTAGGAAATACTTTGCAAACTTGTATTGTTATAATGGTGTCAAACTTGTATTGTTCCGGGGTGCAAGTAAACGTTTTAGCGAGAGTGAGTTACTTTCGGTTTCCAGCGAAGGATCCAGCGCATTGTAGGCAGTGGCTAAAGGCGAATCGTAAATATGGAGAGAACGCTGTGACAGACAATCTGAAAAACCTCTGTGTTTGTAGTCAACATTTCAAACTGGATGACTACGAACTAGGACTGCCCTCAACTACAGATTTTTCTAGTCGACTAGTAGTCGTTCATTTAAGACATTAGTCGACCAATCGCGTTTATAATAATCATTAGTCGACTAATCGCGCATTTATATTAATAAGCCATAAATCATAATAATGAGCCTTTAATTGCCTATATATAATACATAGCCTAATCAGCGATCAAACGCACGCATAAAGCTCGCCACAGCGCACTGGCAAACGTAATTATTATGAATGTGGCGTGAAAAAACAGCAAGGAGACATTTAAACATTTTAATAATTTATTGATAATGTTTTCTGTTTTCGGCTGCAAAGATTAAGTCGACGATGCTGACTCTCATCTCTGCAGTAGTGGACGCGCCTATGCACGTTTCAGGATTACATAATCGGAGAATATTTGTTTTCCACTTGAACTGGTTCATTTAAAAGTAGACATTTCAATCTTTCTATAGATAGGCTATATTTCTCATGTCTGTGAGTCAAGTATACGCTGAGTTTCTGAGGGGTTTTTTCTGCGACTAAACGACTAATAAAATTTTGGTCGGCCAAGCCTCTTCTAGTCGACTAACGGTTAGGGGGCAGCCCTACTACGAACACAAGTGTTTTAGGCCAAGCGGTGGGGAAACAAACATTTTTACCATAATGCTGTTTAAAGAGTAGACAAAGTACGTTAAAAATTTCAGCGATAAACCCACTCTTACAATAACTGTCCCGATTCAACTGTCCATGGGCAGGAATACAAAAATGCGGATGTACAATCTGTAGTTTCAACTAAAGCCCTGGAGCAGTCAAAAGACTTTTGCTGACAAATGTGAATTTCTCAGTCCATTTCACGGAGTACTACCAACATTGCAATACAATACAAAGTGGGTTGAAAATCGGCGAAATTACATTTTAATACATTTTCAGCACTAAAATGTAATTCTAATAATGTAAATTGTACAGAGTAAAATGTAATTCCTGGACTCTGTATACTGTGGGTGCAGCTTTTTAATGACTAACCTGGCTGTATGTGTATAACCAAATCTCTCTGAGCCATGATTTTATACATAAATCAATGCTAAAGAACAGCGAGAGCCAAGCCTAGCAGGATCAGTGAAAACATTTGTGCTTTAGTTATTTGATGTCCACTGATGTAATATTACTGCAATATTTATTTATGGGCTGATGATAATTTGAAAACCATAGATATTGTGAATCAAAGAATGGTTACACCAGTGGTTGATTCAGAGCCATCAGCCCTGTGACAATTCAATAAATGACAGCAACTATAAAACAGCAAATTGTTCAATTTAATGGTGTCTGTTGTTGACTGAACTTTACAATAAAAAAAATGCAGTGACAATGTCACAAGAATTACAGGAGCCATTTTGATGATTGTATATTTAACAGTCCCTTACTGTTCATGTCATTAAATAATATAATTTGAATATACTAACCTATGTGGAGCTATTCAAATCAGTTTTTTTTTTATTGTAATAAAGTACAGGTGGTACAATGGAAGGGCCACATGTTGACTTAAAGTAACTACTGCAACTGTGTAACGATCCTTAAATAATGCTATAAACAATAAAATACAACATAAAACAAGGTAAACTGCAAATTACCTTACCCTTACATTGTATTTTTACGGTTAAAAAGGTAAAAGTAAAGTGTGAATTACTTTATCTGTTTACAGTATTGCATATTTATGACAATGCAGAAAATGAAATAGCTTATGTTACAACAGTTGAGATGTCAATGGCACTAGACATGATGTAGCTTGGTAAATGTTTTGTGTCTAAGCAGATCATATTTGCCGTCATGGTCCTGAAACGTTTGTTGACAAGCAGATTCATAATAAAGCCAAATAATATTCAGCTTTAATCTGGCAGGTGGCCTATAGGTCAGTGATGGGCACGATCTGAGCCAAAACAATCTAGAAAAAAAATCTATTTTTTATAATGATGTTATAACATCTACACAAATATTCAGAACACTCCTGCTGTTGCACTTGCGTCAGCAATATAAAACGCAGTCACCTCAAAAAGATAATCTAACTTGTGAAATTAGCACAGCGTGAGATTGTTTTCAGTCTAACTGTTGCACTGAAAATGTGCCTGTCCGTCTTATAATGCACCTCAGCCACACAACGTAGATAATTAACCGCCAGTATCTTAGGGTTTTGTTAGCTGGTTTGCTTTAAGCAGGTGCTTTTTTATCTTCTAAGTTTCTGTGATGCCATAGAAAAGCATGTCTACAAACATACAAGTGTCCTCGCGTCATATTCTTGACTTTAATTTATACAAAATAAGTTTGATTTTTAGCATTCTAATTAGAAGCATAAAGCGTGCCACAAGGATTCATAAAACTCAGAAGATCGAACAGTATTTTAACCCAAAATCTAACCTATCGTGCCAGATATATTAAATACGAGTAAAAGACCGCGTGTATATATAATAAAGGGATAAAGACAAAGCATTAACTGCAATAAGGAGTTGCCTTACCTCCTCTGACATCAAAATTGAGTGCCGCAGGGCACTAAAAAAAAGAGCGACGTTGATTTTCCAAAAGATCCTATACGAAAACAGCGTTTAATCAAATTGAGGCAAAATTCCAGCTTGCAGCTCTTTGACAAGGAAATGTCATTCTCAGTTCTGTCATTACATAACCTCTGCTTAACCGTCCACAAAATGACTTGTCTTCAGCCAATTACATTACGAGCCAAAACTCAATGATAATAGTCTTTTTCGAATTTTGCCAATCGATTTGTTCATTTAGACCAAACAATTAAATCTGTACTCCCACATCCAGAAAATCCAAATCATCGCTGTTATCCGTTGTTCTTTCCATTTTTTTTCTCGATGATGTCTACTCCTTAAGTTTGTCACGAGAATACAACCGATTTGTCTGGTAGGGAAATCGCAATCAGTAGTCTGACCGTATGTAGTACATCCGTCTGCTGTTTTAACTTGCTAGTCCTTCCTATTTCTAATCGAAACTGGATTTGTTTCCCAAAGGTACGCAAATCTTCCCAAATCCTTTCCCACACTGCGCATATATTCCCAAAGAAAAAAAGAAAAACCTGTTTCGTCGCGAGGTTTGGTGGAAGGGAGCGAGTTGCATCGCTTTCCTTCAGTGTTCTTGCTTCAGTTGCTCGGGGATGTTTCTAATTTATCTGCACTCTTAATAATCCACATGAAAAACTGAGAGTCCTTAATTCCAAACATTATGCGGCGAAAACCATATTTTACTATTCAAATATCAACTTCGGTTCCCCCGCAGCGTGATCACAGTGCTCCAGCAGGTGAATTCGCATCGCCTCACGCTCGCTGAACTGCGGAGAAGAACTCCAACTGAGCGACGCGGATGTGAGCGCGCACTGACGCGCCTGACGCTGGCGAGTTCAGAGTCCCTTTCATCTGCGTCTCACGAGATGGAGCATGTTCTGTGCACACACATAAATGATTTGCTCTCGAGCATTGTATATCGGCAACTCCCATTTTCTCCAGTGCCACTGCCATGTCTAAAAGAATCTACGAGAGACGGTAAGAATAAAACGAGCAGAAAAAAATACAATTACCACAAAACTGTGACGGCGTGCGGGGGATACGCGTTTGGCTAATCTTAAAACATGCAGTGAAGTGCTGTGACATGTCGTTGTGGCATACTTGCGTGTGAGAAGACTATCCTGCGAATGTAGTGTTGAGCGCAGGTAGCTAGCTCATAAAATGGGTTTATATCCAACATTGTTATTTTCGTGTATGAGTCTTTGGAATGAGGAAACTGTGCCGTTCGTTAAGCACAATGTGTGCTTTTGCGTTTGGGAATATAGATTTGCGCAAGTATACTCGAAAAAACGGTAAACAGTAATATAATATCCGTTTTGAGGAACATAATTTGGCCTTTATGGTTTAAGACAGACTGATATCTTACGCAGTTCACAAACACATGGATTTATTTTATGGCATCTGTACACTGCAATGCCACGCAAACGCTACCTCTGAAGTGTCTTGCGCAAATGAGCACTTACAAAAACTGTTTAGTGCTAAATAAAAGCATTTACACATGAATCACGGCAAAATAAGTGTTATAAAATTAATGTTTTAAATATGAGCAAAGATACATGAAATGGACTGAAAATGTATCAGATCTATAAATGTAAACAAGGTTTTAAGGCTGCCTATTCAACTTATAAAGACGTCTTTAGATTTGTATAATCCTCTCCATGAGTTTAATCAGAGAAAGAGGGTACTAGGATAGGACATTTGCATACTTTGCACAAGCTGTTGCGTACTACTTCAGCACCACGGACAGAGAACGAGTGGCGCCGTCCGTGGTGCTGCACGCATGCAACATTTCTGACGCCAGAGCACGCGTGATAAACCTCTAGCGGCTATGTGTTTGGAAGCTTTCGGCTGTAGCTTAAATGCAATGAAATCATGTTAAGCGTTCACATCAAAGCGATGTCTAATTGAGCATGCAATCCCTATCCTCATTTCAATAAATAAATCACGCTTTTTGATACAAAAATACATGTCTGATTTGCCAAATTAAAAAGGAGGCCCCAGCTCCTGTTTCTCTTAAACACAGCACAATAAATTTAGCTGATCCTTTAAAATTTCGAGAGCTGCCATTCTTTATAAATACTAGAGGTCGAGCAATAGTGGATTTTACCGATAACAATAACTAGGTTGGCCCAGGCTGGCCAATAACATATTAATCAACTGATAGTTTTTAAAATGGATACTGAATGAAAATAAACATAACACATAAAACAATGATGAACTTTATTACAAAAATTGAAAAACAGTACTGAACCACAAAAATATAGCTACTGTATTTTTTAAATATAAAAAATATAAATTATACCTCAACCATTCATGTTAGTTCATAGTGCAATAACTAATGTTAAGAGAAACAACTTTAAAATGTAAAAATGTATTAGTAAATGTTGAAATTAACAATGAACAGTACTTTTATTAACCTTAGTTACAAGTGGAATCTTATTGTCAAGTGTTACCATTTCATATAAATCCAAACAGTCATGCTTAAAGTTGTTCATCTTTAAATAGCTACACAAAGGCCATAGCATTGACATTAGATACATATGTAAATTGCATGTATGCGCTCACACTTTATAATTTACAGTGAAGATAAAAAAAAGAACTGAAATCGAAAGCATTTCTGATTTGTTTATATATTTCTGTCGGCTGCATGACGATACAGTTTGCTTTCTCATGTCACTAGCTTTAAATATGCAACTTTGTTGGATAATGAATGCATAAAAGCGACCAGCTGGATATAAACTAATGCAAATAGATGGTAACAATCATGACATTAAACATTTGGGTCGGGCTTGCGTGTATTTTTGTTTTAACTGCTTGAGGTACTACTAATGTTAGCGTCCTCTCAGCCTCGACGGCAAACATATTGCTGTTCTCCACTAATGCAGTCAACAAATTAATTACTTTATAATGAAATTAAAACACATAAGGTAGTGTACTGTATAATAGTGTTTCATTGTCTGTTTTAAATCCGTATCTGAAGTGTCCCGCTCTGTGCAGCACGCAGCCTCACGTGTCAAAACAAACACCACAAGGCGTCAGTGATAGTTTTTATTTCGCCTCTAGAGGCGTACTGTATAATGACAGCGAACCCTTAGCCGCTCCAGCAATGGACACAACCAGGAAAAACTATCGGTATGGATTTTTGCTGATAACCGATTGTTCCATTTTTCGGTTATCGGTGCCGATTGATCGACAAAACCGATCAATCGTTCGACCTCTAATAAATACATTTCAGAATGGCCAACACAAGCAAGGAATATCGATAGGAAAGCCAGTGACAAGCGCTGCAGACTGATTCAAGCAACAAGGCAAGATCTATCTATAAGCCCTTACCTTTGGGACACAAAGAAATTTCTGCTAAATCTTGAAAGACGTAATCAACCATGACCTGGAGGTGCACGCTTGGATTCACACACACCGAATAACGCTTACTGGATCTACAGAGAGGACAAAGCATGACCAGGCTTCAGTAGATTCAGAGCTGTACACACAACACCAAAGCACATGTACAGGGCAAGATATTAGTGTACAAAGGCTCTATAAAAAAATGTTGTGTATAACCTCTGTGCCACTAGCAACAAAAAAACAGAACAGCAAAAAAAAAAAATGACTCTATTCAAGCTGGTAGACAGGAGAAATATTAAACAAGCTAAATTTACAGACTTCACTTTCACCTTGTCCTAGACAATAATCAAAGGCCCTCCTATCTAAGCTAATATGTAGTAAACACAGATCAAGTTAAATGTTGTACACTTTTATTTTTAGTGGGTTTTTAGCAGCATTTTAATTAGGTCTGGTAACATAACTAAATTTAAAATAATTTTTATTTTAAGTTTGCAGAGGTCCCCTACTGGGTCCCTGAGAACCACTGCCTTAAAGTATAAATATTAAGAGCAGTTAAAAAAAAATTCTGATGGATTTAAATCATGGGAAATAAGGGCCATTAAGTTAAATTAAATTAAGATGGATTTGACTGTGGATTTGGTATTCTTACTGGCTTATTTCAAGAAACATAATTAAACAACTACTTTAGTAGTTCCTTCTGTGGCTTTCCAAAAGCCAGTCTTTCAAGGTTCACTGGACTTGCAGTTCTCTAAAATAGCAAAACAGGTAAAAATAGGTAGAAAGGCTTTGCAGGGTTCTTGTCGTCGGCTAGGCAACCCCTTCCACTAAACAGGGTACCAGCACTAGAGCCAAGCCATAAACCTTCATAAAATATTCACAGCAAAGGGGCGTCTACAGCTGTTCTCTTTTTGTTGGGAGAACAAACCAAACAATGAGGCTATTTTTGGTTTCTATTCCCACTCTATGTACTGTCTTTAAGCGTCCATCATCAGAGAGAGTAAACCAGAGCTCACACATCTATAAACCCACTATCGAATGGTGCTACCTAGCATCTTTGCCAAAAGTGCATGTTCAAATGCCAGTCAGCTGATCCTCATCGCCCTAATGCAAAAGAAGAGTAACCATAGTGCAGATGCTGTTGCCAAAAAGAGACTGAAGCACTCCTACATCCTTCCTGCTAAAAATGGGGAGTAAATCACATTACACAACTGTGTAGTCCATGAATATAACGCTAGGTGTTATCCAATACACTGTCACAAATAATGTTAACACTTTACAGCAAAGTTGTTATTCATTATCATAATTATTATTAGTTAATGCAATAGCTAACATGAAATAATGAAAAATACTTTTACAGCATTTATTAAATTTGGTTTATATATATATATATATATATATGTTTGTTTTGTTTTGTTTTTTTGTATAAATGTACATGAAATGGTTATGGTCATTTGGGGTCAATAAGATTTTTGTAATGTTTCTGAAAAAAAGTCTCTTCTGCTCATCAAGGCTGCAAAAGTGCAGTAAAAGAGTAATGATGTGAAATATTATAATTTAAAATAACCTTTATTATTATTATTTTATTAAACGTTAAAATGCAATTTACTTGATGTCAAGGCTGAATTTTCAGCAGCCATTACATTACATTTTCTTCAGGATTCTTTGAAGAATAAAAAGTTAAAAAGAACAGCAATCATATGAAATAGAAATCTTTTATAACATTATGAATGTCTTCACTTTCACTGATAAATTTAATGCATTCTGTCTGAATAAAAGTGTAGGGGGAGACTGGGGATGGAAGTAACACTTTTTGTTTGAGCATCAGTAACTCAGTGGTTGTTTGTGCTACATCTCTCAAACTTTAATACACTAGCCACATTTGTCTACTACAAATAAAACTCATTTGGCGTGTGCCAAGGTTGATTTGCTGAAATAAGATCTACACTATCTAATTTATGCAAAAACTTTATTGAAGAGCAACGAATAGTCAGTAATCAGTTAGTAATTAGTAATCAGTATATCATTAGTAATCAGCTTTGAATAAAGTCAAACACACTTTACTTAAAGCTTATGTATAATACATTATAAAAGTATTTTAAATGCATTATTTATGCCTTGTAAGGTTCCATATAACGCATTGTATGGTCTCATAAATCTTTGTAAACACAGTTATAATACTTTAAAATACTTCTATCCATCTATTCATTAAACACACCTTTAGAAAGTATAATGCATTAAAACACGACAAACAATTTCAGATGTAACAAGGAATCTGCAAATATAATAATGCATTTTAACTTTGGTTAAAATTATTTATAAAAAGACAATGCATTAATGTACATTATGAATACCTTTATAATGCATTATACATAAAGGCTTTAAGTAAAGTGTTACCAAACAGTATACTGTATTTCTTTTAGGACCTAAAAGGAAAGGATCTTTTAGGAAAAACAACTGCCTTGTGTGTTTGTGTACTGTATTCCTGTCACATAGGGTTCAGTCACTAGCTATGTTGCCCTCCACCTATTACCTAGTACACTTTTGATACTTTTTTTGAACCAAACATTATTGCCTCATTGTTATTATATATGTATTTTATGTCATTTTAAAGGATATTGTTTGGTCTTTTTTTTATTCCCACAAAAAAATCTGATTAATTATAAATAATTGACCGATTACTCGATTACCAAAATAATCGTTAGTGACAGTCCTACATATAATAAATATACTTTGAAAAAAGTCCTAAATACATGCTTATGTACTTCATAGATATATAAAGTATTTTATGAGGTATTTTTTATCTAAAATTTAGTGGTATTCTCATTAATTCCTGCAAGTGAATAAATGAATGTGCTTCCTTTTCATTCTATATATAAAAAAATGTGCATGTGTCCTCATGAATCTGGCTCTGGAAACATGTCTGCCTTACTCAAATCTGGCTATAATCCAGCCCCATTATAAAATGGACCCCACAGCCTGTGAAAAGACATAAAAAAATTATGTAAGGTTAGCTATACCTGTCTATTTTCAAAATCAGTAATAAGTTAATTATGAGATCAATGTGGGATTAATTTTCCTGACATGCTCACCAATGCATGATATTAATTGTCCAATCAGAGTCACTCAAAACTCCATTCAGATGACAAATGACCTCTTCCAGCTCTTGACAGACATACACAAACAAACCCTTGAGGAGTAATGTGAAATCTGGCAGGCCACCAACACCACTTTTGTAAACTTTCCTACCTCACACAAGTCAAACTAACCCAGCTTGTGTTCCTCCCCCTGCGGAGATGTTGAGGCGAGCTCTGATTGGTGTTCATTCCCCTAAACAGCCCTGCATCTTCCCAACTGCTGTCATACTGCTCCCTTTCCTGCACACATCCCATCAGGATCAGAGGGAAAGTAAACAGAGAGTAGTTTGTTCCTCCCTAATTCTATTATGGCTATTTGCGGTATTGATTCTCCAGTAGAGAGGAACAAGTCACCCAGGCTGTACAGGAGGGCCACCGAGGAGAGGCGGAATAAAAAGTCAGCCGTTGCTAACCCCAAGTGACACAAATTACTCTGAGTGACATGAGCATTCTCTAAACTCAGTGGGGAACGATGATGTGGCATTGATTAGAATTATTCAAATGTCACTCCTGTCTTCAAAAGGGTAGAATGTGAGATCGCAATGTGATTTTTCACAGCACTTCGTCTTTTTGAAGATGAGACAACAAAATTAGCAGCACTCTTCTCTTCCTGTCCAAACCTGCCCTGTAGTCACAGAGTGCTTTAGGGAAATGCAGCAGGTTGCCAACTTTTTCACTTTCATCCCAGTGGTTACCAGAACTTGTTTTACAATCAGAATTAAAATGACAAAGTGGCAGTTGTAGAGCCACTGCCCTAGGCAGTACAGTGCAGTAGGCAGAGAAAGCAGGAAAGATTGTATTACGCCTTCAGGAAAGGACGGAAAGGTTGTGAGACAGCACTACCTTGGACTGAAGATGATAAAACCCTGAAGATGAAAAAAAGACCCCCATGAGAAGTGGAGATATATACAGTGGGGAGAACAAGTATTTGATACACTGCCGATTTTGCAGGTTTGCCCACTTACAAAGCATGTAGAAGTCTGTAATTTTTATCATAGGTACTCTTCAACTGTGAGTGACGGAATCTAAAACAAAAATGCAGAAAATCACATTGTATGATTTTTAAGTAATTCATTTGCATTTTATTGCATGACATAAGTATTTGATACATCAGAAAAGCAGAACTTAATATTTGGTACAGAAACCTTTGTTTGCAATTACAGAGATCATACGTTTCCTGTAGTTCTTGACCAGGTTTGCACACACTGGAGCAGGGATTTTGGTCCACTCCTCCATACAGACCTTCTCCAGATCCTTCAGGTTTCGGGGCTGTAGCTGGGCAATACGGACTTTCAGCTCCCTCCAAAGATTTTCTATTGGGTTCAGGTCTGGAGACTGGCTAGGCCACTCCAGGACCTTGAGATGCTTCTTACGGAGCCACTCCTTAGTTGCCCTGGCTGTGTGTTTCAGGTCGTTGTCATGCTGGAAGACCCAGCCACGACCCATCTTCAGTGCTCTTACTGAGGGAAGGAGGTTGTTGGCCAAGATCTCGCGATACATGGCCCCATCCATCCTCCCCTCAATACGGTGCAGTCGTCCTGTCCCCTTTGCAGAAAAGCATCCCCAAAGAATGATGTTTCCACCTCCATGCTTCACGGTTGGGATGGTGTTCTTGGGGTTGTACTCATCCTTCTTCTTCCTCCAAACACGGCGAGTGGAGTTTAGACCAAAAAGCTCTATTTTTGTCTCATCAGACCACATGACCCTCTCCCATTCCTCCTCTGGATCATCCAGATGGTCATTGGCAAACTTCAGACAGGCCTGGACATGCTCTGGCTTGAGCAGGGGGACCTTGCGTGCGCTGCAGGATTTTAATCCATGACGGCGTAGTGTGTTACTAATGGTTTTCTTTGAGACTGTGGTCCCAGCTCTCTTCAGGTCATTGACCAGGTCCTGCCGTGTAGTTCTGGGCTGATCCCTCACCTTCCTCATGATCATTGATGCCCCACGAGGTGAGATCTTGCATGGTGCCCCAGACCATGGGAGAATTACCGTCATCTTGAACTTCTTCCATTTTCTAATAATTGCGCCAACAGTTGTTGCCTTCTCACCAAGCTGCTTGCCTGTTGTCCTGTAGCCCATCCCAGCCTTGTGCAGGTCTACAATTTTATCCCTGATGTCCTTACACAGCTCTCTGGTCTTGGCCATTGTGGAGAGGTTGGAGTCTGTTTGATTGAGTGTGTAGACAGGTGTCTTTTATACAGGTAACGAGTTCAAACAGGTGCAGTTAATACAGGTAATGAGTGGAGAACAGGAGGGCTTCTTTAAGAAAAACCAACAGGTCTGTGAGAGCAGGAATTCTTACTGGTTGGTAGGTGATCAAATACTTATGTCATGCAATACATTTTTTTTTTTTTTTTTTTCTTTGTTTTAGATTCCGTCTCTCACAGTTGAAGTGTGCCTATGATAAAAATTACAGACCTCTACATGCTTTGTAAGTAGGAAAACCTGCAAAATCGGCAGTGTATCAAATACTTGTTCTCCCCACTGTAGTTACAAACACACCCGCACACACAGATAATACAAAGTCTCTCACATGCACATACACACATTTACACTTTAAAGAGACTTTACAGCACCTGGGTGGCCTGACAGAGATGACAAGGTGCTTATCAGCTCGAACCCGGTGAGTCAAATGGGACCAGAGCGAGAAAGCGACAAGATGAGAGAAAAAAAGAAAGGGAGAGAGAGTTAGCAGAAGAAAGTGAGAGACAATGTGTGATAGACAGAGAGGGTGTGTGTGAAAAAAGAGAGTCTGGAGATACCCACCACTGCTCTCAAGGGCGAGAGTTCCCTCATGCACACAACTGATAAAATGAAACCTTCACAACAGAGAGTGCAGATACATTGGGTGTAAAATACAGTTTTGAAATGTGCCGATTTCAAACGTGAAAAGATACCGAAGTGTCCAGTCAAACTGTGTGTAGACTATGAACTAGGGCTGCAACAACTAGTCGATAAAATCGATAATAATCGATAATGAAAATCATTGACGATGATTCTCATTATCGATTAGTCGGGTCTGCCACCAACTTCCACCAGTCGCGCCAAATTACAACACTGAATAACGCATTTCTATGGACAGAATCCATCTAAAAATAGTTGAGTGTAAACAGAGTGAGCTGCTGCAGGAATGCATACAGCGGCCGGCTGGGCCAGTCGTGGGCCAGCGCATCCCTGCTCTTGGAGAAAAATGTTGGGCAACGAGCATTGTCTTCTGAGGCGAAGATATTGGCCTCTGCCTTGACGAAGAAGCTCCAAATTAACTGGACCGTTTGTGGGCAAAGAGACCAGTCCCCTGGGGGAATTTTGTCTCTGGATAGCATATCCGGGCCCTGGTTCAGAATGCCTGGCACATGCGCTGCCTTAGTCCATAAAAGGAGGCGTTTGGCCATGGTGTGCAGGTTGCTTGACCTGAGTCCAACCTGGCGATTTATATAGGATGCCACTGACATGTTGTCCGTTCGGACTAGAACGTGGTGACCCTTTATGTATGGGAGGAAAGCTTTTAACGACAGATCGACCGCTCTCATCTCTAGACAGTTTATGTGCATCCGCCTCGCCGAGCTTGACCAAAGGCCGGAGATGGGCCTGCCTTCGTGCAGGGCACCCCAACCTAGGTTGGATGCATCTGTCGAGATCACTTTCCACTTTTCCATATTCACGGCAGACTGGTACCAGTCGGCTGCTTTCCAAGGAGCCAGGGCTTTGATACAGCCGTGGTTCACTTTGATGCGTAAGTGGCCTGACCGCCACACACGAGCCGGGGCGCGGGGTTTTAACCAGCGCTGGAGGGGACGCATATAGAGTAGGCCCAGTTTGAGTACTGCTGATGCTGAGGCCATAAGGCCTAACATCCTCTGAAAACGTTTGAGAGGAGTGTAAGTGCCAGCTTTGAATGACGCCGCTAGGCGCTGGATGGCGAGCGCGTGCTGTGACGTAAGCCGCGCTCTCATCTGTATCGAGTCCATGACTGTCCCCAGAAAATAAATATTCTGGCTGGGAGACAGCGTGCTCTTGGCAGTGTTGATCCTGAGACCCAGACATTCTAGATGGTTGAGGAGCCAGGACCTGTGAGTTATTAACTGCGCCTCTGATTGGGCTATAACCAGCCAATTGTCGAGGTAGTTCAGTACTCGCACTCCCTGTAGTCTCAGGGGAGCGAGGGCGGCATCCATGCACTTCGTAAATGTATGGGGTGCTAGGGATAGACCGAATGGTAGGACTTTGTATTGATAAGCCTGCCCCTTGAAGGCGAATCTCAAGAATGGCCTATGGGGGGTGCTATCTGAGTGTGAAAGTAAGCATCTTTCAGATCCACTGAGAAAAACCAATCCCCTGGGCGAATTTGCGCGAGGATTTGTTTCGTTGTCAGCACTCTGAATGAGCGCGTCATAAGCGTTTTGTTCAGATGTCTGAGATCTAGGATGGGTCTGAGGCCGCCATCCTTCTTGGAACGAGGAAGTAGCGACTGTAAAAGCCTGACTCGCTTATTGCTAAGGGGACAGTTTCTACAGCCCCTTTTGCTAAAAGTTTCGACACTTCGGTACAAAGCACGACTCACGTCGCTCTTCACTGATGTCTTCCACGGTGTGTGAGCGCGGGGGTCTGTGAACAAACTATAGCGAGTAACCTCGTTTTATTATGTTCAACACCCACTCTGATATACCGGGGATGGCCTCCCAGGCCTCGGCCCGCATAGCAAGGGGTTGAATTAAGTCTGGGGACGGGCCGCTTTGTGATAGGGACCTGGTCGCCCGTTGTTTTGTGCTTGTGACACTGTAGGGACAGCGCTTATGTGTAGTGGCACGCGCTCTACATTTAGAACACGCCCAGCGCGAGTCGGCGAGCGAGCCAACAGGGGATAATCTGTGTGATTTTGTGGCGGTGTGTGCTTATGTGCAGGGGTGCATACTATATAGTGGGCACACTGCCTACAGTCAGAACAGAGGAAAAACTCTTTTGTGATTTATTAGGGTCACCGTTAAGACGGCGTTTGTGTGCAGGCGTGCGTGCTTTATAACAGGATCGTTGACTGCAATGTTGAAATCTTCAGCCGCCTGAATAGAGGGGACTGGGAGAAGTGTAAAGAGAGTAAAAATGGCGCAAGGCTTGTGACGCCTTCTGTGCTTCGGTGAAGCACTCAGCGCTGTGTGAACAGTGCTTACGTGCAGGGGTGCATACTGTATAGTGGGCACACTGCCTACAGTCAGAACAGAGGAAAAACTCTTTTGTGATTTATTAGGGTCGCCGTTAAAGCGGCGTTTGTGTGCAGGCGTGCGTGCTTTATAACAGGCTCGTAGACTGCAATGTTGACATCTCCAGCCGCCTGAATAGAGGGGACTGGGAGAAGTGTAAAGAGATTGAAAATGGCTCATGGCTTGTGACGCCTTCTGTGCTTCGGTGAAGTGCTCAGTGAACCCTTTCACCGCTGGACCAAACAGGCCGGTGGTGGAGATGGGGGAATCCAGGAAGGAGGCTTTATCTGCGTCCTTCATGTCCATAAGGATCAGCCAGAGATGGCACTCTAGCACAGTCAGGTTCGCCATGCTTCTACCGATCGCCTGGGCGATGATTTTCGTCGCACGCAGGGCTAAGTCAGTGAAGAGGCGAAGCAGCCTGGCCGGCGGAGGCAGCGAGAGCTGATGTAGTGCGGCAGGGCTTGGATGGGTGCGTCGCTTTTGGCTGCCATCCTCTAGCAGAGGGCGGGCAAAGATGTGCGGCAACCGCTTCCTCAAGAGGGGGAAGACTCTCGTAACCTTTCTCCTTCGCGCCGTCAAGTGTCGAGAGCGCTGAAGAAGCCGAGGATTTGAGACGAGCTGAAAATGGCTGTCTTGAACAGAAGGTGCGGGGTCAGCTATGGAGCCTGACCATTCCTCAATTCGGGATGCAGCGAGTGAAAAGCTGTCATCCTCGTCCTCCTCCACTTCTGGTATGCCGAAGTAAATAGGACCGGCCACTAACTGAGAGGGGCGTTGGTCATCCTGGGTGAACAAGACCGGCGAAGGGGATTCTGAGAATGAGACACGCGGGGAGTGCTCCGGCGTGGGCTCGCTCGTCTGCTCTGGCATTCTCTGTCCGCGGCGCTTTCTGCACGGCCCGAGCGAGAGAAGAGGGAGAGCGGAGGGAATGGCGTCCTTAACTGAAGCTGGCGAGTCGAGCCCGCAGGGTCGACAGTGCCATTTCGTCGTACTCCAGGCAGCCGCCCTTAGAGAGTGCAGCTTCAGCGTGGTCACGGCCTAAGCACGCGGTGCAAAGGATGTGACAATCCCTTCTGAAGAGAGAGCCTCTGCACGAGGCACAGGATACATGAGGCATTTGAAACAACACCTCAGCTCTTTTGTGAGTGTTGCAGCGGCGAACACACACAGCTTGTAAAGGATATAGCGCGCCCGATGGCAGAGCAGAACAGCGGGCTGAAGGCGATGTCCAGTGAAGACAGGAACCGGCATCCTCAGAACTGCAAGGCAGGTGGCTCGTTCTGCTGGAGGCCTTTTCGACGGCGGCGACTTCTCAATCCGGAGGTCAGCGAAGGTAAGTGAGCTGAAGGAGATTAAATCTGAATCCTTTGGCGTAAGGGGGGCTTTTATAGCCAAGGCCACGCCCATTTTGGCGGGCTCTAACGCGCTAGGGCGCGAAGCGACCTGATGGGTTCGCGCGTCTCAGCCGCCTCGCCATAGGTTCGTGCAGTTGCCGCAGCACAGCCAATCAGCGCGCTAGTAAGCTCTGCTGCGGTCTGCTGTGCAGCTGCACTGCGTTTTACATATATAAAATTATAAGGATAATTTTGGCTTCAATATTCTCGAGAAAAGGAGTTTTTCCCATAGCGTAAGCTAACTTACACAATACGAGAGTACTCTCTAAAGGGAACGTCTCGGTTACGTATGTAACCCTCGTTCCCTGAGGAGGGAACGGAGACGTAACGTCAGTGACTGACGAATGGGGGTTTCGCTTAGAAGCCTATCATCTTCGAGATCTAGAAAACGCCCAATGGCAGCGCCAATGCCATGGGCATGCGGAATTTGCATAGCGTAACTCCGCCCCACAGCGTGGGTATATAAGGAAGTACGCTGGCAACATCGCATTATGTTTACCTGCTGAGGAGCCAAGACTGAACTCCCGGCTGTTCCAGCGGTACAGCGGAAGTGGCAGAGGGACGTTACGTCTCCGTTCCCTCCTCAGGGAACGAGGGTTACATACGTAACCGAGACGTTCCCTTTCGTTCAGTCACTCCGAGTAACGTCAGTGACTGACGAATGGGGGTCCCAATATAATCACGCCACTCGGCTGTCATCCAGTGCCCTGCGTAAGCGTGAGCTCCCTGTCGTAAGCTAGTACGGACGAAGGACTCCCACTTAACACAGGAATACCAAGGTACACTGGGAAGCATATTCCAGGTGGAAGTATGCGCCAAATGCCTACCCGTAGGGAGGACTTAAGAACACATATGACCCGCTCAGGGCTACATATGGGAAACTCTGGGGTAACCAGCCGAAGGTGGAAGAATTTTACCCCCAGGGGTGGCAAGGGGCTTGCCAAGGGAAAGACACCTGCTCAGGGAGACTTACAGTGGGAATACACATGTGGGGGTCGCCCAACGGGGGAACCATGCACACGGTGGCACCTAGCCAACACGAGGGCCTGAGCGAGTGGGCAGACGTACTGGTGTCGGCATCAACGGTGCTGGAGGAACTCAGGGCTTCAGGGAAACTACCTGAGGAAAATATCGCACGTATCCAGTCCGTGGAGTGGAATGGCGAGCAAGCGAAGACACCTGAGCCTAGTCCATTACCGGCCACTAGTAGAGGCGAGTACAAGAGAGGACACTGGCTCCACTCGGAGATTATAGAATCTGGCGAATGTGTTGGGTGTCGCCCAGCCTGCAGCTCTGCAAATGTCTGTCAGCGAGGCGCCATGCGCTAGAGCCCAAGAGGAGGCCACACTCCGGGTGGAGTGAGCCCTGACCCCAAGGGGGCATGGGCGCCCCTGCGTTTGGTAAGCCAAAACAATGGCGTCCACTATCCAGTGAGACAACCTTTGCTTGGAGAGAGCCTTTCCCTTCAGCTTCCCACCATAACAGACAAAGAGCTGGTCTGAGGTCCTGAAACACTGCGTTCTGTCTACGTAAGCACGGAGGGCGTGTACTGGACAGAGCAGTGCCAAGGCTGGGTCTGCCTCCTCCAAAGGCAGCGCTTGCAGGTTCACCACCTGGTCCCTGAAGGGAGTGGTGGGAACCTTGGGCACATATCCAGGCCGGGGTCTCAGGATCACGTGAGAGTTGGCCGGCCCGAATTCCAGGCACGCTTCGTCAACCGAAAATGCCTGCAGGTCCCCTACCCTCTTGATGGAGGCCAAGGCGGTCAGGAGCGCTGTCTTCATAGACAGGAACTTAAGCTCGACTGACCGCAATGGCTCAAAGGGAGCCCTCTGCAGAGCGCTTAGGACTACTGCGAGGTCCCAAGAGGGTACGAGGGGAGAGCGAGGAGGATTCAGTCTCCTCGCTCCCCTCAGGAACCTGATGACCAGGTCGTGCTGACTTACCTTTTTCGTCTCCACAAGGTCGTGGTAGGCAGAAATAGCGGCCACATAAACCTTGAGGGTGGAAGGAGACAGCCTTCGTTCCAACCCTTCCTGGAGGAATGAGAGCACGGACCCGATCGGGCATTTCCAGGGGTCTTCTTGGCGAGAAGAACACCAGGTGACGAAGAGGTTCCACTTCAACGCATAGGCGTGTCGAGTAGACAAGGCCCTAGCGGAAGTGATGGTAGCCACCACCTGAGGTGGTAGGGTACTCAAACCTGCCGCGTCCCATCCAGGAGCCACACGTGGAGGTTCCAAAGATCGGGACGCGGGTGCCAAAGGGTGCCCCGTCTCTGAGAAAGGAGGTCCTTCCTCAGAGGAATCGACCAGGGAGGGGCTGTCGCAAGGAGTACAAGTTCGGAGAACCAGGTCCGGCCGGGCCAATACGGGGCGACCAAAAGGACCTGCTCCTTGTCCTCCCTGATCTTGCACAGAAGCTGTGCAAGAAGGCTCACTGGGGGAAACGCATACTTGCGGAGGCCCCGCGGCCAGCTGTGCGCCAGAGCGTCCGTGCCGAGGGGGCCCTCGGTCAGGGAATAAAACAGGCGGCAATGGGAAGAGTCGTGGGAGGCAAGCAGATCTACCTGTGCGTCGCCGAACTGTTCCCAAATCAGCTGAACCGTCTGGGGATGGAGTCTCCATTCTCCAGGAAGTGGCTGAAGCCGTGAGAGCTCGTCGGCTGCACGGTTCAGGACTCCCGGGATATGGATGGCACGAAGGGACCTCAGGTGCTCCATAAGACGAGATGGCAGGCGAGTTGAGACATGCGGCGGGAACGCAGACCACCCTGGTGGTTGATGTACGCTACTGTGGCCGTGTTGTCTGACCGGACTAGCACGTGTTGACCCTTGAGCAGCGCTCGGAAGCGGTGCAGGGCGAACCGTACTGCCAGCAACTCGAGGCAATTGACATGCAGGAGGCGCTGGGGTCCTGTCCAGGAGCCCGCGGCAGCATGTCCATTGCACATGGCACCCCAGCCCGTGGTGGAGGCATCTGTTGACACAACAATATGCCTGGAAACTCGTTCTAAGGACACACCGCCCCGTAGAAAACTGAGGTTCGACCACGGGGTGAGGGTCTGCAGGCAGGCCAGAGTCACTGGGACCCGGAGCGTGCCCGACTGCCATGCCCATCTCGGGACTCGATCGCGAAGCCAGTGCTGAAGCGGTCTCATATGAAGCAAACCGAGCGGCGTTACCGCGGCTGCAGATGCCATATGCCCCAGGAGCCTCTGAAATAACTTCAGTGGAACCGCACTCTTGCTCTCGATTTGACGAAGGCAAGTCAGCAGTGACTGCACGCGCTCGCTCGTAAGCTGCGCACACATGGCGACCGAGTCGATTTCCATACCGAGAAAAGAGATCCTCTGCACTGGGCAGAGTTTGCTCTTCTCCCAGTTGACCCGAAGGCCCAGACGGGCTAGGTGCTGGAGCACCAGGTCTCTGTGTTCGCACACCTGCTCTCGAGAGTGGCTGAGGATCAGCCAGTCGTCGAGGTAGTTCAGGATGCGAACCCCGTGTTGCCTGAGTGGCACAAGGGCTGCCTCGACAATCTTCGTGAAGACGCGAGGGGACAGAGCTAGCCCGAATGGGAGGACCGCGTACTGGTATGCCCGCCCCTCGAAAGCAAACCGTAGGAACGGTCTGTGTCGAGGAAGAATGGAGACATGGAAGTAGGCGTCCTTCAGGTCGATCGCTGCAAACCAATCTGCTGGACGAACGCATTCGAAAAGGCGTTTCGCTGTCAACATCCTGAACGGAAGCCTGTGAAGGGATCGGTTCAGGATGCGCAGGTCCAGGATCGGTCGTAACCCACCGGTTTTCTTGGGTACAATGAAGTAAGGGCTGTAGAAGCCGGACTCCATTTCGGCTGGAGGGAGAGGCTCGATCGCACCCTTCGCCAGCAAGGTAGCAACCTCCGCACGCATGAGGGGGGCAGTGGGCCCCACTATGGTGAATCGGACTCCCCGGAAACGAGGAGGAGCCTGAGCGAACTGAATCGCATAGCCGAGCCTGATGGTCTTCGCGACCCAGCGGGACAGTCCAGGGAGCTGAAGCCAGGCTCCCAGAAACTGCACCAGCGGGGTCAAGCGAACCATAGACGTACCCCGGGTGGGGCAGCGAGGCGGCGTGACCGGCCCAGACGTGGGAGGCGTAGCGTCCCGGTGTGGGGGCACGGTCATCAGCCGCGTCCTGACAGAGGAGACCAGGGAAGGACGCGCGTTCCACTGGGGTCTGCTCTGAGAGGAGACTGGCGTCAGAGAGGGACGAGAGTGGCGTGGCCCGGGGGCGGCGCACACTGCCATCGGTCTCTGGTCGCTCAGGGATGGGTATGTCAGTTCTTTCTTTAACCATAAAAGGGTGCTGCTGACCCGGGGGCCAGCAGCGGAACAAAGGATTCTCTCCCGGCCCTCCACCGGGGGAAGGAGTGGTCCTGCTACCATCTCCTGGAAAGAACTGCCCATCCCTGAGCTGTCCGCGTCAGGAGCGCCGCTTAGCCTGGCGCTTGGCGGGCTGCGGGGCTGGAGCGGACTGGGGCGCCTTCCTACGGCGTCCTCCACGGCGCGGCCCAGGTGGAGGCTGCTGCTTGGGTGGCGCGGGAGGGGCGGGAGCCGCGGGAGGGCGCCCTTGGCGGCGAGCAGACTGAGGCAACTGTGCCGGCGGCTGGGTGGAAGCAGCAGCTGGCCGCCGGGGCAGTACGTGCTTGATGGCCTCAGTCTGCTTTTGGGCGGCTGAGAACTGTTGGGCGAAGTTCTCAACCGCGCCGCCGAATAGCCCATCCTGGGATATGGGAGCGTCGAGGAGACGAGTCCGCTCGGCGTCCCGCATATCAGCCAGGTTGAGCCATAGGTGTCTCTCCTGGACCACTGCTGTGGACATCACCTGGCCCAGGGAGCGTGCGGTCACCTTCGTCGCCCGGAGGGCGAGGTCGGTGGCGGCACGCAGCTCATTTCTGAGCCCTGGGTCAGCTCTACCCTCGTGCATGTCCTTGAGCATCCGGGCCTGGTAGGCCTGAAGGATGGCCATGGCATGCAAAGAGGCGGCAGCCTGCCCCGCAGCTCTGTAGGATTTCGCCACCAAGGTTGATGTGAAACTACAGGCTTTGGAGGGGTGCTTAGGGTCGCCACGCCACGTTGAAGCACTCTGCGGACACAGTTGCATCACAACAGAGCGTTCAACCGGGGGAACCCCAGTGTACCCTTTGGCCGCGGCCCCATCGAGGGCAGAGAAGGTGGAGGAGGCCGCCGATCGGTCACGGGAAGACAACGGGGACTTCCAGGACCGCGTGACCTCCTCATGCACCTCCGGGAAAAAAGGTATTGGGGGCGTGGTCTGACGGGTGTCAGAACGCGGCGCCCCCAAAAACCAATCATCCAACCGCGAGCGTTCAGGACGGGGTGGAGGGTTCCACTCCAACCCGAGACTCGCGGCTGCCCGGGAAAGCATGGCTGTCAACTCCGGGTCCGACTCGGACAATGCTGGCACACCGGAAGGCGGCAGCACAGCCGAATCATCATCCTCGGAGGACTCCAGCCCACCTTGTGATGCGGCGATCGACATACGCTCGTCCTCTGCGGCGCCAAACGACACACTCGGAACAGCAGGAGCCGGCTCCGGTGTCTCAGTCTGAGCGCACGGCGGGAACGGTGCGCTAGAGGGGGGTGTGGTCCGAGGCATGAGCGTCGGGGCTTTGTTCCACACCGTCACCCTCAGGTCACCCTGGCCACCAGCCAAAGTGCTGCCTCGCGTAGAGACCGCAGATTGGGGTGTGGCAGAGGGGACTCTCACTCTATTACGGAGCTCATTGAGTCTCGACCGCAGCACCGAGATGGGCATGTCCCCGCAGTGGGAACATGTCTCATCCACAAACGCTGCCTGAGCATGCTGAAAGCCCAAGCACATCAGGCAGTGATTGTGCCCATCAGAGGGCGGCAGATATCGACCGCACCCAGAAGCACACTGGCGAGACATCTTGAAAAAGACGTGCCAAGTGTGAGCTCTTTTAAGAGAGGAAGCTTCGCAGTGATGCCGAAGCGCCCAGGGACCGAATACCGGCTGAATGCAGACCACTGCACAGATCAGCAGGCAGGCAGTAAACGATCGCTGGAACACGCCGTCACACCAACACCAACTGGAAAGCTGTTCGTCTCGAAGAAGCTGACAATACTCAGAAGGCTTGAGGAGTGAAGAGATACTCTTGGCTCCGAAGCAGAAACATAATGCGATGTTGCCAGCGTACTTCCTTATATACCCACGCTGTGGGGCGGAGTTACGCTATGCAAATTCCGCATGCCCATGGCATTGGCGCTGCCATTGGGCGTTTTCTAGATCTCGAAGATGATAGGCTTCTAAGCGAAACCCCCATTCGTCAGTCACTGACGTTACTCGGAGTGACTGAACGAAAGGGAACTATGGTTCATTTGAGGTTACCATGGAATAACTATAATAACCCTGTTTTATTTATTATTATTAGTATTATTATTTGTTTGTTTTATTCGTTGTAATACCATGGTTAATTTTTGTAAGGGTATATTCACTGTATGTTTTCATAGCACTCAGCTGACACATTTGTTTGAAGGACAGCATTGGGCAGGATGGGGAATAGTGTGTTTTGTCAGTAAAAAAAAAGGGTTTTTTTTATCCGATTAATCGATTAATCTAAAAAATAATTATTAAAATAATCGTTAGTTGCAGCCCTACTGTGAACAGTGCTGGAAGGTAAATGACTGCAAATACAAGAAAGAAATTATAGATCGTTTTGAGCTGTACATTTAACCCAAGCAGAATCATATTTTAGCAGTAGTTGGGTCTCGACCAAAAAATGGGTCACAGGTCTGATAGTGGAGAAGGAAAAAAGAAAAAACACAATGCTAAATGCAAATGAAAAAAATGCAACTAACCATGTAATTAAGTAGGGCTGCATGATTAATCGTAATCGAACCGCAATCGCGATTTGGCTTACGCACGATTATGAAAGCGTAAAGGCTGCGATTTTAATGAAATAAATATATGCACAGTGTTAGTGAAGAGCGGCTCTGTGATCAGTAGTAAACGCTGCTCCATCTGAAAGCACTGCGAGTTTGAGTGCGTTTGAAAAAGCAAGACGCGTCAAACATCTTCACAAACTAGTAATGCATTCCTAAACGTGTTGTGAGCTGATGTGGCTTCTTATCACAGAATGAGGCAGACAATGTGTTATTTTATAGTATTCTATACAGTGATAAAGTTGATTAGCATTGCATTATAATATACTTTATTATTACGACAATACCAGAGAAGGCTTGAAGAACTCAAATACACCATATATTGTCGCAGTTGTGTTTAGTGTCTTCATGTTTAATCAAAGCGTTTCTATCTTCTTTTTATTCAGCTTGAAAATGTCATTATATTACTTCTCTCTGAGGCAGATGTGGCGTTTCTGCTCGAGGGCGCCCTCTGGCTTCCAGTATGAATGAAACATGAGTGTGTTTAGCGCCCAGCAGTGCTGATCCTATTTTTGGTAAAAAATAGGAAAATTAATACTTTTCTCTAAATAAATTTATATGACACCCCATATGTTTTTCTCCACTGTACAGGAGTTTTCTTCCCCACAGTGGATGCATAAGAGGCTCATATTCATATTAAAGACATAGACTTGTTCTTGATTTTGCATACCTCCTGACAGAAATTAAGGAATTGATATCACAGATAAAAAAGCACTATAATAATATAATATTTTATAATAAATCCTTAGATCCTTTTAATGATTTTTAGTCATAGGCTGCCTGCATGTTAACATGTAACCCTGCAGTTTTTTGTAAAATTAGTTCTGTAAAATATAAATATGATTATTATTATATTGTTATATTTATTCTTAAATACTCTATTTTTAATTTTTAATAATGAAAATGTTATTGTAATAGTAATATTTCTTATTTTGTTTAATATTTTTATTTAGAAAACTAATAATCATAATAATTATTAGTCATATTAATATACAAGCACAAAATGAAATGGTATATATATATATATATACACACACACACACACACACACACACTTTTCATTTGTAAAAAAAAAAATAAAAAAATTGCATTTTAAATCACAAATCGCAATTTTAACCAGAATAATCGCAATGAGATGTTTTCCCCAAATCGTGCAGCCTTATAATTAAGTAAATAAATTGACTTATTAGTCTTAATAGGGAAGAGAACACACATTCTTTATATCTTTGGTTGATGTTAAAAACCACGTCTCCACATACATTATCATGCCCTCATCCTCAAATATCAAGCAAAATAAATTATGCAAGGTCTTAAGTAGTGAATCACTGGCCGAGAGCATGAAATTATTATTTAAATAGATTTTTTTTCCCTATTAAGCATACATCATGTTAATAATTCAAAACAGCATTGGATATATGAAGTCCATACAAATATTAATAAAGTTTAATAATTGAATGTAAGGGCAACAAACAACTTTGGGACTGTATTTGACAATCACTTAATGCGCAGAGGCAAAACCAGCTGAGAACCACTGATATATGGAATAAACAATGAAATTAGTAATCCACAACCATAATCGAGCAGAATAACAAGAATATGACTCTCTATTACAGCCTTTGTATATTTTGCAACAAACTACGGATGATTGATTCCTATTTTACCTTTCAGTATTTCCAGTCCTCAACAGGGAAATGTTAAATTTATGGAAACAATTTAAGCTGATTGTGTACTATTTTAGTATTACAGTCTTGTCTTAAAGCCAATAAATAACTCAATAACAACACTGGGTTCCATGTAAACATAGCCATTGTGTTTGGATGCGGTTGCAGACTCAGCCACATGCAGGTATTTTCATGGAATTGCGCTGTCTTCAGGCAGCGCTCTCTCCCTCTAAAGCACAAAGCTATATAAACAGACTTTCATTACCTTTCATTATCTGTCTGGGTCAATGAGCAGCTGAGGTCTGATGCACTGGTACTCAATAAAAACTGGTACTGAATGAGACAACCAGGACCCCTCCAACTGACTCGTGTTGACATGTTACACACTGCGTAGACTCCCGAATGATCCACTATAAATAGAAATTAAAACTAATATTTAATGCCAGGTTTAATTTAATTGCTGTTGTACAAAGATGTACAAACTAAGCTGTGCATTAGATTCTAAATTAGAGTATTTGTCTAGTGTATCCAGTATCTGATGGCCTTAGCAGAGGAAGCATTTATTCAGACAATGTTAGATACTTGAGAGCAAGCATAAAGAGCTTTAAAATTAAAAGACATTCAGCTTTAAAAAGACATCCATCATATAATATAAAGCTTTGTTGCATTGGCTTTCTTATTTTAACTTACCAGCACTCAATTTGGACTGTAATGGATTAGTTGGAATGCCAGCAGGAGACATTAAACGAGCTTTAGTTGTTGTAGGTCTAATCTCATTGCATATTAATAATTAAGGCTATTGGGATCCTTGGCCAAGCATCCTATAGAGAGGAAATGATTTAATCACAGTCTCCTGTTCTACACAGTTTCACACTGTGCGTATATGAGTGTGACATTGAAAGAGAGAGCAGAAGGGGAATAGTAAGGGCTGGTTTGAGAGCTGAAGGTCACATTAGAAGAGGAGCTCCGTGCACAGCTGCAGGAGTGATCTCACTGAGAGTGAGAGTTGCAGCAGCAGGGAGCACGACTTTACACATTTAACGCCACCTCAATGGCACTATTAGAGATGAAGGTCAGTGTGGTCAAAAAACGCATAAACATGCACATAGAAATCGAACAGACACACAAATAAACTCCTTTTGGATTTTAAAGGTAACGGACACAATATACACTATATTGACAAAAGTATTGGGACACCCCTCCAAATCATTGAATTCAGGTGTTCCAATTACTTCCATGGCCAAAGGTGTATAAAATCAAGCACCTAGGCATGCAGACTGCTTCTACAAACATTTGAGAAAGAATGGGTCGCTCTCAGGAGCTCAGTGAATTCAAGCATGGTACCGTGATAGGTTGCCACCTGTGCAAGTTTATTTGTGGAATTTCCTCACTACTAAATATTCCACAGTCAACTGTTAGTGGTATTATAACAAAGTGGAAGCAATTGGGAACAACAGCAACTCAGCCACAAAGTGATAGGCCACGTAAAATCACAGAGCGGGGTCTAGCGCATACTGAGGCGCACAGTGTGCAGAAGTCGCCAACTTTCAGCACAGTCAATAGCTACAGACCTCCAAACTTCGTGTGGCCTTCAGATTAGCTCAAGAACAGTGCGTAGAGAGCGTCATGGAATGGGTTTCCATGGCCGAGCAGCTGCATCCACGCAGAACTTCACCAAGTGCAATGCAAAGCATCGGATGCAGTGGTGTAAAGCACGCCACCACTGGACTCTAGAGCAGTGGACACGTGTTCTCTGGAGTGATGAATCACGCTTCTCTGTCTGGCAATCCAATGGACGAGTCTGGATTTGGCGGTTGCCAGGAGAACGGTACTTGCCTGACTGCATTGTGCCAAGTGTGCCAAGTTTGGTGGAGGGGGGATTATGGTGTGGGGTTGTTTTTCAGGGGTTGGGCTTGGCCCCTTAGTTCCAGTGAAAGGAACTCTTAATGTTTCAGCATACCAAGACATTTTGGACAATTTCATGCTCCCAACTTTGTGGGAACAGTTTGGGGATGGGCTCTTCCTGTTCCAACATGACTGCGCACCAGTGCACAAAGCAAGGTCCATGAAGACATGGATGAGCGAGTTTGGTGTGGAGGAACTTGACTGGCCTGCACAGAGTCCTGACCTCAACCCGACAGAACACCTTTGGGATGAATTAGAGCGGAGACTGCGAGCCAGGCCTTCTCGTCCAACATCAGTGCCTGACCTCACGAATGCGCTTCTAGAAGAATGGTCAAAAATTCCCATAAACACACTCCTAAACCTTGTGAACAGCCTTCCCACAAGAGTTTAAGCTGTTATAGCTGCAAAGGATGGGCCAACTCCATATTAAACCCTACGGATTAAGAATGGGATGTCATTAAAGTTCATGTGCATGTAAAGGCAGGTGTCCCAAAACTTTTGGCAATATAGTGTATATAATATACAGATGAGCCAAAACATCATGACTATGCCTAATATGCTGTTGGTCCTCCATGTGCTGCCAAAACAGCACCTAAAACAGTCCCTAAACAGCAAACTCTACAAGACACCTGAAGTTGTCTGGCACCAAGACGTTAGCTGCAGATCCTTCAAGTCCCGTAGGTTGAAAGGTGGAGCCGCCGTGGATCGAACTTGTGGTCCAGCATATCCCACAGATGCTCAATTGGACTGAGATCTGGGGAATTTGCAGGCCAGGGCAACACCTTAAACTCTTTATTATCTTCCTCAAACCATTCCCGACTGCAATGTGTGCAGTGTGGCAGGGTGCATTATCCTGCTGAAAGAGGCCACTTCCACCAGGGAACACCATTGTCATGAAGGGGTGTACCTGGTCTGCAGTAATGTTTAGGTAGGTGGCACCTGTCACATTTACGTCCACATGATTGGCCAGACCCAGGGTTTGCCAGCAGAACATTGTCCACAGCATCACACTCCCTCCACGGCTTGTTGTCTTCCCACAGTGCATCATGGTGCCATCTCTTTCCCAGTTAAACGTCCACGTGATGTAAAAGAAAAACTCCAAAGTAGTGTTGGGTGATATGCTCCAAGTC
Organism: Coreius guichenoti; assembly: GCA_039654105.1. Classification (NCBI taxonomy): domain Eukaryota; kingdom Metazoa; phylum Chordata; class Actinopteri; order Cypriniformes; family Gobionidae; genus Coreius; species Coreius guichenoti. The sequence goes on from CM077171.1 coordinate 29,095,032, forward strand.
ATTTCGTCCTATCGTTCACTTGTGAGATTACAATACACTATTTTATCACGCGGGTGTGTGTGTGTGTGTGGGGGGGGGCAATAGTTTACTTGCTTCATCATTAAATTTACTTATTTATTTACTTATTTATTTATTCATTTTATTATCGAGAGAAATGAGAATCTTTTTGTATCATTTTGTGAGCAAAGATGAAGTTAGTGATGAAGAAAAATGTTACATTGCATAGAAATATTTCACCCAAAAGGCGAGCCCCTGGATATCACACATGCAATTTGCAAATTTTGCACAAGAATTATGCCGGTGAAGGAGTCTCCAACCACATTCCGCACATCTGACGCTGCACGCCGCATTAATTCTCTCAGACACAATGAGAGTTGAATCTACCTAAATGCTGATAATAATATATCAACTATCTTAATTTATTGTCTTAATATTTATCTTGTGGACCATACATTAATGATAGTGGGAAAAAAAGAGAAGAATAAATATGTTTAATTTTTTTTTTAAGTCTGTGTGTTTGTCTGTTTGAAGCTGCTTTTGATTTTCATCAATGACTGATTGCTGTGCTGTGTTAGAACCTAAAGACTGTTATTAGGCCTATATAATTTTAGTAATAATATTATTATTAATAATAATAATTTGTATTTGTATTGTTATTAGTGTCATTAAAATGTTTTGTTATTGTGCTATGGAAACAAAAACAAAAAGCTGACGAACAATGAGCCAATTATCGTCTTGACATCGTCAAAGGCATCAGCCATCAGCAATATCATTGACTATCGTTGATACACAATACTATCAACACCCCTAACCCCGAACCTGACCTAAGGTCAGTTCAGACACTCACGTACCTATTGTAGGTGCTTTCAGCAGTAGACAGGGGTCATCATAGGCACTCTGATTGGTCAGCGGCTATGCAGCCACATACACAGCAGAGTGCGATGCACTGTGCTGTGACAGATTGGATGCCCCTGGGTCCCTCAGACCACTGTTGGTAAATTCTTACCACTGCTGACCGGGAGCAACCTACAAGCCTTGACGTTTCAGAGATACTCTGACCCAGTCACCTTGATTGGAGTCCACCTGTGGTAAATTCAGTTGATTGGACATGATTTGGTAAGGCACACACCTGTCTATATAAGGTCCCACAGTTAACAGTGCATGTCAGAGCACAAACCAAGCCATGAAGTCCAAGGAATTGTCTGTAGACCTCCGAGACAGGATTGTATCGAGGCACAGATCTGGGGCCCAATGGGCACAGTGGCCTCCTTCATCCGTAAATGGAAGAAGTTTGGAACCACCAGGACTCTTCCTAGAGCTGGTCGCCCGGCCAAACTGAGCGATCGGGGGAGAAGGGCCTTAGTCAGGGAGGTGACCAAGAACCCGATGGTCACTCTGACAGAGCTCCAGCGTTTCTCTGTGGAGAGAGGAGAAACTTCCAGAAGAACAACCATCTCTGCAGTACTCCACCAATCAGGCCTGTATGGTAGAATGGCCAGACGGCACATGACAGCCCGTCTGGAGTTTGCCAAAAGGCATCTGAAGGACCCTCGGACCATGAGAAACATAATTCTCTGGTCTGATGAAACAAAGATTTAATTCTTTGGCCTGAATGGCAAGCGTCATGTCTGGAGGAAACCAGGCACCGTTCATCACCTGGCCAATACCATCCCTACAGTGAAGCATGGTGGTGGCAGCATCATGCTGTGAGGATGTTTTTCAGCAGCAGGAACTGGGAGACTTGTCAGGATCAAGGAATGCAGCAATATACAGAGACATCTTTGATGAAAACCTGCTCCAGAGTGCTCTGGACCTCAGACTGGGGCGAAGGTTCATCTTCCAACAGGACAATGACCCTAAGCACACAGCCAAGATAACAAAGGAGTGGCTACGAGACAACTTTGTGAATGTCCCTGAGTGGCCCAGCCAGAGCCAAGACTTGAACCCGATTGAACATCTCTGGAGAGATCTGAAAATGGCTGTGCACCAACACTCCCCATTCAACTTGATGGAGCTTGAGAGGTCCTGCAAAGAAGAATGGGAGAAACTGCCCAAAAATAGGTGTGCCAAGCTTGTAGTATCATACTCAAAAAGACTTGAGGCTGTAATTGGTGCCAAAGGTGCTTCAACAAAGTATTGAGCAAAGGCTGTGAATACTTATGTACATGTGATTTTTTGCATTTTTTATTTGTAATAAATTTGCAAAGATTTCAAACAAACGTCTTTCACGTTGTCATTATGGGGTATTGTTTGTAGAATTGAGGAAAAAAAAAAAAAAGAATTTAATCCATTTTGGAATAAGGCTGTAAGAACAAAATGTGAAAAATATATATATGAGCAGATGGAAAAACTACTGCCTGCCCCTGTCCCTTCCTTCTGCCATCGAAAGTGTTGACAGAAATTGCCTGAAAAAAAGTCAATGTATTGTTGACCTAAAAGTAAATTCAATATAGCTAACTAAATGATTGTATATCATTTTTCATTTAAGAGTATTAAGTATTGAACTGATTTTCTAAAACATAAAAAGTATAAAGTCTATAGACCACAGAGTCTATTTTATACCCCTAAAAGGGTAACCTATCCCCTGAGATACAAACATTTACAGATTATGAAAAATGTAAAAAATTAAATGAATACAATTTCAACATAAACATAATAAGCTAACGCTTAACAACAACTTTTTAAACATGCAAGTCCCCTCCAAATATTGTAAATATGTGAAATATATCAAGGTGAAGGTGAGTATTTTTTCCCACTACAGGTGGTCATGTTTTTTTTAAATGTTGCCTGTGAGCTAAAACAAAGAATGTATGAAGTGACACCAGATCTAAATATTCACAACAAACACCCTTTTATAATGAAACCAAGAAATGAGACCTATTTCTCTGCCTCTCCCCACAGCCTCTCAAATGTATATATCCCCCAGCAGCAAAAAAATGCCTCAAACAGTTTCGCATTTTATGCACTCACGAACAGAGGTTGCGCTACAAATAATCATTATCCATCATGTTGATGGAGTGGGTTGTAAATTTTCCTTCATGCTGCACTTTTATCTGTTAGTAAAATATTGTAATGCTTGCTATTTAGAGTGTCATCATCACAAGAACTGATGTGACAAGAGCTCTTTTAGTCTTACCCAGTGCTGCGTTGTGAGTTTCATAAACTTTATAATAGACACAAAATACCTTATTTGTTTTATCACTGGGAAAACATTAATAATTAACAGAAAAAAATAATAATTTTACTGTACAAACCTGGTAATCGGTAACCTGTATATCACCTTGCCATATGATAGATAATGACATAAACTACAGTTCAAAAGTTTGGGGTCGGTTAGATTTTTCTATTTAATTTTTTTTTCCTGAAAGAGTTTTCTGAAAAATAATTTTCTTTTTATTTATAATTTATGTTATTTATAAATGTAACAAGATTTTTTATTTTATTAAAATAAATGCAGTTCTTTTGTATAGAGCCCCTAAAGGGCCATAGTGGTGGAAAAAATATGGAAAGGGAGGAAAAAATATTTTTCAAAGCTTTTGCGTTCTCTCGCAAAAATATTCGTGTTCTCTCTCAAAACCTGTTGCGAGTTCGGACAAACACTTCCTGATTTTATTTCATAATAAAAAATCATAAAAATTACACAAAAGCATATTTTACCAAAGTAAGTGTTGTAGTATGGCTAGAGGGAGACCATTGACGTGTAAACTGAATTTGGTGACACTACAGTGTTTTGAAGTTAATGACTATTTCTGCAGTAACGCTTTTCAGGTTTTGCACTGTGCAGACGGTCCCTTCGGACTTGTCTCTCAGCCGCCTGCTCATAGAGATCAATGTATTTTGTCCAGTGCGGACTAAGGAAAGCTCATTTTGAGGAAAATTAGGGTGTAGCTTGTTGTCTACATTACTATGATTGTAAGGAGGTGTCAACGTTTAGCTCACTAGTTATTGATCCGGGAAGTTTGAATCTGTGACTATATTGCCAACTTTAAGGAGTTAAGCACTGACCGTATTATAGCCTACTTGAATCTAAGTTCAAAATAAAACTCTATGAACCGCTCCATTGTTAACAAGCTGTCTGAAACACTGCCAGCAGGACATTAAACAGGAAGTGTTTGTCCGAACTCAGTCACAACAGGTTTTGCAAGAGAACGCAAATATCTTTGCGAGAGAACCTTTAGGGGCTCCATACTTTTGAGCTTTCTATTCAAAGAATCCTTAAAAAGTATCACGGTTTACAAAAAATATTAAGCAGCACACCTGTTTTAACATTGATAATAACAAGAAATGTTTTTTGAGCACCAAATAAACATATTAGAATGATTTCTGAAGGATCATGTGACACTGGAAAATCTTAATTGTCAGCAGCCATTACTCTATTCTTAAAACTAACAAATTACATTTATTTTAAAATATATTTTAAAAAAAAAACCTATTTTAAATTGTAATCTAATAACATTACTGTAATAATATTACTATTTTACTGCATTTCTGATCAAATAAATGCAGCCTTGGTGAGACTAATAAGCATTAAAAAAGAAATCTTGCATTTTTAAAGTGTATTTTTAAAAATAATATTGTACATATAATTTGACTGGGGAAATCATTTATAACTTTTTTTAGAAGTCAAAAGGATAAATAGCCTAATAATTTATGAAAAAAATTCATTTAACAAGGTGATGTATATATTTATTCCTGTAAAATATTTTTTTACATTATGCTTTTATAAGTATGAATTGTCTTAAAATGCCTTATTTTTATATATAGTAATTTTATATAATGCTACCCCATGGCAAAAAAAAATGGCAAAAAGCATTTTGAAATATCCATCACCGTTTTTAAAGCCAGCGTGATACAAACTCATACACACCAGTCTAATCTACACTTACACAGTCTCCTGCTTCTAATAAAAACACGCTCACAATCAGCCGATATGGAGAAGCAGAGGTCTGACAAACACCAACAAAGCACTGAGCTTCACCAGCCTGATACATACTAACATACAGTATTATAGATGCTCAGCAGACTCACAGCAACACACAGCAAAGCATCAGTCCCTATTTATCTACAACAAAAGCAGCATATAGCCAGGCAGAAGCATTCCGACTGCAGTTTGGGCATGAGGAACACTGAGGCCCACACGCATATCAATGTGGTCGATCATTCTGGTGCAGAAATCTGAAGTCACGCTGTCTAAATATAGAGCTAGGGTTTATGTAAGTCTAGGTGAATAACTCCTTTCCACAGATTCCTTCTCACACACCCGCCCTCTCTTTTTCTCTCTGTACCTCGAATCACATCTCAATAACCTACGGTTGTTAAAAATACAATCAAACCGCCCTGCAAAGAAATTACAATATAGGTTATAGTCATATCTGAACAGCATGTAAACACATGCACATATACAAGTATTGCCGTTGTTTTTGGCTTTAATAAACAGGAAGTGTTACATCTTCATTTCTAGCTCTTACAGCACACAAACATTCACTGGCATGCTCACTCCTGTGCTGTGTAATCTCCTCTATATTCAGCGATGTGGGAAATTGCTCTTAGTAAGGGTGGGTGATAGGGTGTAATATCTGTAATGACATACTGTCTGTGGCAGTGCTGCTGTCAAACATATTAACCTGATTACACTCACACTAGCACCATCAAACAGGAATGGCAAAATCTTTTCCATTTGTTGAATGATAAAGCAGGAGCACATACCGTTGAAGGGAAGTAGAAGTGCTGCTTGAATATATGAAATATTTAGACTTAATTACCCCCTTAAATATACCTGTTCATGTGAGATAATAACAGAGACTTTCTGCTAATGTTAAACTAAATTACATTTCTGCGTCCTCTGCTACTTTGTGAAAATGTGGTTATTTTCCTCAATTGGAATCTATCCAATCCAATTTCAGATTCTGAAAGTTCTGTTTATATGAACCCTAAAGGCTGATTTAGGCCCCGTTTACACTAGCGCGCTTTCGTTTTGAAACGGCGTTTTAAAATGAAACCGATCCTCATCTACACTGGCGTTTCCATTGCGTTTCAGAAACGATCTGTGTCTACACTGCAAGACCAAGCGGCAACCTCCCCCAGTTTCTCTTGAAGCCAATACGGAAGTGACTTAAACTGCAATTCATCGGCTGACCGCTAGAGACAGGCTCCAAAAGAGAGCAGAATCTCATTGAGTCCCATGTTATAATGCCCAACTTTACAGCAGAAAAAAAAAAAAAACATGTTTACAGCCTGGTACAAATTGTGGTTTTGGTCTGTACAGCTAATTTTGCCCTTCATGACAACTGTGAGGGGGGCGAATTTTTTTATAACTCATCCTTTAAATTATATTAAGCCTTAAAGTTCTGCATAATTAAGGGCGTGGCCATTTGAGTGACAGGTGGATTGCCGTTTGTCTGCTGTCTGTTAGCCATCACGTCACCTTAGCTCCAGCCACATCCCGCCTCTTTGCCCATTTTCAGTTATCCGGGAGTGACGCGCGGTGACGCGCTGCCAAGATGGCAACGGCCGACTTTACGCTTCAAAAACGCTCTTCAGAAACCTACGGGTGACGTCACGGACACTACGTCCATATTTATTTACAGTCTATGTGCACGACCGAAAACGCAGTGACAAGAGGCTGGTATGTAACAGAGCGGTTGAGAGAGACGGCTCTGGGCTGCGTTTCCCAAAAGCACTGTAACAATAGCCACCAACGGTCTCTACGGTCAACTTATGCGTACAATGCTTTTGGGAAACGCAGCCCCGGTCTGGTATTGTCATGTTCAGGTAGCGTAATGTGGGCAGCCATGCCATCATTTTCAAAAATGTCCATTTTGGTCCGTTTACACTGAAACGCAACCCCGGTGTTTTCAAACTAAAACGGGTCTGCAGCGTTTTTAAAAGTATCCGTTTTTGAGGTTCAAAAACGCCAGAATAGTGTAGAAGACAGGCGTAACCGTAGCAAAAGTTATGCGTTTTAAAAAGAAAACACACTAGTGTAAACGGGGCCTTATACAACACGTCAGTTTTCATTTATACTTCTGCGTTGTTGTCCACGTCGACGTGCAATTACACATGCAGACAGATCACAGCGCTTCCTCTTTGGTGATTGGTCCGCTTCTAGCAGGACCCTAGGAGAGGAGAGGAGAGGAGAGGAGAGGAGAGGAGAGGAGAGGAGAGGAGAGGAGAGGAGAGGAGAGGAGAGGAGAGGAGAGGAGAGGAGAGGAGAGGAGAGGAGAGGAGAGGAGAGGAGAGGAGGGGCAGAGAAAAAACATGAAGAAAGAGAGAGGTCTTGAGACAGGGCTAAAAATATCTGGTTGCTGAACTCAGTGCTTTCACGCTTTCATGGAGCTCATACACACAAAGACAGAGACCCAAACAAAAAACAGTTGTCTGGTCTGAAAATTTCAGCCTGAGAGATGTAGAAGACAAAAGGTGAGTTACAAACATCTTCATCTCACTGATGCAACACACACACCCCTACACAATCTCTATACTAGTACACACACCTGCACAGAGCTAAACAGAGGAATTTAGCAAGATATACACTAAGTGAAGTTAAAAAAATAAACTAGATATGCACGTCATGAAAGAAATACCAGAGATTAGCAAGGAAGCAATATAAACATGTTAAAGATGCCTTTAAGTTTTAGCTTTAGTTATGGAAATGTTGCCTGTCTTGTTTTCGGTCGCCTGCACAGATGAATCAATAAAAGCAGTCACTGCACAGTGTAAAGTCGAATTGAAACTTGAAAAATATGTGAAAAATGACAATGCTAATCAAAATTCAGTATTAAAAGAGGCCTAAGAAAGAAGACCAATTGCAATTCAGTATGCAAATATAATAAAATCGTCACTATCTGCTATTCTGAAGATACTCTGAATGTTGTATACTGTTGAATTACTATTAATCTCAAATTAATATTCAGAGTATTTGATGTCCTATTCATTCTGAAAGTTTCTGAAGAAAGAAAAATGCAGGGCGGGGACTTGGTTTAATCCATCAGTTGTTATTTGGATGATTTGAGGCAGATTTAAATACTAGACTGCAGTCGATTGCAAGAAAGAGGCAGGTTTAAGTGGACTGAATGTGTGGAGAAGTCCAGCATACGTCACCAGAGAAGTCTGTCATTTTACAGAAAGATAGAGTTATGACATTTTTAATAAAAATTAGTAGTTCTAAAAACTGTATATACATTAGTGTTCACAATAAGACTAATAACATGCATTTAGAAAATAGATTGGGTGAATTTTTTATGCTAAGTTTTCAAAAATAGATAGTCTTTACCATGTGCGTTTTTAAATTTCCAGTGACATATGTTTTGTTGGTGATCATGATGTTTAATACTTATATGGAACGTGATTTTTATGGAGCATCTTAAAGGGAAAAATATGACATGAGAGGAAAAATAATAAGTCAATGCTTTTACGTTTTCTCGCAAATGTTTGCGTTCCTCCGTGAAACTTTGCGACTTTGATACAAAGTGTTAGGGGATTTTCTCATTTTTACTAATTTTCCAAATCACGTTTTTTAGACCAAGCAACATTTCCACAAGCAAAAGACAAAGGTGTAAACGACAGGGAGGAGAAGGGCAATGAGTGGGAGAAACACAGATCGAGATTCATAGTGAGAGAGGAAAAGCAAGAAAGCAGTGACATGGGAGGCAGTAACCTGGTCGTCTTGGTATCCAAACCCTGCATTTCCCCAGGGAGATGACCTCTGACCCTAGTGAGCTGATTACCATGCACACACCTGAGACACACAAAAACAAAGAGCAAGAACATGTCCTCCATTCACACAAACACCATCTGTCTGTCTCCATCACACTGTTTCTCATGAGTAATCATACATATACACAACACAATGTAACAAACAGCAGTCTCTGTGTGTGGCTTCTCTTGAGTTATGAGAAAAGACTGCTGGGACAGGATTTCAAGCTGGGGAAAAAAAACCAAAACATTTTATTGCATGCTGGGGACCAGCATCTAAAACACAACAGCAGGGTCATGCCAGGCAAATAGCAGACCTAGAGCTCACAAAATAAATTATTAATGCTGTTCAATTCTAAACCAAGACATACTGTAGACCTGGTGGAAACCTGCGTACATCATTGCCAAAGGAGTCCGGATTTCATACAAAGCCTAAAAAGGCATCTTGTATTTGCTTAGTTGCAAATGAGTCCTGTTTGTCTTCCCACTCTCTCATTTGTTAGCCATAATCCAAGGACTTTCACGAGGTTGCATTATCTTACATCAGATTACATGATTAGAAGCCAGACACAAGCATACAGTACATTGGTGGTAGTGCAGTAAATTACAGCCACAGAGGTCTAGTGACACAAGAGTAAGGGGATCTGATGAGGCAGAGTCAAGTGCAGCAGGACGTGAAAGACGGACTGTAATAGGGAGATGCAGAGAAGAAGGAGGATGGAACCAAGGCAAAAAAAGGCACTGAAAAAAGAGAGCTTGATCCGGAAAAGGTGGAAGAGTAAAGAGATTCAAGAGCACACAAACAAGATGATGATAACACGAGAAGAGAGGAAAGAACCAGAAAGGTCAGCAGCTCTTAATCACTATGGACACAACCCCCTGTATCACTGAAACAAGCAGCTCTTCTTATCAGCCAGAAAAGCAGCACATCAGGTTAAGAGCCTAAGGCAGCAACACCCAGGAAAAAAATCCTCTCTGCATCCCATCACTGCAGCTTGAGCGTCCAGCGGCTACAACCACCATGTCAGGTCGTGGACTTGCTTCTTTCTGCCTCCCAGCTTTGCACTAAATAAATGAGTCAATTACAGGCTTTTGATCAGAGCCAAGGGCAACAAGGCTCTCCCGCTCTGCATACTGTACGCTGTAACACGAGACAGGCGTCTGGAAGTCCTCAGAGTCTGACAATTGCTCAAAATAACAGACATCTCTATTATGGGTTTTAACATGGATAAATGGGACAGAATTTGAATCCTTTTGAGAAATGCATTTTTTAGATATCAATAGGATTATAATAAAATGCAAATTCCGTCATCAATTACTCTCATGCCATTCCAAAGCCATAAGACTTTCGTTCATCTTCAAAACACAAATTAATATATTTTCATTTCTTCATTTGCGTCAAGCAAGCATGCTTGAGATTCTGTTTAACATATCTGAGTGCTCTGTGCATGTTCACTGATCAATATTTATGAGAGTAAAAGCCTAAATTAAATCTGTTCATCATATAATAAGTTGATCCTGTCTCTTCAGAAGACTTGGACTGAACCACTCGATTTATATGAATTTCTTTTGAAATCTTTTTATGAATGTTTTGTAGCGTCAGATTTTGCGTGAATAGAACAGAAATCTCTCACATTTCATTAAAAATATCTTCATTTGTGTTCCAAAGATGAACAGTCTTATGGGTTTGGGCTGACATGAGGGTGAGTAATTGATGGCAGAATTTTCATTTTTGGGTGAACTAACCCTTTAAAAACACCTCGCCTTGATAAAGGCCCACTCTTCTCTGATAGACTTGGCTGAGAGGGTCTGTGTAGGACTTAGACCTCCGAGCTTCAGTGGGGTCTGAACACACAGTCATCCATCTCACTTAGATTCAGCCCCGCACCCATGCACTGACGTAACGGATGGGTCCCATTATCGCCTTACTCTCTCACTGCCACTAAACACATTTCTCTGTGCTGGTTACTTATTCCATTTGTTTTTCCTGTCAGGACTCTGACACTGTCACTCCATCCGTTTAAATGGATAATGCATATGCAGTCTTTTTGCGTGACTGCGGGAGAGAAAAAGAAAGAGGCAGAAAAAGAGAAAAGAGCTAGTCAAATGATTTGATATTTGTAAAATAAGATTCAGTGTTCAGATTATGTTGTGTGATGACCAGATTTAGACGAAAAAACAGTGATGATGAGACAAGACAGGTAAAAGAGAATGTGACTGTACACAGAATAGACCTTTGTAAAGGGTATAACCATATTTCATTTTTACAGGAATGAAACAAGGCAGTGAGGAGGGATAGAAGTACAGTGTGTTCAATGGACTGTACTGTCAAAATGTCAATAATGAAAAAAATTTTTTAACGGTTTTGAAAGTTGAGAGTTCTGAAAATGACATGTAATCCAGGACCTTTATAAATGCATGCTATTGTAAGCCCTCGTCCCTCATAGCTCATTTTCAGCCGAGTAAAATTCAATATGGCATCTATCCTGACTAAAGCCTATGACACTGCACAAAAGGTACAGCCTGAGAAATAGGGATAATTTAAAAAAAAAAAAAAAAAAAAAAAAAAAAAAAAAGAATGTCACACCATGTATATAAAGTCCATTGATGCAAATATTGTAACTTGTTCTTGGTTTCCTAGTGGTTTTTCAAAGCCGTATTGAGAGGTAAAAATTTTAATTTACAGCTTCAAATGATTTTTTTTTTTTTTTTTCTGCATAGACAATGGAAATAAAAAGAACTGGCGAGGATAGAAATTTCCTCTTTTTATGAGACGTGAGAGAAATGTATATCACTTCTGCAATAAATAAACTAAAATAATAAATTCTAAATACTAAGGCCACCTCAATCCTCAAGCTAGCTGCCATCTGATTCATCAAAGACCGTAAAATGAAGAAATCATCGCACTGATTGCCCGATTAACTTGATTTTCCGCTCCTTAATTATAGTAATTAGTATAATCTTATATATGCTTTAATCAACTGGTCAAAATGATATAGTTCATTTTAGAATGACATACACTCCGTTGTTTAGACTTAAAAAATAACTATATAAAAAGAGTTATTTAGTTCCACAACAAAGACATTCATTCTTTAAGCATCACACATCACAGTATCTCTTTCACAAGAATGAGTATTATTTCATTTATGTGATAAAGTCAGACAGCTAATCACTTGTCTTGCCCCTTTCCTGTAATGCTGTGGATGGAACTGCAGACGATGATTTAGGGTAAATGCCACCGTCTGACCTCTGTGAATGTTAAAACATGCTAATAACCACTGCACATCTCTACGCACATGCCCAGTACAGACCGCCCTTCCCGATTATGCATGTCCACTCTCAACACTCAGAATGTCAGCTCTCCATGGAAACCAGACCCCTGAAAAGCGCCCAGCCAATGACAGAAGACATTCCATGGCAATGAATTAACATCCATTAGAACAACAAAGTGATCAAAGAAAACAGAAAAACAGAGACAGGAGTACTTGTCCCAGTATTTGTGAATTTGCTATTATGATACTGTGACAGAATGAACACTTTTGTAAAGCAGAAATGTAAGCTATTCACTGTGGCGAGAAATGCACATTCCTAAATTAATAATTTAAAAAAACTTTGTGTGACATTATTATAATCATAGGGTCAGTTATTCAAATAAAATGACTCTTTCTTCTGCTTTACATGGACTGTATGTAAATCAAAGGTGGTCTAAGTTTCCTATATTACAAAAATCCAGAGAGGCAGAGAAAGTGAGTGAAATCACTAGAAATAGTATGAGTATGACAAAATATGGGTATGAATATGTGACACTGTGACAGGCAAAAGTTAATCATAGCATTTCCATTCAACATGATCATGTTATTCTAGAGAGAACAGAAATCACCAGCAAGGGTTGTATTGTTGCTTCCTGTTGTTCAACTGGTAGAGCATGGCACTAACAATGTTGAGGTCATGATTCTTAGGCAACACATGCTGTCAAATTGTATACCTTGAATGTACTGTAAGTCACTTTGGATAAAAGAATCTGCTAAGTGCAATGTAAATATATATATATATATATATATATATATATATATATATATATAACCTGTAGGCCATAATCATAATACACACTTTACCTCTTATACCTGGTAGCTGATACTGAAGCTGCACTTATCTCTGTTGAGGAATATGTAAAACAGCAGAGAACTCTTCTGTCATGGTTCATCAGTGCTAAAAACAAAAACAATGTATAGTGATACAAACTGTAATGATTATGAAAGCTGCAGCTGAACAAAACAAAGCACTAGCACATAACACAATATCTTAAGTCCAAATATTTGCAACCCATGCAGGCTACATGAAACTAAGACTCCAAAATATCTTGTAAGTTACTATATTAACACTAACAGCCAGAACTAGTAATAATTAACCTATTATATATCCGTTTCCCAGTGACAAAATAGTTGAATGGCTTTTATACAAAAACAACCAGATTGGGCTAAAATTTTGTCTGGCTATCACCAGACCAAGCTCAGTCTTTTAAGATTGAACATTGGTCTGGGGAGTCTGCTATGTATTTTCTACTGCACAAGAGGCGTGATCAACAAGCATAATTCAAATGACTCTGTACGCAATTGGATAGTTCTTCAACCAATCAGACCACAAGAGGCGTGATCAAAGAGCATAATTCAAAAGACTCTGTAGGCAATTGGATAGTCCTTCAACCAATCAGACCACAAGAGGTGTGATCAACGGGCATCGATCCATCGCTTCTCTATCCGTCATTGTGTTAAACCAGCCAATAGTGCACCAGGTGGATAAGCCAGTCTGTGATTGGTTCCCGCAAATGTGTAACAGAAGCAGGATACATTAATGTACAAGTTTCCAGCCTGAGCTGCAGGGCGAAATCAAATCGCTGGCAGATCAGGCTGGGTTTACCCAGTCTAGGTAATAGCTAGAAAAATTCTTACCACTTAAACATCTCTGCTTCTCTCCATTTTTTTGTTGCCAATAAACAAATCCATCTCATTCATAGTTCCTTTCATTAACATTGTCTTTAGTAAGGTTGATAAAAACTTTAGCGAGTTACGACTAGTGTGAGTGTTTTTACTGTTTATATTTGAACTGTATGAACGGTCAAGGTGCGTGTCATGTTCGCGTGGGGAATTATGGGACAAACAGCAGAACAGGCTAGGGGAAATCAGCTTTTAGCATTGGACAAACAAACACCGGAGAAATGAGAGGCGAAAAACCACCATGAGACTGCCAATAAAATGGTAATATGTATTTTTTTACGGTCTATGGTCGCTGCAGGATAACTACTGTGACGTCATTAAATGTTCTCAATTGCGCTGAAGACACAAGCCCCCGGTTTCAGTCATGGGTTAAGCTAGTCCCAGACTATATGCATGTTTGAGCTGTTTTAACTGAAAGCAACTTGGGTACTGACATATCTTAAAATATGTAAGCGCCATTGTTTTGTCTCAAGATGCACACTAGTAATGTTTTTTTTTTCTAGGGCACGTTTATAAAAGCTACTTAAAGCAACACTATGTAGTTTTTCGACCTTAAAATAATGTCTCTAAAATTATTTCAGTGGTAGAACAACTCTTAACTGGACGAATTCTACTGCTGGACACCGGCCTGCCGCTAATACCTAAGCAGCCTCCTAGCGCTAAAACTATACTGTAAGTTTCGTGTTCAAGTCGGTACCATAGACTGTGAAAAAAAAAAAAAAGGTCGGTACACACAGCGGAGTAGCACAGTACCTGCGTGACTCGTCATAGGCATAAACAGAGAGAAGCTCCGGCTACAATGTTCTTCCGCAAAATGCATGCAGTTTTGTTTATTAACCGCTAGAGCGCCAAAAGTTACGTTCCAGTTCGTTTTTATTATGCTCTTCACTTGCTAACTTCCCTCCGTTTCGTTCACTCGGATGTGCGTCATTGACCTTTGCGGAACCTTTGCAATGGACTGAACTGGACCGTCCTAAGCCCTTGATCACTTGGAATCCACTATGGAGTTGATTTATTATATATTTTTTTCCTTTACGAAATTGTTTAATGCAGCATTCTATATGTATATAGGTGTGTTTGGTTTGTTTTAAATGTTTTTAAAAAATAATTAAAATATCATAGAGTTGTTTGTGGTGGGGTAAATTAAACGTGATATGCGGTGACGTCACATTCGTGTTGCATTGTGGTATATGAAGTTGCCTGAAGTGTACACATGAAGTAGACTCCCTCGGTCAAAATCGAGGGAGCGAGGGTCTGCCCATATAAACTTCCCTCGTCCACTTCACGAAGTGGCACGCACAGGGATTAAATGCTTAGAGAAGTTCGCAAGTGCGTGTCTAAAAGTGGAGTGGAACGCAGCACTAGTGTTGCTTTTGAAGGCCTAATCCTGTCTTAATCTAAACCCAGTGTGTGAAGCCAGGCCAAATTGATTAATTTATTATTACCATGCTTTTTAAATTATATATAATTTATTTTATTCATTCATTTGTTAATTTTACTTATGTTTTCCCTCTTGTGTGTAGGCCTATGTTTTTTTCCCTCTTATTTGTTACATGTGAACGTTTCTGTTGCTGCTCTTAAATGTTCTCCCACTGTAAAAAAAAAAAAAAAAAAATCCAACTTGCAAAATGTTCTTCTAACAAATGTAAAAATGTAGCTTGAACGAAAATAATTTAAGAAAGCGTTATTTTAATACATTGACTTCCGAGTCTTTTATTAATGAGATTCGACAAACGCCTTTAATTTTGAGTGAAATGCATACTATACATGATAAGGTTAATAGTTTTAATGCCCCTCTTAAAATAACTCTTGATAAAGTGGCTCCAGAAAAAAAAAAAAAAAATCGATATGCCATGGAAAAATGAACGCATCTGTCGGCTTAAGAGGGAATGCCGTAAATCAGAGCGTCTATGGAGAAAGGATCAGGATATACAAAAACAGTGCGCTCTTAACGACAACAATTCTATTAGCTATTAATAAAAAAAATTTTATACTATAGATCGTCTTTTTAAATAACAAGCCATATAATGGGCTAGATCAGCCCTCTATAACTATGTGTGAAGATTTTGCTACGTTTTTTAATAAAATAATACAGATTAGATCTGCTATTGATCATACTGATAATTTTTCCATGGATGGATTGGGAAATTATCCATACCATAAAATGGAAATGTTCAAAACAGTTTATAAAGAGAATCTTCTGCAAATTATTTCTCAGTTAAATTCCTCTTCCGGCTATCATGACCCTATACTGGTATAAACATGACATTGTATTGCCAATTTCTTTATTTTACATTTTGAACCTTTCTGTTTTTGAATCTTTTTATACTGACTTTGTGTGAATTTGTATTCCCATTATTTGTTTTTATGCTTGTGAAGCACTTTGAGCTGCATTTCATGTATGAAAAGTGCTATACAAATAAATGTTTATTATTATTATTATTATTATTATTATTATTATTATTATTATTATTTAGTAGGATGATCGAGTCAGTTCATTAGCCTATCTTGAGGGAACTAAAGAAGAATACTCTAAACATGTTTCTTACAAAAGTTGTTTTGTTGACTTTATTTAGATTCTGAAATATTAGTCCAAAACTTGTCCAAATGTTGTCCCAACTTTCAAAATTTAGTTATCTGAGCAAACAATTTTACGTTGAACGATGTTGTATCAGTTCCCAGCATACATTGCATCTTAAAAATAATTATGTGGTAAATATTATTTAAAAATCATTATTTATCATTGCTTTGCTTTTACTGGATATATATTTATGCTGCTGCTGCTGCAGTCACTGTTATTTAGCTGTCATATGGTTCAGAGTTCATATTTTTACTGAATTAACATTTGTTGATCATTAGAGATTTGTGTTGTGTTGATGTATATTCATCTCATTGCAACTTTTGTGTCCAATATATTTGTCTATCAAATAATGCAAATCTAGCAAATAATGTACATATCATGTACTTTGTAGTTAGTTTTGAAAATCCAACAGAATGAAAAAAAGATGAAAGAACAAGGCTTGTAGCCCCTTGCGTTGCTAAATGCAAGTCAATCTTTAGTTGCCTTGACAAGAATTTTTAAGTTCAAAGGACTACCTGTTACTCATTAGATTAAATATTTAAGTTGACTGAAGCGAATTAGTTGAGTTAACTTAAGTTAAATGTTAGGTCAATGTTTTTTTTTACAGTGTGATGGTACATTATAATTTTCTTTAATAAGTTTCTATAAGTGTCTTTAATTAATAAAAAGTCACAAGTTGTATAACTGGGGTATTGAAAAAATTAAGTGCCTTCTTGTAATAGTGCATATGTTTATTTTCTTGACCATGTATAACTACACTTTTAACTGTGAATAATACTTCTGCTTTTCTTCAGTGTGTTTCTGCATGTAGTCTAAAATGCAAGTGAAAAAAATGAGACTTCAAAGCTTCAAACTTCAAACCAGTTGAGACTTCAAAGGTTAAAATCAAGGCACTGAACAGTTTACAATTGGCCAAGACTGAATTTGAGGCATACAATATGTCCAATTTACATAAGAGATTCTGTGAAGGTATGCTGGCTATTCATCTCACAAAGCCAAGAGGTGTTGGGATCTGAAGTGTGTATTTTGAAAATATTTCTTTAGCAGTACAGGAAATATGCAGGTCATTGGCTTCTTCCTTTTGAAGAGATAAGTGTACAATTTCATTGCCATTGGATGATTGGGTGTGTTCTCTCCTTTGTAGTAGTTTCAGGGTTTCCCTTTCAAGGGAACTCGAGCTGCGTCGGGAACGCCCCTGCGTATTACGTTGTGAAGCACGTATGCAATCAGTCCAATGGCGTGACAGAACATCATAGGCGGGTGACGTCATTGACCAGGAAACTATAAAGCACACCGGGAAACAAACGGCGCTAGCTTCTGTATCTTCAGCAAGCGCTCTATGTGATTGTTTGTCCAAGTGAATCTCTGTGTCTTTTGTAAAAACAGTGTGTCTGTTAGGCAGGAGTTTTTCACTTAGTTTAAAAAGTGAAAAAAAAAAAAGTATCGCGAGCAAGCAGCAATTTGTTCAGTGTGCTTCTCCCTGCCCTCGTTTCATCACGGGTGGGGATACACACAAGCTTTGTGTTGTTTGTCTGAGAGCGGAGCATGCCCAGTCAGCCCTTGACTGGGCAGGGGGCTGATTTTGTGCATTGTGAGAAGCTGTCATTAAAAATGGGAAACTTCTGCCATATATATCTCGTTGGGTCCTGCTGACAGTAGAAAAGGGTTACAGAATTCAGTTTGGGTCTCACCCGCCCAGATTCAACGGGATCCTACCCACGATGGTTCGTCCCGAGCAGGCTCTAGTTATGGAACTGGAAGTAAAGGCTCTGGTGGGGAAAGGGGCCATAGAAGATGTTCCTCCTCTCAGCAGAGAATCCGGGTTCTACAGCCAGTACTTTATAGTTCCAAAAAAGGGTGGGGGGTTGCGTCCGATTTTAGATCTGCGTCAACTAAATCGCTGTGTAAAGAAGCTCAAATTCAAGATGCTCACTTTAAAACAGATTGTGTCACAAGTCAGGTCCTAGGACTGGTTTGTCACAATAGATCTGAAGGACGCATACTTTCACGTCTCCATCCTTCCACACCACAGGAAGTTTCTGAGGTTTGCTTTTGGGGGCGAAGTGTATCAATATCGAGTTCTTCCTTTCGGTCTAGGATTATCACCCCACACCTTCACAAAATGCATGGATGCAGCTCTGGCTCCGCTGAGACTCCAGGGAATTCACATATTTAATTACATAGACGATTGGTTAATTCTAGCTCAATCAGAGCACTCGGCGGTTCAACATCGAGATGTTGTTCTCGCACACATGAAGAGGTTGGGGCTAAGGCTGAATGCCAAGAAAAGTGTGCTTCTTCCAGCTCAAAGAACCACTTTTCTGGGTGTAACTTTTCAGGCACATCTCTCTCCTCCTCGGGTCGTTTCGATTCTCTCAGGCGTGAATGGGATGAAACCAGGCCAGTCACTCAATGTCAGACAGTTTCAGAAAATATTGGGTCTTATGGCAGCTGTGTCCAACATGATACCTTTTTGCCTGCTATACATGAGACCCCTGCAGTGGTGGCTCAAAACCAAGGGGTTTTCCCAGAGGGGGAATCCTTTTCGCTTGATCAAGGTCACGCAGCGATGCCTACGTGCCTTAGTCATGTGGAAGAAACCTTGGTTCCTTTTCCAAGGTCCAGTGTTGGGGGCTCCTTGTTGTCGTGTCATGCTAATGACGGATGCTTCCCTCACGGGCTGGGGAGCGATCATGAGTGGTGGCTCAGCTCAAGGTCTGTGGCAGGGCCATCAGCTCTCCTGGCACATAAATCGGCTGGAGATGATGGCAGTGTTTCAGGCTCTGAAACACTTCCTTCCAGACCTGAGGGGCCATCATGTGCTTGTCCGAACAGACAACACTTCGGTGGTCTCTTATCTGAACCACCAGGGGGGTCTGAGGTCACGCCATACAAACTGGCTCTTCGGATCCTCCTGTGGGCCCAGGGGAAACTACTGTCACTAAGGGCAGCTTACATCCCTGGGTGTCAAAATCTGGGAGCAGACATCCTGTCAAGGCAGGGGCCGAGGCCCGGGGAATGGAGACTTTACCCCGAGGTGGTGGAGCTCCTGTGGGAGAACTTTGGTCAAGCGGAAGTAGACCTGTTTGCATCTCTAGAGACGACACACTGTCCACTATGGTTCTCCCTCATGCATCCAGCTCCCCTGGGACTGGATGCGATGGTACAGACGTGGCCAAGGCTACGTCTGTATGCATTTCCCCCGATTGCTCTGCCCCCGGGAGTTCTGGAAAGGGTCCGTCAGGAGGGGGCCAGTTTGTTGCTAATAGCCCCGTTCTGGCCGGCCCGAGTATGGTTTTCGGACATTGTGTCTCTTCTACACGGGTCTCCCCTCGAGATTCCAGTCAGGAGGGACCTGCTTTCCCAGGCAGGGGGCATAATATTTCACCCTCGTCCGGAGTTATGGAAACTGTGGGCTTGGCCCCTGAGGGGGCCCAGCTCGTAGAATCAGGTCTCACAACTGAGGTTGTTGAGACCATACTCCGATTCAGAGCTCCCTCCACGAGGAAATTATATGCTCTTAAATGGAGAGTTTTTACATCATGGTGTATGCAGCACCAGTGTAATCCAGTTAACTGCCCTGTTGGTACAGTTTTGGAATTTTTGCAAGAGCGTTTTGTGGCAGGGCTATCCCCTTCCACCTTAAAGGTATATGTGGTGGCCATAGCTGCTTACCTCCTTGCACTCCTTTGGGTGGCATATCACTGGGAAAAGACCCTCTGGTTACGCATTTCCTCCGTGGCACCCTGAGGCTGAGGCCTGCACAGCGCACAAGAGCACCGGCGTGGGATTTGGCCATTGTACTGGAGAGCCTTACTACTGCTCTGTTTGAGCCTATTGAGGAGGTTCCAGAAAAGTTCCTCATTTTGAAAACTATCTTCCTTCTTGCCATCTCGTCTCTGGCTCCTGTCCAGAGGCTCCTGTCTGCCTCCTGTTTGTCCTGCTGACTGCTGTGCTCGCGTGTGCTTTGCTTGCTTTTGAATCTTTATTTGATATCATTCTCTATTGTTTAAACTGCTAAATATAATTTACCCATCACCATATATTGTATAATATTGCCTACCACATTAAATCTGACATCGCTAGCTTTTAATCTAAATCACTATCACGCGTTAGCATTTCGCTAGCCTGTTAGCTTGCCATCTCTGCACTCGGGTCTCTTGTTTTCTGACTTCATTAAACAACTGTGGTGAGTTGGATTAGTAAATAGACTCCATCAAACAACTGTGGTAAATTGGATTAATCAACAAATACGGTAAGCCATGTCTTCTTCTCCTGTCATTGTCACTTGCACTGCATGTTTCATGTTTAGTATATCTTTCTCCGTTGGCGAACAGGGCTTCACATGTGATAAATGTAAGGAGATAGTCAGGCTGACGGAGAAGATTTCAGAATTAGAGACACACATCCAGACTTTATTTGAGAGTAGTGAGAACGTAACAGCTTTAGACACTGCTTTGGATGCGAATAGCTTAGTGAACTCTGTACATTGTTCGGTTCCGGCTGTAGAGCCCGTGCAGCAGGGCAACTGGGTGACGGTGAGCCGGCATAGTCGCGGATCAAAAAAACACTCTTCCGTTCCGATTAGAACATCAAACAGGTTCTCCCCACTCAGTGATGCACCCACTGAGAATCCTGTTGACAGTGCCCTAGTTATTGGCGATTCTATTACACGGAACGTGAAAATAGAGACACCAGCCACCATAGTCACATGTTTACCGGGAGCCAGAGCGCCTGACATCAAAGCAAATTTAAAAGTGCTGGCTAATACTAATCGTAAATTCTCTAAGATTATTATTCACGTCGGCACAAATGATATTCGACTTCGCCAGTCGGAGATCACTAAAATTAACATTAAAGAGGTGTGTAAACTCGCAAGTATGATGGCAGATGACGTTTTTTTGCTCTGGTCCCCTCCCCGTTAAAAGGAGTGATGAGATACTTAGCAGACTATCATCACTCAATGGCTGGTTGTCTAAGTGGTGTCCGCAAAATAACATAGGGTTCATAGACAATTGGAAAAGCTTTTGGGGCAGACCTGACCTGTTGAAAAAAGATGGTATTCATCCTTCCTGGGATGGTGCCGCTCTTCTCTCTAGTAATTTGTCTTAGAGCTAAACCTTGACTAACTGGGGCCCAGGTCAGGAAGCAGACAGACTGGCTTACCCGACCGCCTGCTAGCTGTCTCACGTCACAGAAGTCAGATAAATCCCAGCACATAGAGACTCTTTCACCTAGATATTATCACATAGACACTGTGTCTGTTCCACGAATTAGTAAATACAAAAAACCATCAAAACCATTCAACGGTAAAAATTTAATTGATGTCCAACAAATAAACAACAGATATAATACAGATGATCAAATGATAAAGCTCGGGCTGCTGAATATTCGATCCCTTTCCTCAAAAGCGCTTATTGTTAATGATATGATTACAGATCATAACCTAGATGTACTGTGTTTGACAGAAACCTGGCTAAAACCTGACGATTACATTACTTTAAATGAGTCCACCCCCAAGATTATTGTTATAAACACGAGCCGCGTCTGAAAGGTAAAGGGGGAGGTGTTGCTGTAATTTATAATAATATCTTCGGTATTACTCAGAAGTCTAGTTTCAAATATAATTCCTTTGAAGTTTTGGTGCTTTATGTAACGTTATGTAGTGAAATTGATAAATCCCGTTTGACATTTGTGCTGGCTACTGTATACAGGCCACCAGGGCACCATACAGACTTTACCAGAGAATTTGCTGATTTTCTATCAGAGTTAGTACTGGCTGCAGATAAAGTCCTAATTGTTGGTGATTTTAATATCCATGTAGACAATGAAAAAGACGCATTGGGATTGGCATTTAGAGACATTCTAAACTCTATTGGAGTAAGGCAACACGTGTCAGGACCCACTCATCACCGTAATCATACTTTAGACCTAATACTGTCACATGGAATAAATGTTGATACCATTGAAATTCTGCAGCAGAGCGATGACATCTCAGATCATTACCTAGTATCATGTACACTTAATTTAGCAAAGGCTGCAAAGCCGTTCCCCTCGCTTCAAATATGGCAGGACTATCATTGCTGCGACTAAAGATTGCTTTGTAAATAATCTTCCTCATCAGTTTCATCTCCTCAGCATCCCAGATAGTCTAGAGGAACTCGATGTTGCAACAGAAATTATTGACTCTCTCTTTTCCAGCACTTTAGACACAGTTGCTTCCCGGCGCTTAAAGAAGATTAAAGAAAATAGTCCAACGCCGTGGTACAACGAGCACACCCGGGCCCTTAAAACAGCAGCCAGAAAAATGGAGCGCAGCTGGAAGAAAACAAAACTAGAAGTTTTTCGCAGTTCGTGGAAAGAGAGCATGATTGCATACAGAAAAGCCCTAAAAACTGCTAGATCTGCTTATTTCTCGACTCTCTTAGAAGAAAACAAACACAACCCTAGGTATTTATTCGATACAGTGGCTAAATTAACCAAAGATAAAGCTTCACCTTCTGATGTTTGTAAACAGCACAGCAGTAATGACTTTATGAACTTCTTTACCTGTAAGATTGATAATATTAGGAAAAAAATTATAACCATGCAGCCGTCTACTACAGTATCACATCAGACAGTGCATTGTAGTGTCACTGAGGAAAAATTACATTCATTCACTGCTATAGGAGAAGAAGAATTGGCTAAACTCGTTAAATCATCAAAATCAACAACATGTATGCTCGACCCCATACCGACTAAACTACTAAAAGAGATGCTTCCAGAGGTCATAGATCCTCTTCTTAATATCATTAATTCATCCTTGACATTAGGATATGTACCGAAAACTTTTAAGTTGGCTATTATTAAACCACTTATTTAAAAAAACGCAACTCGATCCTACAAAATTCTCAAATCTACCCTTTCTATCAAAAATACTAGAAAAGGCAGTGTCCTCACAATTATGCTCCTTTTTAGAAAGAAATGGTATCTGTGAGGATTTCCAGTCAGGATTTAGACCGTATCATAGTACTGAGACTGCTCTCATTAGAGTTACAAATGATTTACTCTTATCATCCGATCGTGGTTGTATCTCTCTGTTAGTGTTACTCGATCTTAGCACTGCATTCGATTAGCCTATTAGCCTGGTTCTGACAACACTGCATTGGCTCCCTATTAAACATCGTATACATTTTAAAATCTTGCTGATTACTTACAAAGCACTAAATGGTTTAGCTCCCCAGTACTTGACTGAGCTCTTAACGCATTATACTCCATCACGTCTATTGCGGTCTCAAAATTCTGGCCAGTTGATAATACCTAGAATATCAAAATCAACTGCAACTCTGGAACAGTCTTCCTAGCATTGTTCGGGAAGCAGACACACTCTGTCAGTTTAAATCTAGACTAAAAACACACCTCTTTACTATGGCATACACATAAAACATTTTCAAATCAGTTAAATGATTGTTTTAGGCTGCATTAACTAGGTCAGCCGGAACCGGGAACACTTCCCATAACACCTGATGTACTCGTTACATCATAAGAAGAATGGCATCTACGCTAATGTTAGTCTCTCTGTTTATCCCAAGGTTTACTGCAGTCAGCCGGATCCGGGCCGTATCTGGACCAGATGGTGGACCTTAGCCTGGACATGACGAACGCATCCCTGAAGTGTCTGTAGAGACCGTTCAATTAAACCCCCCCCTGTAAATGCCGCATCGACACGACATCCTCATTAAACCCGTCCCCGGCGTGACAACTCCAATCTTTCGAATAATCCTACGAATATCTATTGATCTAATATGACTTCTGACCTGTAATGTTGCCAGAATCATAATCATACACTATTTGTTCGTCGGCCAGAGGAGAACTGGCACCCCGACTGAGCCTGGTTTCTCCTAAGGTTTTTTTCTCCATTCTGGCCCTGAAGGAGTTTTGGTTCCTTGCCACCGTCGCCTTTGGCTTTTGGCTTGCTCAGTTGGGGACACTTAAATTTCAACAATATTACTGATCTGCCCACATTGACACTATATGATAATTTAAATGAGCTGGATGACATCACCATTTTCACCAGAGCGGCTGTACAGCCGAATCAAATTCCGTTGCATTATTTTCCTGTTACCACTGTGAAGCTGCTTTGAAACAATTGGCATTGTAAAAAGCGCTATATAAATAAAGGTGATTTGATTTGATTTTTGATTTGAAAAGAACTGGAGACATACAGGCCCTTTCGGTGGCCCCTTCATGTCTGGAATTTGCTCCGGGCATGGTGAAAGCCTTTCTTCACCCTAGGCCGGGCTATGTTCCTAAGGTCCCCACTAATATGGTGGGCCCTATTGTACTGCTGGCCTTCTGTCCTCCACCGTTCATTACACGAGACCAGGAGAAACTTGCTGTGCCGGGTTAGGGCTTTAGATGCATATGTCCACAGAGCTGCCATGTGGCGAAAATCAGATCAGTTATTCATCTGTTTCGGTTCACCCAGAAAAGGATGAGTAAGTGTGTAGTTGAGGCTATCCCACTTGCTTACGAGCCGGTCAGTCTTCTCCTATGGCTGTTAGGGCCCACTCCACTAGGAGTATGGCTGCTTCTAAAGCTTTGCTGTCAGGAGTTTCTATTCATGACATCTGTGAGGTGGCAGGTTGGTCCTCTCCGCTCACCTTTGTCAAGTTTTACAACTTGGACTTGGGTACCACTCCAGGTTCTAGAGTGCTTTCTGCTTGAGTGTGTCAGACAATAGTGTATCACACATACAGGCACTTGTTAGTACAGCGGCGTGGGTATGGGGTTCGAGACACTGCGTCGCCCTGCCATACTCCCAGAATGCCTGTGAGCACCTTGCTTCATCTTATCAGAAGCTAGCGCCGTTTGTTTCCCAGTGTGCTTTATAGTTTTCTGGTCAATGACGTCACCCGCCTATGACGTTCTGTCACGCCATTGGACTGATTGCATACGTGCTTCACGACGTAATATGCAGGGGCGTTCCCGCAGGGGCGTTCCCACAGCATCTCGATGCAGCGTCTCGTTCCCTACTCAGGGAACCTGGGTTACATTCGTAACCTGAGACGTTCTGTACTTTCTCAAGCCAGGACTAAAAAAAGAGACATAAGTTAAATTATTGGCTCTATATGATATAAAACAATTTAATCTTATGGAAATCATTGATACTCTTTCACAGATGAAAAAAAAATTAACTTGTAAAAACACAATGGAAGTTCATGATACTCGTCATATTTTATTTTACAATACATTACACTCACTCACTAGTAATGGTACATTTTCAACCAACACTTAATCACTACCATCGAAGTGTGTGTGTGTGTATATATATATATATATATATATATATACATACAGTGGGGAGAACAAGTATTTGATACACTGCCGATTTTGCAGGTTTGCCCACTTACAAAGCATGTAGAAGTCTGTAATTTTTATCATAGGTACTCTTCAACTGTGAGTGACGGAATCTAAAAAAATCCAAAAAATCCAAAAATCCAGAAAATCACATTGTATGATTTTTAAGTAATTAATTTGCATTTTATTGCATGACATAAGTAATTGATACATCAGAAAAGCAGAACTTAATATTTGGTACAGAAACCTTTGTTTGCAATTGCAGAGATCATACGTTTCCTGTAGTTCTTGACCAGGTTTGCACACACTGCAGCAGGGATTTTGGCCCAGTCCTCCATACAGACCTTCTCCAGATCCTTCAGGTTTCGGGGCTGTCGCTGGGCAATACGGACTTTTAGCTCCCTCCAAAGATTTTCTATTGGGTTCAGGTCTGGAGACTGGCTAGGCCACTCCAAGACCTTGAGATGCTTCTTACGGAGCCACTCCTTAGTTGCCCTGGCTGTGTGTTTCGGGTCGTTGTCATGCTGGAAGACCCAGCCACGACTTATCTTCAATGCTCTTACTGAGGGAAGGAGGTTGTTGGCCAAGATCTCGCGATACATGGCCCCATCCATCCTCCCCTCAATACGGTGCAGTCGTCCTGTCCCCTTTGCAGAAAAGCATCCCCAAAGAATGATGTTTCCACCTCCATGCTTCACGGTTGGGATGGTGTTCTTGGGGTTGTACTTATCCTTCTTCTTCCTCCAAACACGGCGAGTGGAGTTTAGACCAAAAAGCTCTATTTTTGTCTCATCAGACCACATGACCTTCTCCCATTCCTCCTCTGGATCATCCAGATGGTCATTGGCAAACTTCAGACAGGCCTGGACATGCGCTGGCTTGAGCAGGGGCACCCTGCGTGCACTGCAGGATTTTAATCCATGACAGTGTAGTGTGTTACTAATGGTTTTCTTTGAGACTGTGGTCCCAGCTCTCTTCAGGTCATTGACCAGGTCCTGCCGTGTAGTTCTGGGCTGATCCCTCACCTTCCTCATGATCATTGATGCCCCACGAGGTGAGATCTTGCATGGTGCCCCAGACCGAGGGAGATTGACCGTCATCTTGAACTTCTTCCATTTTCGAATAATTGCGCCAACAGTTGTTGCCTTCTCAAGCTGCTTGCCTATTGTCCTGTAGCCCATCCCAACCTTGTGCAGGTCTACAATTTTATCCCTGATGTCCTTACACAGCTCTCTGGTCTTGGCTATTGTGGAGAGGTTGGAGTCTGTTTGATTGAGTGTGTGGACAGGTGTCTTTTATACAGGTAACGAGTTCAAACAGGTGCAGTTAATGCAGGTAATGAGTGGAGAACAAGAGGGCTTCTTAAAGAAAAACTAACAGGTCTGTGAGAGCCGGAATTCTTACTGGTTGGTAGGTGATCAAATACTTATGTCATGCAATAAAATGCAAATTAATTATTTAAAAATCTTACAATGTGATTTTCTGGATTTTTGTTTTAGATTCCGTCTCTCACAGTTGAAGTGTACCTATGATAAAAATTACAGACTTCTACATGCTTTGTAAGTGGGCAAACCTGCAAAATCAGCAGTGTATCAAATACTTGTTCTCCCCACTGTACATACAAATCTACTTAAGCTTGGTTCAGGGATCAGTCGTAGAATCATCTTGAGTGGCCTGTACAGTCTTCAGATTTAAATCTCACTGAAAACATTTGGTGGAATTTGAAGAAAGCAGTAGTAACGTGAAAACCAAAGATTATCAGTGATCTGGAAGCTTTTTCAAGCGAGGAATGGGCCAAGGTTGCAGTAGAGAGGTGACAGAAGCTTCTAGCACCAGGCAGCGTTTATTGGAGGTTATAAAGTATAAAAGATTCTGCACAAAATTTGACTTTTGGGGGTTGAATAATTGAACATGAATGTTCAGAGCCAATTTGATTTTTTTCATTTCTCATCAACTTTACATTCTCAGAATCACTCAAATGTGTATTAATAAACTTTGTATGATAGTTTACTGATGCCTTTGTTGAACTGTTTTCATAAAATTTTGTTCTTGGCAGCATAATGTCTTAATTTTGATTGTAACTGTATATATATATATATATATTAATCAACACTTCGCATAAATGATAGTTTGTCTTTTTTAGTATTCCCCATAAGTTGATGTGTTTTTCTATTTTTTCCAAACTAAAGAAATGCCTTGCACAACAATTGTTTGATGTAGGCCAAGTACTATGACTACATTTAA
Organism: Coreius guichenoti; assembly: GCA_039654105.1. Taxonomy (NCBI): domain Eukaryota; kingdom Metazoa; phylum Chordata; class Actinopteri; order Cypriniformes; family Gobionidae; genus Coreius; species Coreius guichenoti. The sequence goes on from CM077171.1 coordinate 29,122,884, forward strand.
GACTTAATTTATGCTGTTATGTGTTTCTATTGTTTCAGAAAAAAAGAAAAAAAAAAGCCAACTTCAAGAAACCTTTGAATTGTGCTGTTTAGTTTCTCATGCATGTACTTCATATTTAATTTATGTCATGAATGACCTATTTTTAACTGGCAGTGGGACTTCCTTCTGACACATTTGTATGATAAGCACCTGATGGAATTAAAGCTTTTGTCATCTTCTCCATCTGTTTGTTTATCCTCTAATAATGAAAGTGAAGCAAACTAAACTTAAACACAACATGAAGAAAATACATTTCTGCCAGAGCACATTAAACAGACAAAAAGACGTAGTTTATTGGTAAAAACATGATTTTATTTTTATTTATATCTGTCAGCAGCTATGGATTGTGAATTTGCTTTAGTTACAAACCAGATGTAAGAACATGATGCTATATTATAGAAAAGTAGCAGGAAAAATAAACTAGTTGGAAAATGTCAACCACCTCTGATAATGGTTTACATGTAGGCCTACCGCTAAAGCTCTTGACAATTTACTGTAGTTGCGCTCCCTCTAGTGGTTAAGAAATGATAATGCTGATTTGGCACACAAATGATAAGAATGTGATTGAGATACTCCATATTGAGTAAGTGAAAACTGTGGAATAACAAAGCTGGATAAGTGACAAAATAAGGCAAAGAATCTTTCAGCATTCAGGATACAACAGTGCACCTTCTTTTCATTTTGATTAGTCTACTTGATTTCAACCCCATGGATCTTGGCCTGGCCTTCAAAGTGCATATACTTGTACTTCTCAGCACCAAGACGGTTAGGGAAGTGAATTTGAGAACCATCAGGAAGAGTGACCAGGAATTCCTCATTGGTGAATGTGATTTTTATCTAAAGGAAGAAAAGAAATACGAGAGTATGCTTGTTAAAGAGGATCTATTATGCCCTTTTACAGTCTTGATTTTGTTTTGGGGCACTGTTAGAATAGGTTTTCATGCTTGAATGTTCAAAAAACATGAACATGTTGACATTGTTGCAGCACCTTTCTTCATAGTCTGTCAGTAACGTTTTGTTTAGTTCCTGTCACTATGAAGTGCCCTTTCTCTGAAAGGCACAATGTGCTCTGATTGGTTGGCTGGACCAGTGTGTTGTGATTGGTCAACCGCTTCAAGTGTGTTATGGAAATGTCACAATCCTTACCAAATGAGGAATATAGTGACATGTTCGTTCACAGAAGAAGACTACAAATCTAGCCGTTTCAGGGAGTTTAGAAACAGAGCTTACTGATACACAGAATAACTCCATTTGGAGTCACTTTGTAACTTTGCAGACCTTTTCCATGCTCAAATAGCAACACTAAAGAAAGCTGAAAGTTTAAAAAAAGCATAATAGGTCCTCTTTAATATCTTGATATAAGGGATATAATCAAGTTTATTATTAACATCAGTTTCATTAAGATATAGATTGTGTCTTGCCTGGAAATCCTCATTCTGATTAAATGGAAAGCTGCTCCCTCTCAGCTCCTCGCACCAGCTGCCGCCCTGGAATGAATTGCACACTACAGTGCGCTCATCACCATGGGCATCAAAACGAGGGTTCATGTGTAGAGCGATGTCCTCGGCGCTGTGACCAATGTTAATGGCAAAACTGCAATAGAGCAAATGAGAGATATAACTCCTGTTTGTTGCTGTTAACATTCTAAATTTGAAAAGTTACTTTGCGGAGGCTTACCTTGTAGAATCAGCCTTGGGGACTCCTGTAATAGTCAAAGTCTGTCCCACCTTGAAGGACATATTCTGCACAAGCACACCCTGTTAGACAGAGTGAAAGCTCATTTTACTCTTTACAGTAATTAGATTTTTGTATATCTCACAGACTGATTTATTTGGGATACACGTTATGAATAGCAGAACATGTGTATCCACTTAAATTTGACTTATACAGCTGGGCACTGTGCCTGGTTTTCCCTAGAGACCAAAGAGAGACCGTAGCTGTAATGATGGAGTGCACAGAATCAGCCTCAAAAAAGCAATGCTGTCAAATTTTCCTATGCGTTGAAAGGAAAATCCTGGTCCAATGGTAAAAGGCAAAGAGCCAGACTTGAATTTTCAAAAAAAAAACTGCAGATGTGGCATGGTTGATCTATTGGAAAACCTCTGTGCTACAAGAAGCGTATATTAAGATGACAATTCTTACTTCTTTTATAGAAGATTGCAGTATTCATTATAAATGATTTATCTGTGCACATCATTATTTCTATAAAATTAATGTGCCCTCGTAATCTTTAATCAAAATAACTTCCACTCCCGTTTGCAGCGACATCTCTTCTCTTTTCTGATGATGTGTTTACTGGTGTGAAGGCAGGACAACCTGTCACTCACATGACATCATAGCAATAGAAAACCACAATGATCCAACTTTCCAATCAATTTCCGATGGACAAAATCAAGTAGTCGTTTCACTTGGATATAGCCTACGTCACAATAGGGAAGAAAAGACTATCGCAACTTTCGTTTCATGATTACTTTAATCATTCAATCTTTAAAAACTAGTGGCCATGCCATCTCTGTGCAGATCTGGTGTAAGTTGAGAAGCCAAGTTGGGTCAGCAGCTGCAAAATCACAAGCTGAATTATACAAGGGCTCTATTGTGATTCGCAGCTGCCAAGGAAAGTAGATTTTTTATAGCGGTTTTAATTATGGCAAAGGAGATGGGCTACAGCTTGCTGAATGGTGGAGAGAAAAGATGGTCAAAAGAGAGATGGGAGGAGGAAAAGAAGGGGAAAGGGCACTTAGACTGAGAATGTGAAAGAACAGATATGTAACAGAGGTGAATTCTTTCCACATTAGTCGGTATGAGTAACTGTAAACCAGCTCTCAGACAGAAGCTGCTGCAGAACGACTCTCTCAGAGCAGTGCGATATGCCTCACTCTTTCTTTCTAAACTTTCTAAACTACTTACTTTAACTGCAAAAGGGAAGCTGGCCGGCGATGCTCAGTCTCATATTGTGAAGAATGACTGAGTCACGCTGCTTTGCTTTCTCTGAGCGAAGACAGAAAGGGAGCTAAAGGGTCTTTTTAAAAGCTAAAGGGTTCTTTTCAATACCCCTGGGTACTGTATGGTTTCAGACCATAGTTGGGCTTGAACTGGCCAGTGTTGCTTCATCTGTAGAAATGCCAGAGGATTGAATATGTTAAGGTATGATGAATTACCCTAAAATGCGAAGGGTTACCAACTACATGCATTGCAAACTCAATAGCCTAAGCTATAAAGCTAACCTCTGTCCTAAACTTTGCATAAGTCACTTTCTATTATTTGATTATGGCAACATTGCTCCACGACAAGGCTCACATATAAAACTAAATTCAATGACTCTAAACTAAAAAAAAAATCAGCAGTCATTTACCCAGTCTTCACTGTCACAAAAATCACTGTAATATACTGGTTTGATGCTCAAAACACATTATTTTATTATTATCACAGTTGAAAACAGTTGTACTGCTGTCACTTCATATTTTTGTGGAAACTGTTACTTTTTTTTTTTTTTTTTTTTTTTTTTTTTTTTTTACAATGTAAAAGTCTCTACTGTCACTTTTGGTCAATTTAATGCATAATTGCTGAATAAAAGTAGTCATTTACTTCTCAAAGTCAAAATTACTTCTCTGCTTATTTTTCAAAGAAATAATAATTATTTGTTCCAGACAGCAATTTCAGCCTTTTAATGATACTATTGTTTCTATCTGAGGTAAAGTCAGGTTTTATGAATTGCATTTTTTATGGGGAAAAAAACGTAAAAAAATAGTGACCAGTACAACATTATGATAGAAATGGATCTTATGATGGAACTAATATAACAGTATAAGTGCACTCGAGATATGAGGTCACACCCATTAACAATACACTATGCACCAAACAGACAACAAACAGTATATCAATAGACATAAACACCTGGCTTCAGCTGCTACAAGTACTGTATTATTTGATGTAACTTATAATATGTAGAAACATTCTGACATATGCTCTCTTGCCTATAAACAAATCATATACAGACCATTTGACATAGAAATATACAGGAATAAATAGGAATATCGACGATTGTTTTTAAATTACTCACGTCCATTTTGACTTCCTTTGAGACTCACTATGAAATGAAATGAAGTGTCTGGGAGAAAGTTGCGTTGTGTGGAGGGCTTCTTAAGTCCACCGCAAACTAGGAGTGTCCAGATCTTCAGATGACCGATCTTTTTTTCACCCAACTGGATTTCTTTGCCTACTCAACCTCGACCAATCGCTAAAGAGGCATGTGGAGTTACTGTGTGGAGTCTATTTCTAGGCATACACTGGTAATACGCTATAAATACATGTAACTAATTAAAACAAGCGACTTTAACCACAATGAATGCTGGTGTATGCCTACTTTGTAAGCAGAACATAATTAATGTAATTATACGCTTGTAGCATAACAAATCTACTCATTAAAGCTTTATTAAAATAATTGGCTTCAGTTTCCAATATGATTAAACGCGTAATACAATTGACAGGCTTATGCAGAGATTGAAAAATGTCACACGTTGTAAAATATATTGATCATATAAAGAAAATTAGTAATGATGAGTTGGTATCAGAGGTGATGTATTTGTTGTCTGAGTGCTGGAATACTCAGTATTTTGGAGCTGATGACATAAGGGTGTGGAACTGACCATTAGCGCTGCTTTGCGAAACTGACGAGCATTTTAACATGACTGTGTCGTTTGCTTATTAATCTAAACTGTACAACCAAGAATTCCAGCACATTAGCAACAGGTTTGTTTTGAAAGTAAGTTAGCCTATTTATTAGTAACAGCAAAAAATGTTTATAGGCTCCAGGATGTGTCACAAGATACTGACCGCAAACTGAGGAAATGCTTTGCAGAAGTGAGAAGTTTAGGAGACCCCGAAGGGCTGTATGCAATATGAAAGAAACGATGTCAGCTTACACAGTATATTTTTACAGATAATAATTTTATTGATTTTTAAACAGTGTCTTATACCAATATGCCTTTTTTTCCTCACACAGAGCGAAAACACTGATTAACTAAAAAAAAAAAATAAAAAAAAAAAACTGACCAACGAAATTAAAAAAAATTAAATAATTGATCTCAGGATTTTGGTTTTGACATCAGGTCAGTCAGATAATATGTTTAGAAAAAATTATACAATTACGCACAGGCAATAAATCCCAGAAAGCAACCTCAGATAATAGCTGCATGTCCATCTTTATCATCATCATCACCATAACATCAAGATGCTCGGAGAAGAGTCTGCGTCTCGCACGTCCAAAACCACGCCCACTCAAAGCCACGCCCAACACCAACCACGCCACGCCCGTCACATCTGCAAAGAACGCCCTCACACTTAAAATGAGCAAATGTAGAACACATTTTTTAATAAATAGTATAACTAAGTTGAATACATTTATAAAATAATTTTAGAAAATAACAGAAACAAACTCTACTTGCTGAGATTCATGTGGGCGAGGCTTTGTAGTCCTGTAGTCACATCCATATGATTTGACGCTGATGCACAGCCAACCCGGCAGGTGGCGCTGGAACAACAAAATATGTGTGGACTGACACACGAAGAAATTCACCACAGAATCCACACATACATCTTCCGTAGTCTTTAGTAATAACAGCAGCAAGCATATTTGGGTGTTTTAAAGAGATTAGCTATACACATCCAATTACAGTTAAGAGGAAGGAATGGGCCACAAAACTAGAAAAGACGTCATACAAACCTTTCAAGTGAACTTCTTCGCTATGTGTCTTTTAAATACATTTCCATGGGATGTAAGTAACACGTCAATGTATTAAAACATTACTTACGATTTTGTTCCATGAATAATTTAATGTTTTTGTAGTCTTTAGACAAAGAACTTACAACTTCCAAACCTTCAGACATCATAATGGACATTCTTCAGAAGGTAAAGAAGCTACTGTGAAAGTTAATGAATAAGTCAATTAATACATTTAAATAAACATTTTTTTTGCAGACATGTTTGCATCCCATTTGTCTCAAGAATCCCCCTTCTTTAAAATACAGAAGACGCTTCCTAACAGAATTGATAAAAAAGGTTGGCTTTGTTTCTTTGCAATCATAAAACATGTTTTATATTTTTTCCTACTGATTTTGAGATACTGCTTGTTTTCATGAAGAATTGTTTTTGTAGCATGAGATGATAGCTGCTGAACCTCTGGATGTACTGTATGAAGCGCTAGGAGAGCTCATGTGTGCTCAGGAGGAGGACTTGTGCTACAAAACCTACTTTCTGGTAAGTTAGATCACATTAGCACTGGACCTTATTCCTTATAACAGAATACATTGTCAGAAAGTGTTCGATCCCAAAAGCCAACAGGAGATGCGGTTAGTCTAGCAGAGAATGTGGCCCTCATCGCTCAGGGCACCACGGGTCTGGTTACCTGGGAGGCTGCCCTGTACCTGGCTGAATGGGCTCTGGAAAATACACACATCTTCAAAAGCAAGCAAGTCTGACACTTCACAACTCTCTGGTTGATTACATTTGTTGTTTCTTTATATTATATACTTTTGTTATACAGTGAATCTATATCCAAAAATCTGAGACAGCAGTGAAAATCTGGGATTACTGCCATTTAATGTTCATGTAATATCTTAATAAAAGAAATGCAGCATACAATTAATTATAAATATTTTGGATGCTGCACTATTGCTCTGTCATTAATCAAGTACAAAATGCTAATAATCTAAAATCACTTCAATAATTTTATTGATATAATTAATTAAATTGTATTTAATCATATATACACTACTGTTCAAATGTTTTTTTTTTTTTTTTAAATTCTTCAGAATGGATACATTAAATTGATCAAAAGTGACTTTTAGATTGCTACAAAAAATTATTTCCAATGAATGCTGTTCTTTTAAACTTTATATTCATCAAAGAATCTTGAAAAAAATGTATCATGGTTTACACAAAAAAAAATATTAGGCAGCACAACTGTTTTCAACACTGATAATAAGAAATCAAATCATATTAGAATGATTTCTGAAGGATCATGTGACACTGAAGACTGGAGTAACGATGCTAAAAATTCAGCTTTGGCATCAGAGATATAAATTAAACTTAAACTATATTAAAATAGCAAACAGCTATTTTAATTTGAGATTTCACAATATAGCTTTTTACTGTATTTTTGATCAAATAAAATGCATCCTTGGCGAGCATAAGATTTTTTTTCAAAAGCATTAAAAAAAAAACGTACCAACCCCAAACTTTTAAACAGTAGCGTATATGTATGATATGATATAATGTATTCATATATGTAGTATATAAAATAGTATGAGAAACAAGAACAGAGTGACTGAAGCTACTTATGAAGGACTGATTGAAGTGACTTTATTTTGTTAATTTAATTTAAATTACATTTATGCTGATATAAATTTACATTTGGGCTGTACATGCAGGACAGTGCTAGAGCTGGGCAGTGGAATTGGACTTACGGGCATTGTAGTATGTCGGTCATCCAGCCTAACCAAATACATCTTCAGCGACTGCCATCAAACTGTGCTTCAGAGGCTGAAGAACAATATCACAAACTGCTTAACTAACTCTGACAGCCACAGTGCGTCAGTGAGCGTGGAGGAACTGCACTGGGAAAATATGTCTGACGAGCAGCTGCAAAGAATACAGGCCAACACCATCATTGCTGCAGGTGACACAAAACCCAGGGATATTTTCAAGATTACACACATGCTATAGTTTCAAATGTGATTTATTCTCATTTAATGATTAGAAGGTCTCTGAATCATGTATAACGTTTGAGAAGTCTTCAGTAACATTGCTGTGTTTGTTTGAACCAGATGTGGTGTACGACCCTGATATAATTGCTTGTTTGGTGAAGCTGCTGAGCAGGCTTCTGAACTGCAAAGTTCAAGAAAACCATCCTGATGTTTACATTGCATCTACTGTACGTAACCCACAGACGTATGACTGTTTCAAGAAAGAATTAGGTAGGTTTCATATTGTCAATACTTTTCTATTTCATTACACTTTTCATTTTAAAACATATTCTTTTTTCCTGATTGTTCATAATGAATGAAACGTTTATTTTATTTACAGAAAGGGCTGGACTGAGACATGTCATCATGAAAGATTCTGTTACTCAAGTATTTCCATACAACCGAGCCTCCACTATAGAAATGATCAAAATATACGTATAACAAAAACGATCTCTTTGTAATAAAGTGTTTATTTACATAATATTTACAAGGAAAGTGTGCTTTTTATTCTCATATTCAAGTCTTTTCCAGTAGCACTGCTGGAATGCTGATTGTCCCATTGTGGGGACAGTTAGCTTAAAAATATGTACCCTGTGCAAATACCTGACAGTAACTTTTCATAGAATGGGAGTCAATGGATTTGAGAGGATGCTACATGAGCCCATCACCTAGATGGTCATTCGCAGTGCTCTTTAATAAGCGGAAGGACATTATGGTCCCAGTTCTCATCCCAGCGCTTCTGCCCACTTTCCCTTAGATTCTTCCTGAAGATGCCAAGTTTCCCCTGATCACCAGGGAAGTCTGAAAACAGAAGCTACAGAGATACAAGAATTAGCCATGAAAGCATTAGCATTTATCTCAAGGGATTCAAGATATTGTAGAGAAAGTCTTGATCTTGAATGTCTTACCTTTAACTGTTCAGACAGCTCATTGGAGTCTTTGAAAATGAGCCCATTCTCCTCATGTTTCACCAACTCGTGCAGGCTAACAAGATGCAGATAATGAGCAGATGTAATTGTTCCCTGCATGACACCTAACAAATGTTAGCATAACAGATCGATCTCACAATCTTACCACTGAAAGTGTATGGCACAGACTGGCAGGCAACATCCAAACATGTCAACCACTTTCATTGGAAGGTCAAGACCACTGGAGGATTTGTGCAAGCAGACCCCAAGATCAGCAGAACCTGTACCGAAAAACATCAGAGAACAGCACACTTGTGCAAATGAATGTATTTAAGCCAATACAACCAGCGGTTAGCAAAATATGAAAACTTGGCCTATGAAGTTTAAATTGCTGTTAATGAGTTCCTCGTACCAAGTAAAACTGGATAATCCTCTGCTTCCAGCCATGGAGTGCAAATCTTGACGTGATTAAATTCTTTGGAGTCAATCATCTTCTTGTAATACTCCTTCTGAGGACCTTTACCTGCATTGACAAATCAAAGTGTTTGAAACACATAAAAACAGGCATTGGGCCATGGTTGATACATATTACATTTATACATATTAGACTCAGGCTGCATCCAAAATCGCATACTTCCATACTATATAGTAGGCGAAAAACAGTATGTGACAAAAGAAGTATGTCCAAATTCACAGTACTTATAAGAGAGTCAGCAAAAAGTCCCCGGATGGCCTACTTCTTCCGGCAAGATTTTGAAGTGTGTATACGATCGACGCTTTACTATCCCATGAGGCCACAGGACAGGTTTTATGAATGGCAGTGAAACGACATGCTGGTAAGTCACATGATAATGACAACATGGCGAATGTTGTACGTCCAGAATCTAGATTACATTCATATTGCACAAATTCATACTATATAGAACATACTTTTTTAGCGGTCGTGAAGTAATAACTTTATTCAAAATAAGTACCTACTCAAGAGAGTATGCGATTTGGGATGCAGCCTCAGTGTTGTGTACCTGTAATCACGCAGACCAATGATGGAAGTTTGTCCTCTTCCTCAACAAACTTCTCATACTCTATTGGAGATGGAAAGAAATTAAATGTTGGTTGAAATCAAAGGTTGTGGTACAATATAGTTCATAAGTCTGATGTCAGTAAGATTTTATGAATATTTTTGAAAAGTTATTTGATTAAAAATACAGTAAAAACAGCAATATTGTAAAATATTACTTATATTAAAATTTAAAATAACTTTTCTATTTTAATATATTTTTTAAATGTAATTTATTCCTGTCATCGCAAAACTGATTTTTTTCCAATGTCACATGATCCTGATTTTCTGCTTTTTCTTATCATTAATGTTGAAAACAGGTGTGCTGCTTTTTTTGTGGAAACTGTGATGCATCTTTTTAGATTCTTTGATTAATAGAAAGTTCAAAAGAACACCATTTATTTGGATTTTCTAATTTCTTTTTTTTTTTTATTTAATGCATCCTTGCTGAATAAACTAATTAATTTGTTTTAAAAAAAAATCGTACTAACTTCAAACTTTTGAACCATACTGTATATGGAGAGACAAAAAAAAACAAAAAACATAAAAATAATAACCTTCAAGGGCTTGTAAAAGAATGGAGAAGTCTTCATCCTCTGTTAGAGAACATAAATAATGAAGAGTTAGGACATTTCAATTAAGCGAACGAAGGACAACATCCCTATAGCTCAGTGTAGACAGCACTGACCAGTCCAGCTGGTGCTGCTGATAAGCAAAGCAGGTCGTCCAGCAGAGCGCGTCACAGCACCTGTTTGAGTGTTACGCTCTGTGAAGGCTGTCAGTTCCATATGCTCCTTAGTGACATCAGAACTAAGAAGTTATAAAGAGGAATGTGTAAAACATTAATAAAATGACAACGCCTAAATGGCAACAGAGCTGACTGGTATTAATTACAATTTGCAATACATGAAAATACTTACCTAGGCCTGAATGGTGAATAAACACTGCTCATTCTGACAAACAGCTCATGTTGAAGTTTCAGAGGTGTTTCTCTAAATATCGAGGGTGGCTTGTCATATAATGTGGTTGCTCTACAATTGCAAGATTGATTGAACGAACGTTTTATTGTTATTATTGATATAATTATATTATTTAAATATTGATTAAAATGTACATTAAACATACTCAATATTCCAGTTCTTCTGAAGATCTTCCCTCATTGCATTAGTGACACACAAGTTATGATCCGAGAAACATCCAAAGAGCTTCTCATACCTGCAAACAACACAAAGCACAGTTCAGACGTTTTTCAAATACCACTTAAAAAACACAGTGTCCTTAAGAGATATTTTTCATGTGTTACTTACCATTTTGCCACCTTAACAATTAGATGATTCTCCCCATGAGTAAGAGCCATTATTGTGTATCCATAGTTGTGCCAGTCTATGATGAACTGGTTTCCCCTGAAACGACTTGCCACCCATGTCACTGCTATAGCTGGCAGTCCTGGAGGGTTCTGCAGAATGCACAGATGTGACTTAGAATTTCACTTTAAGACATCATCGGATATAGAAATTACTTTACTTAATACAAGAGACAGACACCTGCATAAGGATATAGCCTTGGTCCTCAATCTTCATCAACACATAGAACAGCTGGAAAGACTGGAGTATCACCTTTGAAACATACCTGAAAATTTTTGGGCCAACTGAAAAGAAAATGCAGATCACGTTCTTTATATCAGAATGTCTGTGCATGGTCTGTTGTGCTTGCAAGTATCCTTTATATCTATATTTTATATGTTTGTATTACCTCTAAGCCCATTTAGTTCTGAAATAGGAAGTATGTCTATCCTGTCATCCTCAAGAATGTCTTGATGAGGTTTAGTACCTATGTGAGCAAAATGCCAGTGTTAGAGCTAAAAACTAGCACCTTGACCTGTATATGTAATGCATATCTACGTGATTTATCGTTTATTAGCATGCCTTACAGACATGGGGGCTACATTTATGGGCATTTGGTATCATGCATAAAACCAAATAATGATGCAATGAGAAGTATATACGTTAAAATGTATATACCAAGAAAGCCAATTAAGGTGACACTGTATCCATGTCTGCTGAGAGAGAGCGCATGATACTGCATGCGAGGACTGCGCCCTATATCTCCCAGCACCAACACGCAAACGTTCAAATGTGCAAGTTCATCTCGTCCCCTTAATCCACTGGCTAGTACAAAAATAAGCACCACTACAGCGACCGGTAGAAGAGCCCACGATAAGCTTAACCCCGATAACAGTCCTAATAGAACCAATGAAACCGTCACTACAGCTACTGCCGCATTGGCATCCGCCATTGTGTTTTCCTGATGATGACGTGGCTGAAAGTAGGGCAGGAAATTTAAAGAGACACGAACCACAGGCGAATACACCTAATTATAATAGCATTAACACTCTTCGTACATTTTGAAGGAATTATGATGTTAATAATCGCTAAAGTAGCTATTACCAATAAATGAATTAGGCTAAACATTTAATCCGAATAATTTCTTATGTCATAAATTCTCTGTGATTCCACTCAATCGTTTATCAGAATCAGAATGCTTTTATCGTTATTGCACACAATATTGTACAACGAAACCTTAAGATGCTTTACGAGAGACATTATTTACATATGTACAACAGAAAAAAGTAGGATATTAGGAAAACTATACATTAAACATTAGTAAATATTAAATTCCATATCCAATAACAAACGTCAATTTCGAACTATTTAAGAGCCTTCCAAAAATAACTGGTCACGGGTTTTAGCCTACTGTAATATAATAAACTATTAAAATATTACCAATATTTGCGGCTTGCAATTATTATTATTATTATTTCAGACGTTTTTGTCAATGTTATCGTCAATGGAGAAAGATGCTCTTTGCAGATGATGTAGCTAGATAGAATACAAACGAAAGAAAGAAACCTCGAAATGACGAAACTGAGGAGAAATCCCAGCCAAAATTTAATATTTTAAGCAAAAGCAATAATATTCAAACTATGTGGCACCCCCCAGGCAGGGAGCCCTAAATCTCTGAGCCACGTGATGCGTTTGCTTTGTCAAACAGCTTCGCCTTTGGAATAAGAAAAAAAGCTAGTGGCTAGACTCGTCCATTAACAATTTCCCCCATTTGTTTTTCTATTCTTACAGCTCTTAAAATGTGGTTTCCTTTCCTTGTATTTATCTTTCTCTCGTCTACAATAGATTTATCAAACCAGGATGTGATTGATAATATAATTATGAGTTTATCCAAGGGAATCTCATACTTTGATATGCAGGGAAGAAATATCAACCTGGACGGTGTTGTTGGATACATAATACTTCAAGGTAAGCCATTATGTTACAGGTTGAATAGGCTAGCCTATGTTTTTTTAAAAAATCACTTTGTTTAGCTACTCGTTTGTTTGAGTGCCATAATTCAACTTTTTTTATTGATCAACCTAAAAGTTTGCAATGTGCAGAACTCGATATCCCATTTTTTTCTTTCATGTAACGTTACCTTTTCAAGAGTCTTATTTTAATGGGCCGATTTACTTGACACTGGACTCTGTTGTAAAATCAGCTGAACACAGTTAGTTTAAGAAATGTCGATTTTTAATGGCATTTCTGTCAGTAATTTGAGTCTGTTGAGGTTCTCCTCGCGCAGTCAATATTGTTTTTTGGCGCCTCTTGCGCTGATAGTTAGATACTTTTAAAAAAAAAAAGTTTTTTATGATTAGCTTTGTGATATGTAAATGCAATAAATGAGATAACGACGGTTTTACATATATAATTCAGCGCAGCTGCGGGAGGCAACACGAACTTGGCCGCATTCAGATTTTCTGAGTCTCTCTCAGCGCGCAGCTGCCATTTCTATGCTGAAGAGACTGAACAAGAGCCTTTCTACTGCCGTCAACGCTCTTCAGGAGACAGACCCCAATTACTTCAAAGGTAATACTCTTTGAAAAGAAACACTATTCAAAATACAGTCTAATAATGACATAGAAAACCTGAACTGTTTTTCCTGAACAGAGTTTGAGCCTATTTTGGACAGCTCCTTTTGGTCCCTGCCTGCAGAATGGAGCTCCACAGACCCCTCGCTGGTTTATACCTCAGTGAGGTCTATGGAGTGCTATGATGAGCACCTGAGTGACAAGTGCATGACTCTCCTTCTAGGAACATGGTAAGACGACTGTAGAATAAAAATATAATCAAAAAGTTGTAAAAATTAGTCAATACGATAACTGTCATTTTATTGAAAGGAAAGACAATGGAACCCCATGTATTGTGACTAAGTCCTGTAGAGACACAATGACACAGTTTGGATGTCCACACTATTCCCTGTCCCACCAGCTACTGTACTTCATGATAGGAACAATGGTAACCACTCTATTAATCTTTACTGTAGTATAAGCAAATGACCTTTTGTTAAAGGGATAGTTCACCCAAAATGAATATTTCGTCATCACTTACCTGTATGAGTTTCTTTCTTCTGTTGAATGCAAAATATATTTAAAGAATGTTGGTAATCAAACAGTTGATGGTCCCCACTGACTTCCATATAGGACAAAGAAATACTAAGGAAGTTAATGGGGATCATATTACAAACATTCTTTAAAATATCTTCTTTTGTGTAGGTATAAGTCATGACAAAATTTTCATTTTGGGGTGAACTATCCCTTTAAAGGGTTAGTTCACCCAAAAATGAAAATTATCCCATGATTTACTCACCCTCAAGCCAGGTGTATATGACATTTTTCTTTCAGACAAATACAATCGGAGTTATATTAAAAAATATCCTGGCGTTTCCAAGGTTTATAATGGCAGTGAATGGCAGCCGATGGGTTTGTGAAAGGAAAATATCCATATTTAAAACCTTATAAAGGAAAATATCTAGCTTCTGGCAGACCGCCTTCTGCATTCAACTTATGAAAAAAGCATAACTGGCATAACTATGACGTTGGACGTAGCGTAAGCATTTTGAACTGCGAGAGGCGTTACACTTTCTGCGTAAGTTGAATACGGAAGGCGGTCTGGCAGAAGCTAGATATTTTACTTATAAAGTTTTAAATATTTTTCTTACAAAAACCCATCGATTTGCTTCAGAAGGTCTTTATTAACCCCCCTGAGCCGTGTGGATTACTTTTATAATGGATGGATGCACTGCCATTATAAAGCTTGGAAGAGCCAGGATATATTTTATTATAACTCCGATTGTATTCGTGTGAAAGAAGAAAGTCATATACACCTAGGATGGCTTGAGGGTAGATAGTAAATCATGGGGTAATTGTAATTTTTGGGAACTATCCCTTTAAGAACAGAGAAAGTATAACACATTTCTGGTGTACTCTGAAGTAAATCTGTGTACCTTCAGTCTGACACTTGTGTCCTCAGAAAGGGTGCTCCAGAATACTCAAGGGGGACCTGAGATTGTCTCGTGTCAACATAACTGTGGAACATTATAAGAGAATCTTCTGCTCCAACATGATGAAAAGCAACCAGGACATTTTCAAGAATGGTCTTACTGGCCAAATGCAGGACATCTTTATAGAAAACAGTTAGTATATGCTATAGAGTGAACAAATTAATGGAGGAAAATCTTATAACATGCACTTAATGTTTTTTTTTTAATTTATTTTACAGTTCTTTTATGCGGTTTAGTGGGATTCTCAGACTTCTATAAACTGGACTGGTTACAGTCTATTTTAACATGGCAAGACCACGAAGTGGGTTGTTTTGGCAAAGAAGGTGAGTTAAATCATGTTAAATATACATTTAAAAATCTCATCCTAATGAACGTAAAAGAATCCTTAAGCCATAGAGGAGTAAATGACCTTTTCAATTGTCTAATATCGTTTCCCCCCCCTCAGAGGACATCTCCGAGATCTTTGAGGAATTTTTGGATGCACCCCACAAACGGGTGAAAAGAAGGGAAAAAACACTGACAGGTGTTTTTTTGCTCTTAACGATGCAGTCGTTAATAAAAATGAAGAATTACTTAGTTAACGTCACGCAATTATACTGTCTGAAACTAACTCGTATATGTTTCTTTTCATAGATGGCTGCTCAAGTCATATGACAGGAGTTGCAGTGAGCGCATTAGGAGGTTTTCTCAACTATTACCTTTCAGAGCAGGACATAACGAAGAGACCCTTAATTTAAGGGCCAAGCTTAATGAGATAATGGTCGCAGAACCCGATTTCCTTCTTTATCAGGCTTTAGATGAATTTGGTATGTATTCTTTCTTCTATGATCACTTCTCTGTGAATGTGTGGTAGATTTAATAATGTGTAGGTGAAAACAACATGATGCAAAGAAGGCCAAATAACCAGGAAAACAGGTTTTGGTGATAAATTACAGGAAAATATCTTTAAATAAAATCAAATAAACAAAATGTATATTGCATCTATTATGATGCAGTTTTTATTCTGAGGAAAAATAACCAATTTTAATGCCTCCCATGATAATGCATTGAGCATGAAAGGTTAAATAGAGGCATAATTTTAACACGAACAGAGCTTAGTTTAAATTAATTTTTGTTTTTATTTTCTCTTTCATGTTTGGAGGGAGTGAACCCCTGTGGGCTCATTATTACAGAGAATGCATGCTTAAAAATGCATGTTTGACTTCAGTCCAGAAACAGCATGATCTCTCCAAAGCTGCTTAGAAAGTAGCCAAGTTGAGATTTCTTATTAGTCAAACCACCACCATCCATCCATGCCAGTGAGAAAATTGTGGTCTTTGATGAATAATTACCCAATGTCTTGTTCTAATATAGATATATTACTCATTCCATCCTGTGACTTCATAGAAGAGAGCTTTTATCAGGCGTGATTCATATGTGACGGTGTTCTTGCCAATGTGCATGCGGTCCTCCTCCAGAGGCTGCTCTATGATGGCAGGCACATCTTTGCCATACACTAGAGGGGAGGGTTAAAAAAAGTAATTAGTCCCATGGAGAATCTCAGGATTGAAAATTAATTAGCGTCTCAGCTTTCAAAAAACAGCATTTCATCCCCACTGAATTAAACAATCAAAACAACAGTGAACAGTGATATGTTCCGTATTACAGGAGGATTATAGATTTGCATTGACACAGTCCTGCTACAATTCAAACAGGATACAGCACCTGTTTTAAAGGTACTATCTGTGGGCTCAGACCATTTCTTTAGAGGAAATACTTACATTCACAGTGCTCAAGGAACTGAATGCACTCCTGCACCACTGAATCCCTGAGCATGATCATGTGTTTGGCCATGTTTTCCAGTAGTGAGAGAAAACATCTCTTAGCATAGAACCACGTGTCTGTTCCAAGCTAAAAACACAGGACATCATTGTCAAGCCAAGCACAAAAAAACTATAATATCACATGGAAATCACATCAGTAAAACCAGAAAACATTGGTTGAATTTGAGGCTAAAGACCTTGCCACCCTAGGAAATTCAACAAGTTTAGAAAGCATGCCTATGTTTTGAAACAGCAACCAAACATACATTTTCTTGGATTTAAATGTACGTAATCAGTACAGACTCGTCTAAATGGGTGACAGGAGACCAAAGGCAGATATGGGGGGGGCAAAAGGAAGCGCAGTAGCAATCCACTGCTGTACATCTGCTACAGTGTCATGAGAGCGAGAATGCTGAGGTCCTTGAGTAACACTGTTTATGCAGCTGGATACAGTGAAGACCTCTTCAATAGATATTTATGAATACACAAAAATAACATGTTGAGGATGGTAACTGAGCTAGACTAAGGGATAATACAGCAAGTAAGGAATATGAAAGTTTATGTGCTGTCTGAACACACTAAAAATGGCTTTTATTAAAAAAACATTAAATTAAATATTACCTTTTTGTTGTATGGCTCAAGACTCTTTATGACACGAGAAATACCAAAGTCATAGTTCCCTTTAGCACAGTACAAAGTCCTGTAAGAAATGTAATGTTATAAGTATTACAGATAATCATTCTAATATGCGTATTTGCTGCTCAAGAAACATTTCTTATTATTTTTATAAATGTTGTTAACAGTTGTGCTGCTTATTGTTTTTGTGGAAACCGTGATAATTGTTTTCAGGATTATTTGATGAATAAAAAGTTCCATTTGAAATAGAAATCCTTTCTTTTTTGTATAAAGTATCCATTTCCTTAATAAAAAAAACAAAACAGATACTGACCCCATACTTTTGAACCATAGCGTAATTTACACAGGCTGCTCTCATAATGTCATCTTGTGTTATAATGATATTTCAGATGTATTATTTGTGTGATATTTCAGAAAGCAAAAGTAAAGTGAAAACAATACTGTATTAGATACAAAATGTTCTTATGGGTTGATTTAACACAATTATGTAAAAATATTGTACGTACCCGATTACAAGGTTTACAATACACAGATGAAAGACTTTTTTGTCTGGCTCTTCATAGGAGATCTGCTCTTCTTCTTTCTCTATCTTCCTCATCAACTCCTCTGCCTGTACACACACAGAGGCAGACCAGATGGGTAAAATAAAATAAAAAACACAGAAAGAGAAAAATATGATGAAACAAGGCTGCTCCATTTGGTGTCAATATGTATATTTAAATAAGATTTAAATTTTTACCTCTTCATTTTGGCTGGTCATGATGTATGACACGCACAGGTTAGCAAGAACAATCGCACTAACGTTAAGGATCTACAGGACAAAATGTAACAATCAATTGCAAGGATTCTAATAACAGAGACACTTTTCTAAAAAAAAAAAAGAAAAAATAAACATCATGCTGCAAACTCCATGCAGTCACACAGCAAAGACTCCAAGAGTCACAGATCATTTTACCGAGGGTTTTGTTTTGCAGGGACACTCTTGAATGTTACACTGTTCCAGCTAGCAAGCAGAGGAGCAAAGAATATGTTTTCATTTGAGCTGTTTAGATTTGTTATATAATGTGACCCACCATCACAGGAAATCTTATACACAATAAATCCATGAATCATCAAAGATAAACTACATCTCTTCAGATCTCTCTTGGGTTCAGTGTTATTACCTTATTTAAATGTGTTTTAAAAATATCTGGATCCCACTGTTTATGCTAAATACTACTGGTTGACTGATTTAGGTTATTGTTTTTTATCGACCTATCCAGATATCTGCAGATATACATAGAACTGATGAAATGTCACTAATTTTACACAATATTTACTGATTTACTTAGTCACTAAAATATAAATGTACACAATCTATTTCAAACTTGATTCTTACTAAACTATACTATATTTTCTAAATTACTATGGTACTGCAGAGTGCAGACTTTCTGAGTTATTGTTCTTATTTTCATCTAAAAGAAAAGCACATTCAACAATATTATACTTACATTCTCATAATGCTTCTTAACAATGGGCTCATAGAAACCAATGGCTTCTTTATATTTGTTATCTTGCATGAAGAGCACATGAGCAACATTAAGTTTCCAAGTATCATGCTCATTACAGAACTCAAGTGACTTGTGGAAGATCTTTTCCACCATGCTGTAGTTCTCACGGTTCCAGTAGATTTTGGCCTGTGCCATTAGCACAGGAATGTACCTTAAAAAAAAAGTTCAAGAAAAACACTGAAAAGCATTTATATATAGTGGCCATTTTACATTTATTTACATAAATGAAGTACGGAACAGAAATCTAAGAATGAAGCTTTAGTAATCTCTTCTTTCACTTTGGATAAAAGCATCTATTAAATGCATAAACGTACTAAATGTAAATGAATCTTAAGTTTACCTCTCAAGAACCTCGTCATAGTCTTGGACATATTTTTTTAAGGATTCGTCATCCCGATTGTGCCTTGCTTCCTGCACCTTAGAGGAAAGAGATTACAGTTTCTAAATTTTAATTAGCCTTTTCAGTGTCAGAAACACTAATTTAATGGTAATATTTCACACAAGCAGTCATAAATGCTGTGAATTCAAAAAGGCAAAATGCCAAGCTGTAACCTGTTTTGTAACCTTGCGCAGTTGCTCAGTCAGTTTTCCAGCGATTTCGTCAAATTTTCGGAACGCCTACATCACATACAAAGTTAAATTCATTAAAAAAAGAAACAAATGCTCATTAGGTACTTGCCAACACAGAAAAAAAAACGCAAAAGATCACTTACTTCCTCAGGTGCTGTCTGACATGTGATCATGGCATCCAAGAACTCATAGAGGTACTATAAAGGAGAACAAAACAAATGAGCCCTATAGTCTTGATGCGAGTTTGGACTGATATGTCAATATGAATGAGGAAGCTCTGTAATTATCACCTGGTGTGTTATTACTTGCAAATGCCTTATGGCCAGAGGAATCAATATGGATGTTATTACTGGAACGACTATTTGGGCTAATAAAAAGTAGAGACTTGTTTCTACATGATTGCATTTTCTAATACTAAAATTGCTAACTGTGCACATACTACAAAGCTGATGGGAAATAAAATTGCTACGAAATAATTTCTGCTTTACCGGTGTGAGAAACTTGTAAGTGAGATGAGCATTTTCAGCCAAGACATCTGCGGCGAGGTCAAAGTACTATAGGCAAAAAAAAGCAAAGAAATCTCACTTCTTGAAAGAAAAAATATAATACAGTTTCTCTGGTCCTCTTCGTTTAGGGGTCACACTTGTCTTCTTCGCGGTCAAAAGTGACCGAAGCCTTAAAATGTAACTTTTTCCCCCCCAGGAAAACCAAATGTAATATATTTTACAAACCCGATTCCAAAAAAGTTGGGACACTGTACAAATTGTGAATAAAAACAGAATGCAATGATGTGGAAGTTTCAAATTTCAATATTTTATTCAGAATACAACATAGATGACATATCAAATGTTTAAACTGAGAAAATGTATCATTTTAAGGGAAAAATAAGTTGATTTTAAATTTCATGGCATCAACACATCTCAAAAAAGTTGGGACAAGGCCATGTTTACCACTGTGTGGCATCCCCTCTTCTTTTTATAACAGTCTGCAAACGTCTGGGGACTGAGGAGACAAGTTGCTCAAGTTTAGGAATAGGAATGTTGTCCCATTCTTGTCTAATACAGGCTTCTAGTTGCTCAACTGTCTTAGGTCTTCTTTGTCGCATCTTCCTCTTTATGATGTGCCAAATGTTTTCTATGGGTGAAAGATCTGGAGTGCAGGCTGGCCATTTCAGTACCCGCATCCTTCTTCTACGCAGCCATGATGCTGTAATTGATGCAGTATGTGGTCTGGCATTGTCATGTTGGAAAACGCAAGGTCTTCCCTGAAAGAGACGACGTCTGGATGGGAGCATATGTTGTTCTAGAACTTGGATATACCTTTCAGCATTGATGGTGCCTTTCCAGATGTGTAAGCTGCCCATGCCACACGCACTCATGCAACCCCATACCATCAGAGATGCAGGCTTCTGAACTGAGCGCTGATGACAACTTGGGTTGTCCTTGTCCTCTTTAGTCCGGATGACATGGCGTCCCAGTTTTCCAAAAAGAACTTCAAATTTTGATTCGTCTGACCACAGAACAGTTTTCCACTTTGCCACAGTCCATTTTAAATGAGCCTTGGCCCAGAGAAAACGCCTGTGCTTCTGGATCATGTTTAGATATGGCTTTTTTTTTGACCTGTAGAGTTTTAGCCGGCAACGGCGAATGGCACGGTGGATTGTGTTCACCGACAATGTTTTCTGGAAGTATTCCTGAGCCCATGTTGTGATTTCCATTACAGTAGCATTCCTGTATGTGATGCAGTGCCGTCTAAGGGCCCGAAGATCACGGGCATCCAGTATGGTTTTCCGGCCTTGACCCTTACGCACAGAGATTGTTCCAGATTCTCTGAATCTTTGGATGATATTATGCACTGTAGATGATGATAACTTCAAACTCTTTGCAATTTTTCTCTGAGAAACTCCTTTCTGATATTGCTCCATTATTTTTCGCCGCAGCATTGGGGGAATTGGTGATCCTCTGCCCATCTTGACTTCTGAGAGACACTGCCACTCTGAGAGGCTCTTTTTATACCCAATCATGTTGCCAATTGACCTAATAAGTTGCAAATTGGTCCTCCAGCTGTTCCTTATATGTACATTTAACTTTTCCGGCCTCTTTTTGCTACCTGTCCCAACTTTTTTGGAATGTGTAGCTCTCATGAAATCCAAAATGAGCCAATATTTGGCATGACATTTCAAAATGTCTCACTTTCAACATTTGATATGTTATCTATATTCTATTGTGAATAAAATATAAGTTTATGAGATTTGTAAATTATTGCATTCCTTTTTTATTCACAATTTGTACAGTGTCCCAACTTTTTTGGAATCAGGTTTGTAGTTCAATAATATTTTTTGATTATTATTTAGAATTTTGAGGGTATTTTATGATACTTTGCAATATTTATACAATTTTTATTAGCTATTTTTCCCCATTGAAAATAATTTTAAAAAAAATTCTAATATATTTTTAAATTATTTTTCAATTAAAACAGTATTCCATGTTAAAATAGAGATGAGGCATTCAAAATCCAATTTTTGGAAGGTAGATTAGTGCCATCTGGTGGGAATAAAAAAAGAAAAACTGATGTAATGCCATGTTGTGACCACTAGATTCCTATATAACTCTATATAAAGTGGCTTATAAATTCTCTAGTGTTTTTAGACATAAATACTTATTTTTATTAAGTTTATACTTAGACATTCTCAAAGACTACTTTTTGTCAAGGTTTAGAATTTTTATTTTTTTTATGTTGATCTAAAGTGTCAGTTTTTGCATTAATTTTACTACATTCAAACCTGAGCAGAGAGGAGAACATTTTGGACATATAACATCAAAATTCAATAAAACTGTAACAAAAATTAACAGGTATGTTTTATCACAGCATAATAAATCTGGGTCTGATCTGATTTTAACCTCTTATTTGAGTCTTTTGGCTCAATTTTACCATATTGATACAGCCACACCAGTTCATTTGTGTGCGTATAATATTGTGGTTTGTGTGTGTGTCTGTGAGTGTGTTTACGTGAGTGTGTGTGTCTGTTTTGCACTCTTGATGTTTTAGAGTATAGCCTCTTCCTTGCTGTTTGTTTTTTTTACTGCATTGTGGCTGAATTATTGATTTTGTTTCACATATTTGCAAAAATGTGCTCTGTGTTATAGTCGCACTAGTTCATATATATATGTGTGGGGGGAGGGGGGGTGGTTGTGTCTATTTTGCACTCTTGATATTTTAGAGTGTCACCCCTACATTGCTGTGCACTTTTTTTCTGCATCATGGCTGATTTGTGGTTTGTATCTCCAAAAGATTCCCTGAGTTTTTGTATTTTTGCATATTTCCCATTCATTTCCTATGTCGGTCATTTTTGACCGCGAAGGAGACAAGTGTGACTATTTTTTTTTCGACCCTTTAACATAACCGAATCATCTCCATGATTTTTTTGTGCTAATGCAACAAAAGTCACCAGGTGTCATCCCATTCCGATGAAGCAAAAAAATGTAACATTTCAAAACGTAAAATGTTTCGGTCATTTTTTACCGAAGAGGACCAGAGGGTTAAAGCTGAGACACTGAACACTTTCCTGAACACTCATCAATGAAGTACACTCACCTCAAATTTACAGTAAAGCAATAATAAGTTGCCAAAAGTGACAGGAGGGAAGGGGTTTTGCTGAAGGAGGAAAGCAAGTTTCTCAAAACCCTCTGTGGGCTTGGTGTCCATGTTCATTAGGGCCTGGTTGTGAAGAGTGACTGGATCAAGCTCCTAAATGTAAAAAAAGAGATACTTACAATGGACATAATCATAATTTCTATGGTTTATAGACTTTAAACGATCAGAATACGGACCAACTTCCAAATGTATTTCTTACACAAAGAAACAGACTAAAGGAGCGAAGTATGCTAAAGGATAACTGCTATTGACATAACTTTAAACTGTCATATGTATTAATGGTAAACCATCACAGTGATATTCTAGTTCACTAGAGGGCAGCATATGTTCACTTGTGCATTTCTCAAAAAAAGATATGCAGAACACCATCTCTGCAAAAAACTAAAGACTTCAGCATGGAGAATTACTTATCTATTAACTAACAGTGAAATTGCACTGTAATATTGTTAGTTCAATCAAAAATTAGTTACATTTTCTTTCTATATAGGATCTCTTTCAAGGAAATAGCATAACCCTGTGAATATTACTTTGCGGAATTCTTTTTCAAATTTGGTGCATTCCTTGCGCTATTCCTAGCTACAGATGCAGTGTTTAAAAATACAGATCCTGCGGGAAGAAACAGTGTATTTAATGAGTGCTTATGTAAGATGGATCACTGTTTGGAGTTTGGACTCATTAACTTTTAGGTGCCAGCACAAACTAGCACAAAAACATGTCCCTGCAGCCCACCATCATTCCAGCCAGCAGGTGTGGGCTTACCAGCTCTCACAATACAAAGCCCTGCAGAAAAGGATTAAACCTGCACATGAATAAAAAAAACAGCACATTCCCAGTGCATAACTAGAGACAATCTTCTAAGTATTTGGGAAAATTAAACTTATATTGTGCTATTCAAGTAAAACTGACTTGGACGTTTTCTTTCTTCTGAAATGGGCGGCACATGGTCTGTCAATATAGGATAAAAGTTCTGCAAGTGTGCATGTGAATTGGCATGCCTATGACATTGATTCATAAGAAGCTATCCTGCAAGAGTGAGCACGCTCAGATCAAACAGCATAACTAATGAAGAAAATATTCTCTTGACAGGCATCTCATCTTTTCCGGCAGCCTTTGTTTTCTGCACTGCTACAGAAACGAGAAGAGCTAAATCACCTGGAAATATACTGGAATAAAATACTAATGTGCTATAAATACATTAACAGGTGGTCAGATTACAATCGGACAGCACTTGAATACATTTTAAGTCAAGTGTAAATCAGATTGTGAGGTGGTGGTTAGAGATTTCAATTGAAGAAGTATAAATGTCACAAGTGTAAATGCAAATGAATTTTGATTAAAGCAATATCTAATGATCACGTTGATTAAGTCATATATAATGAGGTTGCGCTACAAATAATAACTATCCATCACTTTGATGGACTAGGTTGTAAATTTTCCGTCACGCTCTATTTTTATCTTTAAAGATAAAAGTCTTTAAAGAGCTTTTGCAGCTTCTTCTCTTTTTATTCTGCTTGCAAAATATGAATAAGTCAACAGACACTGAGGTCTTGCAATCCGCTCGCCCTATTTAATGAACAATATCCCATGAATTATTTCACTCGACTACACTTAGAGTCTCTCCCCAAATCTGCTCACATCTCCCTCATGGTCTGTTTTTGCGGGAGCACTTTAGAATGTACTTTTCTCCTTTTTCTTCTGATCCTTTATTTTAGGCAGGACAACATAATACACCAGATACTTTATGAAAAAAAAGAAACATTTTGAATTATCCATTACTGTTTTAAAAAGTCTGTAAATGGCAGAAAACATATGGTAAATGTAGTGGTGGGCGCTATACCACTAGACATGATTAACCGGTAAAAATCTGTCAACCGGTAGAGATTTAGGAATATTGTCTCTATTGTCGTTACGGTAAGCTTATCGTTTGCATTTAAACGATCGTTTATCGTTTGCGGTTTAAAAACAGGTCATTTTAAACCATTGAAGCGCAATTAGCAGCGAAAGAGAACTCATTTCAGTATATGCGCACACTGTCTGAGAGACGCGCGACACGAAGCCTCTGCTCATAGAGCACGTGAGAACTGAACTGAGTGCTTTTTGCCGCCTAATTGAGCTTGATCGGTTAAATACACATAGATACCTATGTGTCAAAGTGACCATATCTTTGCAAGTAAACTTCATTTATGTCTTAAGTGAACATAAACAGTTTACAAAGTATATTGGATCCGTGCAGTCTGTCTTAAAGTGACAGCATCCAAATTTACCTGCTGTCTTTATTAATGCTAATCAAACAACAAAAAAGACAGAAAATCTCTCACTGCTCTTGACTTTTGTAACTTTAATAAGAATAAATGTATATTTAATTTACACAGTAAAGACTATGCATTGTTTTTTTATACATTTGATTACTTTATACATTTTATGTAGTATTCCTAGTGCTTGAAGTTTTTCAGGTAGATCTATTTCATTTGTGTCTTTGTTCTATTGTAGTTTGTTTTCTTTGCTCTTTCTTTATCACTGTTTACTTGTCTTCAGTAAGGTCCCGTGTCCACCAAAGCGTTAGGCACTCTGCTGAAAACGCCTTGCTGTGATCGCTTGAGAGTGTTTTGGCAGCACAGTCTTCAGTTGAGACTCTTTGATTGTTATGATACGGAACATCCGCAGACGTTTTACTAGTATCTCATTTTAGAGATAGTTTGTTTCTGTATTGATTCTATATAAAAATGTCGATACAATGTAATGTATTTGCTCTGGCTCTTGTTTTAAATTATTTTGTTCAGTTATTATGCTTGTTGTCATCTGTGGACGTTGTACGAGCAGAATGTGGCGGTTGGTCGGTGTTGTATTTGTTCCGCCCCACCTCCACTGTAATTGAACGGCTGGGTAAAAAGTGATGGTGATGAGCGCTGCGTTTTACTCAAAGTTAAACATTCTTCAACTCTCGGCGACCGGTAAAAAATGCAGAGCACTCAGCGCTTGAGAGTGAAATAGATGCTCAGCGCCTCGTTACACTCATGCTGTTCTAAAAAGGCGACGCTCCCATTGAAAACAATTGGAAAAATATGCCAGCCATGTGAAAAAATGCTTTGGTGGACACACGGCCTAAGATTGAGAGTTTTTTTTAGTTTAGTATTAGTTTTTTAAATGATATTGAAAATGGTGATAAGAATTATGAAATTTTAATGGTATCAGCATTTTTGATATCATAACCTTATTTAAAACAAAAATAACTATTTCGTATAGAAGCTTGT
Organism: Coreius guichenoti; assembly: GCA_039654105.1. Lineage (NCBI taxonomy): Eukaryota > Metazoa > Chordata > Actinopteri > Cypriniformes > Gobionidae > Coreius > Coreius guichenoti. The sequence goes on from CM077171.1 coordinate 29,149,482, forward strand.
TTCCACCACAGAATAAAAAAATTAAAAAGGTAATTGCGACTTTTTATCTTACAATTCTGACTTTTTTTCTCAGAATTGCATGATATAAAGTCGCAATTGTGAGTTATAAAGTCAGAATTGCGTAATATAAAGTTGCAATTGCGAGAAAAAAAGTACTAAAGACTTTATAACTCGCAATTCTGACTTTATATCACGCAATTCTGACTTTATATCTCGCAATTCTGAGAAAAAATGTTTTATTTTGTGGCGGAAACAAGCTTCCATAATATCGTGATATATATCGTTATTGTGAAATAAAATTACTCGTATTGTGATAAGATTTTGGTCATATCATCCACCCCTAGGTAAATGCAACCTCTGATGCAATATGTAATTGCCGTTTTCCTAACGAATGGATATGTGCGAACAGACACATTTGAATGCAATTCTGCTCAACAATATCCAGAAACTATCTGGATACAAAATGCACGTGAATGCCAAGTGTCAAGGGGGCAAAGTGTTACCAAAGAGGTGACATTTTTAGTACCTCTTCTGACCTGGGGGGCATGTCAGTAAGTGCTTCTTGTGCTGCAGCATCTGCAAAAAAGATTTAGAGATAAGAGGCCAGTATCACTGGATTACATTCACTGAAGTTCAATAGTAGTAATTGCTACAGTAAGCAGTCAAAACAGAGCATCACCCCATGCTAAATTTTGCACAAAGCCACTGAGCAAAACACTTCTGCAGACCTCATGCTTAATGCAAAGGCCACTAGGAATCCTGGGAGGCCATAGATTCTTCTAATAGATTTGCGGTTTATTATATGCTATGAATAAATAGTGCACATCAAAAAGTATATGATAGGAAGGCGCCTAAGTGAAACATAAGGTCGGATGGTTTATCTATACTTACAGTTCTTCAGCTGGTATTCAATAGCTGCTTTCAGATTAAAGGCTTCAATCAAAGCGGTTTCGTGCAGGACAAGGGTGTTGCCGACACTTCTTACATCAATGCCTTCTGTTGTCATTCCAATACTGAGTTCTATAGACATAAGAATCCTTCACTGAAATTAACTGTATAACATCACACATCTTAAAAGATTTTCTTTTACACATACCTGGATGCTCTCTGATTCCACGTTCAATAATTTCCGCAATATATTTGAGTGCTGAAGCGTACTGCTTTAAACTGTAGTAACAGAGTGCTATATTGTATGCCAGATCTGTAACAGAAAAAAACAATCAGACATATTCCAGCACAGCTAGTTTTAGAAAACATCACAGTGTCAAAAGGTCTCCATACCGCATTCATTTCCATAAAAATCAAAATTACTACCTTTACGCAGTGTGGTCAACCAGTCAATGTTATGTTTTGTTACTCTTGGCAAAACAGTTACTGGGAGAGACCAGTTTGTGTGTTTGTCTGTTTTGTCTATTAAGCTCCAGCATGTAGACACCACAAACACACACAGTTATAATTCAACGGAAACCAGTGCTAAAGAAGCTCATGCTCACCTGGCTGGTAGCCCAGTACATTCATGGAGGACATAAACTTTTTGCAAGCCTCTTCATACTCGCCCTCCTTATAAAGCAAACACCCGAGATCCACATCGTAGTCTGGATCATCCTGAGGCAACTGCTCAACCAAAGACTGGAGAAGAAAAACCAAATATTCCAAAAAAATAAACAGTCATTCATGAGGTCAGACAGTGATTCATTTTCCACATGTGACATACCTCAGAGTTCTTACTTGATATTTCATGTATACTGTGGTCTCAAAAAGAATTTGGACACTTAAAGGGATAGTTCACTTAAAAAAAATGAATCGCCTTCATGAATTTATTTCTTCTTTTCAAAAAAAGAAAATAAAAAAAATAAAAAGAAAGATTTTTTCAAGAACTGCACTTAGAAACATAAAAAATTTCCATGGAAGAAATAAAGGGTTTGAAATGGCATGAGGCTGAAAAATGATGGAAGAAAGAAAGATGTTACCTTTGCTCCTGAAAAATCTTCCTCTCCATATTTAATGGCAGCTTGCAGTTTGATCATCTGTTTAGAAATGAATAATGATATTAATTTTTTAAATATAAGGGATACAATATGACTTGTTAGGATCTTCACATTAAACAGTAAAGAACTGTTCTTTTATCTGACACTACTGTATAAAAGTTTGGGGTCTGTAAGATTTTTTAAATGTTTTTAAAAGAAGTCCCTTATGCTCACCATGGCTGCATTTTCATGGCTGTTTATTATTTCAATATATTTTAAGAAGTAATTTATTCCTGTGATGGCAAAGCTGAATTTTTAGCATCATTACTCCAGTCTTCAGTGTCACATGACCCTTCAGAAATCATTCTAATATGATGATTTGCTGCTGAATAAATATTTCTTATTATTATCATGTTGAAAACAGTTGTGCTGCTTAATATTTTTGTGGAAACCGTGATACATTTTTTCAGAATTCTTTGATGAATAGAAATTTTAAAAACACATTTATTTAACAATTTTTGTAACACAATTATCAATTGATCGGTACAATATATACCGTGGGGAGAACAAGTATTTGATACACTGCCGATTTTGCAGGTTTTCCTACTTACAAAGCATGTAGAGCTCTGTAATTTTTATCATAGGTACACTTCAACTGTGAGAGACGGAATCTAAAACAAAAATCCAGAAAATCACATTGTATGATTTTTAAATAATTAATTTGCATTTTATTGCATGACATAAGTATTTGATCACCTACCAACCAGTAAGAATTCCGGCTCTCACAGACCTGTTAGTTTTTCTTTAAGAAGCCCTCCTGTTCTCCACTCATTACCTGTATTAACTGCACCTGTTTGAACTCGTTACCTGTATAAAAGACACCTGTCCACACACTCAATCAAACAGACTCCAACCTCTCCACAATAGCCAAGACCAGAGAGCTGTGTAAGGACATCAGGGATAAAATTATAGACCTGCACAAGGCTGGGATGGGCTACAGGACAATAGGCAAGCAGCTTGGTGAGAAGGCAACAACTGTTGGAGCAATTATTAGAAAATGGAAGAAGTTCAAGATGACGGTCAATCTCCCTTGGTCTGGGGAACCATGCAAGATCTCACCTCGTGGGGCATCAATGATCATGAGGAAGGTGAGGGATCAGCCCAGAACTACACGGCAGGACCTGGTCAATGACCTGAAGAGAGCTGGGACCACAGTCTCAAAGAAAACCATTTGTAACACTACACCATCATGGATTAAAATCCTGCAGCACACGCAAGATCCCCCTGCTCAAGCCAGCGCATGTCCAGGCCCGTCTGAAGTTTGCCAATGACCATCTGGATGATCCAGAGGAGGAATGGAAGAAGGTCATGTGGTCTGATGAGACAAAAATAGAGCTTTATGGTCTAAACTCCACTCGCCGTGTTTGGAGGAAGAAGGATGAGTACAACCCCAAGAACACCATCACAACCGTGAAGCATGGAGGTGGAAACATCATTCTTTGGGGATGCTTTTCTGCAAAGGGGACAGGACGACTGCACCGTATTGAGGGGAGGATGGATGGGGCCATGTATCGCGAGATCTTGGCCAACAACCTCCTTCCCTCAGTAAGAGCATTGAAGATGGGTCGTGGCTGGGTCTTCCAGCATGACAACGACCTAAAACACACAGCCAGGGCAACTAAGGAGTGGCTCTGTAAGAAGCATCTCAAGGTCCTGGAGTGGCCTAGCCAGTCTTCAGACCTGAACCCAATAGAAAATCTTTGGAGGGAGCTGAAAGTCCGTATTGCCCAGCGACAGCCCCGAAACCTGAAGGATCTGGAGAAGGTCTGTATGGAGGAGTGGGTCAAAATCCCTGCTGCAGTGTGTGCAAACCTGGTCAAGAACTACAGGAAACGTATGATCTCTGTAATTTCAAACAAAGGTTTCTGTACCAAATATTAAGTTCTGCTTTTCTGATGTATCAAATACTTATGTCATGCAATAAAATGCAAATTAATTACTTAAAAATCATACAATGTGATTTTCTGGATTTTTCCGTCACTCACAGTTGAAGAGTACCTATGATAAAAATTACAGACTTCTACATGCTTTGTAAGTGGGCAAACCTGCAAAATCGGCAGTGTATCAAATACTTGTTCTCCCCACTGTATATACATACATACAGTCAAACCTAAATGTATTCAGACACCTTCAACATTTTCTCACATTATCACAGTTTATTCGCTATAGTTTAGAAAATGGTAATAAAATATGACAAGAACTCAGAGTTAAACTGTGTCAGAACAAATTCATCTTGATAATGTCAGATAACTTTGATAGAACGGTATGTAATGGATTACAATTAACCAATCAGCTGTCAAATTTAAGTACACAATTAGATAATACCAATTTAGGTCAATCAATTACCAAGCAATGCATAATTTTGTTCAGTCTGTGGTGTAAAAGGTCGCATTAGCAATTAAAGAAAAAACACTTAAGCAAAACATGGTCAGGTCAAAGTGTCTGAATAATTCTGGCCCCAAATTTGTATAAATTTTACTGGTAGTCCATTGTATGAATACTTTTTGGGTATAATATGTCACAGTTTACTTTATTCTGCTATCCTCACTTACATAAATGAACTATAGTGTCCTGCACCCACCAGTGAAAAATTATATCTGGTGTCTGAATAATTTTTGGTTTGACTGTATATAAATATATATAAACTGCAAAATAGTTTTAAGGTTCTTTGCAAATTAATATGAAAATAATATTATAAAAATAATATGCGTGTCCACCTTAGTATGACTAGTTGTGCTGTCCAAGAGAAAAGTAGCCTTCATGGCCTCTGGGAATGCACACGCTCCATATAGTGACTGGGAGTAGTAAAGTTTATAGTCTTCGACCTCTGGGTGAAGCTGTGTCAGCTGTTCATAACACTCTGCTGCATTAGTGAAGTCCTGCATATGATAGTAGCAGTAGCCTAGGAGAGACAGAGCAGCCCTGGACTGGACATAAACAGAGAGAGATTGTCAGATAAAATATCAATATATAAGGGGGAAGAAAAATAATAATAATATATAATATAACCTTATTAATCTATATGGCGTTTACTGATTGGTTCGATGTAAAGAATGAGTCCAGTTTGTCTCCTGTAACTTACTTTAGTATGTTTCTGATGTTCTTTGCTGAGAATATGAATTGCGTCTCCATATCGACCTTCTTTGATCTTATAAAGAAAGAAATAATGATTAGTAAAAAGCCAATCGTTTCGCTAAAACGACAACCGTTTCGCTAAATGAACAGCATAACAGCATAAGATAACAGTGGTAACTAAGCTAGCCTGTTAGCTTGTGCAGCTAATAACTCACCATTTTGTACACGGTGGCCGTGTATTCACCGTCTTTAATCGTTGTTAGCGGCATTATCGAACACAAGTGCTACATGTATCTTTATTTCATTAACAAAAACGTCAAAATTAATAAAGTTAAAGATGCAACCTTCTGTGTTTCAGAGACACGACGCAACCGTCCTGTCGCTTAGCAACCGTCCCAAAAACGGATGTGACGTATGGTGCGGCTCAATCAGCCTAGTTCGGTAGTCAGGGCACTGATCAGGGAGTCAGCCGCATTCATGTACACGATATACTGATTCACGACCTAGGAAGCTAGGGAGCTGATTGAGACGCACCCATAATCATTATATAATTACTCCAGTCAGTGGGTCTCTGCAGAAGCTGAAAGACATACTATACCTTCTTGATAAAAGTTAAGTATCATGTATTTTTGTCATAAAATACAGCATTTGAATATGCTGTGAATTTATACAAAGTTATACAAAAACAAAACTTCTCAAATTTCAGACAGACTATTAAAATGAAAGAGGCTCCCTTTATAAATCTCTTTAATATACTAAAACATAACGTGTCAGGCTACAAAACAGCTACAAACAAACATAAATAGAGAAAAAAGTGCAATACAATATTTATTTCACTTGGACATGGCAATGACAGAACACACTTCAAACAAATAAACAAACAAATCCTTACAGAACTCTTTGGACCTCCAGGAAGAGTTTTGACATTCAAACCATAGAGGCTTGCTCATACAAGCCAAGTGTTTGGAAAAGATGTGTGTGATGAGGGAATGTTTTAAAAAAAGGGAGGGAGTGTTCTTCAGTCTTGGGACAGACTGGTGCAGCTACCCAGACACAGAACTGCAGGGGCACTTGTAAAGAGCACACATCTTCCCAAACTCTCTGACTGGTATGTAAAAATGGGTATTTAGACCTGCACTTCTATTATTTCAAGAATCTAGATTGTTTTGGCTCTTTGTATTAGTTTAAAGATTTCATATTGATTTTTTTTAAATGGATTATATAGACTATATATATATAATGCATTTAAAAAAGTTAAATATGAATATATATATATATATATATATATATATGTGTGTGTGTGTGTGTGTGTGTGTGTGTGTCTGTGTGTGTGTGTGTGTGTTTGTTTATTGTTTTTATTCTATTTTTACATGCACATTGTTTTAAAAATGTAGCTTTCTTACAGACCATGAAGAACATTTCATGCACAGCTATCAGGCAAGTCGGCACAGATTGTGCCCTGAAACCCAATATAGTGTTTATGCACCAATATTATTTTTAGGATTAAGATTAATAGTGAGTTTAGTAGCACAGGGCTTGATTTATCTCTCAGTAAACATACATCATCTGCTTAGTAGAGTAGAGGAAAAGACCTGGGCAGTCATTTCAACATTTTCTTGGGGAAGAAATTTGCTTTCAGGACATAATCTGAGTTTTTGGTTGTACTTGTGCAGGAAACATCAAGAACTAGGATGAGTTTCAGGGTGAGCCTGTTGTTCCTGACCATGACCGTGGTCATAGTCTGTGGTCAGAGGAGACGCCCTGCAAAAGAGGAGTGGAACTACCGTGACGGCTGTGAGCGGATGTCTTTTTGTTTAATAAAACACATGCTGGTTCATTTATGCATTTATTTGTTCTTGCTGCTATGCTATGAAGTATTGTTTCACAATTTTTGTTCATATGAACCTAAAAATACCGCTAGATAATATTACTCTTGTTTGGTTGTAAAAAATGTAAACAATATTGCATTTCGGGTCCTCAGCTGAGAAAGTAAGCATGCGAGGAGTTGCAAATCTAACTCAAGTGCTTGATGACTGGAGGTTTGACATCCTGAACCAAGTTAAAGGACTCCTGCAGAATGACCATCAGTCCTTGCTGCCTGACTACTCCAGGTAGACTTTCATGAGGTTTAATGTTACAGCAAACTCTCAGATTCAGGCATTCTTTCCTTCCACAGACAAAAAAAAAAAGCAGGAACACAACATTGTTATTTTGCTATCTGCAGTCATGTCAAAATGTGGACTGTGTTCTTTTTAGAGCAGAACATTTCATTATGCTGGAAACTGCAAAATATTTTATGTGCTTAATGGAGAACTTCCTGGCTCCTTATGGTTTGGAAACTAGTCATGTTCATATTCCTCAAAGCTCTTTGCCAACCAGTGACTGCGCTATAGTGTGCTTCTCTCATATTTCTTTCTCTCTTTAACTCTTTCCAGGATCCAACCTCTCTCTGAGGCGCTAGATGACTTGTACAAGGAGTTCAATGCCCTGAAAACTCATCTTGGTGAGCTGACCGAGAAGTTTGGACCACTGGAAACCTTTATCGATGAACTGAAGACCGAGAGGGCCAGCACGAGCGCAGCACCTGCAAACCCAGTGCGCAGACGGGTCATTAAGAAGATGCCTGTTGTCTCCTAAAAGCTCTGTGCTTGAGTAGAGCTGGATCTCTCTTAACATCAAACGACTGTCATATAGATTAGTTTCACAGTCTTTCTTTGAGCTTTTCACTCTTTTGGCATCTTGTTGCTGTGTGTTGCTGGGAAACAGGTAATAAACAATATGCTAAACTTCGTGAATGTCCCTCTATGTGGTTTATCTGAAAGCAGCAATTTAAAATGTGACAGCCTGCTCATAATTACCGTTGCAAAAAATAGTGGACACAGCAGTTACCACGGGACTTTATTTTTAGAATACCTCCTATTTCTCCTAATCAAAAAGAAACAAATATGCATTTGTTGTTCAGCACAAGAGTATTACATTTCACTGACTTTAATCCTGTTGTTGGAATAAGTCTGTATGAGTATATTCAAATATGCATGACTGTCAGTGAAGTGATATGTGGTATTTGCAGCTCTCAAAATGATCAATGACTCATGCAGGTATAAACTGATTATGTACAAGCTAAGAACATTTCAGGAACACAATAAATCGTGTTTTTCCATTGTGTATTTATGCTTATAATCTAATGAGCATGGTAATTAGATGCTTAATATCTCTTGGCTCATATTTGCCATCTCATGTAAGCTATAATAAATTCAGTCTGTTGCATTCACTCCTAAGTTTCGGTGTGTTAGCTAACTTTTGACATAATTAGCTTTGTGTATCTTTCCATCTATCTATCTATCTATCTATCTATCTATCTATCTATCTATCTATCTATCTATCTATCTATCCATCCATCCATCCATCCATCCATCCATCCGTAATATAAGGTCTTTTGTAGCACTTTATTACTATAATTCAAAATGTACCCCCTCATTAAAACACATAAAAATAAGAGTCAGCGCTATCATTTATTGACTCTGTCTGAGCTCCCTAGCCTGACAAGCCAGACCCACATCAAGATGTTGGGTCTGGGAACACACCATTGGCAGGGCTCAATCCGAGGGGCGGGATAAACGGTTGTCTTTCAAATTCCCTCTGCACGCAATAGGACGAACCTGGCTGCAAATTACATTTGCTGCCGCTAGGGTGCGTCTAGATTTCTAGGCTATGAGCTCCCCACTCAACAGCAGCATATACAGTAGCCTATACAAGTATACTTTTGGACATCAAAGCTAAATACAAGTCATGTTTTTCATCACATAGATCAAATCAAATAGAGTGGTTTTATATTTTGTTATATATCGCAAAGACATTCTTTTGTTAGGTGTGTCTAAAGTGTCCCTAACACCTACATATACTATATGCACAGGGCCTCACTTATGAAATGATTTATGTAAATTTTTCATGAAACCATTCTTACACTGAACAAAATTATAAACGCAACACTTTTGTTTTTGCCCCCATTTTTCATGAGCTGAACTCAAAGATCTAAGACTTTTTCTATGTACACAAAAGGCCTATTTCTCTCAATTAATGTTCACAAATCTGTCTAAATCTGTGTTAGTGAGCACTTCTCCTTTGCCGAGATAATCCATCCACCTCACAGGTGTGGCATATTGTTTTACGTGTGAGCAGGGATGAAGCTGAGTGAGAATCCAAATGCAGCATGAACGATTTAATAACAAACAACATCAACAGAAAATCCAAGAACAAGGGTATCCAAAAACAGGCAAGAGTGCAACGACAGGAACACACCTACAGGAGCAACAACCAACAAACAACAACTGAACCACTGGGGTATATATACACAAAGGGAAACAAGGTTAACAAGATAACAAGGGGGTGTGGTAAATGGGAAACACCTGGGAGGACTAATCAACCTTAAAAACTACAAAGAACTACAAAATAAAGCACAGGAAACACTTCAACGTAAAAGTCCAAGGACAGACACAGAGCACATGTGACAGAGCGGATTCCAGACGCTCCACAATCCAAAAAAAAAAAGGCGGTCTTGGGGGAGGGATGGAGGGCCAGGCCCGTGCAAGGGAACAGGACTAGGACTAGGCATGGTGGGCCTGGGCCGTGGAGCATGGGCGGACCTGGGCCGTGGAGCATAGGCGGACCTGGGCCATGGAGTATGGGCGGACCTGGCAGTTCCGGAAGCCATGGAGGCGCAGGCCGTTCAAGGGACCATGGCGATACTGGTAGTTCAGGGGACCACGGAGGCGCCGGAAGCTCAGGGGACCATGGAGGCTCAGGCAGTTCAGGTAGCCTCTGGACTCGTGACAGGAGGCAGAGTCCTCTCTGGACTGGGGACAGGAGGCGGAGCCCTCCTTGTGTCCACATGTGATCACGTGTTGAAACATGTCACCACATGTTGCAACGAAATTTGGCACATGTGGCAAACATGTTACCAACATGTGAAGCACATGTGGAAAATGTTTCCAAATGTTGTAATGGCTTTTAAACATGTGGATCACATGTTACCACATGTCACAAATACAGCTTAACTGTTGTTACTTGTACCACATGTTGCAACGAAATGTGACACATGTGGCAAATATGTTACCACATGTCACAAATACAGCTTAACTGTTGTTACTTGTACCCTGTTGTTTTTTTTATGTTTACTCGTATTGTTCTTGTTTCCTGTCCAGTGGTTGTAATACCTTGTAGTTTTCCTTGTTAATTAGTTATTTGACATGTAGTTACAACGTTAGTTAGTAGAATGTCTAAATGTATAAAAGACTATTGTTTTGAAGCTTACTAAGTTTTAAAAGTTCATAATCGATTTCACATTTATTTTAATGACATAAACAATTGTAGTGTGTGTGTATGTGTATACATGTATGTCGTATGTATTCCATTTACAACTTACATCACGTGGAAAACGTGGAATTCATGTATAATTTATATATAGGTATATATTTATATATATAAAACACACACTGCAAATATATATAGTATTTATATATGCATATATGTAAACACACATTTAAATCGTTGAAAGCTGAAAAACCTTAACGAGTTCATTTAAGAGAGGTCTATGTTTTCAAGTGGATGGATATTTTGACATACAGACGAGCCGCGCACGTCCGCGGCGGGTGATGACGCAATCGGTGACGACGACGCTCTCATCTCCAACGGCTGCTGACTGCGACTGTGCGAGAGACATGTACGACGGGAAAAAAATGATCGAAAAAACACATCTATTCAAGATTGAAATGAGGTTTACTCATCAACATTTACCGCTGATCCATTTCTTAGAAATCATATTCATAACGCTTGTTCTATTTTGAAAATTGGCTGGAAAGTCAACGTTCTGCACACGAGCGTCATTTGAACCTTAACGGCCCACAGTCACTTTACGCTGATGAAAAGTCGTTTTATTAGTAGTTTTTACACATTTGATGGCAAATATTAGTTTTTATTGTTGTAGTGTTTTATATGTTAAGCATTTAAAACTCTTCTGCTTCATAAGTTTGTAACGTATCGTCCTGTTTTGCGCTCCCGTCGATGACAGGAAAATTCTGAGGTAAATGTTGGAACTGTTTTAGTTGTTTAAAATGGCAAATTCAACACATTTAACTTTAATTTTATAGTTGTAATATTTTCTAAACTGTTGGACAGTTAGATTTCGACTGGAAATGAGCCAGTTAAGGCGCGGTTACATTCACATGTTTTTTTTTTTTTTTTTTATTATTATTATTATATTGCTAAGAACATACATAATAAATGCCAGGGGTAAATACAATGGTTACATTCACAGTTGTTCTGTGAATTGGTTTGAAAGTGACGTAACCGACGTCTGTGTGAGCTGTGTTTCATACTTGGTATACATTGGCAATGTATGACAAAATAATCACAATATACATTTAACCAAATCATGCAGCCATGTACTGTAAATGCATACTTTTATATTTAAAACAAAATTAAAACGCCTACTAAAAATATTTTATTTGTTTACCTGCATGTCATGTTACCATTAACCGACATCAGAGAAACGTACATGCAAATAGGGTGTTAAATTAATGAAATATTAAATTAAAATCTCAGGGGCTACTACAAGAAAATATTTTATGTCAAAGGGGGTTTGGCTGAAAAAAAAAAGGCTAAACTATTGAAAGTGGACCTTTTTTGCCCGCAGAATTTCGTTAATGTGACCGCACCTTTACTGTCTTTCTTTTAGGCTGATTGCTCGAGGTGGATGGCTAAATATATAATTAGCAATTATTTTTTTTTATTATTATTTTGAAGCAATATTGACAAGATCTTTTTTTTAAGAAATATTGACGAGATCTTTATAAAAGGTAATATAAGCCTAGTAACTTGATGAAATGACCCACTGTGGAAATAAAGTTTCATTGTGTTCTTGATGTTATCGTTATAGGAATTACACAGCATCCACACCGGGCCAATCCACAGTTCTTCATGCCCTTCTTTTGTGTCTTGGTTTCTCGTAACCTGAACGGTGAGTATTCTTGAATAATTGACAGTACCACTCTATGTATTTCTTCAAAATACAAACTTGTTTTCATTTTCAGTCAATTAAGCCGTGTAGTTTGTGGTTTGAAAAGGTTTGATTAGTTTTTCTTAACCTTCAGACCCTCTTTGGCAGCTAACTCCGAACTTGTTTTCAAATTTTAATATAATTATTTTCATTTCTTACAGACTATGTCAAGTTCACACAGCCGTTGGAGACATTGAGATTAAGGTCTGCATGGCACAAAAATGAAAAGATCTCAAAAGATGAACAGAAAGGTGAACATCGTAACCTATTTATATTGTACGGCATGAGAGGATAATATGTGTCCGTAGGTTTCCCGCTTACATGTTGGAATACGCTTTGGTTTTTAATACTTTATTATTTACATCACAACAGATAATAAATAGAATACTCTGAGTCAGATACAAATTATTAGGCTATGTTTTTACCTCACTAGTAAAGATAAAGGCTCCTTAGAGATTAGAACTCCCAATTTGGATGGCTTCTAGAGGGCATGCTGTAGTTCTGCACAGGATCTGCTGTTTATATATTTGGTTACTGCCAATATACATAGACCAGTCATCACTTGAAAATAACAGATACAATCCTGAAATTTAGAAAGAAAAGTTTACTTTCATCAGGATAGACTTGTGTTTGCACTGCCCTAATCTAAATTATTTTTTTTCTATCCAAAAACAGGAAGCCTGCTGATGGAACACACATTCACAAACACAATACACACACACACGCCCTATACATCTGCGTTTTAGAGGCTTTTTCATGTTTAATTTTAATATTTGGTTTTGCATTGTTTGTTTTAAACATTCAATTTGTATTGCATATTTTGAAAATAAATAAAAGCTGAATCTGAATTTGTTTTAATGTTGGGAAACATGGCTATAGGCCCTACAGAAGAACATGGTGCCGTTTTCTGTGGATTTACTTTAGAAATTACTTTAGAACGTTGATTGGTTTCAAATGTTATTCCATGGGTCACACATGGGAATGTACATGTTTCACATGTGATCTCATGGATTTCACGTGTGATTACATGGGTTTCACATGGGAATTTAAAGGTTTAACATGCGATCACATGGGTTTCAAATGGGAATATACGTCTCACATGTGATTACATGGGTTTCACATGGGAATTTAAGGGTTTAACATGTGATCACATGGGTTTCACATGGGAATATATGTTTCACATGTGATTACTTGGGTTTCACATGGGGATGTATGGGTTTCACATGGGAATTCCATTGGGTTTCACATGTGATAACATGTGCTTCACATGTGAAAACATGTGTTTCATATGTGTAAATGTTCCAAAAGTACACATTTCCCATGTGCAAAACACGTTTCACATGTGATCAACATATTTCACATGTGCTTTTAACATGTTAAATTTCACATGTGCATGTGGTCACATGTGACCACATGTGCTTTTAACATGTTTTTACATGTTAAATTTCACATGTGCAAAATCACATGTGCATGTGGTCACATGTGACCACATGTGTTTTTGCACATGTGAAGTTCATGTGTTTTTTCTGACGGGACGAGACTCTGGACTGGCGGCCATGACGGGACGAGACTCTGGAATGGCGGCCATGGCGGGACGAGACTCTGGAATGGCGGCCATGGCGGGACGAGACTCTGGAATGGCGGCCATGGCGGGACGAGACTCTGGAATGGCGGCCATGGCGGGACGTGACTCTGGAATGGCGGCCATGGCGGGACGAGACTCTGGAATGGCGGCCATGGCGGGACGGGAATGGCGGCCATGGCGGGACGGGACTCTGGAATGGCGGACATGACGGGACGGGACTCTGGAATGGCGGACATGACGGGACGGGACTCTGGAATGGCGGCCATGACGGGACGTGACTCTGGAATGGCGGCCATGACGGGACGAGACTCTGCAATGGCGGCCATGACGGGACGAGACTCTGGAATGGCGGCCATGATGGGACGAGACTCTGGAATAACGGTCATGACAGAACTGCTACATTCATCCTCTGTGACTCCCACAGTGAATACAGAGCCGCTTACCTGAAGGACGTAATCAAGGAACTTACTCAGTGACCCTCGAGGACCATCACGGATGAGTTTGCATTGTACCCAGTTGTGTCCATAGCAACAAAAAAAAAACAATCATAGCAAAGTCTGGGCAGTCAGTGATGTTAGCAATGTTCAAAAATTCTCTGATGTGGTCCTCGAGCGAGTGAGTCCCTTGGCGTAGTCGAACAAGGGTGACTGCTGCTGGATCCATCTGTGGTCGGTCGTTCTGTTACGTGTGAGCAGGGATGAAGCTGAGTGAGAATCCAAATGCAGCATGAATGATTTAATAACAAACAACATCAACAGAAAATCCATGAACAAGGGTATCCAAAAACAGGCAAGAGTGCAACGACAGGAACACACCTACAGGAGCAACGACCGACAAACAGCAACTGAACCACTGGGGTATATATACACAAAGGGAAACAAGGTTAACCAGATAACAAGGGGGTATGGTAAATGGGAAACACCTGGGAGGACTAATCAACATTAAAAACTACAAAGAACTACAAAATAAAGCACAGGAAACACTTCAACGTGGTCTGAAAACCAGTCAGTATCTGGTGTGACCACCATTTGCCTCACACAGTGCAACACATCTCCTTCGCATAGAGTTGATCAGGTTGTTGATTGTGGCCTGTGGAATGTTGGTCCACTCCTCTTCAATGGCTGTGTGAAGTTGCTGGATATTGGCAGGAACTGGAACACGCTGCCGTATATGCCGATCCAGAGCATCCCAAACATGCTCAATGGGTGACATGTCTGGTGAGCATTATCATGCTGCATCATGAGGTGATGGTCGTGGATGAATGGCACAACAATGGGCCTCAGGATCTCGTCACGGTATCTCATGTGCATTCAAAATGCCATCAATAAAATGCACCTGTGTTCGTTGTCCATAACATACGCCTGCCCATACCATAACCCCACCGCCACCATGGGCCACTCGATCCACAATGTTGACATCGGCAAACCGCTCACCCACACGACGCCATACACGCTGTCTGCCATCTGCCCTGTACAGTGAAAACCGGGATTCATCCGTGAAGAGAACACCTCTCCAAAGTGCCAGACGCCATCGAATGTGAGCATTTGTCCACTCAAGTCGGTTACGACGATGAACTGCAGTCAGGTCGAGACCCCAATGAGGACGACGAGCATGCAGATAAGCTTCCCTGAGAAGGTTTCTGACAGTTTGTGCAGAAATTCTTTGGTTATGCAAACCGATTGTTGCAGCATGATATTGCACGGCCCCATGTTGCAAGGATCTGTACACAATTCCTGGAAGCTGAAAACATCCCAGTTCTTGCATGGTCAGCATACTCACCGGACATGTCACCCATTGAGCATGTTTGGGATGCTCTGGATCGGCGTATACGACAGCGTGTTCCAGTTCCTGCCAATATCCAGCAACTTCGCACAGCCATTGAAGAGGAGTGGACCAACATTCCACAGGCCACAATCAACAACCTGATCAACTCTATGCGAAGGAGATGTGTTGCACTGCATGAGGCAAATGGTGGTCACACTAGATACTGACTGGTTTTCGGACCCCCCCCCCCCCCCCCCCCCGGCCTAGTGAGTGGCCTTTTATTGTGGCCAGCCTAAGGGACACCTGTGCAATAATCATGCTGTCTAATCAGCATCTTGATATGCCACACCTGTGAGGTGGATGGATTATCTCGGCAAATGAGAAGTGCTCACTAACACAGATTTAGACAGATTTGTGAACAATATTTGAGAGAAATAGACCTTTTGTGTACATAGATAAAGTCTTAGAGCTTTGAGTTCAGCTCATGAAAAATGGGGGCAAAAACAAAAGTGTTGCGTTTATAATTTTGTTCAGTGTATGTAAATTGTTGCATTCAATTCAATACAACAATTTATGTAAGCAGTTTTACAATTGATTTACACCAAATTCTCCTTGTGTTTCACAGACCACAGACTGTGATGCTTATATGTGACCACCAGGAGGAAATACAATGTTGTGTCTCTCTGTGGGTATATATTAAAAAGTGGTCAGGACACTGCGGTCATGAAGTCATGTACAGCTCAAATAATCCAAGTAATTCCAGAGTTACCATACCACATCTTTTATGTCCGTTATATCATCTATGTCCAAAAGGAACAGCACCAACGGACAACATAAGCAAAAGATATTAAAATAACTGTACACTTGATGACAAAGACATATAAATCATAAATTTCAAAAGGAAGTCTCTTACATCTTTGAAGATTTATGAAGCATCTCACTCAAAGGAGGGCAGAATTTTTTTTACACAGCCCTACATTGTATAATCATCTCTTATTCCCATAAGTATCTTGAGCTGTAAATTCATTTTCATGACTGTAATTCATCACTGGTACAATGGAATTTGAAAGTTATTGAAAGTCTTGTGTGACTGTATCAAGTATCTTTTTGGTTGCTTATCCACATTATCTTGCAATGTACCACACATTCTGTAGCACACAGGCTAACAAAAATACAAGGCTATGCTAATACATAAATGAAAATCCAGTCATTTTTTCACCCTCATGTCACTCCAACTCTGTATGACGTCCCTCTGTGGAACATAAATAGAGATGTTAGGAAGAATGTTCACACTGCTCTTTTCCATACAATGATAGTGGATGGGGACTAGGGCTTTCAAGCAACAACAATGACAAAGTGCCAAAAAATCCGAATAAAGTAGTCCATTTGTGTTCCACGAAGGAAAGCAAGTCATACGGGTTTGGAACAACATGAGGTTGAGTAAATAATGGTATTTTCATTTTTTTTTTTTATTTCTTTAAGAATGGCCTAGTAATAAGTCTGACTGTAGATAATACTTTTTTTTATTTTTTTTTTATCAGAAAGCGTTTCAGTATTAGCTAGAGAAATTTTAATGCCTTTTCCTCAGAGATGCGAAGAACAATGAAACACAAGATTTGTAAGACAAATTACCCTGAAATAACCATACTTTTAGGAGCCGTGGCCTGGTTCTCAATGCACCTTAAAAACCTAAGGGTTTTTGACTTTTTGCATATTTATTTCATTTACTCTTATAATTGCTTTTGATTGACCAAATGCTTTATTATTTTTATCTGATGTACTCTTTAATTTAATTTCTTTTTCCCCCTCTGTAGACCTCAAATGTTATGTCTTATACATATAGAAATTCCAATTAAAGATGCTGTATGCACAACTGTGCAAAGCATTAAATTAAGACATACAGTGAACATATTGTATTTGCAAACAGACAAATGCACATGGTAAATTTAGATATGATATGCCTCATACTAATCTGCGATCACTTTTGATTTAAGACTGACGTCTGAAAAAGCACCTTTCAAACCAGGGTCATTTTGAACATTTTGAACATTTATAAATTATATGGCTCGAACACTTGGTAAGCCTTTAACCTTGAGTCATGGACCACTTACGTCATGCGAGTCTCATAGTTCTGGGAAAATGCCCATAAGGGGCATCTTTTATTGATTTTTCAGTCATTTACAGAGCGTAATCAAAAGCTCAATTGTAAAATTGAGATGGTGAATTTAAGAAGTTGGGAAGGACAGTGACTGCACTGGAATGATGAAGTTCCACATTTATTAGTTTCTGTTGAGCTCTCTAGTTTGATTCAAGGCCAGTGCCCAGATAATGTCATGGCACTAAAAAAAACACCTCCTACTGCAAGCTAAGTGAACTGCAATGAATGCTTGAAAGATCTCTGGGGATTGACTCTGAAGACATTTGGTATTACTGTCATAAATTCATAATAGATTCATACTGAATATATGGCAGCAAAGTTATGATTTCAACAATGTAGGACGTGTATAAGGGAAACAGGTCTATTTAGCTCAAATGAAATTATTAATTAATTCATAGGGAATTTTGAAAGAGTCACTTATTTTACGGCCGAGCAAATGACTCGTCCAGCATTCATTTGAACGGGCCGTAACTAACAACTCTGCCGCAGATATATGTAGCGACTAAGGCAAATCAGACACATAATCGCCTGTTACATTTAACAAATATGTTTAAATGCTTTGTGCTTAGTAACAGACCTTCCCCCAACACAACAGCGAAAGGTCCTCAGTTACCCTGGATACCAACTGATAAGACGTTTTATGGCCCTAAAAAATGTGGCCACATGGAAAAGTCCATAGTTAAGACACAAAGCCTGTAAAACACACGCTTTTGCCTCAAGTTATAGACAAACCGTCTATAAATGAACATGCACTCCAGGACATTGTATGTACGCATATAACTGTCTTGTAAAGTGTCCCTTGTATGTTATTTCATTTATGCATGTCTTATGAGCAACTTGCTAGTTCATGTAACCTCCTATCGCATCTCCTATCAAATTAGTGCTCACTTCACGACTTACACTTTCAATTTAGTCACTTCCTTGTAAGAGGCAGTATGTGTTTGTTGCATCAATTGGAGTATAAATGGGCACAGACTCATTGAATCCTGCTTGAAATAAAGAGCCATAAATCTCCCACAGAGGAATTTCCCGCTGGGAAATCCCAACAATCCCATTGGTTAACTCGATCATAAAGGGTGGGACTTCTTACAGACTCTTAAGGAGAGACACAGATTTTCCTTCTCTTCTCCCTCTGGACCAAAACGACGCGTCATCTTGGCTGTCTATCAGCCGGCCAACAGGCCAGGCCAGATAAGGCCTACACACACAGCCTCACGTGTGTGTGTGGGACAGGAAACCAGATGCCACTATACGGCCAGTTGGGCCAGCAGGCCCAACTCCTCACGGCATGTGCAACTTCCTCAACCTCGATGGAGTCAAAGCAACCATGCAAGCTCACCATCGTTCCTTCACTCAACACGGAAGGAAACGATCACCACTGCAAAGCCATCGGACGGAACCATCAAGACTTTCTCCTGCGACCGTATCTCTGGACACCTTCCCGGGCAAATGCAAGTAATGTACTAAGAAATACAAGTTGCTGTGTAGTTAGTAAAACTGTAAACTCCTTTGCTCAGACAAAGGAGCTTATCAGGGATGGTTCTCCCAGGTTTTAGAGTCTTTGCACTTAACTTCAGCCATCTGTACTGACCTGGTTTTTCTAACCACTTTAACTTTACCTCTTGCCATGTATGTTTTGTGTCTGTATGTTTTATGTCCGTTTAATCTTGTCTGCGATTTAGTTATTAAAGTTTGTGCACAATATATGTTGGTTCTGACTCCCTGCCTGCAAACAAATTGTCACTTAAATGATCAATCTTGTTATGCGCTCTAAGCGCTTATGTAAATACAAAGGAAGAATTATTTTTCTGTGGCCATGAAAAATATCCTTTTCTTAGAATTAATTAATAATCAATACTGAATGTTCACAGGATGAACTGATTGATTGATTGTAATGTTAATGGAGCTACATCAAGTTAATCAATTTAACTGATTCAAATATTCATAATTAATCATAATGAATAATCATAATGAGTTATGAATAATTATTAATATTTCCCCTCTGAGCTAATTCGCTACATATATATATATATCCAAACAATAGTGAAACACTATTTAATAGCCAGGTAACATAGATCAGCAGTTTAAGACATTAAATTCGTAAGCACATAACACGAGAACACATCTTTAAATACAAACGAAACTTTATTGATTACTCTAACACATAAAACTAATATCTAACACAAACACCCACACACACACACATTCACACGAGTTGCAGAAAGAAGGAAAGTGAGGAAAGAATGAGTTTTAAGAGAGTAAAATGATGAAATCCCAAGTTTAAGGCAATATATGCATTTATAACACATGACATGAACGAACCATCAATCATTAATTTAACCCTCCTATCGTTTCTTAGGCAGGGTTATTAAATTTGATATCAATGCACCAGTTCAGTTAGAATCTGGAGGTTACTTGTGTTTGTGTCTCATATCTCCCTTCAATGGGGATTCCCTTTTCGGTCCTGGCTGGAGAGGGGTTTCCCACGTTCTTTGATTCGCTGTCGGCCTTGTCATGTCTTCGATCGACGCCTTGGGAAGCCAATCACGTGGCGTGTTGGCGGATGGATGGAAAGTCTCGTGAATGAGGTTTGAAGTTGAAGCGGGCTTTGCTGTAGAATCGTTGATCGAAACTTTGTGGCAAAACTTAACTTAGAACACGAGACTCAACGGAAAGAAAAGAAACTACGTAAAAGAAAGTAAAGTGAGACGAGAGTATTTAGATGGCTTGAATTAAATTGTTAACCCATTTTCTCTGATCTTGGTCTGCCTCTGTCGTCATATCGTCATCTTATGTCCCTGTCTTTGTCTTTTGTCTAATTCTTCGTTTGTGTTCTGAGATTTTAAACTCAAATGTCTGCCCATCCTCCTGGATGAGTTCTGACCAATTAGGTATCATCTTTGGTTCAGAGGTGACTGTTTCTCCACCTCTCCTCATAAATTACCTGTTATCTATTGTCTCTTAACTTCCCGTTCTAAGCAGTGAGTACAGTTTGACATGATTTCTTATTATAAGTACACAATACATTCTACACAGATTTCAATCAAGCCATCTTCTGAATTATGAGCATACAATCATACTGATACCAAGCAAGGCACACTTTCAATCAACCATTCAATAGTTATAACAATTACATGAACTGTGAGTGAGTTTGAGCATAATGGTCACGTGTATTGGTTATAGACATGATATAGAATTATGCAGTAGAAGGATTTTTGAATGTAAGTCCGGATATAATCCTTTTTGAACAATTTGATGCAGTTTATATGTAACAACAGTCTCTGTGGGTTTTCTTCTGGATTTCGACTCTGTGTCACTCAGAGTTCATTTAAAGGTCGTTGAGAAGAAGGGGATCTGTTTTGGCTCTTTGTCTTGGGGACAAAGTTTGTCTTTATCTTGGTGTGGCCGAAAGCTTGCAAGGTCATAAAGTACTTAGCTGGGGGTTTTGTTAGCTTGACGCAGACTGAACGGAGCCCACTTCTTTTACGTCCATAGATTGTTGATTTGTTGAGTTGAGTTTTGTGTGGAATTATGTTTGAACGAATCATCTGGAAGATTCATTTGTGTCTGGTGCGCCCTCAAATCCTATAACAAGCTATCAAGTAGATGAGAGATCAATGCGTTTGATATCATAAATTAATAC
Organism: Coreius guichenoti; assembly: GCA_039654105.1. Classification (NCBI taxonomy): domain Eukaryota; kingdom Metazoa; phylum Chordata; class Actinopteri; order Cypriniformes; family Gobionidae; genus Coreius; species Coreius guichenoti. Next base: position 29,170,788 of record CM077171.1, read on the forward strand.
CAGAATCATGCAGTTTGCATAATCTGCACAGCATGGATTTATTTAAATAATATTTTAATATTGTATATGAATTTCAATCAAGTAATAGAGTTTAACAGAGGGATTCCACCAGTTATTTTTTGATCACAATTGAATTAGGACAGGGTTTAAATTCGACACTCTTATTGTTTTATACAATATGTAACAGGTGGTCCCACTCCCTATACTATCTTTTTATCCACAAAGGCCTAAAAAAGGATGGAGATCCCTGCCATAAGGTATTTCAAACCATCCTGCACAGTATTTCACTCTGTTTACCTCATGAGGAAACATGCCATTCTTGGAAAATCCTTATGTAACTGGTGTAGTCCACATTTGTCTATTTTCTAAGTATATTCTTATAAATGCTAATTAATTCCTGCCCGCTTTATGTCTTTCTTGGACATCTTTATGTAACATGGTCCCCCAATGAGAGAGGACACATCAATAAAAAGCAACGACAGACACGCTTTAAGTCTTGACTGAGTTCCAATCAAAGTGCACATCTTGACCAAAGATTTAACAAGCTCTTGGAGACTGAGAAGTTAATCCAAAGATATTGGCGGTCTTACAAATGTAGACGCTGCCAAGACGATACAATCTCAAGAATTATGTTAACTCATTTCCGGGTTCAACACCAAAGCAACAAACTGCAATAACCTCGACCTAAAAGGCCAAATCAAGAGCATTATTAGATTTGAACAAATCCATTTGAATGAGGAAAAGGGATTATTTAAAGAAATGCCTGGGCAAACATTCAGCATCTCTGGCATCTGGGTTTGTGAGCATTTTGAATTTAATAAATTAGAGTCATGCTTCAAGTTCATCATTCTTGGTATGTGCCAGACGGACTTACTGTGACCCTACAGAAGCTAAGAATGGTCCATTTACTGTTCACTGAAAGACTGGCAGAGCATACAGCTGAACCGTAGAAATACAGATAAATGAAAAACATAACTATGGTTTTACTTCCAGTCATTGAACTAAGGTCAGATATTTAATTCAGAACCTCTAAAATGATGGTGTAGGATTGAAAATAATCAAAGATATTTGAAATTGAACAAAGACATTTGCTTTATTGTTTCAACCCCCATCTTTCTTATCACAAGGGCCATTTGGAATTCCTAAAGACAAAGAGATGTTGATAGACCTGTAGGCCAAAACGTGTGTCACACCTTTACAGTGGGGGAAGATGTAATTATCTGATTGGTCAGTTTGAATGTCTCACATTTGGGTTTCAGTCACATGGTCAAGGAAAGGATAAAAGAAGATTGTAACTGTTGCTGTCTCTTGATTCTCTGGCTCTCTCTTCTTGGGGCCTGCTCTCTGGCTCTTCTTTTCGCTGGGCTTCTTTACTCTGGCTCTTTCTCTCTTCTCTTTTCTAAAGCCTCTCTCTACCTCTCTCTCTCTTTCTATCCCTCAGGTAACATTCTACACATATGCTGGGTACGATTAATGGTATAAGTTTTTATCATCTCATACATCTATTTTGTAACTATTTTAAGTGTAACCATAACCAGATATTGTCATTAAACTATTTCAATTACAAATGATGTGCTAACTAGTTTTGATTTGGTATTAACTCTGATGTGCTACCTATTGCAATACAATATTGTCACACTATAGCAACGCTCTCCCACATATTTTGCTATTGTAACTGCGCTTCTTTCTGTCATTCGTATAATTAGCAGTGGGTGGTAATAGATGAGAAATGTACAGTTTTCTACCATCTTGCTGATAACGCTTCTTTAGTCATTCGGCAACCCTGCAGTCTGAACCACTGTAGGTGAACCACCCTTACAATGGGGAGGATAAATAAGCTTGATATGTCGTACCATATGCTTTTTTAGGCTACATAACTGTATCCTACTAAACATAATAAAGTCCAAACACATATGGGATTTGACATACAGTAGCTCAGGAGTTCATTATTTAATTTTAAAGGATCCGTAAAATCTTTAGCTATAGCAAAAAAACAACAACAAATATTGCATTTAAGGATTTTTATGTAATATGTGACAGCTTAGATGTTTAATGGGACATCAAATAGTAGGGTCTACCAGCTTTTATATAAAAAATTGTATGGTAGCCCTTTAAAATCGAAATAACAGATGTAAAAGTTACAAGAAAATTTGCCAATTGCCAAAATTGCAGTGTGCAATCTGCATTCATACCGAACATTTGCGATTGTGATATTGTTTTTATACAACAATTCAATAAATAAGAAGTTAATATTGAGCAACTTAGATTTTAGACACAATATTAGAAGTTACTTTGTCTATTTTTGACAACAAAAACAGATCTAAAGGAAGTCAAAGTGCTGTGAGCATCATTCATTGAGACTCTGGCTGTGTCCCAATTCAAAGGCTGCATTCTTCGGACTTATAAATATTATTTTTTACATTTGTATCTTTAGATACATTAGATTATTCGAGTAAGTAGAACCCAATACTTGCATACTTGCAATTTCTCTCGAAAAAATCTTGTCACCGACGTGCAATGAATTCTGGGGTACGTTTAGGCTGCGTTTAAGTCCAATTTTTTAATGCCCTTTCATCGCTATCTTCCCTCTGTCTCGTTCATTCGGTTGTACGTCATAGCTTACGTTGTACGAGTGCCCACTACTGGCGGAACCCTTGAAATGTGTTTAAATGGAACGCATTGAGCCCTTCATCACAATTATTATTTACAGTTTTTTTTTCCTTATGAATTTGTTTCATGCACCATTCTATAGGCCTGTATGTATGCTTGGGCTGTAAAATTTTTTATTTTTTGTTTGTATTTTTTAATATAAACAAGTATTAAATATGAATATATTTATATTAAATATAAAATATAAAAAAATACACAACAAAAATGATAACAATACAATAAACTATAAAAAAAAGTCAGCTTAAGGTAGCTACAAGAAGTATTACATGCGGTTAAATGTCAAAATAACTCCAATATCATACACTAGAGTTGTGTGGGGTGGGGGTTTTAATTACGCACAATCTGCTGTGACGTCACAATCATGTTGCATTGTGGTCTATGGATATGCTCAAAGTGTACATGTTGGGTGCTTCTCAATACTCAAAAAAATGCTTCCTAGTTTCCTACATCCTACATCCTCCAGCCCGTGACCCGGAAACCGATCAAACTCAGCCATATTGAAGGACATCTCAATTCTCTAATTGCACCGCGAGGAGGTGAGGAGTGAGGATCGAGCTCACTGTACAAAATCCAACTTGCAAATTGTTGACTCAGTTTAAAATTTTAAGTCGAGTGGTATTTTTGTGGAGACGATATAAAATGTATATCGCTAGAGATTGTCTGTGTAAGGTCCACCCGCTTGGCCCAACGTAGGAATCCAGCAGCTGGTTGAAGGACTTCTGCATGTATGTCTTTTCTAGCGCTTCTGGAAGAATCACTTTAATGTATTAAAATGTGAAGATCCAATTTTCAATCTGACTCCATGAATAATTTAATCTGACTCTAATTGTATGTGATTTTCGTTGCGTTTGTTACGTTTATAAATTAACGGCTGATCAAATGATTAGTTGTGATTTAATTTGGATCGTTGATTTTCTTGGCATCTCTTATTCTCAAATATTCGTTCATCAAGGGACCCGATATCGCACAGAAACAGACGCGTCGCGAGTCGCGCGTTCACGAACACAAACTGGCCAGTTCTGATATTAGTCAGAGGAATGCAGAGTGAATATTTTACCTTTAAGTGGTCGCACCTGCTTACTCAACAAAAAGTGTAATTTGATTAATAGACACGGAAGCTGCAACGTGCTAATACAGTAATAGTCAGAAATCAGATTACCCCGCATGCTGCGCTCCATGCTTCAGTCATGGGGTCCTAGGTTTGATCTATTCTGACACAAGATTTGCGGAAATAAAGGACTCCACATTGATCCATACTAGAATAATGATTTCAGTAAAATACAAGATAAATCAAAATGAATGTTTATTTTAGCCAGGCAAAACCAAATAAAGGAATTAAAAAGAACCCATTATACACAACTGATCAGCATACAATATACAACAGAATTACAAAATAATAAAAAGAGTTTCCAAGAGTCATCATTACCTGGCAATAGAGACACACCGCAACAGTGTGGGAAGTTCTGAATACAGATGCTTCCCTGAGTGGTTTGCCAATTCCCTTTAAATACTCAACCAGAACAAAGAACAATAAACATTTAGCACCCAAATATTTATGCAGCTTTTGGTTGAACTTTTCTCGTGCCCAAATGATCACGCCTATCTTTGGGGGACAGCAAAGGTTTATCAAAAGATCTTTATGAGCATCTCCCACACCAGGGGAACAAGCCCTGTTTTCTTTATGATGGCCTGTTCTACTGATGTGGGAATGAAACCTCTTTACCAATCGCACCAAACGTATTTATTTTGACCACAAAGAAACAGCTTGTGGCAGGATCTGTGAGATTTGCATAATTGTGTGGGCCCTGAGACAGAGAGGGTGAGATGGTCAGGACTCACTGGGGGGGGAGATAAGATTGACCAGGTGGGGTCTTGTTTTCTCTTGTAGATCTCCTATTCAGATGAGAGAAGTTTTATTGTCTTATTGCAGATTAGACTTGAGTTCATGCTCAGGTGAAATCCATTCTTACATCTGCGTAGCACAGTAACGTTACTACTTAAAGCTGCACTTTGTAACTTTTTTGTGTTCAAAATTTACGAAATTGATATAATGAGCAAGTACATCATGAATCCATTTTCCAAACCGTGGTTTTGTCTTATCCTGAGTCACTACGTTACACCTATAATAAATGTTTATATTGGGACTATTTTAGATCAGTCGGCAGCGATGCGGAGTAGCACAGTACCTGCGGCGTGACTCGTCATAGACATAGACAGAGAGAAGTAGCTCCGACTACAATGTTCTTCCGCAAGATTCATGCAGACAGTTTTGTTTTTATTAACCGAGCGCCAAAAGTTACAGCTTTAACGTTATTGACACTTTACACAAGAGTGAGGAAACATGCTTGAATGAGAAAAGAAATAGAAGGACGTGCATGTTAAAAATGTTAAAGACAGGATGTGATTGCTAATCTTTCGTGTTTATTGCGATTTGATAGTGAAACGCATACACAATTTTGTCAAAAAGCCCACCGTGTGTAGCATTCCCGTAAACACAGTCGGTTATGTCTTATGTGAACATAAATAATTTAGTGAATCCCAGATTTTTCAGTAGGCTGTATTAGATATGTGCATTGCTGTCTTAAAGGGACAGCAGCCTATTGTACCTGCCTGTGTCTATTAGTGTTGTCAAAAATATCAATATTTCGATATGTATCGATACTGAAATATCTAAAAACGATACCAATACTTTCTACTTTCTACAGTATCGATACACCGATACCAGCTGCGCTCTCCTCTCCGACCGACAGCGAGTTGACACGCACCCGCCTCCCCTCAACCCTCTGAACGCGCCGGCGCGCTCTGCTGGATTTTCCTCATGACAGCGTGTTAGTATTGGTGTGACGGGTCTGAATTTCGCGCAGGGTTGCACATAATTCTACTCATTCCCACAGATTTCGCGCTCACATCTGAAGCGCACACACATACAGTAATAAAGCCGCCTCCACATACAAGTGCAAAAATGAGCTCCTTTTTCCAGCTTATTAATGGTCAAATACACTCAAAAATAATGTCACAACGCCCATCTTGGTGAGTATTAACGTAAACATAGTCGTAAAAATCTCAGGAAGAATGTGTAACAGGAACAGTATTTTGATTCCATGTGTGCGTCACGTCTTAAAGGGACAGCATAAACGTGCCACTCTCTATGTTGTTAATGTCATTCAAACTACAAAAAGACAAACGATCACTTACTGCTCTTGACTGATTAACTTGTGTAACTTTAATGGATTAATCTGTATTTAATTTTTTACAATGAAGATTATCCAATGTTATTTTAAATTTGATTACTTTGTTTTTTTAATTCAGTTTCTTACCTGAATACTGTTAGACCTACCTGAAAAAAAAAATGTGTATCTTTATTCTATTGTATTTATTTGTGCTATTGTTAGTAATTTGTTTATTTGTTCTTATTTTATTACTGTTTACTCGTCTTTTTTTAAATTCAATTTACCATTTGAAATCAAGCGTCCTTGTGCTGTGTGTAAGCTATTGCAACAAAATTACCCCATTGTAAAAAATACATTGAGTTAGCAAATATTTGTGAGATAATTGTAATGGTAATTGATCAATGTTTATATATTAAAAAAAAGCTTTTTTATTTTTTTAAGTTAACTCAACTTTTTTATTTTTTACAGAGTCATGAGCGAGAATACACAGGTGTATCCTTCCCTCGCATCCTAAGGGGGTGGAGCTAAGACGTGAGGAAAGGAAACGAGGAAAAGAAATGAGGATGGACAAATAAGAAATGAGAAGCAGCCCATGACTCACTCCCTCAGTCAAAATTGAGGGTCTGTCAAATAAACTTTTCTTGACAAAGTTGAACGCACTTCAAAATAGCGGTGGGGATTTCAATAGACATATTTTATATGTCTATGATTCCCCCGTGAGGAAGTGAAGTTAAACGCAGCCTTAGATAATTGAGATGGCTGAATTCGATCAGTTTCCGGGTCACGGGCTGGAGGACAGAGGAGCGAGGAAATGAGGAAGCATCAATTTGAGTGTTCAGAAGCACCCAATCTAAAAGTGGAGTTAAATGCAGCCCTGTTGTATCCTTCATTTCCCGCGAAACGAAGGGTGCATTCAAGGCCGCATTTGAAGAAGCCTTCGAATTGGGACAACCTTCGTTGTGCCGTGGTGACGCAATCGGCCTTTGAATGCGGCCTTGGAAGGATGCAGCCTTTGAATTGGGACACAGCAGAATACAGTCAATTGTTTTGTTTCTGAATTAATCAGTGTTTTGTGTAACGAGAATATCTTCACCACTACACTACACACAATCCAAAAAGTAATAATAGCCTACATACAGTGTCTCATTTATATAGTTTATACAAATTTATTGTAGCATTAATAATTATCATAGAAAGCCCAATGTTGAGAGTAAAAGACAAAAAAAGTTATAAATAGCATTGCTTAATCAAAACAATTTGATAGTGACAGATTATAGTGTGCAATTATACGCACAATTAAAATATTAAGTTTCATAATATAGTTGACATTTAATGCTGCAGGGATTTTTATATCTAACACATTGGATAAAGCAGTGTGCTACTGTCAAGGTTTAGACAAAAATCTCAATCACAGTAAGTCAGTTACTATGTTAATTCTCATAATTGTGAAATTAACTCTTTCATCTTGGAGTATTTAAATAGGAAACATCACACTGGACATTAATTCAAAGTTGAAGTGTTCTGGTTGCTCTTGACTGAGAGATGTCATCATTTTCAATTATGGCATAGTGTGGGATGGGACACATTACACAATCTTACAGTGTCTCAAACAGCTGTGCTGGGGATTAATCAAATAAAAGAGAGATGGAAAGGAGATTAAGTGGTCCCCTTCTTTCACAGCTCTCAACTTCAAGAACATCTTTGCAGTCTTGTCAGAAGATTATAACCGTTTGACATGATGGTGATGGAGGCTCAGCCTGCTGTCATGTACTTTGATAAAAAAAAAGAGAGAGATGGAGACAGGGAATTAGATCTTGCATGTGATCCAAAAACCTGTAAATTATCTCATTTCAAATGGACATAACCAGACCGAGATACGCACATATGTTTAACAGAACCATAAATTTAGTTGTGCCATATGTCCTACGTTCAGATTGTGACAAGCTGGATGCTGAATGCTTGGAGATCTCATGAAGTTTAGCTTCTTTTTGCACTTTTGACATTTTCACAAAAGTGACATACCCTTTTGGAAAACATCTTGGAGAAATGCCAGGTGACAGAGATGCCGAAAGGCAACACTGTGCTGTCTCCGTCAAGGCATGGTTCCTGTTAGCGCACTATGAATCCAAAGGCCTTAGACATTTATGGATGATGTGATAATTTATTCTGAGAAGTGACCTGCCAACGGGGTCAAAATGCGTGTGATTCACTGCAAATTTCAGCAATTAAATAAATGTGGGATTTTGTAGTTGATCATATGATAGTTCAGTCATTAAAACGGTTGCCTTCGATTACTATTAAATAGTTTTAATGTGGAGTGTGTTTAGCAATATTTTTTACAAGAACATAATAAACAAGAAGTTAATACTGAGCAAAATACATTTTAGACACTGTATTGCCAGTTACTTTGTATATTTTTGCTCCAACAATGAAAACAGTTCCAAACTAAATAAACGCATCAAATGAAATGAAACGTGTCTCCAAGCAACACACAATGTTTCGTTCTTAAATGAATCAGTTTGATTCAAACAAATCAGTTGAATGAATTATTCAAGACTCACCACAGACGGTGGTGTAACAGCAGAAAGAATTACTGTACAATATAAACCACTAATGATAAATAAAGTGATACAAACTATTAAAATATATTATAGCTACAACTCATTTAGATTTATTGTAGTATTACAATAGAGATCAATACATAAACCCCATTTATTAGGGTATAAGACCACAAGATTTTTAAAAAAAACTAGATTGGTTGAAATTGTTTCTATATGTGCCCTGTGTGCCCCATCAGACTTTGCTCCTCCCTGTGGCTTCCTTCACACTGTAAACCCTAATGCTCAAAATAATTAATTGGTTCGTTTGAGTAGGAGAAACATAAATTTAACAAATTAGTTTAATCAAATTAACTTTTATGAGTATATAGAACTTTCTTTTTCTTTTGAGTTCACAAAACTGACACATTTTAAGTAATCTGAACTGTTTCATTGTTTTGAGTTTTATGAACTTGTTTCTTTAATTTAGACTAACTTAATTTAACCGAAACTGGGCTGGGATTTCTATTTCCCAGCATGCTTTGACATGAAACTCGAAAGTGAGAGTAAATGCTAAAATTAATGTTAATGTTTAATGTTAAGTGGGAGATTTAGTAGTGTTTAATGTTTAGCTATGCTAATTTAGGATTCTGGCCTCCTTTTGCCTGTGGAACTGTGGACCTCATCCATGATGCAAACAGGTCTGCCATTAACAATGTCTGAAGAAATGACATCAAAGAATGCATTTTTGCAGAGAATGCAGAGAAGAATTTTATTTATTTATTTATTTTCCAGATAAATCTGGAAAAATGCTTTTGTGGTGTGCTGATCTTATTTATTTGGAAAAAAGTGGATGGAGGGGAAAAAACAAGGGTACAAGGCCAATGTGACGGGTTGATTGGGAGGCTAAAATAGCATCAGGTTACTGAATGGCGCTATTAAATTAAATGAGGTGGCACATTTTATAGGGTGGACAAATTCCATTTGCTGTTTTAGCCACACGTGAAATGAGTTTTGAGGAAACAGTCCCTACCAGAGCAAGATGCTCCGCCATGCTCTCTTCTCATAAGAAGATTTAAGGGGGCTGAGGATTGGATTACAAACTGCAGCCAAGTCACTCCTGCTGACGGAGAGCTGAGGAACAAATTACTTTTTGGAACATTAAATTAATGCTCAAACGAAACTTTGCATTTTCATACACTCTGTAAGACTGTATTGTTGACATAATAATGAGAATATTATGACCCTGAAACAATGTGCTAAGCAGGTAAAATGTTTTAATGTCCACAACAATTTCAAATGATTTTCCATTAAAGGGATAGTTCACCCGAAAATGAAAATGATTTCCTCACCCTCAAGTTGTTCCTCACCTGTATGAGTTTCTTTCTTCTGTTGAACACAAAAGAAGATATTTTGAAGAATGTTGGTAACCAGACAGTTTTTCCTACTATGGAAGTCAATGGGTGTTGTCAACTGTTTCATTACCAACATTCTTCAAAATATCTTCTTTTGTGTTCAACAGAGGAAAGAAACTCATACAGGTTTGGAACAACTTGAAGGTGAGTAAGTAATGACAAACATTTCATATCTGGGTGAACCATCCCTTTAAAACTACACTAATTATACAGAAGATGAAATTGCTAGACGTTCAGTAGCCAAGGTTACAGGTCCTTTAAAATAAATTATGTTCTGACAAAAAAAAAAAAAAAATACAATGTGATCAGAAATTTGCAATCTGAATTGCATTAAGGTGACGTTGAGACATTTAGCAAAGCAACTCTCATTAATCTCTCCAAATGTAACAGCAAATTAGGACCAATCTGGTGTATTCAATTATGCATGAGAAGTCCCTATTTTTCAGCTCAACCAAATTCTCTGTCAACCCATTTGTTTAAAGATTTCCATTTTAAAACAGTGCTTTAAATCCCCTCTCCCTGTGGTGCTGTAATTAATGACAGAAAAGGAGAGAGAAGAGATGTGCAAATTGACTTTTCAGGTATTTCATTAAAATGCCGGTTGCCCACAGGAGCGTCCGCTGATCCGATGTGAGCAGCTACACTCCCAGACAGATCTGAGGCAGCGGTAATAGATTCATGGGGCTGACTCACAGGGACAGCAGCACAAGTCTCTGCTTGAGCCGTTTTCAATTTTACAGAAGCTCCCATATCGTGTTCCCCTCTCAAAGGGACTATGCAAAGGTACAGAATGGTTTTGGTAGGAATAGCTGTTCTATGATAAGAATATGGTAGAAATTGGTGTCAGAACCATCAGATAAACTATAATCTAAAATTAACCTAGCACGAAACATAGAGCTATAAATTAAAATACAACCCCATGAAATATGTAGTGACATCATTAAAAAGAAGCTGAATCCTTTTTTTAACCTGCTTATTGAAATAAAAGAACCGGTTTTACGGAAATGATTCGGACTTCCCCTCACTACTTGACAATGGAGACAGTTGGTGGCAAGGACAATGAATGAATGAATCGTTCAAAAAGTCACACAAATGCACGAGTGGAATCAGTATGATGAATTATCCTTAACAAATTTGTCCGACTCATACTAAAGTGCAAGTTTTCATTACTTTCAGTGATGTATGTAATAAACAATACTAATAAATTTATTTGTTTATTTTTTGTTTAGGGGAGACCGGGTATGGTTGTAAGTAACATGGGGAGAGTTGTCACACCATCTATTTCAGCAATCAGGGATAAGCTAGGAGTCCTATGATCATTCAGTGTTTACCCGCTTCCTCCCAGATCCCATATGAATGGTTGTCAATGCTGGAAATAGGCACATGAAGATTGTATAAAGAAGAAAAAATCTGATTTTGAGGTAAGAATGTAATTTTTTTGACCAAAACTATATTTTGTTTAGTGCTTTTCAGATAAAATCATTTAACTTATATCAGATTAAATTGTAGTTTCTCAGGCAAAATGTGATGCATTTTAACCTGCTAATTTCAAACCCTTGCAGTCTCTGGGCCCACCAAGCCTGCACTGCAGGGTTAACAACATTCATTTGTCACTATTGTGACTCTGATTGAGAATATTCACACAAACTCACACACTGACACTGTGTTTTTTGTTAGACCAACATGTTCTTGTTCATTAAGCATAAATGCTGTTAAGGGAGTTTGTTCTAGTAGACTAATTTACAAACACATGCACACACTCCTGAGTCAAAAAGTATGTGGATTGAGATGTGGTCAGTCACAGAGAGAGAGACAATATTTTGGATTGTTTTAATAAACCTTTTTTGAAGCATAATGTAGCCTTCTGTTTTCGCTTCTTTTGTTTAATTATTACAAGTTACCCCAGCATGTGTTACAGCCTACCCCACTAGTGGGGTATTGTAACAAAGGCACACCATGTATTTGACATCAGCTTATAAGGGCTGCATATTCATTCAGAGGTTTGAATTGGTGCCTTTTGAAGTAAACAAATGTGGGTACTTTGTAAGTTTAAGCGCTCTAGCTCAAAAATTTAGGGAGTTACAGATGCTGAAGCAAAAAGTGTTACAACCATACCCGGTCTCCCCTATGACTAGACAATAACATCACACAATTTAAGGGCTACTACATCATAATTTTGTAAAATTGTAAACTTCATATAATGTAATCACATATACGAAAATGTGCTTCAAGATTTCCAGAACCTATTTTTGTCCCCTGTCCATGGAAAGTGTCGTAAAGACATGCTCGCTGTCTTTTTCAGTTACATCATGGCAGTTGCCGTATTCGTGCTTGTTTGTGCCAGGGCTGTATTTTACTTGTCGAATCACTAAGCTTGACACAGATGAATGGCACAAGCAAACAAAGTCCTGGACTCTTTCCAGACCAGGGATCAGGGGAGAATCTTTTCCTGTCAAACCCCTGATCTCCCACCTCAGAAGAAATGTATGATGATGCAACGAAACGACAGAAAGAGAGATTGTTTTCTGTTATTTTTAGAAGAGCTAATTGTCAAAAGCGCCTTGCTGAAATCCAGAGTAAACAGAAGTGTACAACTGATGTCATCTTCTTTAATCATTATGCCTTAAACCAGTGCTACATAAAGCTGGGAGATTGCAGCTGACCTTTGACGCAAGCTGTGCCAGGTTCAGCGATTCATACACAATAAAGTATGCCAAACCAGACTATTTTTGGAACATCCAGCTATGATTGACGTTGGTTTATCATGACACAGGCAATTCAACTTTTATAGACTCTCAGAACAAAAATAAATAAATAGATAAATAAATATCAAAAGAAATACAGTCAACTTTCTTTTTTCTTTTTTTTGCAGTGGACTTGTATCAACAAGTCTGAAGAAATTCCCAGTGGGACGGGGACACGGCCTGCTGAAAATAGCACCTGACATGCCGAAGGACTCCTGCTTTGACCCAAATGAAGGACACAGATCCATCAAAGCACCTGCCTTCTCTGTCAACACCCTCACAGTCAAACAGACGCACGGCACTGCGGGACCAGACTCGTACCCAGCTCGTATTCATAACCTGCTCACGGAACCGGAGCAGGCGGAACCATGCCTTTAGCAGAGAGTGGGCCAAAGAATGTGATGCGTCGCAGACCCCAGGGACATTTCGCACCTTGGTCATTAGCATGCAGACATTTTATCCAAGCGTTTGGACAGAATGCAGCACAGGAGGAGCTGCGACCGCTCAAGAGAAGCACTCCCTCATGCTTCTGTATGGCCTTTTTAATTACGGCTCAGGCTGAGATTAGACACTTGCTACTAATGGGACAGCTAGGAGGGTATGACAGAAGGTGCATGTTATATGTGTGTCTCCATCGCTTAGAGTTTCACGTCCATTTGGGATGATGGAAAGAATTGATTGGAAAAATAAGGTTTTTCCTCCAAACAGAACTTCAGTGAAGACAAAAATAACAAAGACAAGAGACCTTTTCCTAGCACTTCAGTAGCTGGCGAACATACTCAAGTGCTTGTTTTATGTGCTTCTGTGCTTGTCTCAAGTGCCACTCCGGTTACATTGATTATTAAATAGACAGGCAAATATACAAAGCTCTGAGTGTAATTTGTTAGGTTTCTGGCACCTTCACAAACTCAAAATCACTGCATGTTATACCGGTCCCTTTAAAGCTACAGTCCGTAAGTTTTGCCTCTTTGTCGCCATCTCTGTTTGAAACCTGCAATTGCAGTTATTTGCGGAATTACTGTACTTCGGTATCACAGATTCTACGTCTTGGAAGTATGACCAAAATAAGAATTTTCCCCGCAAAATGTCATCTGAACAAGTAGGTAACATGTCTCCCACTTTTGTTCTGACCAACTGAGAAGAAAAGTATTACAATAAATTGTGCTACCAACGGTGATTAAATCTAACGATCGTTCAGCTCAAATCACATCAAACCGTGCAAATTATTATTATTGTTATACTTTGTTCTCAAATTGTTAATGTTAACAACATCAGCATTGCGTGACTTTGTGTATTTAGTGTGTATTAGCGTTACCTGTAGATTTCAATTTCTGTACAGTCTAATCTTTTGTTTTTGACTAAGGGTGAATCTCCAGTTGTCACTGATGATTGTCGTTTGGACCTTTCTGGATTACAATCCGCCATCAAAATGATAGGTTTAATTATTCCAGCTGCTATGAGAAAAGGCTATAAATGATCCACCACCTGCAGCATCCTCACATGCGATAGCTACTAGCCGGACTCCTTCTTTATGTATACAGACGTGACGTAATGACGCAAAGATATGCTTGAATTTCCCGTGGAAATCCACCAGTACCACTCAAATTATAACACATTATTACAAGCTTACCGTTGTGAATCGGGCTAAGGTAAGGAGATAGTTTTGAACACTGGCTGGTTATGTACTTGCTCAAAAATAGATTTTGGATAATTTTTAACCAAAAAAAGAACATCAATCACAACAATCACTTAAATTTGGGTCAAATTTAAGTCAAATGTAATACTTTTGTTGGTGCTTTTTGATATTGTTTTGTCCTTACTTAGCTTGACGAACTTTGAACTGTTGTTGTATGGAAAAGCTGGAAACAGCAGGTTTGGAACAACATGACAGTGAGTGAATAAATTTGGAAGAATTTCTGGGTGAACTATCGCTTTTTATATAGTTATTTTGATTATCTTTTTCAGTATTGATGTAAACCTGCCTCTCGTAGATGAACTCTCTGAGCGCTGACATCATCTTGAATCCTGTCCCTATGGTGATTGCATATGATACTATATTTAAACAACCCTCTGTCAGCCCAAACACAGCAGAATTCCCCATGCTCTCACATCTCCTTCCTTCCATTTTATGCCCATATTGTGGATTTGCATGCAAAGGTTTGGCAGAGGCTAGAGACATGTGGCACACAGGTGGTGAGGCCTCACAGGATACAGACACTATTCCCCTCATCCATCCCCTGTGGTCAGTGGACAAAAACCCTAATCTTATCTCACTGCATGGCACAACATTTATTGTTTGGAGGCTGTGAGACCATTTGGACCCATGGGAGGTGTTCCCTTTGCACATAATTTTAGTGAATTCTCACCCCACGTCATAATCTGATACTGGACAAGATTGGGAGACATGAGTGATGATCAGTGTTATATATATATATATATATATATATATATATATACAAACCCGATTCCAAAAAAGTTGGGACACTGTACAAATTGTGAATAAAAACAGAATGCAATGATGTGGAAGTTTCAAATTTCAATATTTTATTCAGAATACAACATAGATGACATATCAAATGTTTAAACTGAGAAAATGTATCATTTTAAGGGAAAAATAAGTTGATTTTGAATTTCATGGCATCAACATATCTCAAAAAAGTTGGGACAAGGCCATGTTTATCACTGTGTGGCATCCCCTCTTCTTTTTATAACAGTCTGCAAATGTCTGGGGACTGAGGAGACAAGTTGCTCAAGTTTAGGAATAGGAATGTTGTCCCATTCTTGTCTAATACAGGCTTCTAGTTGCTCAACTGTCTTAGGTCTTCTTTGTCGCATCTTCCTCTTTATGATGCGCCAAATGTTTTCTATGGGTGAAAGATCTGGACTGCAGGCTGGCCATTTCAGTACCCGGATCCTCCTTCTACGCAGCCATGATGTTGTAATTGATGCAGTATGTGGTCTGGCATTGTCATGTTGGAAAATGCAAGGTCTTCCCTGAAAAAGGCGACGTCTGGATGGGAGCAGATGTTGTTCTAGAACTTGGATATACCTTTCAGCATTGATGGTGCCTTTCCAGATGTGTAAGCTGCCCATGCCACACGCACTCATGCAACCCCATACCATCAGAGATGCAGGCTTCTGAACTGAGCGCTGATAAAAACTTGGGTTGTCCTTGTCCTCTTTAGTCCGGATGACATGGCATCCCAGTTTTCCAAAAAGAACTTCAAATTTTGATTCGTCTGACCACAGAACAGTTTTCCACTTTGCCACAGTCCATTTTAAATGAGCCTTGGCCCAGAGAAAACGCCTGCGCTTCTGGATCATGTTTAGATATGGCTTCTTTTTTGACCTATAGAGTTTTAGCCGGCAACGGCGAATGGCACGGTGGATTGTGTTCACTGACAATGTTTTCTGGAAGTATTCCTGAGCCCATGTTGTGATTTCCATTACAGTAGCATTCCTGTATGTGATGCAGTGCCGTCTAAGGGCCCGAAGATCACGGGCATCCAGTATGGTTTTCCGGCCTTGACCCTTACGCACAGAGATTGTTCCAGATTCTCTGAATCTTTGGATGATATTATGCACTGTAGATGATGATAACTTCAAACTCTTTGCAATTTTTCTCTGAGAAACTCCTTTCTGATATTGCTCCACTATTTTTCGCCGCAGCATTGGGGGAATTGGTGATCCTCTGCCCATCTTGACTTCTGAGAGACACTGCCACTCTGAGAGGCTCTTTTTATACCCAATCATGTTGCCAATTGACCTAATAAGTTGCAAATTGGTCCTCCAGCTGTTCCTTATATGTACATTTAACTTTTCCGGCCTCTTATTGCTACCTGTCCCAACTTTTTTGGAATGTGTAGCTCTCATGAAATCCAAAATGAGCCAATATTTGGCATGACATTTCAAAATGTCTCACTTTCAACATTTGATATGTTATCTATATTCTATTGTGAATAAAATATAAGTTTATGAGATTTGTAAATTATTGCATTCCTTTTTTATTCACAATTTGTACAGTGTCCCAACTTTTTTGGAATCGGGTTTGTATATATATATTAGTAAGGCATATTTCATCATGTATTCATTCATTCACACATCTAATTTTAGTCAAGGAAATAACATTTTACTTTGGCAAGAAAGTGCAAAATATTCCTTCACATTATATTGTCTAAGATTGGCTTTATTTGAGGCAACAGAGTGCAACAATGCCCATCCACTTTTTCAGTGCTCTTGGTTCTGGAAGCATTTTTCCCTTACAAGAGTTATAAGCCATGAATCAAACCAACCAGCTACGAGGTGAATAACATAAACTGATTTGAAGCAAAAAAAAAAAAAAAACATTTGAAAGCAGTACTTTTAGTAGAGAGTACTCAACTTTAATTAGGGATAGAACTACAATTCCATGAAGCATTGCGAATGACATAATCAAATTAAAAACAATGGTGAAATATAAAACTATTTAAAGAATTAAATGTTGATTATATATAGAAACAATATATTTTACTTTTATTGGAAACAAATATTCAAGGTAGTTTGAGAGTGTAGGGAAACTGACTGCAGTGCTTCATGGGAGTGAAATAATGCATGATGATGTCTTCAACAAAAGCATATACCATCAGTTAACAACCTTGCAGCTCTGGCTTTAACTGTTCATAAGTTATCATTAGAAATCAATTCCCCTACGGAGAAAATGAATGGAATTTCTACTTCTGGATTCCAACTGTTGCACTCTATTCTTTCTTCAATTTTTCTTTTTGTCAACAGTTGTCATGTTTTAATTAAAATCATTTATTATCATCATGTCCACATTTTTTCCCTCTCACCTCATTGACAAAATCAAAAGAGTGCAAAATATTTGAAAACGAACACTTTTCTCAGTATAATTTCATTGAAACTAACACCCTTCCCATGATTTAAAATGTGCTACCACTACTTCAACATAGACAAGCGCTCTCAAGACATCAGAATGCCAATGACAATACAATACCTGCGACGGTAATAATAGTGTTGGAGACCATCCCATGGTTGAGCCAATCTAGCAGGTGGTCAATACTGGGAGGCAGCATGGCTGCTAGTATGCGAGGACCACTTCAGAGGAGTGCCAGGTGGCAAGTGTCACACTCCACCACCTGCAACACTATGCCAGCCAGATGCTTCCTGCCAAGGGTGGCTCAGGATGACTTTACGATGCAGTGTGTATTCATTTATGTGTGTGTGCTGAATTACATTCTGTGTGAAATGATCTCCTTGAATGACTTACTGCTGTTAATACTGGCCTTGCCAGCACCAAGGTAAGTGTCTCATTAAATCTTAGTGTCGGTAGAAGGTGTTGAATGACAGTCTCCTTTCTGTTCAATTGAGGTTACCTGGAGGTGGTCCGCCCCATACCAGGAAAAACCCATCCCATCGAGATATATTGCTATACAGCCGTATCCTAAAATGAAAAACTAAGCAATATCCTTCAGCATATGAAGAGCAGCAGATGCCATCACACGGGTCCCAACCCACGTCATTCTGGGGCAGGGAGAGGGGAACTGAGGTGTCTGTGCCAAAGTCCCCTAACTGCTTATTCAATCGGAATTGCAAATGATGATCTGGTAGAAGTGCACACTGTTAAACTTCAGAAAATACCTTGAGGTCGAACTCTGCACAGTGTGTGACCAGTGTCTGCAACTTCCTGCATTCAGTTTCAAAGCCAGTTGCAATCATGCTCTCCTCACTCTCTCAGTCACACAGAACGTGGCCTGTCTGGTATTACATACTCAACAGCCTAGGAGAAACCAGTAACTTTAGATTTTGCCTAAACAACTTCAGCTAGACAGTGAACAGGTGATCAACTGAATAAAAAAAACATGCTATGTTGGTCAGACTACTCTGTTGGCTGGTTTTAGAAAGCTCTTGGACAACTTTTGGGGCTGTTCACAGAGAACATGTTTTTGCATTCACTGCGCTGCTTTTCCATTCCCAGCAAGCAATAGACGTCATTTCACCATCTCTGTTAACTATAGACTCAATATAGTCTGGCTATAAGTAACCCACTTCTAGCCAAAATAAATTTGAATTTGGTTACATGTCGTTTTTGCCAAAATAACTGACTCGCTGTAACAGATATTCAGTTATTCTTGACTTAGTTTCATTTTCATGGACTCTTGGTTTGTTTCTATTCAGTTTCCCTTTTCCTTTGTTCTAGTTCCAGCTAGTCTTTAGTTGTCAGAGTAACTAATTTGATCTGTCATTCTGTTGCGGTGTGTGCACCTTGTTATCATCTGTATATAAGTTCATGTGTGTTCTTCTTTAGTTTGTCCGGTCATGTTGTGTTTGCTTGCCTGGCTTTTTGTTGGAGATACCTTTGGATATTATTAAAGACTGTTTGAACTGATTCTTCATCTTTGTGTGTGTTCCTACAGTGAACCGTGACACTCGGCATTCTAAAAACGCACTGCTCAACTTTTAAAATACAAGTCTCTGTAATGTAGACCTGTATTTGCTTCTCGCATTTTTAAATGCAAAAACGCATTCTACGTGGCTGCTTAGACAAGTGTTGTAGCTGTTTTTAAAAGAAAGTTGGCACGTAACGTAAGTAATAATACGCGTAATAATTTTTCTTCCCTATTGTGACATTTATTAGAAAGAAACAGCTTCTCAAATGAGAAAAAATGTAGGGAGGAAATGTTGTGAGGGGGAGTGGAAGTTAAAGGGTTAGTTCTTCCAAAAATAAAAATTCTGTCATTAATTACTCACTCATCATGTAGTTCCAAACCCATAAGACCTTCATTCATCTTCAGAACACATATTAAGATATTTTTGATGAAATCCGAGAGCTCTCAGGCCCCTCATAGACAGCAACGTGATCTCGTGTCTTACGTGTCTATCTTTACATAAAGTGTGGTTCTACCACATGTACATTTACTTACGTTTTCATATACACTATAACGTACAATATTGACGTATTGACAGCACTAAAAACGTAAAATATTTACGTATCCGTGTGAATGTGTAGCAGTTCCCATGTATTAATATTAGGGTGTAACGATTCACTCGTTTCTCGATGCATCGATTGCAGTGAATCGTTGATTTCGGCCAATAATCGATTTAAAATGGTAAGAATCGAATTAATTGCGATTCGATAGTGATTCAGTGCTTTAAAATAAACATTAGATTATACTACATGCGTGAATTAATGGAGCCGTTGCGCCGTCATCCGCTCTCTATCGAGACAGGAATAGTTCAAACCGCTCAAGCCATTGTCAACTGCCAAGTCACCCTGGTCACTATCAATCAGAAGCTCATTAAAGTTGCGATACTATAGCAACAGTAGACGCCCGGAGCGTTTTCTTTCAGAATCATCATAAGGAAAATGTTCCGTATAAAGAGAAAAAAGAGGGCTTTTCTTTCTATTCAGTGAAGAAAATTTAGTTTAGGATTAGTTGGAAAAGTGCATGATATTCTAGTCTCTCCTTGGAAGCACTGCATGTTTAATGTAGACCTGGAACACTTTAATAAGGTTGTGTAGCCATTAACACTATCCTACACCATAGTTAGCATGAACTAACAATACCTTTAAAGCCTTTTTAAATTTTGGCTTATGTAAATGTCTTAAAATGGCAATTTTTATAGGCTATTAAAATAAAGTGTGTAATAATAATAAAATAATAAAGTAATAACATGAACTAACATTAAAAGTTTTTTTTTTTTTGCCCACTCTCTGACCTCTGAAGGCAGCTGTATAATTCACACCCTGACCAAGACACACTGGGGGAAGCATTTTAATAATCCTATGAATGCATATAAAAAATGCAGAATTGAATCGAATTAATCGAATCGCATCGAATTTTAATGTGAATCATCTCGAATCGAATCGTTCTGAATTTGCAAAAATCGTTCTTGAATCGAATCGAAAACCTATGAATCGTGAATTGAATCGATTCGCTGCCTACCAAAAGATTCACAGCCCTAATGAATATTAAAATCGTGGTATTAATGTTTTGATTCTATTGTATTTAATTGTCATATCAAGTACATGTTTCCAGTCGCATTTATTAAATGCAGTTTACTTGTCTACTTCCTGTAATATTTCTCCTATGCAGCGACTGACAATACACTCATAAAATCCACCAAAACACAACATAATAAATTAACAAAAGACATCAATTTTATTTGTTTGGTGTAATCCAAATCTTTAGAATCCATGTTTGCGAGGAACAGATCAAAATTTAGCCCTTTATCCAGCGATCTTCATCTCCATTCTAAGCAGCGACCGTAAACGTCAAATCCCGCGCTTGACTTGTTATGAATTCAAAATTTTTAAAATCGCGCACTGAAGCAGCGTTACGACATGCTTTACTGCAGTGGTATCGAATGCGCATTGGCTCTCACCTTAAATTCTGCTCTGTACCTCATACAAAACTATACCACCAGAGAGAAATGCGACTGAGTGACTGCAACACATCGTCAGCTGAACTACTTTTGGTAGAGCTTTTGACATTTTCGCAACAAAAAATAAATACATTATTGTAATTACACTTGTCTGGCCGTTATGCTTTTATTTATAACAGTACATAGTTTTGAGAAATGGTTATGGGTAGGTTTAGGGGTAGGTAGAGGATTAGCGGCTCAAAATATCGTTATATAATAATCGTATATTGTTACTAAAATTGACATTTTCCTACACATTTCTGTCCATTACGTTTTATTCGTTTAATATTCTGTATAAAATGGGTATGTTTAGGTTAGGGTCAGGGGATCTTTCATTTATCTGTAAAATGGTAAAAGGGAAATTATACAGATATCTTTATAAAATGAAAGATTCGTAAATATTTTACGTTATTTAGCTGTAAAAACGTAATAATGCTACGTTTAATATTTTACGTTTCAGCACCTATCCAAACGTACAAAAACGTACGTTTTGTGTCTTTGCAAGTTACGTATTAATACCTACGTATTAACAATGAGACCAGGCTGCAGCAACACAATGACGAACTTTAAAGGCCCAGAAAGGTAGAAAGAGATCGTTAAAATAGCACGCGTTGTGGTGCTTATGTGAATCGCGTAGGAGAGTGACATGGAAGAGAAGAGATTGTTGAATAAAGTCGTTATTTTTGTTTGTTTTTTGCGCACAAAATGTATTCTTGTCGCTTCATAACATTAAGGTTGAACCACTGTAGTCACATAGACTATTTTAATGTCTTTACTACCTTTCAGGGTCTTGAAAGTGGTCACTGTGTTGCTGCCAATGGCTGGTTCAGAAAGCTCTCGGATTTCATCAAAAATATCTTAATTTGTGTTCCGAAGATGAATGAAGGTCTTACAGGTTTGGAATGACATGAGGGTTAAGTAATTAATGACAGAAATTTCACTTTTGGGTGAACTAACCCTTTAATGTTTTTTTTTTTAATTAAAAATTACAAGGGCACATGAATACAAAAAAAAGATGTGCAGGGATAAATCTTTTATTATAAAAACTCCAATATTCCATAAACAAATCAAGTTGATTTCATGGTGACTTAAAAAAGGGAATTTAGCCCCTTTTTTATTTGTACTGATTTGTTTTTTGTATAAAACAAACTCAGTAACCTACTTTTAACTCATCTGAGCTGAAGACAGACTTGAAATTCCTCATGTTTTTGTAAGAAAAGTAGTTGAGAAAATGAGTTGCGTAGGCTAATGAAAAATGCTAATTAGTTCAAAGTTTATTTCACCCCAAAATGAAAATTCTATCATCATTTACTTGCATTTCATTTAAAACCTGTATGCATTTCTTTCTTCCATGGAACACAAAATGAGTTTAGATCCTGCTATAAATAGTTTGGTTTGGAACAACATGAGGTTGATTAAATGACACAATATTCATTTTTAGTCTCTTGTGTACATCTAGAGCCCGAACATTCGCTTTGGCTTCAACGTCCAGAATCATGAACCATGCTGTTGACTTGATCTGTACATACTCACTCTAGGGAGGGGAACCACGCTTTAGAGGACAAGTGCTGGTCTTTGAACTGGATCATCATGTTGACAGCTCTTACACACATTAACATCTGGTCCTCATGCAGATCTGTTCTAAGCCAAGAGGCAATGTGCGCGACTCTTGATAAGTGCTGGCCTTGTCTTTGTATTAAACATGCACAAATCTTTTTCATTAAAAAAACAGAGAGCTTAGTTCCACGTCACAGTTTCAAGAGACACAACTAGGACAAAAGTCAAATTCAATACTTTGCATATAAAACAGCCACCCAACAGAAGTGGTTAGTTTTCTTTAGTAAAGTTTCCTTTCATGTGCTTTTTCATTTAGTTTTAATTCACATACAATATAATTAAATTTTGTGGTTAACGGTTTATAGACCCCATCACTTTATTTTTTAAGGAAATTACAGGGCATTAACAGTTTATAAGTAAAACAAAAAAATACATACATCAAAAGCACAGTGGTTAATGAGCACAAGCCTGGTTGTTGAGCAGAAGATTACAGAGGACGGCAGCACACTAAGTCTGTGGTAAAGCCATGGGAATCAAATCTCATAAGTGTTTGACCGGAGCAGAACATGTTTAAACAGTCACTTTATTGAACCGAAGGATTAGGGCTCACATGCACATTAAATGGGGGAAAAATGTGCTACATCGAAGAAAACAAGGATAAACTACAATCCTCAGATTACAATATATATTACTACAACAGTATTCACAACATAAAAAATTGTTTCAGGCTCTTTGGGAGCATATGCGGGGGGTCTCTGGTGAGTTTATTGCACTAAAAATGTAAAGAGATCATTAATGCAGAATGTGATATTCTGGCAGAAAAGAGGTTTTTCAATAAAAACTGGAGGAGTGTTCCAAATGTTAATACATATAGGGAAAGAACAAAGAAACATTATAGAAATGTATTGTTTTTACTTTAAAAGACAGAGGTCAAACCAGGTTGAATCAGTCTACACATTTCATATAATACCAGCAAATAAAATGATGTTGTACTGCATAATGCAATATATTTATGTTTTCAATAAAACTTACATTAACTAAAAGGATACTTGTTATAAGTCTTCATGTATAGCACTGTGTTAAAAACTAGATGCTGTATGTGTTTATGTAACTTAATGTACTCAGTTTGATTCGGTTATATGAAACAATTTCTTGATTTCAATAAACAAGCTGATTTCAACTTTTAGGTTATTTTACTTTTTGACATTTCAGTAATGCTTATTGAGTTTGAGATATATGTTTAGAGAATAGAAATTTGAAAAAACCCAGTTGATGGGAAGAATAATTGGATCAGCAGTGTTTTGGATTAAAGGTTCTATTGTGTCATTTTGTTGCAAGCAATTGCCCATTTCTGAGGCTTTCAATCAAATCGTAATTTGATTAATTAGTCTCAGTGGACCACCAAGTTAAAATAACAAGGAAAGAGGTCAGACTATATACTCTTTCCAGAGCTAAATACTCTAGGCACTGGCCGAGTCAAACGCTTATGGAGCCCCGAATTCAAGCCAGGCCCATTACAATGAATCACCATTATGCTCATCCAATGGGAGTAGCATATGGGCCAGGATTTAGTATATTGTTTGTGAAGAAAAAAAAAAAGATTAAAAAACTTAAGGTTCTTCAATCACATTTATGGCTGTAGGGTTATTATGCTTCTTTGGAGATCAAGAGAGTATATGTATTAATGTATTATATTAATAAATATGATTAGGCTATAATATAATATAAAAAAGTGCACACACTTTTGGGAAGCATAATAAGATTCAAGTGGCAGCTCATTAATGCAGTTTCCATTGGCCATTAATCACTCTCTTGTCATTAATAACAGCCTTCTTAACCTGTTTGTACTGTCTCGTTCTCTCTGGCACTCTGCATCTGCTCTTCAGCTCGCTTATTCCCACCACCGCTATACAAACTCAGCGTGATTTGTGTACCCGACATTGTCAATACTCAGGTGGAACAAGGACCCTTTAAGTTGGATAATATATTGTAAACAAAGTCTTCAGTCGCAGGTTTTTGGGAGAGGCACATTAAAGATTAAATATTGATCCTTCACAGTCCTTTGATGTGTCATATTTACCGCTTCAGGACAGCAGGTGGCTTGTATAAGACTGAAACGCACGTCCGTACCAGCTCGACGGCCATCTATCAGTCTTTTTACAATCCCTTTCTCATTCCCCAAGTCTGGCAAAAGGGGTCTGCTCAAAAAGTCAGTGGAGGCATCTGATGGCTCGTAAAGATTTCTGCTCCAAAGCCTCAGCTGGGGAGAGAAAACTATAATTGGAATTGACAAGCTGGCAAGATATCATTTGTGAAAGAATAGAAGTTCTTTCTAAAAGAGAATGTTCTTTAAAGTTAGCCACACAACACAGACGTAACCTGTGGAAAGCAATACAGATGTGCGTTTATACAGTTGTGGTCAGAATTATTGGCACCCCTGGTAAATATGATCAAAGATGACTGTAAAAAAAATCTGCATTGTTTATCCTTTTGATCTTTCATTCAAAAAATTCACAAAAATCTAACCTTTCATTGGAGTAAAAGAATGGAAAGTAGGGAGTAAATCACATTATGAAATGAATGTTTTTCTCCAAAACACATTGGCCACAATTATTGGCACCCCTAAAATGTTTTATCAGTAAAATATCTTTGATATATAGTATATTCCCATTAATATTTTTAAAAAATGTTTAGCACACCAGAGTTTCTAGGAACGTTAAATTGTCTAGCTATGACGTCTTGTTTCATAGGAGTATAAATATGAGGAAACACAAAGGCCAAATTCCCTTAATCATCCATCAGAATGAGTAAAACCAAAGAATATAGTTCTGATGTGCAGCAAAAGATTGTTGAGCTTCACAAAATAAAAAAGTGGCTGTAGGAAAATAGCTAAAGCATCGAAAATTCCCATTTCCACCATCAGGGCAATAATTAAGAAGTTCCAATCAACTAAAGATGTTACAAATCTGCCTGGAAGAGGAAGTGTGTCTGTATTGTCTTAATGCAAGGCGAGGAGGAAAGTTTGAGTGGCCAAAGACTCTCCAAGAATCACAGATGGAGAATTACAGAGATTAATTGAGTCTTGGGGTCAGAAAGCCTTTAAAAAAAATCTAACAACCCCTACATCACCACATGTTGTTTGGGAGAGTTTCAAGAAAAATCTTCCCCGCTCATCCAAAAACAAACTCCAGCATATTCAGTTGTCAGACACGACTGAAACTTCAAAAGGGATCTGGTTCTGTGGTCAGATGAAACTAAAAAAAAGAGCTTTTTGACAGCAAACCCACCAGATGGGTTTGGTGCAAACAGGGATAAAAAGTACCCCATGCCCACGGTTCTGCTGGATCTTTAATGTTGTGGGCCTTTTTTTTAGCTGGAAGTCCTGGACATCTTTTTCAGATACATGGTATCATGGAAAATACCAACAGATAAAAAAAATAAAAACTAGAAAAGCTAGAAAGCTAGAATAAAAGCTAGAAATCTTATAATGGGCCGTGATTGGATCTTCCATCAGGACAATGATCCAAAACAAACATTAAAATCATTAAAGTCAAAACAAACATCAAAATCAACACAAAAATGTGTCGCTGAGCACAAAATGAAGCTTCTGCCCTGACCATCCCAGTTCCCTGACCTGAACCCTGTAGAAAATGAGTGGAGTGAACTGAAGAGAAGAAGCACCAACATGGAGCTGGGAATCTGAAGGATCTGGAGAGATTCTGGATGAAGGAATGGTCTCTGATATCTTGTCAGGTGTTCTCCAAACTCATCAGGTATTATAGGAGAAGACTCAGAGCTGTTATCTTTGCAAAAAGAGGTTGCAAAAAGTATTTAATAAAAGGGTGCCAATAATTATGGCCAACGTGTTTTGGAGAAAAGCATTTATTTCATAATGTGATTTACCCCCCACTTTCAATTCTTTTACTTCAATGAAAGGTTAGATTTTTGCACATTTTTTAAATTAAAGATCAAAAGGATAAACAATGCAGATTTATTTTTACGCCTTTCTTTGATCATATTTACCAGTGGTGCCAATAATTCTGACCACAACTGTAACTTTTATAACCAAACACAGAAACAAGAGAGGAGAAGGCAAGCATACTCTCACACAACCTAACAAAAGAATGAATAAAATATGGTAAAGTAAAGCCAGCACATGTGGGATTCAAGTGAGATAGGTCTACATTATTCCAGACAAGGATTTGGGTTGACATCCTTGACACATTCATTACAAAGTAAAATTTTAAAGTAATTGGCAAGAGAAGTATGTTTTATCAGACACTCCTGGTAAGGTTGCTCTAATAAATAAATTCATTAATCGAATAAAGCTTACCGAGGGGCTTCCTGAATTCTCAAAAGATTCGGGTACCAAAATATTACATATTTAATGTTGAGGCTTTTGTTTTATTAATGAAAGCAACCACATGTTCCAATTGAAAAATCAATAGAACGTGTTACATAATATAAACCCCTCAGATTAATCAGCATAGATGCCAGTGAAAGAAAAAAAATTGTTTGCATCTTCCATATGCCTGTTCTTGGCTAAAATAAAATCGCAAAGTGAAGTATGCACATCCATCAGAGAGGTATATTGTAATAGCCTTGTTTCGCTCGCCATAGAGAGGCTTCAGATTTACGCCACCTTTCCACTCTCAGGCCACAGCGCTGATGGATGCCATCGAGCTTGTTTGGTTTGCTCCCTCTCTTCCTAAATCAGAAATGAACACGGCCCAGATCATTCTTGCTGTGTGCTGTACCATCTGTGAAATAAGAGGTTCAAAGAATGGCCGGGGCAAGGGCATCTGATGAGTGAGGGAGGCACTGTGGAAATGAGACAGTGCAAAAGCCTCCAGAGGAACTTTTGTATGGCAAAACTTCCAAAGATTTTAATTAAAGGAAGATGAAGAACAGCATGCGCACCTGAAATATCACAAGGGATGAAATTTATGCACATTCATCTGTGAAGATTCCCATATGAAGTGTTTATGAAGCTGAGTCATCACGCTCATAACAGTTGACATTCACAGATGCTTTAAAAAAGAAATATGAGGGGTAAACAATGTTTGTTTACAGTCTTTATCTCTGAGACTATACAGATTTCTGACCCATCTGTGGTGGTAGGGTCTTAGATAATGTTATAGTCTGATATCTTTTACCATATGGATGATATTCAGATTTTTCTTTCTAGACATTTTATTTCTTTTTTTCTTTTTTAATTAAATTGTTTACTTAAGATCAAAACAGAATAAACTATTCTAATAACAGGATGTAAAAATGAAATCAACGCCAGTCACAATCAGGAGGGAGGAAGCACCAGGGTTTGGTTGCATAAACCTCTAAGACTAGTTTTACAAGTTTGTCACAATTTTTAATTAATAATAATAAGTTAATAACTTTTTTAAGTCAGTTACATAAAAATGTAGATTGGTCTACCCTGTTGAAAAAAAACAGCATATGCTGATTAAGTATGTTTTGAAGCATGGCAGCTGGTTTGAGCTGGTCCTTAGCTGGTCATGAGCTGGTTTAAGCTGGTCAAGTGCTGGTCCTAAGCTGGTCCTAAGAAACTAGCTCCAGCTCAGGACCAGTTTATAACCAGCTCAGGATCATCTTAAACCAGCTCATGACCAATTAAGGACCAGCATAAACCAGCTCAAACCAGCTGCCATACTTCAAAACATACCCAACCAGCATATGTTGGTTTTTACAACAGGGTAATTTGATACTGAAAAGTAAGACTGATTACCCTTAACTAACTGCTAGTTGGTCATACTAGTTCTTAAGCAAAGACTTAACATAATGGCTATATGTTTATGCAACTGGCCCCAGGGATGACATGAATTTGAGCTGCTGACTTTAGGCATCTGTAAAGGTGTAAAGATGACACATAAACATCTGTCAACACCTTTTTCTCTGCCCCTACAGAGGTTATAAGAGGTTATTCCATGGCAGTTTAAAAACATCCACTGTTCAGGCGCTAACCAGATCTCATATTAAAGCAATATGAAGTCCAGTCATGGTTGAAACAAGTCAAATAAAATTTTTGTCAAAAATCAAAAGCATTGATCTTTTGTGGTGAATTCGATATATTATGAGAACATACTGCAACTTTCAGGACTCAAAACTACCTTTCGAGTTCATAAGAAGAATTTATTGAAACTAAGCTGCAAAAATGACAACTCTGCTGCACAAGATTGCATCGAAACATGAATGCAGGATAGACTATTTATTCCTAAACACCAGAAAAGTTTTAACAGAGTTTAACAGTATTATAGCACATTTCAGTGCAGATCGTTTT
This sequence comes from Coreius guichenoti, assembly GCA_039654105.1. Taxonomy (NCBI): domain Eukaryota; kingdom Metazoa; phylum Chordata; class Actinopteri; order Cypriniformes; family Gobionidae; genus Coreius; species Coreius guichenoti. The sequence continues at coordinate 29,199,597 of CM077171.1, forward strand.
AAGAATCTTACCTAATGTAATGCGGGCTTTGCAAAGACACTCTTAATTATAAGAAATTTAAGCAATATCACACGAGCAGTAAGAGTGCCATTGTTCTTCATGATTTTGCTTTTACAGCATAAATATTTAAGGCCCGCCCAATCATCCCAACGACGGTTTCCGATAAGCGGGTGAAGGTTTCTACGTGTTCGGTGGCAAAGTGATTTAATTCCAATTTACTTTTATCTGACTCCATTTTATCATGACCTCGAATTTAGGTTAGAATGTCGATTGGTTTATTTGGTCATTTGTATAATAGTTTAACTACACATTTGATTATTCTATTTAACTCTTTATTGAAATTATACCCGTTCATCCGGATTCCAATAACACTTTGAGTCTCGCACCGGCCGGGTATACGATCTCTTAATCACACCACACGGACCGGACCACATGGGCCAGCCTTCACTCCCCACGTGCATCAATGAGCCTTGGCCACCCATGACCCTGTCGCCGGTTCACCACTGTTCCTTCCTTGGACCACTTTTGATAGATACTGACCACTGCAGACCGGGAACACCCCACAAGAGCTGCAGTTTTGGAGATGCTCTGACCCAGTCGTCTAGCCATCACAATTTGACCCGTGTCAAACTCGCTCAAATCCTTACGCTTGCCCATTTTACCTGCTTCTAACACATCAACTTTGAGGACAAAATGTTCAATGCAAAATCAGCGTTTTGAACAAATCGGTTGAATATTTTATATTGACTGCAAACCCACAGCCAAGAATAAAGTGTTTGGCAAAAATAAACTTTATTTCAGGAAGAGTATGAAAAATGTTCAAGAAAAACTATATATATGACTGTTATGGACACAAAAGGGGGCCTCATGGGAAAAAACTAAATGATAAAAAATGTATTATAAGTATCAAAGACCTCTGCTATTGTCATTACAACCATGTGATGTACCAATAGAGAAATCAATAGAGACTCACAGAGTGAACTTAACAGTTTGTGTCTGAGTTCAAGAGTCGTTAATGCATTAATGGTCAGGAACGAGGAGATGAGAGGAGGAAAAGATCATGCTGTTAGGTTAATCACGGCAATTCTTGGAACTACCTGGGGAGACAGTCTGCATTTGTATGAACAGAATATGAATTAGTTTTCCCCACCTATTAATAAACTGAATACATAGCACATAGAGAATGCATAATGTAGCACAATTAAGATTTAAACTGAGTTAAACAGGTCTCTGCTTGCTAAACTTCTGAAAAATTATTGGCGGAAGTCATAACATATCCCAGAAAAGCCTGCAAAAACATGAATTTAGGCTGCCTTCTAACCTAGAGCCCAATCTGGTCAGATCTTGTACACATTTCTTTATTGAAACTGGAACGTCCAGGCCTCTACACACAGCCCTGGTTATCATTCTTTTGTCCAAATCCATCACATTCCAATTTGCATAAATATCATTAACCTCTCAAAGTAATGGACTTCCCCAGTTTATGCCATACAAATTTGATGGAAATGGTATTTTGAAAATGACTCCTTACTGTGGAATGGATTCCTAGATTACTTTCACAGCAAACAGCATCTCATTGCCTGTTGTGCACAAATCGAGGCGCAATGGAAGGGACTGGCGGTGACATGTTCTTACATAATATTGCAGTCCAGACAGTATAGTTTGTGGCAATATTAACTCAGCAAACCTCAGAACTAAAAAGGGAGGGGTTTGAATGAATACACAAAACAAGACACAGTCTGTTTTTATTAAGCCGGCAACACCAAAATTGTTCAGAAGAGAGGTCAAATCTGGTTGGCAAGCTCCATGGTTAGAATAGTGGATGTCAATGTCACATTGTATCAAGTGTTTGATGAGCACGCAGAGCATCCCTTGCTGCTGCAGATCTTGTTTGTCGAGTGTGTTTTAGTGGGATCTGAAGGCATGACTGAGCAAAATTTAATTTGAAATGACAGCCGGAGAAGTAAAGCTATACCACCTGCCTGTTTGCCAGCGTGTTAAGCTCAATTTACTATGGCTTATCTAGAAGGGTTCCTTTGCTGTTTCGCATCTCATCTCAGCACAGGGATAAATATGGTAAAGTTTCTTTGTGTTCAGATATTTCAAGACAGACACATAATTTATTGTTGTATTCCAATGATTAAGGGACGCTCGAGTCGGGTATAATATGACAGAAATATGGATTTCAAACCTTCTGCTAAATGTGTGTGGGGTAGGAATGGTATTTCATGATGATGAGAATTCTTTCATGAGTGTCAAGTTGACTGCACAACACAACAGGACCAGGCTTTGTAACCTCCTGCCATGAAGAAAACATTAGATGACAGCTGGGCCACACTCTCCATCCTAATGGAGATGATGACCATATCAGAAGCTCTAACCCTTGTAATCACTGAACACAAATCACACACACAAACACACGGAACATGCTTGACATGATAAATGCTTTAAATAACAGCCTATTTTTATAACTGACATGACATCTATGTCTATAAATGCAAAGCACCCATTTAAAGAGTCACAGTTATGACAGGTTTATTTCCAGATATGAAATTTGATTCCTGTTGTATAGATTACAAAATAATGCTAAGACATAACGTTTACAATCTGACAAGCCTGATCCCTGTGAGATATTTCACCCTTTAGCAGAGTGCAGCTCATACACCATTTTATTGATTAAGGAGGAACTATAAAATTATATGTGATGAATTCTCGTTGCGAGTGGTCTGTCTGAGACAGAGGTCTGTGTTTAAATCAATGAAAGCTGATTTTGGCTCTATACACAATTATCCTGTAAAGAATTCATGGATTCAAGCTTACAGGGTATATAAAATGGCCATTAAAGGGATAGTTCACCCAAAAATGAAAATTATCCCATGATTTACTCACCCTCAAGCCATCCTAGGTGTATATGACTTTCTTTTCTCAGCCAAACACAATCAGAGTGATATTAAAAAATATCATTGCTCTTCCAAGCTTTATAATGTGAGTGAATGGCGGTCCTGATTTTGAAGTCCAAAAAAGTGCATCCATCCATTATAAAAAATAATTCATACGGCTCCAGGGTGTTAATAAGGCAAGAAAAATATGTAAGAAAAATATCCATATTTAAAACTTTATAAACTAAAATTAACTAGCTTCTGACAGACGGCCGTAGGCATCGATTTACGGAGAAAAGGTATGCAAGATGATAAAAAGGACAGATTTCAAAATCTTCCTTTTTTTGTAGTTATATGTTGCTAATCGTTCTATGCATTTAAATATGATTGTGTGTGTGTGTGTGTGTGTGTGTGTGTGTGTGTGTGTGTGTATAGAACTATATATATATGCACACACACACATATACATAAACAACATTTTTATACGTACATTACAGTATTGAATTTGCGTTCGTCTGGAGGAGGTCATCATAGCTTATACTTATAGATTTCAGTATCGGACTGGAAAACGACAAAACTGTCATTGTCAAGTTTATTAGATTTTCACATCACATATAGCCTAATCACAAATTACAGACTTTAAAAAGTATATAACATATAGCCTAGTTAAGGGTTTGCTAACTGTGCTAGAGCTAGACTGTGTAGTGTGCAACGAAAATTACTGAAACAAGTCTTTCCCCTCAAGTTATTTTTACAATTCGCACACGTCGTCATTGACCCATAATTAGTTTTACAAAATAGGTTGATGGATCCTGTTAGACACCAAAAGACAAATAAACAATTAATAGGACAGAGGGTGACACAGGCGCGCGCAATAGTACACGCGCAGAGAGAGAGAGAGAGAGAGAGAGAGAGAGAGAGAGAGAGAGAGAGAGAGAGAGAATCACAACAGTTGGCAGCGTAAGTGCCTGCCTCAAAGATGCCTCAGAGATCTTCCTTACTTGAGTCACGTCTGTGTATCCACCTGCGAGCAGCAGAGGAGTGACGCTCGTTTTATATGCGTGAAGATCGAACCTGTCACTGTCATTTCGGGCCGGTGAGCAGAGGTGAGGTGAGCGCAACCGCTGCGCTTTCCTCACACACATCAAGATTTTTCAGCCCGGTTTAAATGAGCTCATACAAGTGTGTGAGCCACTTCTTAGGACTATGAAGACCACTCGAAAATGCCGTGCTCTGCTGTCTGTGGGGTTAAATCTTCTGGCACTCTTATTCTCAACGACGGCGTTCATCACGACCTACTGGTGCGAAGGGACTCAGAGGGTCCCCAAACCCAACTGCAATAAGGAAAGACGGCACAATTGTATTGACTATGGGGTGAACGAGACAGACCCGAGTAAAGTTCACTATAGCTGGGAAACGGGTGACGATCGCTTTCTCTTTAGGCATTTTCACACGGGGATCTGGTACTCATGTGAGGAGAATATCCATGAAGGAGGTGAGAGTTCGTTCAATTATTCCTGAACTGTGTAAATGACTGTCAAGTTCAAAGAGTGCTGTTTTTACGTGCTACCTCACAACCGGTGTTGTAAGTTGTAACATCTTTTTTAAATTGACATTTGGAAAATGTTTATGAAACGTTTTAATTAATTAAGTATATTAATTAATTAAGTGTATTTTTGTCACTAAAATGTGGCCGATACATTTAGACCCCGGTTTCACAGACAAGGCTTAAACCTAGTCCCAGACTAAAATGCATGTCAGAGCTGTCAAATTGCACTGACATATCTTAAAATATGTTTTGTCTCAAGATGCACACCAGTATTTTTTTTTTTCTAAGGCCCGTTTATAAAAGTCATTTAAATGTCCTAATTGAACTAAGGCCTAATCCTGGCTTAATCTAAACCCTGTCTGTGAAACCAGGCCTTAGTGTCATCAGGTCCAGTAGAAATATAAGAAAAGAGTTAGAACCCTTAATATTACTAGTGTTTTAAACATGTGGTTTTAAAGAAAAGTGCATTATATTATGTTAACCAAGAAAAACTTGTGATTTAGATGATATCTGTCAATTAACATCCATTAGCATTCATTAATATGATTACAAATCAAATTATACTATATAATGAAAATATATAAGACAGTGTTTTTGCACTGTGGGGAAACTTCAACAGGCCGTGTGTAAAGCAGTGTGAATGTGTTGTGCAATGGATTGACAGGGAATGATTGTGCGCCAGCAGCTTTGGAAACATCTGTCAGGATTTACTTGACACTCAATGAGTTTTGAGGAACATAAAGGCACCGTTAGATAACCATATTCCCCATGGAACACATTGAAATAAGCAGCTCTTGAACACCTTCATATTTTTAAAGGATACACTCTCAAATTATTATTATTATTATTTTTTATCTCAGACAAGTTAGTTTTGTCACAAATTCTATGGTAGAACATCAGGAGTTATTGGTTAGTGGACATACACCAAGATTAAAGGATGTCCAGCAAAAGGAATAAAACATCAAATGTCTCTGTCTTTTGCTTTCACGTTTAATTAAATTGACTTTCATAATAATATTTAATATTTATGTCAGGCATGAGATGACATCAGTGCTTCAATACCCAAATAAACTACAGTGGGATAAAAAAAAGTGTGGAAATCTTTACCTTGTACTTGCACAATACAATATGTATTGGTTAAATAAACATCATCAATAATGGAAGAAAAAGCTTTTTGCTTCATAACATGTGATGCTCAACAGCTAAATCCAAGATTGGGGCTATCAGGTTCAAAGTCATACGTGATCACTGATCTCACAGACACACTGACATAATGTCTTCAATACACAGATGTAAACAAAATAGTTGAGTATATTGTATTCAGTTTAATCCAACAGACATTGTCAGGGGAGCGAGGGAAGGTCAGTGTGTGTTAGGCTGATAAGGATTAAGTTATGTGACTCAATGAGGTTTTTTTTTCTATTTTTATTTTTGTCAGAGTTCTTGTTGACGCCCTTTTCTATCTAGTGATCAGCGGGATTTATGATTAATCTGACAGTCTCAGACAGGCTTTGTGCTGAAAACTCATCACACATCCACACAAACAGCTCAGCTCAATCTCTGTATAATGATTTATCGTCATCATTAACTTAATATTCCATTATACCTATTATAGGTATACCTAACATCTGTGCATGCATTCTCTTACACTATTTTATCAGTGCCGAAGCACAAGAATGCAAGAAATTAAACCAAGCCTAGATGCACTGGTCAGTTGTCAGTCAGTTTTAATAGTTTTCTTAACATTGTAGTGATGTTTTGAATCCCTTGAATTAAAGAAGCAGTTTAACTGCATAAACTGCAGAGCCATCAATAACTGTAAAGATTTATGTGTGACCAAGTGACCATTCTGACCAATGGCCCCATTTAACACTGAAACGTCCAAGAACTTGATTCATAGTTCAGGCGGAGGAGTGGCAAAGCCACATAGAGGGCATGAAAATGTAGAGTGCTAATTAATAAATCATACTTAAAGATCTATTCTCTTTGCCCATTACCTGATCAGTACAGTACCATATAATAATGCTAATGGCCATCAAATCATTCACTCTCATTACTGATGCAATTACCCTCAACCAACCTCAGATAGCAGATTAAACACATTAGGAGCTGATCAAAAGCCAGGGATCTTTAATCATATGGAATAATGGAAGAACAGAATTGGATTGAATGAATATGATTACAGCTTTTAAATCCATAATGTGTGAGTCAGCTCATGTCATTCTGATTCCCCAGGGTAGGCATTGGGAAAGGAATTGCATACTCAATATGTATGTGATATATAACTGCCTCCCATTGTGCCTGAGATTATCTGTTAAAAGCATATAGTTTCAGTAGATTTCTTGAATTATGAATCTTTGAAATAAAATTGATGCTATTTCAAACACTTTTCTTTTTAAGATTTAAAACAGCTCTGTTGAAACATGTGAGTGACCAGTAGGCCTATACAAATAAGTCGGTATCCAAAAATTGGACTAGAATGAATCATTGTAGACATTCCATGTCATTGATATAAATGAAATGATTACCACAAGTGCCTCACCTAACTGGTGAAATAAAACCCACTAGAAATTCAATTACTCATGTTTTTGCATCATCGGACATTTTTGGAATCGCTTAATGCATTTCTCCTGGTGCAGTGAGATTCCGTTATTCAAATTGAGGAGAGGTTACCATGGGCCACTTATCTGCCTGGCAGAAGGATTAAACTCCCTCCAGGGACCTTATTTACTGAGGGAAAAAGCTCAGGGGAGATGTAACGAGAAAAGAAGTGCACTTAGAAGGTGCCGAATATGAAATCCAGATTATGACACCCTGTCATGTTCGATGGCAACCTAATATGTGATCAGTCACATTCAGATCTACTTTCTGGCCACGTACAGTACACACTGCAGCTGAATTTGGTTGTCAGTTCACCTTTTAGAGCTTAATCCTGTTCTGTACACACAGCTAATTTACGGGAGTGACATCTGCATTCTAAAACCGAATTAACCTCTGAAAAATGCAGGTACTGACAACCGCATTTACAAATGCAGTGTGTACGGAACCGAACTGAACATCTAGTTGTTAAAGGGTTAGTTCACCCAAAAATGAAAATTCTGTCATTAATTTTTCCCCCTCATGTCGTTCCAAATGCGTAAGACCTTCATTCATCTTCAGAACACAAATGAAGATATTTTTGATGAAATCCGAGAGCTCTCAGGCCCCTCCATAGACAGCAATTTAATTAACACTTTCAAGGCCCAGAAAGGTAGTAAAAACATTGTTAAAATAGTCCATGTGACTCCAGTGGTTTAACCTTAATTTTATGAAGCGACGAGATATCTTTTGTGTGCAAAAACAAACAAAAATAATGACTTTATTCAACAATTTCGTTCTGGCCTGTGCCAGTCTCCTACGCTGTTTACGTTGCAGCTCCCGTGCATGCGTCGTGGTGCTCACGTGAACAGCATCAGCTGCCATAGATCTCAAGAGCGCTGGACTATTTACAACGGAAACTGCGTAGGAGTCTGGCACAGGCTAGAGCGAAATTGTTGAATAAAGTCGTTATTTTTGTTTGCTTTTGAGCATAGTTTTATATGCTACTTTAAATTGAGATTTTTGAGGGTAATAAAACTTTGAAAGGCCTGTGTGGTCTGTAATGTACACTCACCTAAAGGATTATTAGGAACACCATACTAATACTGTGTTTGACCCCCTTTCGCCTTCAGAACTGCCTTAATTCTACGTGGCATTGATTCAACAAGGTGCTGAAAGCATTCTTTAGAAATGTTGGCCCATATTGATAGGATAGCATCTTGCAGTTGATGGATTTGTGGGATGCACATCCAGGGCACGAAGCTCCCGTTCCACCACATCCCAAAGATGCTCTATTGGGTTGAGATCTGGTGACTGTGGGGGCCATTTTAGTACAGTGAACTCATTGTCATGTTCAAGAAACCAATTTGAAATGATTCGAGCTTTGTGACATGGTGCATTATCCTGCTGGAAGTAGCCATCAGAGGATGGGTACATGGTGGTCATAAAGGGATGGACATGGTCAGAAACAATGCTCAGGTAGGCCGTGGCATTTAAACGATGCCCAATTGGCACTAAGGGGCCTAAAGTGTGCCAAGAAAACATCCCCCACACCATTACACCACCACCACCAGCCTGCACAGTGGTAACAAGGCATGATGGATCCATGTTCTCATTCTGTTTACGCCAAATTCTGACTGTACCATCTGAATGTCTCAACAGAAATCGAGACTCATCAGACCAGGCAACATTTTTCCAGTCTTCAAATGTCCAATTTTGGTGAGCTCGTGCAAATTGTAGCCTCTTTTTCTTATTTGTAGTGGAGATGAGTGGTACCTGGTGGGGTCTTCTGCTGTTGTAGCCCATCCGCCTCAAGGTTGTGTGTGTTGTGGCTTCACAAATGCTTTGCTGCATACCTCGGTTGTAACGAGTGGTTATTTCAGTCAAAGTTGCTCTTCTATCAGCTTGAATCAGTCGGCCCATTCTCCTCTGACCTCTAGCATCAACAAGGCATTTTCGCCCACAGGACTGCCGCATACTGGATGTTTTTCCCTTTTCACACCATTCTTTGTAAACTCTAGAAATGGTTGTGCGTGAAAATCCCAGTAACTGAGCAGATTGTGAAATACTCAGACCGGCCCGTCTGGCACCAACAACCATGCCACGCTCAAAATTGCTTAAATCACCTTTCTTTCCCATTCTGACATTCAGTTTGGAGTTCAGGAGATTGTCTTGACCAGGACCACACCCCTAAATGCATTGAAGCAACTGCCATGTGATTGGTTGATTAGATAATTGCATTAATGAGAAATTGAACAGGTGTTCCTAATAATCCTTTAGGTGAGTGTAGATGGCACAGTACATAAAGTTTTGTTGAGTCTGACAAGCCTGGAATTACGCATGTTGTGTCTGCAGACTTGGGCAGTAGTGTCACTGCCAATGTATTTATTGTAGGCCCATTCTTTGAACTGGCATAGAGAAATTTGAGCCACATGCATATAATCAGTGCCAAAAATATGACAATCACAATATTTCTATATGAAATTGTTTTAAATGTTTTCTGTGCATACTTTAAAGGTGCACTGTGTAAATTTTAGCGGCATCTGGCGGTGAGGTTGCGAATCGCAACCGCCCACCGCTCACCCCTCCCTTTCGAAGCACACAGAGAAGCTACGATGACCGACACAGGACAAAGATGTCGTCATCTGAGACAGCAGAGAGTAGTTAGCGCTCTGTAGAGCAGTTTGTCTGTTTAGAGCTACTGTAGAAACATGGCGGCGCAAAATGGCGACTTCACTGTAAGGGGACCCGCGGTGTATGTAGATAGAAATGGCTCATTCTAAGGTAATAAAAACATAACGGTTCATTATGTACTGAAAACATAGTTATGTATATTATATTGCATTTCTGTCAATAGATCCTCATAAATACTACACACTGCACCTTTAATATGTTGTTGTCTTTATATTACCATGCTACTTTAGATCATCTCTCACTTCTATTTGACCTCTGTCCTTTAGGCACAGCTTAGCATCTTCATTCACTCCTCCACAGGCAAGATTATCATTGAAAGTTGCAGACTAAAGTTTTATGAAGAAATAGCCTTGAGCCTCAAATTATCCTCACCAGTTTAATTAAAAGTCCAATTTTGGAGGATGCACCAAAAACTTTTTATGTTCTAGCCCAGAGACATAGGACAATCTTAATTAAAAACTTTATTTTGGTTAGACCACACACAATTAGTTTACTCATTTAATCGAGGCATATACAGACTTTCTACACATTTATATGATTGATATAATTACAGGAAAAGCATGTCTTATGCTACAAATTTAACATGACATTAAGCAGCGAGTGTGCAAAAAATGCTTGGTTTGCATAATCAAAAATGCCTCATACCGAAATGACACATAGAGGTTAACGCTAAGAAACACAACAATCTCTTTAGACAAAAACTCAAGTGATGGATTCATCCAGGGGGAAGCAGACTGCTGAAGGCGTCTTATCACTGGAAAACAGCACTATACAAATGAAGTTGAGCCCTCTGACTCTCTGTACACAAAAAGAGCTTGTAGAGCACAGATGTTAACTCCTTGGTTGTTTTGTGTCTTTCCAGGTGAGAAATGCAGGAGTTTTATTGATCTGGCCCCGGCATCTGAGAGAGGTGAGTAATGGCTGTCATTAGAGTGCCATTCAAGCTTGTCCGACAGCACACACCGAAACCTATGATAGATCTCTTATCTGCGCCTTGGAGCATCCCTGCATTATTTGACACACACATTGTGTGTGGTGAATTAGCTGAAGTATGCATGTATGAGTGAATGTTCACATCCTTCAGGCCAGTGCAGGTTATATGCTTTAAGTTTTGCAATTGTTAAGAAAAAAACATTAGCCTTTAAAAATAATTTAAAGGACTGTGATGCAATGTCACTCTTTAGTAGAGTGTGAGGGTCTTTCTTCAGAAGCCATTTGTATGTGCCAGATTTAAACTTTTTTATTTTTGTTATATGAAGGTCATATTAAAACTTGGAAACTTTTTTGTGCTATTTGAATGCTTTTTATCTATAATTTATACTTTTATTCTTGTCCAAGACCAAGTGCTTTAATCTTAAAGTATGAAAATGTATTATAAATGTTTAAAACTGGATCAAAACAGTAAAGAGGAAACCTTACTTGTGAATAGACTAGGCCTATTTTTAGTGCATAATTTCCAATCAACTTAGTAATTAAAAAAAAAAAATATTTGAAAACATACAGTAGTTGGCCATTTTTCAAAACAATGTAAAAAAATATTACATTTCCACCACAGAATGCTGTTAAACACAATACATAATTAGAGACGTAATGGAAATGACACTGTGTATGACAGATAACATAATTCTAATGTGATGCTTGTGTGTCCACTGTTAGCAAACAAATTAAACAGTGAGAGTGTGAACACTGAATTTATTTTCTAAATGTCCACAGGGTCCGTATAGTTGAAAACACACCCACAAACAAAAGTGTGATCCAATATTGACAACAAATGTTATTGTTCTTTGAAGTTACGTATAACGTAACTTTGTATAACTGATAACGTAATGCATTCCTTTACTAAAAATTATTTTAAAGGCAGGCTTTAATTGTTGACGTTTTTTGGGGTGGCAAAGCCTTCAGAGGGGAAATATCATTTTGAATATGGAATTTTATTTCTGTTCAGGGGACTACTGCATAATACATCTCGCCTTGAACAAATCTGGAGATATTACTCTGCAATCAAAAAGGAAAATGAATTTTGCTTGCAAATTACATCTGCCACAGTTTCAGGGGAGAACATTTGCAAAGCAAACTACACCATTGCCTGTTCTCTTTAGACTCTGGTTTTTATCTTAAAAGTCATTAATGACTCTCAAGGTCTCCGGGGATAATCATGTTCGATACAAAGCTGCAGATATTTGTGGAATCAGCCATAGAGTAATGGAAGTGCATTTTGATTGAAGCGTTCTCAGATTCGTCCCTCTGTCTAAGTGTTGTCTTGTATGGAAGCTTGTCAAGAACTGTTTGTGCAAAAACTAGAATGAGAAAATAGATTTATGAATACTAAATATGCTCAGGTCAGGCTGACAGAAGATTTAGTGCTTCTATCTCTATCCCCTCTCAATGACGACACAACTCAGACGATATCAAGCCCTCAAACAGTGCTTTTCTCTGGGACTGCCTCAAGGAGCCCTTGAGAAAATCGACACACTGTTTATAGTCGCCTCTGAAGAATGTAGGGCAGACTTTCAAAGGTGCCCTGATGTGTTTGAACTCTTGAAGACAAACACTCCAGACATTAATATTGCAGAATGCAATCATATTTCAGGTTAAGATGCTTTAATCACTCACCACCTGTGTTTCTCTCAATGTCAGTCATCTTTTATTTACCATGTGTGTGAGGGAATGTGTCGGGAAACCCCAAACGAAGCCACATTTCACAGTGAATAATGGGTAGCATAGGGATAGCGGCAGACTAGACTAGACCTTATTTACAGCAGCGCCATTTTTGAACGTGAATGAAAGAGAGGTTTTGAAGGATTGACACATGCATCTCTTCAGTGTGTTGTACTGTTATTTAATGTGTTTTTTTATTGTTCTGCTGACGAAACACTGCAAAAATATCTTTCAGAGAAATTTCAGTAAACAAAAAACGCCAGACCATTGAAAACACGGTAAGTCTATCCCTCATAGCTTCACTGTCATAGCGCTGCTCTGAATAAGGTGTATAATGTGAGCTCCGAATTTAAAAAGTAAGCAAAATAGCATTATGATCTCAGACCAAAACAACCCCTGTTATCTCTGCCGAGTCCTTCTCTGAGGAAGCTCCGGGGCGATTGGGAATTCTGCTTATTAGAAGGAGCTGATTGCTGTTATGGAAACACCCTTAAGTCAGTCTGATGGATGCAACTAGATGTTTCCCTAATCTCTCAAAAATACATAAAAATAAAATAAAATAAATAAAGATTAAACATCCTTTTGAGACACAAGAGCAGCTTTGTTTTTCAAAATGTTGCTGTCATGTCAAGTTTAGTATGATTACCGCTAATGAGAAAGCTGACTTCTAGTAAGAACTCAGGAATGTTTATGCATTTGTTCACTCCTCTTTGGAGTATAGAGCACCATTACATATCCTAAATGCTTCTATTTTGCATTTTTTTTCCAGTAGTGTTCAAAAGTTTGGGCTCAGATTAAAGAAATGAATTCTTTTATTCAGCAAGGATGCTGAATTTAATTGATAAAAACAAGTGACAATAAATATTAATAGGAAGTCGGCTATTTTGGTTTGAATATGGATTTTTTGAAAAATCAGGCACTGAATTTTTGAGAACTCCTCCTAGGGGATTCATGTGATCTCCACCAAACTCAGTCAACATTAAGCCAAGACATGGCTAAATTGAAGCCAATGGTGGATGTAGGATATAGGATCTCTCTAACGGTGTTGCCATGGCAAGGGATTAAAGTATGGGAAAAAAGGACAGGAAGTGTTTCATATCTTCTAAAATCATTGATTTAAATTAAAATGGGATTGTATGTTTGGTCATAGGGGCTGAATGAATGTGAAATGAATGTTCAATATTTTTTTCTTAAATATTTTATATTTTGAGGGGTAAACAACATTTACCTCTAAATTATACACCATTTACTTCAATTATTAGAAAATAATTTAAGATAATCATGACTTTTTCTCTCTCAATTCTGACTTTTTCCTCTCGCAATTGCGAGTTTATAACTTCTTTACTTAGAATTGTGAGATAAAAAACTTGCAATTGCGAGTTATAAAGTCCAGTTCATTTTTCTCAGAATTGTGAGTATATATATCTCACAATTCTGATTTTATAACTCCGAATTGCATGCTTTTTTCCCTCAGAATTGTGAGTTTATATCTCAAAAATTCAGTCTTTCTTTCCTCAGAATTCATTAGCAAAGAGATATAAACTCGAAATTGTGAGATCATTCATTCATTCATCCATCCTATACAGTTGTGGTCATAATTATTGGCACCCCTGGTAAATATGATCAAAGATGGCTGTAAAAATAAATCTGCAATGTTTATCCTTTTGATCTTTTATTTAAAAATACGCAAAAAAATCTATTCTTTCATTGAAGTAAAAGAATTTAAAGTAGGGGGTAAATCACATTATGAAATAAATGCTTTTCTCCAAAACACGTTGGCCATAATTACTGGTACCCCTTACATTTTTTATGAGTAAAATATCTCTCAAGTATATTCCCATTAATATTAACATTTTTTTTAGCACACCAGGGTGACTATGAGCATGAAATTGTCCAGCTATGACTTCTTGTTTCACAGGATTATAAATATGAGGAAACACAAAGGCCAAATTCCCTTAATCATCCATCAGAATTGCAGAGATTAGTTGAGTCTTGGGGTCAGAAAGCCTTTAAAAAAAATCTAACAACCCCTACATCACCACATGTTGTTTGGGAGGGATTCAAGAAAAATCCTCCTCACTCATCCAGAAACAAACTCCAGCATATTCAGTTGTCAGACACAACTGAAACTTCAAAAGGGATCTGGTTCTGTGGTCAGATGAAACTATAAAAAGAGCTTGTTGGCAGAAAACCCACCAGATGTGTTTGGTGCAAACAGGGATAAAAATACCCCATGTCCACGGTTAAATATACTGCTAGATCTTTAATGTTGTAGGCCTATTTTTTTGCTGGAGGTCCTAGACATCTTGTTCAGATACATGGTATCATGGATTTTAGCAAATACCAACAGATGAAAAATCAAAACCTGATAGCTTCTGCTAGAAATCTTATAATGGGCCGTGGTTGGATCTTCCATCAGGACAGTGATCCAAAACAAACATCAAAATCAACACACAATTGTGTCACTGAGCACAAAATGAAGCTTCTGCCCTGACCATCCCAGTTCCCTGACCTGAACCCTGTAGAAAATGAGTGGGCTGAACTGAAGAGGGAGAAGCACCAACATGGAGCTGGGAATCTGAAGGATCTGGAGAGATTCCGGATAAAGGAATGGTCTCTGATATCTTGTCAGGTGTTCTCCAAACTCATCAGGCATTATAGGAGAAGACTCAGAGCTGTTATCTTGGCAAAAGGAGGTTGCAAAAAGTATTTAATAAAAGGGTGCCAAAAATTATGGCCAACGTGTTTTGGAGAAAAGCATTTATTTCATAATGTGATTTACCCCCCACTTTCAATTCTTTTACTTCAATGAAAGGTTATATTTTTGCACATTTTTAAATAAAGGATCAAAAGGATAAACATTGCAGATTTATTTTTACAGCCATCTTTGATCATATTTACCAGTGGTGCCAATAATTCTGACCACAACTGTATGACCTTCTGGGGTCTCCTTCTGGAGCCTATCCTAGTTTCTTAGGCCAGAGGCAGGGGAAATGACCCTGGACAGATGGCCAGTCCATCACAGGGCTCTCACATACACAATCACACATAGGCAATTTTTGACTCTCCAATTTACCTAACCTAGAAGTCTTTGGACAGTTGGGAAACCAGAGCACCCGGAGAGCATGCAAGAATATGCAAACCACACAGAAAGGCCTTCTGGTGCTGCCCTTGAATTGTGAGATAAAATTCACAATCTTGGAAGAAAGATATAAAATCCAATAGGGCTGTCACAAGTACTCGATTTAAACAAATCCTCGATTGCAATTTGCCTGTGTCGAGTATCGGCAAAATACCGGAAGTGGCGTATTCCATGGACGAGAATCCATGAACCTTATTAGACCGTTTTCTAAGGCTGCACAATGTATTAAAACCATTTAAAAATCATATTATAGCATAGTGCTTTTGTGAATTCACAAAGGCTGCGAATCAGTGAAATAAAAAAATGCATTATAGATTTAATATATATATACGCTTTATTTACATGCGTGTAGGTTACGTGCGTCTCAGATCGGCTCCGTTCACAGTAAATGTTGCTCCACATGAACTGTTATCATTAAGCGTGTCTCAAACTCCATCTCTGCATATGCTGTGAGTTTGGGTTGCTTATAATGTTCATCTGGGAACTCAACGTGTGCCATTTTATCAGATTTATAACGTAAATCATTTATAAACCTTTGCCAATGTTTTTAAATATGCAAACTGTTGTTCATCACATTTTCTAAATAGAAATTTAAACCCTCGCTGAGTTTACATGTTTTGATGTCCACATATTCCTGTTCAAGAAATTACAGTGGCTGTAGCATTTCTATCGTAAAGAAGTGGCCAAATATTAAAGATTAAGTGAAAATTTGAATTAAATGTTGTTTGGCCAATATTAAACAAGGATTTGATGATGTTGTATGTGTAACAATGTGTAATCATGTTGCATGTGTTCCTTCCCCTCAAAAATGGGCATAACAACATTATAATAAATGATCTTTTGAGCTGAACACCTGAGATTTATATTACATCTTGTAAAAAGGGGCATAATAGGTCCCCTTTAATTGGAAATGCCAAATCCTTTTGATATCGCCGATAGCTGATTCTTTTGACAATATCTCTGGCTATCATCAATACACAATATCATCATCTATCAGCGCAACACGGCACGGGGGGGGTTATCACTGGGCCCCCCTGCAGTGCATGCCCGTCCTCTATGCCACTGGGTCTCTCGGTCCCTCACAGTCACACGTACATCACACATCCTTTTAATTCTAAATAACTGCATAGAAATTGCCAGAAACTCGGTCAAAAGAGCTGCTTTCAGGCTATTAGCGGTCGGCAGCTTGAGTGCTTATGTCGAACTATTAGCGATACAGCTGTGGCTTGAATGGTTTCTGTGCAGATTAGTTCCATAGTTTAAAAAAAACATACACTTAACATATGCATGTATGCTATATTACCTCAGTGACTACATTCATATTCAATGCAACTTTGACAACAATCCCTTACTGAATCAACGCAATTAAGCTATGTTACAGTGGGGAGAACAAGTATTTGATACACTGCCGATTTTGCAGGTTTTCCTACTTACAAAGCATGTAGAGGTCTGTAGCTTTTATCATAGGTACACTTCAACTGTGACAAAACAAAAACAAAACAAAAATCCAGAAAATCACCTTGTATGATTTTTAAATAATTAATTTGCATTTTATTGCATGACATAAGTATTTGATCACCTACCAACCAGTAAGAATTCCGGCTCTCACAGACCTGTTAGTTTTTCTTTAAGAAGCCCTCCTGTTCTCCACTCATTACCTGTATTAACTGCACCTGTTTGAACTCGTTACCTGTATAAAAGACACCTGTCCACACACTCAATCAAAAAGACTCCAACCTCTCCACAATGGCCAAGACCAGAGAGCTGTGTAAGGACATCAGGGATAAAATTGTAGACCTGCACAAGGCTGGGATGGGCTACAGGACAATAGGCAAGCAGCTTGGTGAGAAGGCAACAACTGTTGGCGCAATTATTAGAAAATGGAAGAAGTTCAAGATGACGGTCAATCTCCCTCGGTCTGGGGCACCATAGAGCTTTTTGGTCTGAACTCCACTCGCCGTGTTTGGAGGAAAAAGAAGGATGAGTACAACCCCAAGAACACCATCCCAACCGTGAAGCATGGAGGTGAAAACATCATTCTTTGGGGATGCTTTTCTGCAAAGGGGACAGGACGACTGCACCATATTGAGGGGAGGATGGGGCCATGTATCGCAAGATCTTGGCCAACAACCTCCTTCCCTCAGTAAGAGCATTGAAGATGGGTTGTGGCTGGGTCTTCCAGCATGACAACGACCCGAAACACACAGCCAGGGCAACTAAGGAGTGGCTCTGTAAGAAGCATCTCAAGGTCCTGGAGTGGCCTAGCCAGTCTCCAGACCTGAACCCAATAGAAAATCTTTGGAGGGAGCTGAAAGTCCGTATTGCCCAGCGACAGCCCCGAAACCTGAAGGATCTGGAGAAGGTCTGTATGGAAGAGGGGGCCAAAATCCCTGCTGCAGTGTGTGCAAACCTGGTCAAGAACTACAGGAAACGTATGATCTCTGTAATTGCAAACAAAGGTTTCTGTACCAAGTATTAAGTTCTGCTTTTCTGATGTATCATATACTTACGTCATGCAATAAAATGCAAATTAATTACTTAAAAATCATACAATGTGATTTTCTGGATTTTTGTTTTAGATTCCGTCTCTCACAGTTGAAGAGTACCTATGATAAAAATTACAGACTTCTACATGCTTTGTAAGTGGGCAAACCTGCAAAATCGGCAGTGTATCAAATACTTGTTCTCCCCACTGTATGTCAGAGGAATGTCCTTAAACACTAATCAAAGAACTATCATACCCTCAGTTTTTTTCTTTTTAAAAAACATCAAAAGATGCACTTGAACCGTTTTCTTGGTCATTCTGAACAGTGCGAAAAAATGACAGAAGTTTCTGATTGGTCAATCGCTGTTATTTATAGTTTGTTAATTATCATATGTAGTGAATTTTAACATTTCACTTGGATAAGTTTTACATAATATGGGAATGGTAAGCAGGGATGGTGGTTTAGAGGGGATACATTCTGTTCAACAAGGGGGATGTCATCCCCCCTCAAATCGAGCCCTGCCTACAGATACTGCAGAGTCTTAAATATTTATTCATTTTAAGTCCTATTGTTTCTGAAACTATTGTCAGGTTCAAATTAGATTAGTAAATGTGCTTTCATTGAGCAGCTATTATAGACTCTAGATGCTCATATCATATGACTTCTGCTTAGTGAACTAAAAACAGCCATCTGCACTTTGCAAATTGAACTCAACGTGAAGAACATGTTACATGAAGATACATGTCCATTTTATATGCAGGGGGGTGAGTTGTTAAATTTTCACTCAGATCTGACCGTGTGAATAGAAATGACAGAATTATGGGGGAACAGCAGAGCGCTTTGCTCACCAGTGTGCGTGTGTGTGTGTGTATTGCAGGTGTCCTTTGGCTGTCAGTTGTGTCTGAGGTGCTATACATCATGCTGCTGGTCGTTGGCTTCAGTCTGATGTGCCTGGAGCTTTTTCACTCCAGTAATGTGATCGATGGACTCAAACTGAACGCCTTCGCCGCAGTCTTCACCGTGCTGTCAGGTAGGCCTGCACCCTTGTCCCCACCTCACACTTAGAGAAACTAATTACGCATAACTTCATTATTTATCACCCATACGAAGACACATTCCTGTTTGGTCTCACCACAGTCACAAATGTTTTGGGCTTTTTTTGTTTGTTAGTCCCTACTGAAATGTAGTCATTCAAAATCTGTAATTTTCAAGTATAATGATTTTGTAACAGTGCTGACAGAACTTTTAAATGACAAAATACTGTTTCTTGTAACATTAGACAAAACATTTTACTACAGTTTAGACTATAGTTTTAAAAAATTGAATTTCCAGTTATCCACTGCCGTTTAAAAGTTTTAAGTCAATTTTAAAGATAAGAAAAAAAACTTATATTTAGCAAGGACACATTAAATTGATCAAAAGTGACAGTAAAGTTCAAATAAATGACATTCTTTATATTCGCACCAAATCGTCATATTAGAATGATTTCTGAAGGATCATGTGACACTGAAGACTGGAGTAATGATGCTGAAAATTCAGCTTTGCCATCACAGAAATAAATTACATTTTAAAATACTGTATATTAAAATAAAAAAAAAGTTATTCTAAATGAAATCAAATGCAGCCTTGGTGAGCATAAGAGACTTCTTTCAAAAACATAAAAACTTACCAACCCCAAATTCTGTACAGTGGGGAGAACAAGTATTTGATACACTGCCGATTTTGCAGGTTTGCCCACTTACAAAGCATGTAGAGGTCTGTAATTTTTATCATAGGTACTCTTCAACTGTGAGTGACGGAATCTAAAACAAAAATCCAGAAAATTACATTGTATGATTTTTAAGTAATTAATTTGCATTTTATTGCATGACGTAAGTATATGATACATTAGGAAAGCAGAACTTAATATTTGGTACAGAAACCTTTGTTTGCAATTACAGAGATCATACGTTTCCTGTAGTTCTTGACCAGGTTTGCACACACTGCAGCAGGGATTTTGGCCCACTCCTCCATACAGACCTTCTCCAGATCCTTCAGGTTTCGGGGCTGTCGCTGGGCAATACGGACTTTCAGCTCCCTCCAAAGATTTTCTATTGGGTTCAGGTCTGGAGACTGGCTACTCATCTTTCTTCTTCCTCCAAACATGGCGAGTGGAGTTTAGACCAAAAAGCTCTATTTTTGTCTCATCAGACCACATGACCTTCTCCCATTCCTCCTCTGGATCATCCAGATGGTCATTGGCAAACTTCAGACGGGCCTGGACATGCGCTGGCTTGAGCAGGGGGACCTTGCGTGCGCTGCAGGATTTTAATCCATGACGGCGTAGTGTGTTACTAATGGTTTTCTTTGAGACTGTGGTCCCAGCTCTCTCCAGGTCATTGACCAGGTCCTGCCGTGTAGTTCTGGGCTGATCCCTCACCTTCCTCATGATCATTGATGCCCCACAAGGTGAAATCTTGCATGGTGCCCCAGACCGAGGGAGATTGACCGTCATCTTGAACTTCTTCCATTTTCTAATAATTGCGCCAACAGTTGTTGCCTTCTCACCAAGCTGCTTGCCTATTGTCCTGTAGCCCATCCCAGCCTTGTGCAGGTCTACAATTTTATCCCTGATGTCCTTACACAGCTCTCTGGTCTTGGCCATTGTGGAGAGGTTGGAGTCTGTTTGATTGAGTGTGTGGACAGGTGTCTTTTATACAGGTAACGAGTTCAAACAGGTGCAGTTAATACAGCTAATGAGTGGAGAACAGGAGGGCTTCTTACAGAAAAACGAACAGGTCTGTGAGAGCCGGAATTCTTACTGGTTGGTAGGTGATCAAATGCTTACGTCATGCAATAAAATGCAAATTAATTATTTAAAAATCATACAAGGTGATTTTCTGGATTTTTGTTTTGTTTTTGTTTTGTCTCTCACAGTTGAAGTGTACCTATGATAAAAGCTACAGACCTCTACATGCTTTGTAAGTAGGAAAACCTGCAAAATCGGCAGTGTATCAAATACTTGTTCTCCCCACTGTATGTATTGTGTCCATCACTGGAACAGCCACATCTGAGGCAGTAAGTGCATCGCATTACGATCAACTTACAGTTTATAAAGTTTATTGTAGCTATGTGGGTGCTAGTTTTTCTTCTTGTTGAATACATTTGGCCAAAACCTCATGATCTAAAAGATGAAGCGCTATGCACAATATATTTAAAAAACAGTATACTGGCCACAACTAGACGGCAAATACCAGACTAAGACTCTTCTCCGCTCTTCAAATACATAAAACATTAGCTTTTATAGACATAGTGTGTCTTGAGTAAAGAAAATGCTGTACTTAATCAAACGTCAGTTCTTTATTTACCCTTACATTGCAAACAAGCAGAGACACTCCAAACTTGGTGCAGCACTTCATTCATGATAGAGGCAGGTGGAGTTATGAGGTTTGACTGACAGTTTGAGGATCCAATGGAGTTACAAGGTTTAGTCACAAGCTCTTTTTAATACTTTTCATTGGTTAAATATTTGTAAAACCCACATACAGGCATAAAGGACCAATAGCATTGATTTTTAAAGATAAAATAAAATCAACAAAATACAGAGATACAAGGTATCATCCACCAGAGAGCGACGATTCTTATTTGTAGCTTTTATTTATTTATTTATTTTTTGACATTTGATGATTTTCCGTGGCACGCTACAGTGGTTGGGAAACGCTGGTCTACACAATTTGCGTCATAGAGATGATACAAGCACACTTTCAATACAGATTTAAAGGTCTCTCTGACAAACACTACTATTAACTTTTGATCCTTTGGATTACAAGACAAAACGGCCGAGGGATGAATAAGCTGGGGTTGTTATGAAATCGTGTAACTGCAAATCCTCACTTGCATAACATTTTTTTTTTTTTTTTTTTTACCTTATGTTACTTTAAATACAACTTGTTAGTTTACTGTGATTTCCTCTAAATATTTTTTGTTCAACTGAAGACCAAGATGATCAGATGATTACGGAAGCCCTGAATTGCATGGTGAAAAAAAAAAAACTTATGGTGGGAGGAAAAAAAAAAGTTGAAAACTTATCTTATTATTTCAACATATTAACTCGTTATTTCAACATAATAACTCGTTATTTCAAGATGATATCTCGTTATTTCAAGATAATATCTCGTTATTTCAGCATAATAACTCGTTATTTCAACATAATAACTCGTTATTTCAACATAATAACTTATTATTTCAATATAACATCTCGTTATTTCAACATAACATCTCGTTATTTCAACATAATAACTCGTTATTTCAACATAATATCTCGTTATTTCGAGATATTAAGTCGTTATTTCAACATTATATCTCGTTATTTCAACATAATAACTCGTTATTTCGAGATATTAAGTCGTTATTTCACCATAATAACTCGTTATTTCAATATAATATCTCGTTATTTCAACATAATAACTCGTTATTTCAACATAATATCTTGTTATTTCGAGATATTAAGTCGTTATTTCAACATCATAACTCGTTATTTCAATATAATATCTCGTTATTTCAACATAATAACTCGTTATTTCAACATAATATCTCGTTATTTCGAGATATTAAGTCGTTATTTCAACATAACTCGTTATTTCAACATAATATCTCGTTATTTCAACATATGTTAAGCTTTATTTCGATATTAACCACTAGAGGGCAGAATAAGACAGGGAATCAATTAACGCATTGTAGTTATACTGACCTACTGTTAAGTTAAGCACTTTTACAAGTTGGTGCTCCAAAATCCCAGAGGTTTATCATGGGAATTTGCATTAATGCCAGGCATATGCATTCATTCCAGGCTAACTCTTATTGAGGTTAAATTTATGTTGCCCATATGCTATTACCGTAAAAGGTTGTCATAAATACCCTAGGCGTACTAGCTATATCAAAAGCGAAGTGTTGGTATAAAAAACTGCCTATGAGCACGCTTTCAAATTAAATAAGGTGGTTGAATGTTTGTAAAAACAACAATATAAAATCTTAAGTTATAAAAGTGCCACAATTGTGCAGGGGTGGCATTTTGCTCCTATGAACGGGTCATAGAACTACAAAATTAGTTTTAAATTCATTATTTAATATTCATGATTTTTTTGTTCATGTAATGTTTTAATTCTAGATGTTTATTTATGTAAATGCTGCATGACTGTGACGTGTTTGAATGCGTGTGCGAACATTCGAACCGCATTCAAACTGCACAGAGTTGCCATGGAAACGGAGAAACAACAACTGACAAGCAACAAAAATGTCTCTCAAAAATAAAATATGCTAAAATTTGCTTTTAACATACTATCTCTATATCATACATACTATACTATCTCTACTATCTCTAGTACACTTGTTTTAGCATATTTTAGTTAATATTTCATGGCGTCTCAAAATAGCACAGTTGAGTGCACTTAGATGTTCTAACGATTATCTTTTATTAAACGATTCATTTTTAGTATATTAAGTACAAAATTAGTGCGTGAAAATAGAGCACTTTAAGTACATTATAGAAGTGTACTTTTTTACCTGGGTAGTTTTGAAACCATGGTTAATTTTTTAGTTATGGTTTTACAACCACAATCATAGAAAAAACATGGTTATTGTAGTAAAACCATGGTTCATTTTATTAGTTACTATGGTTTTACTGCAAATGCTGTACGTGGTAAAACCATTCATTTACAGATAAACGTGAATTGAATGCTCCTAATTTACTTGACTAGTCACGTTGGATAAAAGCATCTGATAAATGAATAATGTAAATGTATTTACTTAATCTGTTCACTGAAAATTAATTTAAGAAAAATACATTTGCAACTGCTATTGAGTGGTGTACATTGATCCATTATAGTGTGGAAGGACAGCGTGGTTAGTGTAAGGCACTGATTATATAAACCGTGGACCGCCAGAGAACATCTATTATAAACCAGCGGCTCGGTAGGAAAAAACCGTCGGAAAAGTGGCGACTAACACTGGTGGTCCGCTGGAATAACGATAAGCAAAATGCAAGTGCACCGCCGGTGAGCCACCAGTACCCGCTGGTCTTATGTTAGCTGTAGTTTTCATAACACTGGATCTTCATCTTCTACCAATTAATAGTTTTCTAATATGTGGCCTAATAGGCAATTAACTTATTTAGCAATTACATAACTAAGTTATTTAGTTTTGTGCTAATTGCCAGTATTTGCTCTTTCGGACAGCTTCATAATTTATCTATTTGATTTAGTTTATTTGTTAACTTTACATTATAAATACTATAATGTATGATGGTTGATGCTGTGCACCAGGGTCCTTGACGTTGACTGTGGTGGTTGTGAATGTGATGACTGGCGAGGGATGTCGAAGAGGGAGGGTACCGATATTTCGGTCATGTGCCGGCTGGGTTGCTATATGTATGTTCGGAGACCAGCAATATTAATTTCTCATCCATTTTTTTCCCCGTTCTCTGCTTGTTGATGTTGTTGTACAGCAAGAATGTTGTGACAATTGGCAGGTGTTGTATTTGTTCCTCCCCTCCTCAACTCTGATTGGACGGCTGGCTAAAAAGTGACAGTGATGAGCGCAGCGTTTTACTCAAAGTTGAACATTCTTCAACTCGAGGCGACCAGTAAAAAACGACGAGCTCTCAGCGCTTGAGCGTGAAAAGGACGCTCAGCTCAGCGCCTCGTTACGCTCCTGGCGTTTAAAAAACGCGGCGCTTTCATTGAAAACAATTGGAAAAGTACGTTAGCAGCTGGAAAAAAAACGCTTTGGTGGACACACGGCCTAATGAAGATATTATGGCAAGCCAAAGCATTCATATACGCTTGGTCGGGCGTCTGATTGCGCACTGACACGTCAAAAGCGTGCGATTTGACAGCAAAACGATTTTTATATCAAAGCGCACGTCCTCGACGCGTGATTTGCTATTTAAAAAAATGAATAGCATGGGGTCCGTGACCCCCAGAGCGCACGTTAAGAACGCGCATTTTTATGGTAAATCACGCGTCGAGGACGCGCGTTTTGAGTCGTTATTAACGTGTAAACAGGTAAACCAAACAGGCAGTGCAAACCTGTGTTTGAAGTATCCAAACAGGCGAAAAGAACGTGCTCTTTCCTTGGTGTTCTCAAAATTGCTTGC
Source organism: Coreius guichenoti (assembly GCA_039654105.1). Taxonomy (NCBI): domain Eukaryota; kingdom Metazoa; phylum Chordata; class Actinopteri; order Cypriniformes; family Gobionidae; genus Coreius; species Coreius guichenoti. The sequence goes on from CM077171.1 coordinate 29,224,714, forward strand.
TCACTTTTTAGGGCACACCTCTTATAAAGAAAAGTTACATATTGTTGACCATCTTTTTAAGTAATTACACTATTTACCACGATACACTATATGGCTGTTATAAGAATTAAATGAAATCAGTATCAACAAAATCCATCTTACCATTTATCAAAATCCACTTACACTGTAATTACAATTGCCTAAATAATGTAATGAGATTTTTAGATTTATGTTCTAAATATAACATTTTAAATATTGAAATATGAAATGTTGGGAAAAATTTAATTATCCCAGGCCTACATGACTCTATAAAACTGCCAGTAGTTGGCGTCAAGTCGTAGTGGATTCTAGAATCATTCAACTAATTCGTTCAAACCGACTGTTCAAAAACGGTGAATTATTCGAGAACGAAACATTGCTGAGAGATGCGACTTTTCTGCTTTGTTTGAATCTATTTTTGTTGGAAAAATAGGGCAAAAACTGTAAAAAAAAAAATGACAACGTTGTCTATAAAATGGTCAAGACTTATTGTTTATTGAACTGTTGTATAAAATTAATATCGCATTTTGCAATCGTGCTGATAGCCTACTCTAGAAAATAGCACTCATGCTCGTATGATATTGCTTAACTCATAAGGGTCAAGCAAATCTGAGCATGTTCAACAAAATAATAGTCATCTATAGCAGTAGGATACCGCTTCTTAAACTGTACAGGGCAGGTCCTAGATTGGCCTTTCTTCTGTGTAACTTAACTTGTTTCACATAAAAACTTATATAAGAAATATGAAATATTAATCAGCACCCAGCCTGTTTATTTAGCTGTGCGGAGTTAAGTCTGTGTGGTGAAGCTGCGCTAGACAGCGCAGAGCAGGTGTAAAGCACAGGCCAATGTTCAGCCAAGTGTAAATACAGCAGTCATAACTTTTCTTTAGGCTACAATAAGCTCAGTGTTGGACAAGGGATGGTCATTGCAAATACTGTCTTGCAAATCGGCTGAGGGTGGGAACCGATGATGGTGAATTTAAATTTTACTGTAACTGTTGTACCAGTAGGCTAATCATGGCGGGAGCGAGATGATTGACAGGACAATAGTGGAGGCAAAAGCGCAAGATAACTTTTGTTAATAAAAACCCCCACAAACTGAGCATTCGTTTTAAAGGGGAATTTCCAAATATCTTTAAAATGCGGGTAGAGATTTTATGTCATCCGTCTTATTCGTTTTTTTAAACAAAAGTTTAATATAGGCTACGCGAGTTTTTTTATTGTACTATTTTATTGTTGTTGTATTTTCATTAAAAATAGGCTAATAACGAACAAAAAAATAAACATTCGTTTGAAAGTAATTAAAGAAGAAATTATGAGTTAAGCAATATCATACGAGCATGAGTGCTATTTTCTAGAGTAGGCTATCAGCACGATTGCAAAATGCAATATTAATTTTATACAACAGTTCAATAAACAATAAGTCTTGACCATTTTATAGACAACGTTGTCATTTTTTTTTTTTTTTTTTACAGTTTTTGCCCTATTTTTCCAACAAAAATAGATTCAAACAAAGCAGAAAAGTTGCATCTCTCAGCAATGTTTCGTTCTCGAATAATTCACCGTTTTTGAACAGTCGGTTTGAACGAATTAGTTGAATGATTCTAGAATCCACTACGACTTGACGCCAACTACTGGCAGTTTTATTGTTTCATATAGGCCTGGGATAATTAAATTTTTCCCAACATTTCATATTTCAATATTTAAAATGTTATATTTAGAAAATAAATCTAAAAATCTCATTACATTATTTAGGCAATTGTAATTACAGTGTAAGTGGATTTTGATAAATGGTAAGATGGATTTTGTTGATACTGATTTCATTTAATTCTTATAACAGCCATATAGTGTATCGTGGTAAATAGTGTAATTACTTAAAAAGATGGTCAACAATATGTAACTTTTCTTTATAAGAGGTGTGCCCTAAAAAGTGAGCAAGCAATTTTGAGAACACCAAGGAAAGAGCACGTTCTTTTTGCCTGTTTGGATACTTCAAACACAGGTTTGCACTGCCTGTTTGGTTTACCTGTTTACACGTTAATAACGACTCAAAACGCGCGTCCTCGACGCATGATTTACCATAAAAATGCGCGTTCTTAACGTGCGCTCTGGGGGTCACGGACCCCATGCTATTCATTTTTTTAAATAGCAAATCACGCGTCGAGGACGTGCGCTTTGATATAAAAATCGTTTTGCTGTCAAATCGCACGCTTTTGACGTGTCAGTGCGCAATCAGACGCCCGACCAAGCGTATATGAATGCTTTGGCTTGCCATAATATCTTCATTAGGCCGTGTGTCCACCAAAGCGTTTTTTTTCCAGCTGCTAGCGTACTTTTCCAATTGTTTTCAATGAAAGCGCCGCGTTTTTTAAACGCCAGGAGCGTAACGAGGCGCTGAGCTGAGCGTCCTTTTCACGCTCAAGCGCTGAGAGCTCGTCGTTTTTTACTGGTCGCCTCGAGTTGAAGAATGTTCAACTTTGAGTAAAACGCTGCGCTCATCACTGTCACTTTTTAGCCAGCCGTCCAATCAGAGTTGAGGAGGGGAGGAACAAATACAACACCGGCCAATTGTCACAACATTCTTGCTGTACAACAACATCAACAAGCAGAGAACGGGAAAAAAAATGGATGAGAAATTAATATTGCTGGTCTCCGAACATACATATAGCAACCCAGCCGGCACATGACCGAAATATCGGTACCCTCCCTCTTCGACATCCCTCGCCAGTCATCACATTCACAACCACCACAGTCAACGTCAAGGACCCTGGTGCACAGCATCAACCATCATACATTATAGTATTTATAATGTAAAGTTAACAAATAAACTAAATCAAATAGATAAATTATGAAGCTGTCCGAAAGAGCAAATACTGGCAATTAGCACAAAACTAAATAACTTAGCTATGTAATTGCTAAATAAGTTAATTGCCTATTAGGCCACATATTAGAAAACTATTTATTGGTAGAAGATGAAGATCCAGTGTTATGAAAACTACAGCTAACATAAGACCAGCGGGTACTGGTGGCTCACCGGCGGTGCACTTGCATTTTGCTTATCGTTATTCCAGCGGACCACCAGTGTTAGTCGCCACTTTTCCGACGGTTTTTTCCTACCGAGCCGCTGGTTTATAATAGATGTTCTCTGGCGGTCCACGGTTTATATAATCAGTTCCTTACACTAACCACGCTGTCCTTCCACACTATAATGGATCAATGTACACCACTCAATAGCAGTTGCAAATGTATTTTTCTTAAATTAATTTTCAGTGAACAGATTCAGTAAATACATTTACATTATTCATTTATCAGATGCTTTTATCCAACGTGACTAGTCAAGTAAATTAGGAGCATTCAATTCACGTTTATCTGTAAATGAATGGTTTTACCACGTACAGCATTTGCAGTAAAACCATAGTAACTAATAAAATGAACCATGGTTTTACTACAATAACCATGTTTTTTCTATGATTGTGGTTGTAAAACCATAACTAAAAAATTAACCATGGTTTCAAAACTACCCAGGTAAAAAAGTACACTTCTATAATGTACTTAAAGTGCTCTATTTTCACGCACTAATTTTGTACTTAATATACTAAAAATGAATCGTTTAATAAAAGATAATCGTTAGAACATCTAAGTGCACTCAACTGTGCTATTTTGAGACGCCATGAAATATTAACTAAAATATGCTAAAACACGTGTACTAGAGATAGTAGAGATAGTATAGTATGTATGATATAGAGATAGTATGTTAAAAGCAAATTTTAGCATATTTTATTTTTGAGAGACATTTTTGTTGCTTGTCAGTTGTTGTTTCTCCGTTTCCATGGCAACTCTGTGCCGTTTGAATGCGGTTCGAATGTTCGCACACGCATTCAAACATGTCACAGTCATGCAACATTTACATAAATAAACATCTAGAATTAAAACATTACATGAACAAAAAAATCATGAATATTAAATAATGAATTTAAAACTAATTTTGTAGTTCTATGACCCGTTCATAGGAGCAAAATGCCACCCCTGCACAATTGTGGCACTTTTATAACTTAAGATTTTATATTGTTGTTTTTACAAACATTCAACCACCTTATTTAATTTGAAAGCGTGCTCATAGGCAGTTTTTTATACCAACACTTCGCTTTTGATATAGCTAGTAAGTCTAGGGTATTTATGACAACCTTTTACGGTAATAGCATATGGGCAACATAAATTTAACCTCAATAAGAGTTAGCCTGGAATGAATGCATATGCCTGGCATTAATGCAAATTCCCATGATAAACCTCTGGGATTTTGGAGCACCAACTTGTAAAAGTGCTTAACTTAACAGTAGGTCAGTATAACTACAATGCGTTAATTGATTCCCTGTCTTATTCTGCCCTCTAGTGGTTAATATCGAAATAAAAACAAAGCTTAACATATGAGACTTATGTTGAAATAACGACTTAATATCTCGAAATAACGAGATATTATGTTGAAATAACGAGTTATTATGTTGAAATAACGAGATATTATGTTGAAATAACGAGTTATGTTGAAATAACGACTTAATATCTCGAAATAACGAGATATTATGTTGAAATAACAAGTTATTATGTTGAAATAACGAGATATTATATTGAAATAACGAGTTATGATGTTGAAATAACGACTTAATATCTCGAAATAACAAGATATTATGTTGAAATAACGAATTATTATGTTGAAATAACGAGATATTATATTGAAATAACGAGTTATTATGGTGAAATAACGACTTAATATCTCGAAATAACGAGTTATTATGTTGAAATAACGAGATATAATGTTGAAATAACGAGATATTATGTTGAAATAACGAGTTATTATGTTGAAATAACGAGATGTTATGTTGAAATAACGAGATGTTATATTGAAATAATAAGTTATTATGTTGAAATAACGAGTTATGTTGAAATAACGAGATGTTATGTTGAAATAACGAGTTATTATGTTGAAATAACGAGTTATTATGCTGAAATAACGAGATATTATCTTGAAATAACGAGATATTATCTTGAAATAATGAGTTATTATGTTGAAATAACGAGTTATTATGTTGAAATAATAAGATAAGTTTTCAACTTTTTTTTTCCTCCCACCATAAGTTTTTTTTTTTTCACCATGCAATTCAGGGCTTCCGTAATCATCTGATCATCTTGGTCTTCAGTTGAACAAAAAATATTTAGAGGAAATCACAGTAAACTAACAAGTTGTATTTAAAGTAACATAAGGTAAAAAAAAAAAAAAAAAAAATGTTATGCAAGTGAGGATTTGCAGTTACACGATTTCATAACAACCCCAGCTTATTCATCCCTCGGCCGTTTTGTCTTGTAATCCAAAGGATCAAAAGTTAATAGTAGTGTTTGTCAGAGAGACCTTTAAATCTGTATTGAAAGTGTGCTTGTATCATCTCTATGACGCAAATTGTGTAGACCAGCGTTTCCCAACCACTGTAGCGTGCCACGGAAAATCATCAAATGTCAAAAAATAAATAAATAAATAAAAGCTACAAATAAGAATCGTCGCTCACTGGTGGATGATACCTTGTATCTCTGTATTTTGTCGATTTTATTTTATCTTTAAAAATCAATGCTATTGGTCCTTTATGCCTGTATGTGGGTTTTACAAATATTTAACCAATGAAAAGTATTAAAAAGAGCTTGTGACTAAACCTTGTAACTCCATTGGATCCTCAAACTGTCGGTCAAACCTCATAACTCCACCTGCCTCTATCATGAATGAAGTGCTGCACCAAGTTTGGAGTGTCTCCGCTTGTTTGCAATGTAAGGGTAAATAAAGAACTGATGTTTGATTAAGTACAGCATTTTCTTTACTCAAGAAACACTATGTCTATAAAAGCTAATGTTTTATGTATTTGAAGAGCGGAGAAGAGTCTTAGTCTGGTATTTGCCGTCTAGTTGTGGCCAGTATACTGTTTTTTAAATATATTGTGCATAGCGCTTCATCTTTTAGATCATGAGATTTTGGCCAAATGTATTCAACAAGAAGAAAAACTAGCGCCCACATAGCTACAATAAACTTTATAAACTGTAAGTTGATCGTAATGCGATGCACTTACTGCCTCAGATGTGGCTGTTCCAGTGATGGACACAATACATACAGTGGGGAGAACAAGTATTTGATACACTGCCGATTTTGCAGGTTTTCCTACTTACAAAGCATGTAGAGGTCTGTAGCTTTTATCATAGGTACACTTCAACTGTGAGAGACAAAACAAAAACAAAACAAAAATCCAGAAAATCACATTGTATGATTTTTAAATAATTAATTTGCATTTTATTGCTTGACATAAGTATTTGATCACCTACCAACCAGTAAGAATTCCGGCTCTCACAGACCTGTTAGTTTTTTTTAAGAAGCCCTCCTGTTCTCCACTCATTACCTGTATTAACTGCACCTGTTTGAACTCGTTACCTGTATAAAAGACACCTGTCCACACACTCAATCAAACAGACTCCAACCTCTCCACAATGGCCAAGACCAGAGAGCTGTGTAAGGACATCAGGGATAAAATTGTAGACCTGCACAAAGCTGTAATGGGCTACAGGACAATAGGCAAGCAGCTTGGTGAGAAGGCAACAACTGTTGGCGCAATTATTAGAAAATGGAAGAAGTTCAAGATGACGGTCAATCTCCCTCGGTCTGGGGCACCATGCAAGATCTCACCTCGTGGGGCATCAATGATCATGAGGAAGGTGAGGGATCAGCATAGAACTACACGGCAGGACCTGGTCAATGACCTGAAGAGAGCTGGGACCACAGTCTCAAAGAAAACCATTAGTAACACACTACGCCGTCATGGATTAAAATCCTGCAGCACATGCAAGATCCCCCTGCTCAAGCCAGCGCATGTCCAGGCCCGTCTGAAGTTTGCCAATGACCATCTGGATGATCCAGAAGAGGAATGGAAGAAGGTCATGTGGTCTGATGAGACAAAAATAGAGCTTTTTGGTCTGAACTCCACTCGCCGTGTTTGGAGGAAGAAGAAGGATGAGTACAACCCCAAGAACACCATCCCAACCGTGAAGCATGGAGGTGGAAACATCATTCTTTGGGGATGCTTTTCTGCAAAGGGGACAGGACGACTGCACCGTATTGAGGGGAGGATGGATGGGGCCATGTATCGTGAGATCTTGGCCAACAACCTCCTTCCCTTAGTAAGAGCATTGAAGATGGGTCGTGGCTGGGTCTTCCAGCATGACAACGACCCGAAACACACAGCCAGGGCAACTAAGGAGTGGCTCCGTAAGAAGCATCTCAAGGTCCTGGAGTGGCCTAGCCAGTCTCCAGAACTGAACACAATAGAAAATCTTTGGAGGGAGCTGAAAGTCCGTATTGCCCAGCGACAGCCCCGAAACCTGAAGGATCTGGAGAAGGTCTGTATGGAGGAGTGGGCCAAAATCCCTGCTGCAGTGTGTGCAAACCTGGTCAAGAACTACAGGAAACGTATGATCTCTGTAATTGCAAACAAAGGTTTCTGTACCAAATATTAAGTTCTGCTTTTCTGATGTATCAAATACTTATGTCATGCAATAAAATGCAAATTAATTACTTAAAAATCATACAATGTGATTTTCTGGATTTTTGTTTTAGATTCCGTCACTCACAGTTGAAGAGTACCTATGATAAAAAATTACAGACCTCTACATGCTTTGTAAGTGGGCAAACCTGCAAAATTGGCAGTGTATCAAATACTTGTTCTCCCCACTGTATCTCTGTCGTTTGCTGGGCAAAAACTTTGTAGCTCCATCTGAGCTTGATTTTCATAAAATGTTAATATTATAAAGACACATACATGTGTTTGACCATATATAAAGCCACAATAAACCCACTTTGATGATACAGTGTTTAACTTTTAAAAAAAAAAAAAGGGTTTCTGCCCAACAGTGACGATATGTAGGACCTTATTGTGTTCCTACCTGCTTAGTGGTGTGCCGTGGGATTTTTTACTTATCAAAACTGTGCCGTGGCAACAACAAAAAAAAGAAGGTTGAGAAACACTGGTGTAAACGGTTCCATAAATATACAAACACGTCCATAAGCCAGTCCTAATTTACTCATCCTCATTCCAAATGGTGTTTTTCTGTGGAACACAGAAGAGGATTTAAAAAAAAAATAAAAAAATAAAATGTTATAACGAATGTTAAAACGATATTATTGCGATTTTTAAAAAAATTCGATATGCTGAGGATTGCAAAAACATATTAATACGGCCATTATGAATGGCTGTGCGCATTTTACTTTAGAATTAGCGCCCATTCAGGGGCAGCAATTGCTTTAATGGTGGGTTTGTTATTATTATTGCCGCAGTAGGCAAGTGATGTTATCGGTGTTGCGGCTGAAGCGGCAAGCTTCTTTGATTGTAATTGCGAGTGAAGTTCTGTTGCATTGCAGTGCGCAGCTGGCTTGCACTTACGTGACAAATCAATACGTGTAACTAACACATAAACATGGACAGAGCGGTCCACGTTCAGAAATATGCGAGAATGCGCCTGCACACACAGCTCACTGCGCACGTGTGTGTGAGCGAGAGTGATGCACTGTTTGTGATATTACAGTCTGAAAGAAATATTTAAAATTATTATTATTTCCCGTGTTATAAGCACAGAGCTTACGGTAAAATTTTGCACAATACGAGCTGAAATTCAGTTCCTGAAAATATCGATACTTGCCGTCCTTGTATCGATACAATATCCCCGCACAAAATATCATGATACTATGCTGTATCGATTTTTTTCCCCCACCCCTACCAACTGCATGTGTGGATTCCTCAACAGGTCTCCTGGGGATGGTGGCTCACATGATGTACACACAAGTTTTCCAGATCACAGTCAGTTTGGGACCAGAGGACTGGAGGCCTCACACATGGGACTATGGCTGGTCCTTCTGGTAAGCGTCTCTGGTACTTCCAGTCACATCTGCATCATCAGGCAAAACCTGATGGATAAGCATCGAATGTGTATATCACATACACTATCGTTTGGGGTCAGAAAGATGTTTTTGGCAATAAAGACTTTTAAATTGTTACAAAAATTAATTTAAAAAAAGGGTAACACTTTACATTAAGGTTCCCTTTGTAAAGGGTTTATAAAGGTGTTTGCTAATGACTAATAACTCATTTACAAATGCATTATAGATCGTTGATAAGCAGTTATAACTGCATGAATAAAAAGGGTGACTTTAACGCAATACCTGCCAAATAGTGAGCCCTTTTTAACTCACATGTTATAAATGCTTAATAAATGTATTTATTCACATTTATTTACCTCAAAACCAGATTCCTGATTTATTTCATGATGCAGCAAAAATAGACTATCTTAGTGAGACTGAAGGGTGTTGTATTTGTGGTTTTCTCATTAATATCTCATGACAGACACTTTTCTTAATTCTTATTTTGAAATGTAAAGTGAACACATGTGAACGATTTATTAATGAGTTACAAACATAAAAACCTGTGAAAGTGTACCTTAATGTAAAGTGAACACGTGTGAACCATTTATTAATGAGTTACAAACATTAGTAACCTGTGAAAGTGAACCTTAATGTAAAGTGAACACATGTGAACCATTTATTAATGAGTTACAAACATTAGTAACCTGTGAAAGTGAACCTTAATGTAAAGTGAACACCTGTGAATCATGTATTTATTAATTATTAATGCACACACAGAAGATATTTTTTTCTGATGAAATAATTTATTGTTGATGCATTGTATCCATAAACACAGCTTTAAACTTGAACATTAACATATCAAAAATAATTATTGATTGCGTATTAATATCATGATAAAGGCCACTGTAACCTGAGCATCTGGCCATCCACACTTACAGTAACGTTACATGCGCGTGACAGAACCGTCCGAGGGCGCGCCGGAGCGGTTATTTGTGTATGGTAACTACAAACTAACACAGGGACTACACAATTAATATAAACACTTGAAAACATAGTCTGCAGCGATGTCACCTCAGTTAGCTTACCCATCAAATCAGTAACACTTAAAATTTCGCTTCAGAGCACGATAGAACAGCGTGACTTCTTCTCCTGAAAAGTAAGTTTATCTTTATCGGATGCTCACTAGCGCCAACTCCTGTCACACGCCAGAACACGCGTGCTTTAGTGATGTGATCTTCTGTGTGTGCATTAATAATTAATAAATACATGATTCACAGGTGTTCACTTTACATTAAGGTTCACTTTCACAGGTTATTAATGTTTGTAACTCATTAATAAATTGTTCACACATGTTCACTTTACATTAAGGTTCACTTAGGTTACTAATGTTTGCAACTCATTAATGAATGTTCACAGGTTTACACTTAAGATTCACAAGTAATTAATATTGGAATTAAAATATTCATTATTAAGATCTCAAGTTATGGTTGTGCTCTTGTTATTTTTTTCAAAATAAAGTTTGATAATTTCATCTTGATAAGCAAGAAATCAGTTTTATACACTGCTGTGGATAGGCATGAGCCTTTTGTGGAATATCATGGGTAAGACAGTAACTTCTGGTAAGGAACATCTTAAGAAAAGTGGCAGTCATGAGATATTAATGAGAAAACCACAAATACAACACCCTTCAGTCTCACTAAGATAGTCTATTTTTGCTGCATCATGAAATAAATCAGGAATCTGGTTTTGAGGTAAATAAGTGTGAATAAATACATTCATTAAGCATTTATAACATGTGAGTTAAAAAGGGCTCACTATTTGGCAGGTATTGCGTTAAAGTCACCCTTTTTATTCATGCAGTTATAAGTGCTTATCAACGATCTATAATGCATTTGTAAATTAGTTATTAGTCTTTAACAAACACCTTTATAAACCCTTTACAAAGGGAACCTTAATGTAAAATGTTACCAAAAAAATCCTGAAAAAAATAGTCATACATTAACTATCTGTGCATTAGTTAAGCATGAATTAAAGGCACAATATGTAATTCACTGCAAGCGGTCGCTTATTTAAAACAAAGGTGTAGATTGATGATGCCTTGATTTTGCGGAATCATGGGAGTTGTTGTCTTCACCTCTACAGCCAGTGGAAAAGAATCCGACGGGACTCATAGAAATCATATTCATGGATGAGCTAATGTATTAAAGATTTGTGACCCTGGACCCTGGACAAATCTGTTCTTTACTCACACTCATGTCATTCCAAACCTGCATGACTGATTTATTTCTGTGGAATGCAAAAAGTGTATGTACATTTTTAGGTGAATATCGTTGCAACTCTTTTCAGTCTAATGGCAGTGAATGAGGACTGGTGTTTTCATGATCCAAAATGACAAATAGCACCATAAAAGTATTGTAAAAATAGTCCATACGACTTCTGTGCCGTACTTTGAGTCTTTTGAAGTCACGTGATGGCTTGGAGTGTGGATGTTATTTTTAATTGCAAATTCACTTTACATTCACCCTTGCTCAAGTTCATGGAAGAAGTAGCGATATTCAATTTGTGACCAAATCAAACTCTATATATTTTCACCCTTAGTAGTTCCTGATCAATAATTAAATGGATTTCTCTAGAGCAGTAGCTCCACATCTCATCCCAGTACGCTGTGCTATTGCTTCCATCCTGTGTTTTATAATTCACCAAGGCAAAGAGGCGAGGCGTCCTCTGAAGTCACAGATGTGCTGGTGTCTGGTCCTCATTCTGCGACAAATTAATCTGGCTCTTGCGGACCCTTCTCATTTCAGGTTTACTTTCTCCTATATAAATGCTCTTTTTCTAACTGAACTGACAACCTAGAAAAAAACTTGAATTAAACTTCAAAATGGTTTCCTTAGTTTCTCTTCATACTCTCTGAGGCCACATTGACCCATATATCTAACAAACGAACCAAAAGAAAGAGTGAAACATATTAGAAATTTTAGATTTTGATTTAAGATATGATTTTTAACGTTTTTGAAAGAAGTCTGTTATGCTCACCAAGGCTACATTTATTTGATCAAAAATATAGTAAACAGTAATATTATGAAATAATATTACAATTTATAATAACTGTTTTCTATTATAATATAATTTTTCCTGTGATGGCAAAGCTGAATTTTCAGCATCATTACTCCAGTCTTCAGTGTCACATGATCCTTCAGAACCTTCAGTGTTCACAAATAATTTCTTATTATTAATGTTGAAAACAGTTGTGCTACTTAATATTTTTGTGGAAACTGATAACATTATTGTTCTGGTTTCTTTGATAAATAGAAAGTTCAAATGAACAGCATTGTTTTTTAAATCTCTTTTACTTTGACACTTTCTAAAGTTTCATGGTCCTGGGATATTCCTACTCATCACTGTATAATAATAATAATAATAATAATAATAATAATAATAATAATAATAATAAACTTAGAAGCCTACAGCACAAATAATTTGACCTTTACAAAAGTGTTCCTGCTGACCTAGAAAGCTAAAACACCCAATATTTTACTCAGAATAGCTCTCTGACACTGAGTTTTATTAGGCTATATTTATAAGCTATATATTAGGCAATATAATTGATTTATCTTTGCTTGTTTATAAGTCTATATTTTCTGAAATGCTGCCATTTTTTTTTTTTAAATGTGTTGTGAATTGAGAAGGTCAAATACTTGTTGGATTGCTAAATTGGATCCAAAACAGTCCCATGTGACCATGTTGTGTCTTTTTTTTGAAAATCCAGTTACATTTACAGCCTCTATAAGAATGTAAAAAGTCTTAAAGGTGAACTTTTTTTTTTTTTTTGCTTGTCAGCTCTACAGTGAATTTTTGGAGTGAGTCTCTGCCATTTAAGTTTTTGGGACCATGCCTGTCCTTTAGACCAGAGAGGGAATGGCTGTATTGGATCTCCCAACAAATGATGCGTGTTATTTTGGCACTTGGAAATAAGAGACATGCATTGGGGTTCTGACAGGCATGAAAGTGGTATTTACATTGACTGAATTACCACAGGTGCTTGCCTGGTATCCATTAGTCTAAGCTAAAATTGCTTCATTTGTCCTCTGCCATCTGGCCAATTTCTTGTTTTTCCCCTCTATTTCTGTACTACCTTTACTACCTTACTGAATGGTAAGAATCTGAAAATCAAAGAGTAATTGAAACTTTTTTAAACCCTTCAGCCTTAAGGTTTAATTTCCCTAGCTCACAAGCACAATTACTGCACTCTCATGGTTTCTGATTGGAAACCAAAGGTAATTTGCAGTGTATAAATCGCAGACACTTTTTGGAGAAATGCAACTTTTTTTTTTACTGCGGGTGAACATAAATAAAAATATAGCCTAATTTCCAAACATGTATAAAAGATATCAAAACCGTTCACTTTAACAAAAGTTATTCCCAAAAATCAAGATAAAAAGCAACACATAATATGATGCTTGATATGTAATAATTGTCCTTGTTTTGAGTATGAATCTCATTCATGAATGAACTTCATGCTGACGGCAGAAGGTCTGGACTCTATCGCAGCTTTCATTGGTCGAGGACCACCCAAGAGAACGTTTGACTGACATGTAAAGCAAACAATCACAGTTCGTTTTGTTCCGCATCATGTTTAGGGGCGTGAAAATGTAAAGTCGATGTCCCTGCTATAATAGACCGGCGCGCATCTATAAATTATTCATTCAAGAACGTTGTGCAAGTTTACTGTAACAATGGAGCCGCGAACCTCACATACTTGCTGAAAATCCAGCGTTTAGTCAGTCCTGGTGAGTGCTCGTCACAGTTGTAAACACCACAACGTTCTTCTTCCACAAGGGAGTTTGGCGTCACGGCATTTGTTTCTAGGCGGACCGTTAAAGAATGCAACACACACGTCTCGCGGACATCCTGTAGAATTCAACCAATCAGATGACGACTTCAAAACTCTTGAAGTGTTTCCAGATAAGTGTGCCATATGCATCTGAGGCTGAGACTACTGCCGTTACGACGTAACCTACAGAAAGAGTCACTGAATGAATCTGTAAACTGAGTCACTGAGATCAATCAAAATCCCCATCACTACACCTGATTTAAAGTGCTGTTGTGCTGCATGCCACTTGCTGTGGGCGTCATTTCTAATTCCACTAAACCGATATAATGGACTGGACAGCTCAAAAAGCATCTGGGACTATTTTTCTAACTTTTAATGTCAACAAGTATCTTTGTTAGTTCATAAATGCAAAATGCCACATTCAGTCAATAAAGTCTTGTCATAACTCTGTTAGTCTACTTGTGACAACATTTAGGAGCTTAACAGGTATTGTACACATTCAGATTCACATCTTTAGTTTCTGTACCTTTAAAAAAAAGACCCAAATGCTGGATAATCTATCCATCCATCCATCCTATTTGACAATGCACTATGCAAAAAATAAATGCAAATAAATCTCATCTTTTTTTATATGTGTATGTTTCATAGTATGGCCTGGGGCTCATTCACCTGTTGCATGGCCGCCTCGGTCACCACCCTCAACTCCTACACAAAGACGGTAATTGAGTTCCGGCACAAACGGAAGCTCTTTGAACAAGGCCTGCGAGAGGAGCAAACCTTCCTGGACCCAGAAGCCTTCCATTACTTCCGTGACACGTCCGTCCAGTCCATCTCCAGCTCTATAGATGTTTACCCAAGCCACGGAAGCAGCCATGGGAGCAGTCGTGGGAAAATGCGCTCCCCGCCGGCTCCAATGGACCAGGGTGACAACACAGAGTCTCTGGGAGAAGAGCAGTGCTGAGAGGACGTACATCCGGTACTGCACAGGTGGCCTTGCTCTGACCGGATATCTCAGACTACTGATTAACTGGGATGCGAGGGGTTGAAATGTTGAGTTCCCTTTTTTGATATGCATTTTGAGGGTGAAAATGGACATAAATAACAGTATTGTACGAGGCATACAGGTATTAAGCTGAGCCTTAGTGAAGATAAATTGGTGATTGTAAATAACATCATGTGGAAAGGGAGCATTTTTTTCCACCAACAGATAGCTGAGTTATGGGCGGGCAGGTGGGAAAACACAACGACTTACACTGCCGGGAAGACTGAGCAGTGCATGCTGCTAAAACCGTATCAAAGCATCTGTCGGCCCCTCGCCCTGACAGCTAGACAAGCTCCTGAGTATTTACCGGTCTTACAAAGTATGTGAAATGCCCTCCTCTCTTGGTGAGATCTGCTTGAATATGCCTTTATGTTACAAACCGCAGAGTAGAGTACAGTTTAAATCCTGCCTTCAATACTACTGCAGCTGAACACAGGAGAAGCACAGCCAATTTCAGTTGCAAGTTACATCCACTAGGTATACAAGGTTACTGCCACTTGGATTTTGCCTGTTTCTGTCTTTTGTCGTGCATTACCGGGTTGATTAGCAGCAGTCAATGACAAGATTGTAACCCCCACCCCCAAATCCTCATTATTTTGGTAATATTTTGAACATCATATTAATGTACATACAATGAATGGAATTCTATCTATTAATGAATGTACTAAATTGTATATTTATCAATGTATGCACTATAATCCTGTCTTTTTCATTTGATAAAAGAGGTACAAAATTGTCATCTTGTTGACTTTTTTGGGCTTGCTTAAGATACAGAAAGCCAAGTAAAAACATACACAGTTCTTGTTTATATATAAAAATGCCAGTTGACAAAATGGAGGAAAAAATTATAGATGAATGACTCTTACGAATAAACACATTCTGGAATAGCTTAGCAGATTTGCAGACACGCACATTCCAAAGAAAGGATAAAAAAGAAATACTTGTTTCGGTCATTATTGAATCATTTGAGTGTATGATTGTATAACTCATTCATAATGCTCTTATAGGGAATATTATTATTGCTCCTTCACATCTGAAGTTCAGCAGCAAGTCTGTGAATACAGTCTTTCTCAACGAATCGTTTTCTGTGAATTTTGGATTTATGCTATTCAAGCTACTGAATTACATAGTATTTACTAGAAGCCATAAAACTACAGTGCTAGCATGGTTTAGAACCAGCCTTCAGCAGAAGCACTAGATCAAACAGCCAGTCAAATTAAAAGGGACTGACCTTGCAGTGTGAAAGCAAACAGATGAGGCTTAATGCAACACTCTTGCTCATGTAATTGTGTGAAGTTAGACAGTCAGAGAGTGAGCATGCTTCCATTCATTTGTGTTATTAAGGAGAGTGGATATCCATTTTCTCATCTTCATACATTATCAAAACATCTGATCAGCTGCAAGCCTATTTTTTTTCTATTGGACATTAAGGTAATTAATCATTTAACCTATAACTATGACAGACTCTCACTGTGTCTGTGAGTGCATACGTATGCTTACTTCCCTGCTACACAGCAAGCAAAAAGCAGTCAAATGACATAGAATATGGAATAATAAGTATTTATGATGCAGCAACCAAAGAACCAGTTCATAAGTGTTCAATTGGGAATTGGACTATACTCGTTAAGCTGTATGTTTATGATTTGTTAAGGAGAACCGGCTCAAAAGAGCCATTCAGTAATCGGACTACTGATCGCGCTGTAGATTCAGCGGTGTTGCAGTGTATTAAAGGGATAATACACCCAAAAATTTAAAATTATCCCATAATTTACTCACCCTCAAGCCATCCTAGGTGTATATGACATTCTTCTTTCAGATGAATACAATCAGAGTTATATTAAAATAACTTCCAAGCTTTGTAATGGCAGTGAATGGCAGCCCAAAATTTGAAGACCAAAAAAGTGCATCCATCCATTGTAAAAGTAATCCATACGGCTCCGAGGGGTTAATAAAGACCATCTGAAGCGAATCGATGGGTTTTTCAGAAAGCTCTATCTGAGGATTTTATTACGGTAGCTCGTTCGCATCAATGGAAGAATGCATGTGAAAAAGCTGATAACGGAACTAAACAGGGAGAATATTTGAAACCTTTCTGAAAACAGAAATTATTTTAGCAGTTTTGTTTGATGAAGTTAGTGGTGCAGAAATTACACACATACACTACAATCCTGTATACCTAAAGAACATGCTTCAGCATTCTTCATGAAATTTAGTTCATACTTCCGAAGTCTTTACAAATGGTGCAACATATTGTGCCAATGTGCAGTCAAACTGTGAGTTTGTATTAGTAACAGTAAGTACTGACTTATGGAGTCTAGCTTTTGCTGTGATTTCTATTATAATCTCTTCTAGAATTCCCCTTTTGCTGCCCTACTAAATAAAGACCTGTATGTTCACTGAAGAGCACTTAGTGCATGCTCTCTATAATCAATACATATTTAAGACACAAGTAGCGCTCTGCTGGTCAATGGTGCTCATAAGTACATACATCAGTTAAGTGCTTTCTCTAGTGGGTAAAATCTACAGGGAAGCATCTATAGCATACTTTTCCAAGCTGGGCCACTGAAGATGTGCTGCATAGTGACAAACATCTGGCAAAATCCATTCATCCTCTTATTCATTCCTTATCCATCATCCTTTGTTTTCTTCAGGGTTTGCCCACCTGCCATTTGCCCCAAGTACAGTGGAATGCCTCAGATCCACTTTTACTGATTATTTTACATAATATTGCCCCTTAACTAGACCACTGACCTGTGGACGACCCTTGAACTATTGGACATAGATTATCAGCACCTTAAGTGAAAAGCAATTATGTCTATCTCCATATGGCACAAGGGACTGACAGCAGACCGACCACAGAGTCATTTGAATTAACACTACATTGCTCTGTCATTGACGGGATGGTTCAGTGATGGAAAAGAGCCTCCTTTCACATTTTACAAAGCACACAATACAAAGCCACTTTCATTACGTCTTACAGGAAGGGTCATGCGGTACAAGCTCAATTTCAGCCCTGGAGATCAAACACAATGAGCTGGCATTTGGGGTAAGAGATAGCTTAGAGGGAGAGGAGAAATTCATCACGGTTTGGTGATAAATCAAGGAGAAGCCATTACTAATTAAAGTGCATCAGCAGTGTGTCTCTAGCCTCATGGCATTGCTTACAGTATTATAACTTTCGGTTCTGCAAATTATGTGCAAAACAAAGAAACTTGTTTGTATGGCGAGAATGCATCCTAACGGTCTAAAATTGCCTTCCTTTTATCCACATACAAGATGACAGACAGCAATTGTTTTTTCAGAGCATATATTTTCCATTTACATAATGTTTAGTCATGGAAGGTAATGAAATGCAGCTGAGTTTATGAGGTGCACCTGCTGGGCCGTTTCAAGATGGGAGCTGGATGGGTCATTTGTTTAATTTTCATTAGTCTGAAGTTATGACTGGCCTGAGATCCAGCTTTATTCTTGTTTCCAGATGAGAGGAATCGCTCTTACTTCCTGCCCCTGATGTTGCTCAGATAACAGTAATTAAGACATGTAAATTATAATAAATTATGTTCCTCTCAGTGGGCGAAATGGAGGTTGAAAATAAGCGCAAAATAAGCAGCGTGCTGCACACGAAACCAGAGAGACTAGCTGCAGTGTAATGACATTCATTTCCCATGACATGGCATGAATCATTATCAGATTGAATAAATGAAACATCTTCTAATTGCAGGGTGGTTATGCAAATACTGAGAGAGGGATAGATTTCTTAAAAAATGAAAATTTTGTCCTTATTAACCTTTGTTTCGTTGGCGGTTTCTGTAAGAAAACAAAAAGGAGACATTTTTAAGAAACTTTATGCATTCTTTCAAATGAAAGTACATACTGACCACAGGATTTCTAAAGTAATTGCACTTTATTTTACTGTGTCATTGTAACAGTGTAATTATACATTTAAGTACTGATTAATAGTAATTAACTACATGTACTTACTATAGGGTTAGGGTAGGATTAGGGTGTGTTTTAGGGTTGAATATAATTATGCCTAATGTATAGTTATTACTATAGTAAATACATGTAACATGTGTGAGGACACATTAAAACAAAAGTGTTACCAAAAAAAACTACAACAAGTGGTGCATTTAACTCATGTGCTCTATTCTTCTAAGCCTTTTAATGCCATATGGTAGATATTCCTTTAAGCATGATTTGTTGGATTCGGATTAACCCCAATTCTTAGGACTCAAATATGTGGCTGTTTCTTTGTGGTTGGTTTCAACCTTTTTGTTTGGTTAAATGAAAGTCTCATTAAAAATGTCTCAGAAACTTTTTAACATGCCTAACCCTTGTCTCAGGCTTTCAACCTTAAAATATGAAAATCAAATAACAGAAATTAACCATTTAAATGAGCGATTTTCAGTTTTTTCCAAAAACAACACCAAGCTACTGTCTTTTATAGAAGAAATAATAAAGTTTTTAATAAAGTTAATAAAAATTGTATAAATATAATATAAGAAAGTTTTTTTTATCAAGTTTAAGGAATGTTTTTATTTTTAATGAGTGTACCAAGAAGACAACAGTGACAGTGAAAAAAGCCAGCACGGTTCTTGCTATGCATATGCTGTTGGACAATAAATACATACAAGTACACAGGGCCAAAAGTGCTCGCAGTTAAAGAAACACCCATGTATTTTTTATTTTTTTTTAATCTCATAAGACTCTCTGTAATTTGATGCAAGACTGTTCTCTCCATCATCATGGGATTTCAGTTGGTCTCTCAGATCCTGACATACGTTCTATACAGAGAATAATCAAAGGTCTTATCAGAGCTTGATCGATGGTCAAATCAAACAACTCCATCTGTAGGACAGGAATCGGCCTTGGAATGGAAACTTGCTCTCTCTTCTCCTGCTATCTCTCTCTCACTATATTTTCTTTTTCTAACAATAACTGACTTCCAGAAATGTAACTGCCACAAAAATTACGGCAACCCTTCTGTGTCAATATTCATTTAAATGACTGACTTAGAGGGGGAAAAATTACATTAAAAATGCTGTAGGTCACCTTGCATTGACCAGTCTGAATTTTAATGCCCTTTAAGTGGGTGTGATTTGTTCCACAGTGTCGCTTGCACATGTGATGTATTTGGTTTAGTGGGGTGATGGCTGGTGAGGTACAGTGTGGGCGGACGTGTGGGGACGTGTGCTTTGCACTGCATCACTGACCACTTCTTAATGGATACGGGAGATTTATGCAAGCAGTCACAAAGAATGAGGCTGTATCCCTCTCACATAGCTCAGCTTCAGAGTGGCCCGTCTGAAAACCCGCATATATTTTATCCCTGCCAGTTTTATAGTTGTACAAGTCTGGAGGATATTAACTGAACTGCAGACGCTTTCTGAAACACAATAGAGCCGCCCGCCTCTGAATCTTACGGCATTTTCCAAAACATTCATTAGTTTCTTACACTCAATCTGCAATGTTGAATAATTTATGAGGGCATTATGACATCATCTACCACTCTTCACATTTAATTACATCTGTTAAGGGGAAATATGCCAATTCAAGGGATTGTTCATTCTTGTGTTCAGTCATGCATACCCTATTAGGCATCGTTAATAAACTGTGTGGTTTGGTGAAGATACATACAAAACATTTTAGCTAAAAAAAAAAAGTCAGAGCTTTCAGAGTTCCAAATGGCCACTAAAATTACTACAACAGATCTTTGCGGCAATAATGTCAAACTATATGCAGTTTCGTCTAACCCGATCTCATGATAAAACTTAACTCTTTTATGAGGAGATTTCATGTAAATTATGATTACAATGCATGATTTTTAGAAATAATAAAAAAGTCACTTGGGTGTAGGAAGATCATACAAAAAAGTACAAATGAGATTGTACAAATTCATTCAAATTGTGTTGGTTTTGTCAGATATTATCAGCATTTCCTGCCCACAACATTCAATTCGTGAACAGACATTATGAACTGGCTCTTTTTTTAAAAGTGTCCGTCACAAACTGGTTTGAATCAGACTCACTCAGTCAGTGGATAGTTCAGAACTGAGTTCCCTCACTGAACCGACAGACATTTTTTTTGGTTATGTTCGCTTCAAAATTATGTGTGATATATATACACTCACCTAAAGGATTATTAGGAACACCATACTAATACTGTGTTTGACCCCCTTTCGCCTTCAGAACTGCCTTAATTCTACGTGGCATTGATTCAACAAGGTGCTAAAAGCATTCTTTAGAAATGTTGGCCCATATTGATAGGATAGCATCTTGCAGTTGATGGAGATTTGTGGGATGCACATCCAGGGCACGAAGCTCCCGTTCCACCACATCCCAAAGATGCTCTATTGGGTTGAGATCTGGTGACTGTGGGGGCCATTTTAGTACAGTGAACTCATTGTCATGTTCAAGAAACCAATTTGAAATGATTCGAGCTTTGTGACATGGTGCATTATCCTGCTGGAAGTAGCCATCAGAGGATGGGTACATGGTGGTCATAAAGGGATGGACATGGTCAGAAACAATGCTCAGGTAGGCCGTGGCATTTAAACGATGCCCAATTGGCACTAAGGGGCCTAAAGTGTGCCAAGAAAAGATCCCCCACACCATTACACCACCACCACCAGCCTGCACAGTGGTAACAAGGCATGATGGATCCATGTTCTCATTCTGTTTACGCCAAATTCTGACTCTACCATCTGAATGTCTCAACAGAAATCGAGACTCATCAGACCAGGCAACATTTTTCCAGTCTTCAACTGTCCAATTTTGGTGAGCTCGTGCAAATTGTAGCCTCTTTTTCCTATTTGTAGTGGAGATGAGTGGTACCCGGTGGGGTCTTCTGCTGTTGTAGCCCATCCGCCTCAAGGTTGTGCGTGTTGTGGCTTCACAAATGCTTTGCTGCATACCTCGTTTGTAATGAGTGGTTATTTCAGTCAAAGTTGCTCTTCTATCAGCTTGAATCAGTCGGCCCATTCTCCTCTAACCTCTAGCATCAACAAGGCATTTTCGCCCACAGGACTGCCGCATACTGGATGTTTTTCCCTTTTCACACCATTCTTTGTAAACTCTAGAAATGGTTGTGCGTGAAAATCCCAGTAACTGAGCAGATTGTGAAATACTCAGACCGGCCCGTCTGGCACCAACAACCATGCCACGCTCAAAATTGCTTAAATCACCTTTCTTTCCCGTTCTGACATTCAGTTTGGAGTTCAGGAGATTGTCTTGACCAGGACCACACCCCTAAATGCATTGAAGCAACTGCCATGTGATTGGTTGATTAGATAATTGCATTAATGAGAAATTGAACAGGTGTTCCTAATAATCCTTTAGGTGAGTGTATATAGCTTAGTTCCGTGAAATTACGTTAAATTAATTTATTTAATGAGAACATGCATATTCACAACATAGCTGTATACATTATGTAATTAATTGTAAAATATTTTTGTTCTACAATAAATTAATAATTGTTTCGAAAATAAATAAATGGTTGTGTAATAACAGGTTTCATTCTAAAACATGAATAATAATCATGTGGTGACAAGTAATGAATATTCAATAGGCTTAGTAGCTGTACCTGTTTTGCTGAAAGCAGAAAATAGTAAAGGTACTAGCTTGAGCGTGACTGATTTGAAAAAAAAAAAGTTCTTTCTTCATTCTACTGAAATGCATTCATGACATGACGAAAGATGTTAAAAGCAACTGGGTTAGATGTTCACTGTAAGACTCAAATACTGCGAGACTGATTTATCTGAAAACCTTCACATAGCATTCTGTTCAAGGGCACAGCAAATGTAAATAAATCTAATTATTCTACAATATATGGAAGAGGAGACATCTTATACTATTGTACCAAAAGCATTTCATTGCTTTTCAAAAATCTATGTAGATTCATGTTGTGGGTAAAAAAAATAAAATAATGCTATAAAAACCTCCATTTAGTGGAGAAAATTGGTGCTTTGTAAAAATGAGAGTGCAGAAGCATTTGCAATGATACACACTAATGTCTATCTTTAGAAGCTTGCAATCGATAGTTTTATTTGCATGAATTAAACTCCCTCATAAAAATTGTGTCGTGTCATGTTGTGTGATTAATTTTGTCTCTGTCTTCTAAATTGGAACTGATGAGACCCCAGCCCATTTGTCATTTGTTAACGGTGGTCTCTGTGACACCACACTGACTGGAATTCCCTGTCAATTAGATCAATGGATTGATTAATCCTGAAGAGCTACAGATGGTTCAGGTGCTTGTGTCCAAAATCTGACTAACTAGACTGGACAAGCCTTGATGGTGTTTCCTGTCTTTCACTGCCACTGTTTTTCCATCTTGCTGGGTGTGATATTTCTTTATATAACAGTTCTATAAACAAAACGTTAATATTAAGTAACTTACATTGATTTTAGACACAATAAAATACGAGACAATTAGAGAAAATAGTTCAAAATGAAGCAACGGCAGAATTAAATGCCTCACCGCAGCCGGGGTAATGGGTATTTCTGCTTTTTTGTAAATGCCACCTACTGTCAGAGAGTGGATTTGCATTTTTATTCAGCCGTTCTTCTGTTTTTTCATTTTTTATGCATTGGTCTGAACAGCATATATGAAAATTACGCTGAATCTTCGTGCCGAACATCATGTTTAAGGCAGAGGTGTGCACTGGTGTTCTGGAATGAGGAGGTAAAGTCCTCACCGTTTTTTTTTTTTTTTTTAATAAATCAAATGTAAATTCATGTCCCAGTTACACTTAATGTTGCCACATTTTCCTGGTTAAAGAGATAGTTCACCCAAAAATGAAAATCATCTCATGATTTACTCCCCCTCAAGCCATCCTAGGTGTATATGACATTCCTCTTTCAGACGAATACAATCGGAGTTATATTAAAAAATGTCCTGGCTCTTCCAAGCTTTATAATGGCAGCCCAAAATTTGAAGCCCAAAAAAAGTGCATCCATCCATTATAAAAGTAATCCACACGGCTCTGAGGGGTTAATAAAGGCCTTCTGAAGTGAATCGATGGGTTTGGTAGGCGGTCCACCGGAAGCTAGATATTTTACTTTGTAACGTGTTAAATATGGATATTTTTCTTACACAAACTCATCAATTCGCTTCAGAAGGCCTTTATTAACCTCTCGGAGCCGTGTGGATTACTTTTATAATGGATGGATGCACTTTTGGGCTGCCATTTACTGCCATTATAATGCTTGGAAGAGCCAGGTCATTTTTTAATATAACTCTGATTGTATTCGTCCTCCTTTTTGAGGAGGCACTGCCTCCCTTGCCTCTTTGGAGGAGATACCCCTGATTTCCATTCATTCATTTTTTTTTACATTTTTTTTTTTGTGTTTAATGGAATGGGAAAAAAAAAGTTCTGGAAACTTGTTTTTTTTTAACTTCTTTTAATAATCTGAACATGCAAAAGCAGTGATATGCGGAGCAAGGGTCAAACGTTTACATAGAAAATCCATTAAAGGAAGTTGTGATAGTCTTTTCTTCCCTATTGTGACATGCAGTATATATCCAAATGAAACGGCTTCTTGAACAAGAAAAACCGTGGGGGAATTGATTGGATCGTTGGATGGTGGTTTGCTATTGCTGTGATGTCATGTGAGTGACAGGTTGTCCCGCCCTCACGCCACTAAACACATCATTAGAGGGAGGGGAAGTTATTTTGATTAAATAACTGGGTTCTCCCAAGGTTTTTTTCTCCATTCTGGCCCTGAAGGAGTTTTGGTTCCTTGCCACCGTCGCCTTTGGCTTTGGCTTGCTCAGTTGGGGACACTTAAATTTCAGCTATATTACTGATCTGCCCGCATTGACACTATATGATAATTGAAATGAGCTGGATGACATCACCGTTTTCACCAGAGCGGCTGTACAGCCGAATCAAATTCCGTTGCATTATTTTCCTGTTACCACTGTGAAGCTGCTTTGAAACAATTGCCATTGTAAAAAGCGCTATATAAATAAAGGTGATTTGATTTGATTTGATAAATATTACGAGGGCATATTACAAGGGACTATTTATAATAAATAGTGCAATATCCCATAAAAAAAGAAGAATAATCAATTTTGATTTCATGGTGTGCAGCGCAGTGGAACACACAAATGTTCTATGAACAGGCCATAAGACAGTTCCTTAAATAATTTGTGCTTGAGTTGCACTTGTACATCAGATTGTATCTCATATCACATGGTGTTTACATTCTCTAAGCATTATATTCTGACATTCTCATTCATATAATTGATGCACAGAACGCACCCTGCCAAATAAATACAGCTTTCACAGCACCAGCTATAATGCACTAATGTATGCAGCTAATATAATGCACTCAAAAGAAATCACTTTTACACAGTTCATTTGCACAGCTCCCCTTTAATGTGTTGTACAAAGGCAAATGGTAGAAGTCATTTGTCATGACTGAATATTTCCAGGAACATTTTAATTATTTGTGGGATCATTTTGTTATCATGCTCCCAGTGTAAATCATGTCATACTGTGATACATGCATGATGTGTTTACATATAAAACTCCATGAACTATGCTTTTAATTCTTCCTGAATGCTGCTTGACTAAATAAATGCATTCATTACTTTTCTTTGTTCTCGCCTATTCTTGAAGCTAATACGTAAACATTTTTGCAAGCAATCTGCCTAATCAAGAATTAAAGGTGCACTGTGTAAATTTTAGCGCCATCTGGCGGTGAGGTTGCGAATTGCAACCGCCTACCGCTCACCCCTCCCTTTCGAAGCACATAACGAAGCTACGGTGACCGACATAGGACAAAGATGTCGTCGCCTGAGACAGCAGAAAGTAGTTAGCGCTCTGTAAAGCAGTTTGTCCATTTAGGGCTACTGTAGAAACATGGCGGCGCAAAATGGCGACTTCACTGTAAGGGGACCCGCGGTGTATGTAGAAAGAAATGGCTCATTCTAAGGTAATAAAAACATAACTGTCATGTATAGTTTTGATTTCATGTTCATGTTTCATGTATTTTATTTTAAAGTTTATCACTATCATGATTCCTGTTATCATTCGATCCTGCCATGTGCTCCCTTGTCATATGTTCTATGTTGTCATGTTCTGAATGGTTTATTGGTTTGATTGTGCACAAATACACAGTCCTTGTGTATTTAAGCCCTCATGTTTGCCTTGTTACTTTGTCTAGTGTTGTTTGTGTAACCACTGTTTGGGTGGTTTATGTTTAAGTTCATGTTTATTTCATGTCAAGCCAAGTCTTTGATTTGCTTTTGTATCTGTTCACGTTTGGATGTAATAAACTGCACATGGGTTCTATCAACTTGCCTGCAGTGGACTGTTACAATAACGGTTCATTATGTAAGGTCTTTATACACCACTGAAAACATAGTTATGTATATTATATTGCATTTCTGTCAATAGATCCTCATATATAATACACACTGCACCTTTAACATTTCAAAACGATCCTTTCGTAAAGCACTGTGATTTTCAAAGTAACTGAAAAAGGCAGTTTACTGGTCTCCATAAAAAAGAAAAGAAAAAAAAAAACACTCACTTATGTGATTAGTGATAATCAAATTGTGCATATGGGGAGGTGGATTACGGCTTAATAAATAATGTGGGATCTCCACAACGATATCAATCAATTCACATTGGTCAATTCTCATTAGTTTCTGTTGCTCTAAGCTACAGAAGGCAGACAAACATAATGGATTTTACTCGCTCCCAGTCTGAGATTTTTCTCTCACCTTTTACAGGGCTGTTTGGGAGTCTGGCATGGACTGAAGCCCCTGTGACAGGTGAAACAGCTGCTGTGCCATATTGTCCTCTATAATGATGACCTAGTTTGCCAGGTGAGGCCAGGCCCACCGCAAAACATGTCCATGTTAATTACCGTTCAATTACCTTGGCTGGAACATCAGATCCATCAGAGGAGCTTTTAACTAAACCACTGGCTTGATAGAGAGACCAAGCACACTTAAAGTGATAGTCAAAGATGTGCGATTTGAATGTGTGATGACAAGAGTAGATCTAAATAAGCTCATTACTATCACATAACTAAAATGGGGGTTTGAAACACACTACCTTTCAATTTTTTTTTGGAAAGAAATTAATACTTTTATTCAGCAAGAAGGACACAATTGTTTTTAACATTAATAATAATAATAATAATAATAATACATATTTCTTGAGCTGCAAATCATCATATTAGAATGATTTCTGAAGGATCATGTGACACTGAAGACTGTAAGTATTGAAGAGTAATGATGCTGAAAATTCAGATTTGCCATCACAGAAATAAATTACATTTTAAAATATATTCAGATAGAAAACAGTTATTTTAAATTGCAATGATATTTCACATTTTAATCAAATAAATGTAGTCTTGGTGAGCATAAGAGTGCATTTATATGTAGGTCACATGATAAAGGCAATATGGCGAATGTAGTGCTCTTAGATTACATTCAAACTATACACGTTCTTATTATATAGAACATACACCATTCAGGCATAACCTTATGACCACTGACAGGTGAAGAGAAAAACACTGATTATCTCTTCATCACGACACCTGTTAGTGGGTTGGATATATTAGGCAGCAAGTGAACATTTTGCCTTCAAAGTTGATGTGCTAGAAGCAGGAAAAATGCAAGTTTGACAAGGGCGAAATTGTGATGGCTAGATGACTGGAGCAGAGCATCTCCAAAACTCCAGCTCTTGTGGGGTGTTCCCGGTCTGCAGTGGTCAGTATCTATCAAAAGTGGTCCAAGGAAGGAACAATGGTGAACCAGAGACAGGGTCATGGGCGGCCAAGGCTCATTGATGCACGTGGGGAGCGAAGGCTGGCCCGTGCGGTCCGATCAAACGAACAAGCTACTGTAGCTCAAATTGCTCAAGAAGTTAATGCTGGTTCTGACAGAAAGGTGTCAGAATACACAGTGCATCGCAGTTTGTTACGTATGGGGCTGCATAGCCGCAGACCAGTCAGGGTGCTCATGCTGAGGAATGAGGAATGGTTTGAGGAGCACAACAAGTTTGAGGGGTTGACTTGGCCTCCAATTCCCCCAGATCTCAATCCAATCGAGCAACTGTGGGATGAGCTGAACAAACAAGTCTGAGTCATGGAGGCCCCACTTTGCAACTTACAGGACTTAAAGGATCTTCTGCTAACATCTTGGTGCCAGATACCACAGCACACCTTCAGGAGTCTAGTGGAGTCCATGCCTTGACAGGTCAGGGCTGTTTTGGCAGCAAAAGGGGGACCAACACAATATTAGGAATATTATGGTCATATGGTCATTATTGGTCATAATGTTATGCCTGATCAGTGTACTTTAGTAATTATTCAAAATAAGTACTTACTCAAGAAAGTAGCCTATGTGATTTTGGACGCAGCCTACATTGCGGTCACATGACTAGTCAATGATTTCTGATACTGCATTTAGGCAGTCACTCTAGGTGTCAGTGTAAGTCTTCAAAACATAAACAGATAATTAATTCAGCGATGATGTCAGATTATATTCACCATGGGCTCTCTCTGGAAATTTCAATGGGTTTTTAAAATCTAAAGTTTAAGATTTATGAGTGAAATAAGGCCTGTGGTTAACATTACTTAAAGAGACTTTCACATTTTGTTCTAAAATATAACTTACATGCAGTCTTCAAATTTTGAGAAATTATGAAGCCACTATGCATAGTGCATGAACTCAAACCCATGTAAGACTGATCGTAATTTATGTTGTAGAAAAAACATATTGGTTACTGATGTAACCTACGGTCCCTGATGGAGGGAATGAGACGTTAGCTGTTGTGTCCCTCCTGCCACAACTTTGAACTGTCACTGAAGGGGTCGAGACGCCGTCTCAGCTCCTCAGAACAAACCTGAAGTGTGTGTGCACGCCAGCCGCCTTACATGTCTGGAGGCGTGGCCTGGCATGTCAGAGGTGCTTGGTGCTCCCAAGTTCGACCTCTAGTTTCTCTCATTGGACACAACGTCGTCAAGTGAGCGACAAAGGGAACGTGGCAGACCTCATTTTACGCAAAGTCAAAACAGAAGTTGTAGGCTAATTGTCTTTTCTTCTCTATTGCGATGTATATCTGAGTAAAACGTCTTCTCGAACAAGAACAAATGTAGGGTGGGACTTGATTTCGTCCATCAGGGATTGATTGAATGGTTGTGGTTTGCTATTGCTGTGATGTCATGTGAGTGACAGGTTGTCCCGCCCTCACGCCAGTAAACACTTAATCAGAGGAGAGAAGAGATCTCGCTGCAATGAATCTAATATTTTCACAACTATTTTTCAGCTATCTCAGTTCCCATATTTCCTAAGAGGCAGCTAATGTCATAACGATGATAGACGGTTCAGCAACAGCTGGGCAGTGTAATGAATATGCTCAATATCCAGCAGGAAGAGCACTCCTGTGGGTTCATCTTTTTTTTCTTTTACTGTCATTAACCATATGCCACTTGTATCATGGTGTATTCTTTTTCCTTTCATTAGGTTTGATATTCATAGAATCACAAAGTTTTTTTTTATATTGGTGTGGACACTTTAGACCACACAGTAAGAGATGTATAAAACACGTTGTATTTGGCAATAACAAACTTTTATACCCATGAATGCCCAATTACACCAGCCGCTTTTGTGGTAAACACATATACATTTCCTGTCACATTAATTTTTTGTTTCTTTAGAAGATGGATCATGGTTTACTGAGCATTGTATTGGGAGATGACAGTACAAACATCTCTTTTTGAAGAGCCTCTTGTTTGATGCTGCATTCTCACAAGGGATTCTGTCACAAGCTGACACCAGAACATCCATTGATCCATATTCCACACAAGCCATCCATTCCAAAGAAGACTCCCAAAAGGATTCCAGGCTCAGAGCTGTATATACTTTAAGACAGTTTATATAAACAACGAATCACGATTTTTTTCATCTGCACTATTCTGCCCCCTAGAGGAACCATAGCATCCTGTTGGGAGTACTGCCTGGAACGGATCTGTTAATCTTTTGCATTTTGGTACAGACTTGATGGAGTGATAACGTTCTTCGTTGCTTTCATCATTAAGCTAGAATACTGGCATGAAATGTTACAGCGGAATGATATACACACACACACACACACACACACATATATATATATATATATATATATATATATATACACACACACACACACACACACACACACATATATATATATATACACACACACACACACACACATATATATATATATATATACATACACACACACACACACACACACACACACACATACATATACATATATATATATACATACATATACATATATATGATCTATTATCAACATCCCAATGAAAAGTGCAGATTGATGAACGTGCAACAAATATTCATTGAGAACACTTTGCTTCTGCTGCCATCTACTGTTCAGATTAATAAAAGATACAGTCCATTTAAAAACATTACGTCATATTTTCTAAGAGACAGAAGGGCTACATTATATCTGTAAAGCACTTAGGGCAGGGTTTGCTAGGACTTACATAAATAAATATAAAAAAATCTGACATTTTTATCTAAAATCTGTAGTATTTCTTAAAGTTACAAAATGAAATAAAATAAAATCTTCAATATGTCACTATAACAGTCAGTCTTGTACTATCATATTTCTTGAAGGCAAATGAGCAGTGAGTAGAATGTAAATAATATAGTACATGAATATGGTTCCATGATAGATATATTCCAAAGTAAAATGGCATTGCTATCTGACGCTCTTACAATTCCATGGTACAGAACTTTGCAGAACTATCCACAGTGTAAACAGTGCTTATAACTAAGTAACAAGTATGTACATCTACTTCAGTCTATTCAATAAAGAGAGAAAGGCAAGAGCTCTATAACTTACTGTGGTGTTTGAGACACTGCAGAGAATTAGATCAATGTGAGAGTTATGAGTATCCTGCATCTAAGAGCCCTTGATGTAGTACCACTATAACAACCACAAGGAGGACTCAGATAGCCATAAACATCTCTCCGTTTTTTCCTCGACATGAGTGGGTTGTAAAATATAGAGTCTGAGGATGAGGGGAAATTATTAATGTAGTTCCTCCTCCTCCAGTAATACACATTTTACTTCAGTCATCTCAGTAGTTAATAAAATGTTTCTTTATATAATTATTTGTCACTGATGTTTTGTCTTTTTATGATGCTTTTAAAATTTTGTAATAAATTCAATCATAACACGCTTGATCTGATGGGCTTCTTGGATTGTGAACTGCTTTGTCGCAAAGTTAGAGCGCCAGTATGGGTTAGTGAAAAAACTCAAGAACGAACGGCTATTATGAGCTTTTTAATGATTCAAAAGCATACAACACGAGTATCGTTTACATCAGGGGCGATTTCATGAACCCACGTTTTACAGTCGACCAGAAGTGATAGCTAATATGTTTTTTTTTGTTTGTTTTTGTTTTTTTTAATATTAGCATGTACCCTTTTCACATTCCCAGGGTTCTCAGAAGCAAAGTCGTCATAGTTGGGTAAACTTCCAGTGGTGAATGGGAGACAACAACAGCAAATATAGCTAATTTTTATATTCCCATTTGATCCAATAGCAAAAGAAAAAGTCCATGATAGCATTATCACGACTTTCCAAAAGAGTGAAAAAAATATCGAGACTGATTAGCCTACATGCAGTCAGAAGAGAGAATTATGTCAAATTTCCCATCATTTCCTCAGCCGTTGTATTAGAATAAAGCAAGAAGCCCCATGAAGCCGTGGTTTACAGTGAATTTAGAACAGCTAAGGGGCGTTGTTAAAAGCTGTTCTAAATTCACTGTAAACCGGGGCTTCTTGCTTTTATGAGACTGTAACCATACAATAGCCTACATATATTAAAGGCAAAATAAATATATGTATTAATATGCTACTTTTTAAAAGTTGAATCATTAAATGCCATGCTTCCGCTAGAAAAAGTCCCCAACAGTGGCAGTAAACGGTAACAGAATGTTTTTAGGTGTAATGCCTTATCTGATGCCACTCAAATAAAAACAGACTGGAACTGTTCTCATGGGCTTTGTTATTTATTTTTTAACACAATATATGATATTTCTTTACACACATACATCTGCTTATCTCTCAGCAAAGTACTCTTATAGTTTAAACCAGACCAGTTCGCGGCAAGGTGAATGATGCAACACAACGCCAGGGTCACTCATATACTTCATTACATAAATAAGAGTTCCCTTTCGAGAGTACTCTCGTATTGCGTAAGTTAGCTTACGCTATGGGAAAAACTCCTTTTCTCGAGAATATTGAAGCCAAAATTATCCTTATAATTTTATATATGTAAAAACGCAGTGCAGCTGCACAGCAGACCCCAGCAGAGCTTACTAGCGCCTGTTCACACCGGGATGATTTTCGCGCGTTTATCGCCGACGTTTAACGCCTCGTGACTAAACAAAGGGCGCCAATGTGAGTGTGCACACCGACGCGTAAAACGGCAGGCGTAAAAGCGTCATTTATTAAAAAACGCCTTTTTTTATTTTGACGCAGCGCGTTAAAAACTGGCCGACCAATAAGATTGGCGCTTTTGTTCACGTGCCTGGAGCTGCTGAAGTTACAGTAAAACAAGACTTGGTGTCGCTCAAGCACAAAACGGTCTTGCCAAGCACACACTGGCGAAGAAGAAGATGCAACGAGGAAAGATGAATGTAGGGCTGCTGGTCTCGTTGGTGTCTGAACACAAAGAGTTGTGTGACAAACGCCACAGTGACTACAAAAATATCGATAAGAGGGAGCTGTTATGGAGAGGAATCGCAGATCAAACAGGACTCGATGGTGAGTTTCATTTAACTTATTTTTCTTTCATGTAAAGTTACATAGGCTTGTAACTTTTTCCAGCAAAATTTTGACCATCGCCATCGTTTGTGTGCTGTAGTGGAGGAGGTTAAACAGAAATGGAAAAGCTTGCGCGACACATACACTAGGAAAAAGCGCCATCTATTGTCAGGGAGTGAATTTGCACGTTCACTCCGTGCATCGCCAGTGAAAATCGCTTGGGTGTGAACACTCAAGACACGCTGAAAAAAGGTCTCGAAAAATGCTGGCGATAAGCGCGCGCGATATTCGTTCCGGTGTGTACAGGCCTTTACACCATAGGATTCAGATTTAATCTCCTTCAGCTCACTTACCTTCGCTGACCTCCGGATTGAGAAGCCGCCGCCATCGAAAAGGCCTTCAGCAAAACGTGCCAGCTGCCTTGCAGTTCTGAGGACGCCAGTTCCTGTCTTCACTGGACACCGCCTTCAGCCTGCTGTTCTGCTCCGCCATCCGGCGCGTTATATCCTTTAAAAGCTGTGTGTGAGTGTTCGCCTCTGCAACACACACACTCACAAAAAGAGCTGAGGCGTTGTTTCAAATGCCTCGTACAATCCTGTGCCTTGTGCAGAGGCCCTCTCTTCGGCGGGCATCGTCACATTCTTTGCACCGCATGCTTAGGCCGTGACCACACCGAAGCTGCACTCTCTAAGGGTGGCTGCCCG
This sequence comes from Coreius guichenoti, assembly GCA_039654105.1. NCBI lineage: Eukaryota > Metazoa > Chordata > Actinopteri > Cypriniformes > Gobionidae > Coreius > Coreius guichenoti. The sequence goes on from CM077171.1 coordinate 29,258,063, forward strand.
AAGTGCGACGAAATGGAGCTGTTGACCCTGCGGGCTCGACTCGCCAGCTTCAATGAGGACGCCGTTCCCTCCGCTCTCCCTCTTCTCTCGCTCGGGCCACGCAGAAAGAAGCGCCGCGGACAGAGAATGCCAGAGCAGATGAGCGAGCCCACGCCGGAGCGCTCCCCGTGTGTCTCGCTCTCAGAATCCCCTTCGCCGGTCTTGTTCACCCAGGATGACCAACGCCCCTCTCAGTTAGCGGCCGGTCGGCGGACCAGAAGCAGAGGAGGACGAGGATGACAGCCTTTCGCTCGCTGCATCCCGAAGTGAGGAATGGTTGGGTTCCATAGCTGACCCTGCACCCTCTGTTCAAGACAGCACCAGTAGCGGCCCCTCTGCAGAGGCCCGCCCCCTTCTTTCCTGAAGTTCACGAAGAGCTGACGAAATCGTGGAAGGCGCCATTTTCAGCTCGTCTCAAATCCTCAGCTTCTTCAGCGCTCTCGACACACGACGGCACGAAGGAGAAAGGTTATGAGAGTCTTCCTCCTCTTGAGGAAGCGGTCGCCGCACATCTTTGCCCGCCCTCCGCCAGAGGATGGCAGCCAAAAGCGACGCACCCATCTAAGCCCTGCCGCACTACGTCAGCTCTCGCTGGTCGAGCATATGCCTCCGCCGGCCAGGCTGCTTCGGCTCTTCACACGATGGCTGTCCTTCAAGTGTTTCAGGCCAAACTTCTCCATTCTCTGGATAAGTCTGGCCCTGATCCTGAGGCATTCAAAGACCTGCGCAGCGCCACTGACTTAGCCCTGCGCTATTTTCTCTCTTTACACTTCTCCCAGTCCCCTCTATTCAGGCGGCTGGAGATATCAACATTGCAGTCAACGAGCCTGTTATAAAGCACGCACGCCTGCACACAAACGCCATTTTAACGGTGACCCTAATAAAACATAAAAAGAGCTTTTCCTCTGTTCTGACTGTAGGTAGTGTGCCCACTTCACAGTATGCACCCCTACACTTAAGCACTGTTCACACAGCACCACAAAATCACACAGATTACCCCCTGTTGACTCGCTCGCCGGCTCGCACCGAGAGCGTTCTGAATGTAGAGCGCGCCCACTACACAGTGCGCGCCACTACACATAAGCGCTGTCCCCACAGTGTCACAAGCACAAACCAGCCGGGCGACCGGGTCCCTATTACAAAGCGGCCTGTCCCCAAATCAGAATGGGTGTTGAACATAATAAAACGAGGTTACTCGCTACAGTTTGCTCGCAGACCCCCGCGCTTTCGCGCCGTGGTCGAGACATCGGTGAAGAGCGACGTGAGTCACGTGCTTCGCACCGAAGTGTCGAAACTGTTAGAAAAAGGGGCTGTGGAAACTGTCCCCTTAGCAATAAGCGAGTCAGGCTTTTACAGTTGCTACTTCCTCGTTCCAAAAAAGGATGGCGGTCTCAGACCCATCCTAGATCTCAGACATCTGAACAAAGCGCTTATGACGCGCTCGTTCAGAATGTTGACAACAAAACAAATCCTCGCGCAAATTCGCCCAGGGGACTGGTTTTTCACAGTGGATCTGAAAGAAGCTTACTCTCACATTCAGATTGGCCGATACCGCTGACCATTCTTGAGATTCGCCTTCGAGAGCAGGCTTATCAATACACAGTCCTACCATTCGGTCTATCCCTAGCACCCCGTACATTTACGAAGTGCATGGATGCGGCCCTCGCTCCCCTGAGACTACGGGGAGTGCGAGTACTGAATAACCTCGACGATTGGCTCGTTATAGCTCAATCAGAGGCGCAGTTGATAACTCACAGGTCCTGGCTCCTCAGCCATCTAGAATGTCTAGGTCTCAGGATCAACACTGCCAAGAGTGCGCTGTCTCCCAGCCAGAATATTTCTTTTCTGGGAACAGTCATAGACTCGGTACGGATGAGAGTGCGGCTTACGTCATAGTGCGCGCACACCGTCCAGCGCCTAGCGGCGTCGTTCAAAGCTGGCACTTACACTCCTCTCAAATGTTTTCAGAGCATGTTAGGCCTCATGGCCTCAGCATGAGCAGTACTCAAACTGGGCCTACTATATATGCGTCCCCTTCAGCGCTGGTTAAAACCTCGCACGTGGCGGTCAGGCCACTTACGCATCAAAGCGAACTATGGCTGTATCAAAGCCCTGGCTCCTTGGAAAGCAGCCGACTGGTACCAGTCTGGTGTGAGTATGGGCACGGTCTCGAAATGGAAAGTGATCTTGACAGATGCATCCAACCTAGGTTGGGGTGCCCTGCACGAGGGCAGGCCAGTCTCCGGCCTTTGGTCATGCTCGGAGAGACGGCTGCACGTAAACTGTCTAGAGATGAGAGCGGTCGATCTGTCACTAAAAGCTTTCCTCCCATACATAAAGGGTCACCTTATGACCAACTGACCAACGTGTCAGTAGTATCCTATATAAATCGCCAGGGTGGACTCAGGTCAAGCAACCTGCACACCATGGCCAAACGCCTCCTTTTATGGGCTCAGCACAACCTGCGCTCGCTAAGGGCAGCGCATGTGCCAGGCATTCTGAACCAGGGTCCGGATATGCTATCCAGAGACAACATTCCCCCAGGGGACTGGTCTCTTCACCCACAAACGGTTCAGCTAATTTCGAGTGTTTTCGGCGAGGCAGAGGTCAATCTCTTCGCCTCAGAAGACAATGCTCATTGCCCAACATTTTTCTCCAAGAACAGGGATGCACTGGCCCACGACTGGAAGAACCAACTATGGTTCTCCGAGCTGACTCAGCTGCTAGAAACAGCCCCATGGCCGATACCGCTGAGGAGAGACCTCCTCATGCAGGCGAAGGGGATGATCTGGCATCCCCATCCCGACTTGTGGGCCCTTCATGTGTGGCCCATCAACGGATACCTGGAAACCTCCCAGAAGGGGTGCTAAATACTATTTCTGAAGCGAGAGCGCCTTCAACCAGTTGGCTTTACGCTCTAAAATGGTCAGTGTTCTCAAGCTGGCGTGCAGCACGGAACCTGGACCCACACTCGTGTGCAGTGACATAAGTCCTCTCCTTTCTTCAAGAGCTTTTGGACGTGGTTCACGCCCCTTCCACGCTCAAGAAGGGAGAAGCGACCTAATCTCTTGCTGGCACTAGCTTCAGTCAAGCGAATTGGTGATTTACATGCGCTCTCGGTGAGCATTTCCTGCCTTGAGTTTGGGCCTAACGACTCCAGAGTTGTCCTCAAACCAAGACATGGTTATGTACCCAAAGTGCTTTCCACTCCGTTCAGAGCACAGGTCATTTCGCTATCAGCTCTTCCCTTATCTGAGGACGAAAGAGTAGACGCGAGTAGACGCGAATCTACTCTGTCCCGTCAGGGCTCTTAGAGTTTATCTAGGGCATTCTGCCGCAAAGAGTAGACGCGAATCTACTCTGTCCCATCAGGGCTCTTAGAGTTTATCTAGGGCGTTCTGCCGCAAAGAGTAGACGCGAAACTACTCTGTCCCGTCAGGGCTCTTAGAGTTTATCTAGGGCGTTCCGCCGCATCTAGGCAGTCGGAACAGCTCTTCGTATGCTTTGGTGGTTGCACCAGAGGGTGCGCGATCACGAAGCAGAAATTATCGCGATGGATAGTAGATGCTATCTCGCTGGCTTACGAGTCAAAAGGTCTCTGCTGCCCCTTAGGCGTCAGAGCTCATTCCACTAGAGGCATGGCCTTGTCATGGGCTTGGTCCAGTGGAATACCACTTGAAGATATCTGTGTGGCGGCAGGCTGGGCCTCTCTGTCCACATTTATTAGATTCTATAACTTGGAGGTTCCTGCTTTGCAAGCTAGAGTTCTTTCCATATAAACAAATGTATAACACATTTGCAATAACTATAGGGCCGACTCTGTCCGGTCTAGTTTTTATCTAAACTCCACATAAACAGATGTATAACACATTTGCAATATCATATGGCCCGAATGTCCGGTCTGGGTTTGTCTAAATCCCATAACAGACAAATGTATAACACATTTGCTATAACTATAGGCCCGACTCCGTCCGGTCTTGTTTTCTATCTAAATTCAATATAAACAAATGTATACACATTTGCAATAACTATAAGACCCGACTCTGTCCGGTCTAGTTTTTATCTAATTCCATCAAATGTATAACACATTTGCAATAACTATAAGACCCGACTCTGTCCGGTCTAGTTTTTATCTAAATTCCATATGAATACATGTATAACACATTTGCAATAATTACAGGCCCGACGCTGTCCGGTCTAGTTTTATCTAAATTATATGACACAGGAATATTCATTTCCTGCTATATACCCTTACATGAGGCTCACCATTCGTTGGCCTCTTTCTGGGACTCATAACTTTTATTCTTCTATGGGCCTCGGGCTCTCGTCCCAGGCCATAGCATGGGGCGAAGTTTATAAGCACGCACTGTGTTTTAAATTGGGTTCCCATAGCGTAAGCTAACTTACGCAATATGAGAGTATTCTCGAAAGGGAACGTCTCGGTTACTAACGTAACCTCGGTTCCCTGAGAGAAGGGAATGAGCATTGCGTAACCAGCCGTGCTTTTGTGCTTAGATTTAGAACCTTAGAACCTGAATCCTATGGCGTAAGGGGGGCTTTTATAGCCAAGGCCACGCCCATTTTGGCGGGCTCTGACGTGCTAGGGCGCGAAGCGACCTGATAGGTTCGCACGTCTCAGCCGCCTCGCCATAGGTTCGTGCAGTTGCCGCAGCACAGCCAATCAGTGCGCTAGTAAGCTCTGCTGGGGTCTGCTGTGCAGCTGCACTGCATTTTTACATATATAAAATTATAAGGATAATTTTGGCTTCAATATTCTCGAGAAAAGGAGTTTTTCCCATAGCGTAAGCTAACTTATGCAATACTCGTTCCCTTCTCTCAGGGAACCGAGGTTACGTTAGATGTTACTTTTGCTGAAATACATAATACATGGAACCGCAGCAACACAGAGGCGCAGTAATACTGATGTAATGAGGTCACAGGTGTATGTTTGTAGAGTAATTTAAAATGGCTTCGAACACTCACGCAGCAGTGTTCAAGCAAAACCACTTGGAGGCAAGCCTGCAACTGTAGCCGAAAAAAGCGTAACATGTGCGGTATACATGAAAAGAGACAAGAGGCTGTTTTTTTTAATGGATGTCATTAAAAAAATAATAAACCACTTTTGTGAGGAAATCTACAACAGGACCATCGGCTAATCTACAACATATTAAACATTTGTTTTGGATTTGTTTATTTTCAGAGTTTACACTGAAAAAATGCTGTTTTATAAGAAGTCACGGACAATTGCGCGACAGGTATGATTCAGTTTACGGCACTTCTCATTCATTTGGTATCCGCAAACAGTGATTGACTGTCGCACAACTCTGAACGAAATTCAATGATGTCAAGACTGCAATGTGATTGATTGTCAAGGCACACGTGATCCAAGTTAGCCGTTATGCTTTCTCCAATAGAACCACGGACCCTCTCTTATCTCCAAATAATAAGGCCACAAAGGTGCGTATTTACTTTGACCGTTAAAAAAGTATGTTCTATATAGTACACCACTGCATCCGACCCTTTGCATTGCACTTGGTGATGTAAGGCTTGGATGCAGCTGCTCGGCCATGGAAACCCATTCCATGAAGCTCTCTACGCACTGTTCTTGAGCTAATCTGAAGGCCACACGAAGTTTGGAGGTCTGTAGCTATTGACTCTGCAGAAAGCTGGCGACTTCTGCGCACTGTGCGCCTCAGCATGCGCTGACCCCTCTCTGTGATTTTACTTGGCCTACCACTTTGTGGCCGAGTTGCTGTTGTTCCCAATTGCTTCCACTTTGTTAAAATAAAAAATATCCATATTTAAAACGTTATAAAGTAAAATATCTAGCTTCCGACAGACCGCCTTCCATATTCAACTTGCGTAAAAAGCGTAACTGGCGTGACATAACACTACAACGTAGCGTAAGCCTTTTGAACTGTGAGAGGCGTTACACTTTCTGTGTAAGTTGAATACGGAAGGCGGTCTGGTGGAAGCTAGATAGTTTACTTTATAAAGTTTTAAATATGGATATTTTTCTTACAAAAACCCATCGATTCGCCTCAGAAGGCCTTTTCTAACCCCCCGGAGCCGTGTGGAGTACGTTTATTATGGATGGATGTGCTTTTTTGAGCTTCAAACTCAGTAGACCCCGTCACTGCCATTATAAAGCTTTGAAGCGTCAGGATATTTATATAACTCTGATTGTGTTCATCAGAAAGAGGAATTTCATATACACCTAGGATGGCTTGAGGGTGAGTAAATCATGGGGTGATTTTCATTTTAAAGTGAACTACTCACCCTCCGCCGAGACACACATCATGAAGAAAACAGACATCATTTTCGAGGTGGAGGGGAGGTTAACGTTTTTGATTAAAGATGAATTAAAAAAAAAAATAATGATGTGCACGGATAAATCATTTATAATAAACACTGCAATATTCTGTAAAAAAGATAAGATTTGTCGATTTTGATTTCATGGCGACTTTAATTTGTGTTTTGTAATTTACTGCCAAGGTAATATAACACAAAGTGTAGTGTTAGAAATGTATATTACTTTTTAATTTAGGAATATATGAAAATTTTTAGTAAATATAAAAAACTTTACTAGATATGCAATGTTAATAGCTATGGAGACTGTCATCAGTCACATGTCATAGTCTGTGAAAAGGGTTCATTTCTCACTCACTCACTCACTCGCCTCAAAAAAGAGTTGTGCCCAAAGGATATACTATATATTATGCATGTACTCAACTCATCTAGTGTATGATGTTTAAAAGGTTATTTTGTCATCAAACATCAGACTCTGATAGCCCTTCCCTTTTTGGCTACACAAGGAAAGCTGTGACAGTTGAGTGCATGAAGTTTACAGCATTCTAAGCTTTTTTTGGGGTTTTTTTGGTTGAGTGCATCATCTTTGTATTTAAAGTGCACTTTTTCTCTTTGGAATTTTCAGTGTGAACACACTACTCACAGTGTTTATACTACAAAATGGCGTAGAATAGTACATAAGTATTCAATTTGAATGCTGCTCCTGAAAAGTCTGTGTAACACACAGCATTCTAACAAATTGTATTACCGTCTATAAAAATTGATGTTTCAAAAACCACACAAAACGAGCATGGCGGTAATCCTTACGACCGTAGTGGATGAATCAATGTCTTCTGAAGTGAAATGATAGGTGTGTGTTTGTTAGGAAAATACTTATATTTTTAAACTTTTCAAACCATATATATAAACCACTTATTATTGAAATCATCTCATCATTTGCCAAATCTTTATTCATTACAAGTCCTATAAGCCGATAAATTCTTTATGATTCCCAGCCCTAATGCAATGCTAAAGTTTGTTCAGCACTCTAGTTGTGTTCACTTACCCCCCATGGACACACACACTTATGCAAATGCTGACGGAGCAGCTATACGGAACACACCAGAAAAATGTAGTCATTTAGTAGACAAATACTAATTCAGACACACGAATGCACGCTCTCAGCAAGTCCCAATTCCGTCCGGTTCAGCGATGATAAACAACACACTGTGTATCAGCCATACAACACACACTAAAGGCTTTTGATAAACCATCAGGAGCATTCGCACACAAACATCCTATGTGATGTCAGTCACCATGCGGAACAGTTTTGGACACCGGACAGAAAACGCATTAAATCTCTGTCATGGCAGCTGTGGAAGTAAATTGTGAGAGAGCATTAGGATTACGTTTTCCCCATAACCAAACTTGTTACCAAGGAAGCCAAACTGGTAAATGTACAGATTGTGGGTGACAACCTTGAGCAAAACAGAAGGGAATGGAGAGGAATGACAGATTGAGAGGAGAAAAGAGGAGCACAATGCTGCATATGCTGTTTGAGGGGGCTAGACAAAGACCAGTCACTACCCCCTCCACCCCTCCTCTCAGTGCCAGCTAAAAATACTTCCTTTTCAGGCTTGCGCGTGTCTGCCTTTGATCTGTGGGCCACTCCGGGCCCTGTGCGTCAGCAATGACGTCAATCAAGCTGGAGAGGGGCTCCTGTTGTAGGTGGAGCGGCTTGTGGGTGGGCTGCTGCAGCCGGTATGAATGAACAACCGAGTGCTGAGAGATCTGCATTGTCTGTGAAGCAGGGGCCCCGGATCCCAGCCTTATTCAACCACTCATGCTTTACATCGTCTGTTAATTGCCAGCCTCTCAATCCCCTACACAAAATGTGTTTATTTACATTGTTAACGTCGTTTTGAGGCGCTGCTTGACATTGAGTGGGTCAATGGACACGTTTGATTCCAATTCCTTCGTTCCAATATAAATGCCCAATAAATCCCCAAAAAAAATCTTCTCTCTGCATCTCTCCCCTTCTGTAGCCGATCTTGCTTCCTAATCGAGCTGTCTAATGAACCTATTTGAAAAAAAATGCAATGAAAGAGTCATTTGCGATTTAATGCTTTTGTTAGCCTATCCAGTTGAACCCACTGAATGGGGCGCTGGTGTTGTTCATTCAAAACATTGCAGAAATAGAGACGCTCAATGCGGAGAAGATCTTGGTTACGACAAAACCGCAAGAAGCCATTCACACAGAATGCATTTCCTGTGCTGCTTTTCTATGTAAACATGCGCTAGACGGACAAGTTTGACCGTTGCGCTCACGTCTCTCTATGTTTAAAATTGAAACCACACGAAACGAGCATGACGGTAATCCATACAACCATAGTGGAAAAATCAATGTCTTCTGAAGTGAAATGTGTGTGTGTGTGTGTGTGTGTGTGTGTGTGTGTGTGTGTGTGTGTGTGTGTGTGTGTTAGGAAAATACTAATATTTTAAACTTTTTAAACTATATAAACCACTTATTTTTGAAATCTTTATGTCAAAACCACAAGAAGCCTCTCACACAGAATGCATTTTCTGTGCTGCTTTTCTATGTAAACATGCGCTAGACGGACAAGTTTGACCGTTGCGCTCATGTCTCTCTATGTTTAGAAAGCCATGTAAAGTTAAAAGAAGTTCAACTTTTTTTAAAAAACATGTCGAACTTTGTGAGGGTTTTTTCCATTCCACTGCATCTCAGGTTTGTAAACGCAATAAGTTGTGCGATCGGCACTTAGGCACTATGTATAAATACATTATGCTGTTTTGTTCATAATTGTTTATGCAATTTAAAAAATGTATTTGATTTATAAACGTTAGTATAAACGTTATGCACGTTTTTTTGTTTTACAGACGATCATATTATTTCATTACTTTGAATAAACGAATGTGCGTTAATATTTTGCTCATTGTGCCCTCTTGTGGCCTCAGGAGACAAGCCAAAAGCTCTTTCCCCTAACTGAAATTATGCCTTTTAAATTCAAATATAATTCGAATATTAGTCATTTTTAAGTAAAGGCCATTTTGACAGCCCTATTACGAATAGTGTTGGCTTTATGACGAATTGCTTTGTTCCTCTTTTGTATTTTAGCTTCTGCTAAATGCATATATGTAAATGTAATGAATTGTCATGACAGCACACACTCTGGATTAAAATATCTGAGAGTGCAGACAACCAAACAAAACTGCATCTGCATTTGTTTTTAACAGTTTATATTCGAAGGTTTATATATTACAGCAAACTCTAAACATTTTTTTTAGTTAAATTAATGGTCTTTTTCTATCACAGAAGAGGTCCACACTCTTTGTTTAGATGATAGTCATGTGCTGAATTTGTTTATTTGTGCAAACTTTGTTCATGCGCTCGTTACATCAAGCAGAGGTCTTCAGAGCGATTGGAGTAGGCAATAACGGCGACGCAGTGATTCACAAGTCCTCACGTAGAAATCTGAATGTAACTCAATAAACACAAACACACACACACACACATCTCACACATGCGGTTACTTGGCAACAACACTGTTACTAAGAGACTGATTGCAAAAGAGGCTGGTTTCTATGGCAACAGCTGTGGCTGAGTCATCCGCAGTGCAGCATGTTGCTGGACTGGCAAGCTGATCAGTCTCTGGTGTCATGGTGAAAGTACAAGGCCCTGAAAATCAAATTGCTGTTATGTCACAAAGAGTGATGTGATGCAATGCAACACATTTTTATACCCCAAATCTGCTTCCTAAGGGATTAAATACTCTGCGCCCTTGCTTAAATCGCTTTATTATTCAGTCATCCATGAGGTTTGTTTGAATTAAACAGGTTACACACACCCACCCTATAGTCACCATTCCAGCTGTTATGAGGCCCGTGGCGACATCTGGATGAAAAGCGAAGCTTGAGTGGAGAGCGATCTGATTGGCTGTTGTTGACCCACAGTACATAAAAAGCGCAGACAGCTCGAAATCCTGCTTCATGAATCATGCCATGTATCTCAAGTAGGTTATACTAGATTATATTCACAAAAGCATTCATGTTTGCAAAAGAATCATATGTCGATAAAACATAAAAACTGCATTTTTACTGCACAAAGTCCATGGTGTGTTTGCTTTACTTGGAAGTGATTTAGCAACATCATTTCTCACAATCTGGAGTTTTCAAACTTTTTAATGCCAAGGACCCCCGATTAAAACAATCACCTTGCAAGGGACCCCCTTCCTAAAACATAAGCTGCATATATAAGTGCATATATATATATATATCAGTGTATATTAGGTGTGATATAATAAAGACAAATAAATAAATAAATCAGTGCTGTCAAAACGATTAATCGCAATTAATAGCATCTAACATAAAAGTCTATAAATGTGTGTGTGTGTGCATGTATGTTATATATATATATATATATATATATGTGTGTGTGTGTGTGTGTGTGTGTGTGTGTGTGTGTGAGAGAGAGAGTAAAATTATTAAATGTAAAAAAGTCACTACATTAAACATTTTATTAATCTTCTTTTTATAATAATCACACATTAACCCTACAGACCCCAGTTTGAAAACCCCTGATTATCTTATTTTTAATGGATACTAGTTTTTTTCCAGCCCCACAGAGAATAATTTAAAACAAGCAAACTATACAGCTGGTCTGTTCAGTCTCTAGCCAGATCATGTATAGGATCAGTTTGTGTGATTGTTATTCCAGTGAATGGGATATTGGATGTAATGTTCCAGGGCATAGAGTCCCTGTGGATTACACTGGCCAAGACTCCCTTGCCTTTGTCCTGACTCAAAAAAGGGGGCATTTATGGAAATGGTTGCAGTAATTTTCATATGGTTCAAATATCCTGCAAATGTTTGTATGTTTATCACATACAGATTGTCAAACTCACTCTCAGGTTTACTCTGTTAACTCTCCTGACCACAGTTTACCGTTGGTGAATTGATTTGACTGCCCAAATGAGCCAAGCATTGCCAGGTGTCTCCTACTCTGTACTCTTTGATTTTTGCATAATTATACATGATCCAGCTCTCATTTGCCACCTCAAGACAAAAATTTGATTTTCACCAAAAAAATGAGATGGGTGGTTCAAACAGCCACATACTTTGCATTGTTGTCATGCTGGCAAAATTGTATGGAGGACTTGGAGTATAATTTGCATTGAGAGAAGCACATTTGTTTTAAAAACTCGCTCCGCACATTTCACTGGCAGCCATGGCCCTAAAATTCAGTCGAAAGTTCATTGGCTTCTCTCATGTGTGAAATGTCCAATAGCATTTTAACTTGATCGGCCAAAAGAATGGATTTAAATGTTTTTGACTTATCGATTTAATATTTATTGTAACATTTAACAACATTTGCTTCAGTTATTTACTATTTATTTGTTAATTTGAAAGTTTTTATTTTTTTATTATCCAAAACAAAACATTGATTATTGATTACCATTGATTTATTAAAAATTATTTTATTATTACATGTATATGGCACTCCTAGTCTTCCATCTGTGTATTATTAGCATTATGAACTACACAACTGAAAAAAAAAGTGGTGTATAGGTTTTACAATTTTTACTCTGAACAAATAATTACAAAGAAATGGCAAGTAACACATTGAATTAAATGTGATTTTTTTTTTTTTTATATATTAGAATGATAATTAATATTTTCTTGTAAAACATACTCAAATAGTGTTTATTTTCAACTTTGAAAAATATTTTTTTTCAGTGTTGCTCTCCAAAGAAAACCTGGACCACATTATTACTGAATATTCCAGACAACTTCACAAGTGTTAGTTAAGAGAAATTACGAAGAAGGGAAGCAGAAGGTGGAAAACATCAGGTTTTGGCAGTTATAGCCTGGTCTCTCACATACCTCGTTTTTATTGACATACCATATACCATAACTGTCTCCCTCTCTGAGCTGCTTTGTACGATAATCCAGAGTAAGCACATCTTTATGAGATTCCCTAGACCTGCAGTGAAAGTACACAGACACTCAAACCAATGGTGAGCCAGTCTGCAAGGACGGGGCCTGATTGTGAGGGAACCCTTTGTACGGCATGAAGTCATGACTGATGAGATTGGTGCCAGCCACGGTGAGACCAAGAGGGGCCCTTCTATTCAGAGGACCACAAAAAACACGCAACCAAGGAAAAGTGAGGGAACTTGATTTAGGACAACACTGCTTCCTTCTCAGTTTAAAAGAACTAACCAAATCCCCAGGGATTCAGCCCCTAAAGAAAACAAATTCAGTATGCCAGATGGCTCGTGAGACCCTATACCCTAAATAGATGATTTAACACAATACAGTCACATGCCCATCCACCCCACCTTCCCCCATCGGAAGAGTGAGGCACAGTTGCCCCTAAACTCATGAATTATTAAGAAGGTGCACTTCTTCTCCCCACACCAAAATCCCTCCATTATTTATGCTAAAGGACTGAGTAGGATCCTAATAGGCATATAGGATTTCTTCATTTGTTGTGCAGGCTCCGTCCAATGAGGGAGGCTGGGAGTGGGTGGGAGCAAGTGAGCGGGCTATAAATAGACAGCTCTCTAGCTCTCTGACTCCGTGTGGAGGCTGACACGGGATGCGCTCAGCATGCATAACGAGTAAAGGTAGCACCGAAGAATTCTTGCGCCCAAGCATATAGTTGCACGCTGCAACTCATTGGCAGCCATTTGACAGACCTGCTGATTATAAACAAGGTGTAAAGCGGAAAAGTCTGTGAGAAGCTTTAGCTGGTACTCTGCATAAATTTCATCCAAACAACTGCTGTAGGAGATGCAGACTTCTTGGCTGAGCACTGAAGCCAGTATGATGTTATGTAATGGCAGCTAAAATGGGCGTCGGATACATCCTATGCCTCTGGGCAATGCTGAAATGACTGATCAGAGTGTGCATGAGTCAAACAATCTCCTAGTGCACACCACAGTGTCCTTAAATGATCCAAAATTAAATATATTAGATTTGTAATAGGTTAATGACAGATTTAACTAACTACACCTCAAGAAAAAAAACATGTTTGTTTATCTTTAGAAATGTAAAGATGGTAAACATATTACATTCGCTCACATTGTTTAAGCAAATCTCATATTCAAAATTATTCATGCATTTTGAAAATAAGCACTGCTGTGATTCGGCTGTAGGCCATCTGGCCAAATCTACAAGTGTGATATTGTTTATTGAACCTTTGTATGAAAACTTTAAGTTAAAAATAAGTAACTTGCCTTCCAGACAAAAAATGGCTAGTTAGTTTATATATTTGTTCCCTGTCAATGAAAAGTACGAAGCCCCGCACATGACAAATATATATATTATATCCAGTGTTGGGAAGGTTACAAGTTTAAAATGTAATAAGTAGTGTAACTATTTCAATTATTTTATTAAAGTAATGTAACTGATTACATTTTATTACTTTTTGATTACTTTTCTAATTTCCAGCACTGGAATGCATTTTTATCACTCGCCATGGTGGCAACACTTAGCTTGTAGTCTAAAGCTTTCAGCGGCAATGTGAATTGGCAAACAGGAAAAGCAACAAATTAATATTATTCAACATATCCTAGCTTTTTACAGAAAATATTCAGATGTAACCCCCTTTGTAACCGTTAACATTTTCATAAGTAGGCTAACTGTAATTTAACTACACATTTTTTCTCAGTAACTGTAACTGATTACAGTTACATTTATATTGTAATTAAATTACATAACTCCGTTACATGTAACTAGTTACTCCCCAACACTGATTATATCGTGGCCACAAACGATTTATTAATTCACTCACTGATTTTTGTTAAATAGTGGCCACGTTTTAAGAATTCGTTCCCACAACTGTTCCCTCATTTTAGTAAATTGTGGCCACATTTAACTAATTCATTCTCTCATTTTGATTTACCTAAAATAAGGGAACAAACGTGGCCAAGATTTAGTAAATTGAGGGTACACATTATTATACTGTGCGCACAATTTACTTAAAGCGAGGGAACGAATTAGTAAAATGTGCTGACTTAGCCTATTAGTAAGTCGTGGGAAGGAATTGTTAATTCGTAGCCAATAGCCATGATATACATATTTTTCACTCATGGAACGCCAGTCAAATTTATTTAAGAGCTAGATGGACCTGCCATATTAAGAATAATAATTGTGTAATATATTATGCATGTATGCATCTTCAAAACCCATGTAAATATGTGGTTACTGGTTACATAATAAAACAATACCTTCATTTTTCTCTTACGGAAGTTACAACCGACGCTCACAAAACATTCAATGCTCACCAGCCCAAAGCGATGCATTATTGATATTTTTGCTGCTATCTCTTTAAATGGGATTGGTCTGTTTTGTGTGCGTGTGCATGTGAGAGAGAAAGAGACAGCGAGTGGGAGGCAAGCTTTGTGTGGAGAAACAGAATGAACGGACTGTTATTTTAGGCTAGGGCATTAATTCACTTGTTTAATATTTCTTTCCATACACATATGAAGTGGTATTTTCCGGCTTTGGTACTGAGAGAGGTTTACGTCTCAAATTATCATTACCTCCGCAAGGAAATAACGGGCAGGGCTGCTGTTGCTGCTGCTGGTATATTTATTTATTTTCCCTCATGCGTCCTGCAACGTTGTGGGAAACGCGATCAAGCCAGGCAGCGATCTCTGATTTATGATGGATTAATGGTCGTGTGAGCTGCATATGAAAGACAGGTAAGACAATCGACTGTTAATACATTCCATTATTCTTTAATGTGATGCATGTTTTGACCAAGCTTAGATGGCGTTTGACGCAAAGGATTCAAGGAAAACCAGGATACTGGTAATAACAATTGTCCCCGGGGAACAAGCCTTGATAGAAAGAGGATCAATGGTGCTGATCTTAAAAAAGGGGAAAGGACAAGGTAACGAGAATGCAACATTATTACCGCTCGGATGAACGTGCATGTCTTTGGATGCGTCTCAAAACCTAGTGTGCTGCCTACCTAGGCTGCATTTTTGGACATCACAGGCGCATGCTGCCCAAAAATGCTGCACGCGACCATAAACTATATTGCCTTACTGTGTATTATCATAGTACAACAACTTAAATGCATGAAAGATGTATTTGCGAAAGATACTAAAAGTATTGTTTAAAACGAGACAGAAATACGGATTAAGATATTTTCATGTGATGCCCAGGTAGGCAGCTCACTAGGTTTTGAGACAGCCTTTGTCTCGCTTATGGGATGCTGAATATTCCTCATGTACATGACGTCACCTGTCCGTCTTCCTGAGGTCGAGATACACAAGTTATCCTCCGCGTTTCGCGCGGTTGTCATGACGTAACAGGCAAATGTTTTGTTCGATAAACAGCAATGCCGTTTACACAATGATACAAGGCCCTACAGTGTTTGTTAATATTTAGACAACTGCATGATTCCACACTTGGCGTCAAGGTTGCTCTCTGTGCAGTGTTATACGACGACAGGAACTTAAAGGGATAGCTCACCCTGAATTGAAAATACTGTCATCATTTACTCATCACCCTCGTGTCTTTTGAAACAATGATTTTATTATGTGAAACAGAAAAGATGTTTATAATGTTTAGCATTTTTTTGGTATACATTAAAAATGAATTGAAGGTTTAGAGCAACAGAATGGTGATTAACTGATGACAGAATGCTTATTTTTGGGTGAGCCATTCTTGTTAGAGCTAAAGCTTCATTGAAAGCACATGCACATGGCTGCAAATGAAGACACACCTCTCACTAAACAAGCTCAATTGTTAGGTCTACAGGATTTCTTTAGTCTAGTCAGGGATTGATTCTGCTAAGCTGTTTAGAAGCTTGGAAGACCCTTAGTGATTAGGCCTACTATTTTAATGTAAAAACACCAGCGAGTTAATGAGAGTTAGGCTATGTTTAGAAAAGCACACGATCATACTACTCTTACCATTACCGGTGTACAGAGTATTGTGCAATGAGCATGTGCATTTTCTGTATGCATACCTGGATGACTGACTACATTTGACAATAATAAGCAGAATACTAGAGCTTACTGCACAGTACCACAGACCGGAACTCAAACTCTGGTCTTCTGAAGCAAAACCGCGCCACGTGTTGAAGGGCTGCCCATGAGGCTACCCTTTCCGACAACATTAAAACGTTAAAATGAAGATCTGGATGAAACATTAACAGTAACACATTCTTCTTAATTGGTTTGTCAGTAAAAAGACCAGCGACAACAGCTACAGTTGTAACTAATATCATGGGTGAAAGTGAGCATGTGTGGGCCCCCACGCAACCCACACAGCATAGTATACACTATCCTCAATGAGAAAGTGTAGATTATTTATCTTCACTTTCATACAGAGAATCCCCTTCTCTCCAGGTCAGTTTTAAGGGCTGTTCACACCGAGGATTAGAATTACGAAGTCTTAATAATCATTCTAATTCTGTGAGAATAGTAAAGTACAGAGCACAGCTATAATGATAAAGGACTTAGAGGAACAATGTCATTGAAATCACTTTCAGAATAATTTTTTCCAGCTGAAGAAAGTTAAAAACATAGACAGAGCCAATAAGAATCCACACGGCTTTAATGAGCTTGATTATTTAAAGGGTAAGTTCACCCAAAAATGAAATTTCTCTCATTAATTACCCTCATGTCGTTCCAAACCCGTAAGACCTTCGTTCATCTTCGGAACACAAATTAAGATATTTTTGATGAAATCCGAGGGCTTTCTGAACCAGCCATAGGCAGCAACATCACAGCAACTTTCAAGGCCCAGAAAGGTAGTAAAGAACATTCAACCTTAATGTTGTGAAGCGACGAGAATACTTTTTGTGAAAGTATTCTAGTAGAGCCCAAAAGCGAAACCCTTTAAAGATGACGTAAGATAACTGCATCACTGATCAACAAAGTTTTCCGCTGGCACCATGTGAACCTAATTAAGATGGTTTTAGAGACTGTACATCATTGCTTATTTATCTTTGTAAGACTGCAGTACACATGCTCTAAATTCGAAATAGTAGTTAGCAGTAACAAAACAGATACAGGTGCAGATTTTCTTTTTACATTAATATGATTTTTGAAGTCTGTAATGGTAAAGTGAAACTATTCCTCAGAGAGTACAGATTTCATACCGTTGTCCCACTTACAAACTTACAAAGACTTGGTTCAACTTCATCTAACTTCTAAAACTTAATTTGAAATTCCACAGAGGAAGTCTCAGAAGTGCTCTTAAGCCACCTCTCTCTGAGAACACGACTAGATTGCGCGGTTGCTTTGAACATGCAAATCCCTCTCAAAGAGACCACTGCCAATCCTGTCCACTCCAAGGAGCTTCCACTATCCCATCCCCCCCCCCCCACAAACTGTGTGCCAAGCACCGCACATCTGTCCGTGGCAGAAGCGCCGTGTCTCCATTCTCTGCTTGTTTGTTGTTGTAGGGCTTGTGTGTTTCATCAGTAAATCCAAATAACATGGGTAAGGAGGCTGGGACTGTAGGCGAAATGAAAAGGCTTGCAAAGTGGCAGAGGGGAGAACGGATTTACTCCATGCAGACACACTGCCAACAGTTGGTGAAATGCTCTAGAAAGTTTATAGTGGTTTGCCCTTGTATTCGAAAGCAAAATGACATGTTCTATAATGGCATGATTGTAAAGGGGAAAACATGCAGGCCAAATATCTCCATGAGTTTCTGGACAGGACCATATTATGTAAAGTCCAAGTACTCTCTAACCATCTGAACTCCCCAAAGAAGACTCTAAAAGAATAGTTCATCCAAAAAAGAAAGAACATCATTTACTCACCCTCATGCTTCCCAAATTTGCACAATCTTTCTTTTATCTACAAAACACAAAAGAAGACTTTTTCAAGGTCCAAAAAGGACTCCCCTGCCACATACTTTGGGCTTAAAATGACATGAGTAGCCCTGATACTGACAAACATAATGGCTTATGAAAGAAGGACAATATAGTAAAAGGGATTAGCATGTGTACTCAATCTCAATTTGTGTCATTTTCAATTAAGTAGTTTTTTTTTGTTTTTTTTTGCTCAGTTTTGGCTGGGATTGGGAACAGACAATAATCATCCCTAGGAAAGAAGGAAGTACGTACTCAGAATTTCTCAGAATTTTGGCCTTGACCCAATAGGAATCAAATTTAAGAACAGTTATAGGCCAGGATGAAATCACATGAAACATCTGGTAAAAGCATGAGAGCAAGCTAAACAAACAATTTAATCAGTTATTTAATTGATCTGTTTGTAATGAAGTAGCCAATTTATGTTTGATAAACTAATTCTAGCTATTCTAATCCTCTCAGCTTGATTCAGAGAAGAACTTCTGTACGTGTGGCAGTTTTATTTGGAAAAGTAGAAAGGCGCTCAGCATGCGGACATAATTTATAGCCATGTGCTTTTAAAACACCCCCCTAATTATTTAAGAGGTGCTTTTTTTCCCCTTCTGTATATCCAGATGAACTCGCATGAACCCATCTGGATGGCAGCCATGCCCTTTCCATGTCTCGCTTTCAAATAACTGTTTCTGGAGGTTTTCCCTGGCTACTTCCCCTTTTCAAATTCTTCATGGGGGCGACAGCTGAACTGATTTGTTCTAGTGATGGATGTTAAGAGAAGAACCACGCAACTTTAGCATCTGAATTTTATGATGTTCTTCAGAATTTTAATGACAAGCAGATACATATATAAGGTGTTAACATCCTTTATGTAATACTGTTTCTGTGTATAAAAAGCTATTGACTGAAACATGAGAACACACACACACAGAGGTTATAGTTAGACCTTTGCACAGAGAAAGGTCACTGTGTCAGAGAACTGCTGAGCAACATATACTGGTTATTTTAATGCAGATATAATACTTCCTCTGCGAGTGAATCACTTTTCTTAAAGTGAAAAGTAAATATTGTGAGAATATCACTACGGTATTGTGAGGTAAAAATATTCTTTTAAATATAGACTCCCACCCATTACTCTTTTTTTCTTTAAAATTATACATTTTGTGCTGAAAAGGAAGGTAAAGACAGCATATGGAAGGGGCCTTGGAAAGCTGCCACTGCTTCTTACTTGGCACATATCTCAGTACAGAGAGTTCCCATCAAGTCCCGTCCAGAATATGTCAACTAGCCTCCTTTAAAAAAAATAAATAAATAAAAAATAAAAGTTCCTCGCCACTCAAACATTTGCTGCACATGGTTTGACATTGCATTGTTTGATTTGCCCCAGTACAGAGGACCACTAACCCTTTCTGTGTCAACTTATTGAATGGGGCTTCAATTTCTATTAGGAACTCTCGACTGCATTGCCCACACAACATCTTGGTGGGCCAAAGTCCTCCTCTGCAGTGCAGAAGTGTAACTGAAGGCATTCTGATGTGCTTCATCAGGCAGTTCAGTTGCTCTCCTTGGTGCTGAAGTTGCACTAACAGGTCTCTCTCTCTCTCTCTCTCACTCCCTTTCCACCTGCTGCACTTTTCCATTTGCTTCCTCCTTATACATCACATAAATGTCTGCTGTTTGAGATACTTATAGTTCCTCTTAATTCTGGCTTATATTTTTTGCTTTCATGCCAGTTTTCCTATTTGCACTGCCATTTGACATGCATTCATTTGGTTTAATACAGTGTTTTGTTTTATGTACCCCCACAGTCCCATCAGTAAAGCTCAAATACCAAAACCAATACCAAATCAATACCAAACCCTTAGCATTATTATTAATTTAATCTTAGTAAAATGGCAATTAACATGTTTCACTTTAAAATTGAAATGATTTGAATATGGCCAAAAATCTGTCTCATTTCACCACTCTTTTTAATAAGACACCCGAGCTTGTTTGTCTTCACAGATTTTGACACTTCTGGAGGAAAACAGAGAAATGTTACTAGTGGATTAAACTCAAAACATACATATTTTGTATTCTTTCCTCAAACAGGAACTGAATGATTTAACACAATAACATAAAAAAAAAATTAATTGTGATGAAATGTTTTCTTTTTACACACACTTTGGTTCAAATGTTTGGGGTCAGTAAGAGTTTTTTTTTAAGATAAGTAAAAGAAAAGTGATGGTAAAGACATGCGTTACAACAGATTTCTATTTTAAATAAATGCTGTTCTTTTGACATTTTTTATTCCTCAAAGAATCCTGAAAAGATGTTTTGGTACAAACTTTTTAATCAGCACAACTGTTCTCATCATTAATAATTTCTTCTAATAAATTTCTTAAGCACCAAATCATCATATTAGAATGACTTGACTGGAGTAATGGCTGTGTATGTATGTACAAACTACAAATATTAGTCAAAAGATTCTAATCTATTACTCTATAATATTCTAATATTATTATATAATATTTTTTAATTTAAAAAAATAAAAATATAAAGTTTTCTAGGTTTAACAAAATAGAAATCTTTTGAATTATCCTTCCCTTACTTAAAGGGTACATAACACACATTTTCTGCCAGTCTCATGTTAAACTTGAGTACCTACAGAGTAGTATTGCATTCTTCATATCTCCGAAGAGTCTTTAGTTTTATCATATTTATAAAAGACAGATACGCTGTACAGATTCTTTCCGAAAACAGCCGAGCTCGTGCAGGCGTACAGTGGGCGTAGTCACGAGCGCACACACACACACAATACATCATGGCATTATCCCTGGATCACTTTCGATTCACTATACGTTCGTGTTGTTTACATTATATGCACTTACGCACCGTTTGCCAACAAAACAGACATTTGATGCAGTTTCACTCACCGCCTGCGGTTTCAACTCATGACCAGGAACAAACAAACACACTTGCAGAACTCCGTTACTGCTCCGGAAAAACAAACTGCATCCACTGTTTCCTTAACGCTGGGTTATTTGGAAAGCTGAACAATGTTATCTTTCCCTCACAACCATAAACACACTTCTTTAGTGACATTATTGATTTCGTGGTCTAAAAACAAAATGACAGCACTGCCGACGGCTACCGTAACCGAACGAAGCTCGTTGATGGGCGTGCTCTTGCTCTTGCTCTGGTTGGTGTGCGCACGCGCTCATCCGGGAGAAGTGCCCATTCAAAGAAATCCGCCCTTTATGATGTCATACAGGGCCATACTCTAAAAAAGCTTTCCGAAACGTATTCGAATCCTGAAGGAGTGTATTTGGCACAGAAATACTCCGTCATACGGCCAACTCGTTTTTTTAAATTTTGGCCATGTTTAGCATGAGAATCGAACTCTTTAACAGTGTAAATAAGTCAGAATGCATGAAATAGCATTAGACCCCCCCTTCAAGTACTCCTAGTTGGGAATCCCAATTTTAATCAATTTCTTTTGATAAATGTCTAATCAAACCAGTAAGTTTTTGCACTACTTCTCTGTTGATCAGATGTAACCTTAGAACACTCCACCTCTTGAGTGTGGGTGGAAATGGGGTTTGTGGTTTGCTCTTTAGTGTTTGGTTTCCTAGGGAAACAAATTAAATGTGTTTTTCCCCACTAGTTTTCAAAAGCTGTGAAATAAGTTGTGCATTTGCATAGTTTTTTGCCTAGATTGTGTTTCTCTTGTGAAGGTCTAGTGGTCATTCAGTCAAAACGCTCATGCAAAATCAACACGTTTTGCTTTTCTTCATGTAAATCCAACTCATTGACTTTTAATCAGTCTGCATTCAAAATCAGTATATGCTGGAACGTGCAAGTATTCCAGCTGCAAAGATAGTTGGCTTATTGAGAAAAATGTCTGAAAGCAAGCAACACTCATTGACATTTTACACTTGAACCATTAGTTCACAGAGCACGCACACCTGCATGGAGGGTTTTAAGGTGGACCAGGGTGTTGAAAAGGCAGCTCCAGTTCAGAGTATATTCTTCAGTCACTTCCTATACAAGGCATTTCTCAGAATGATTCTAATGTCCTGTTTTGATATTTTATCACTTGCAATTTGTATTTTAGGTTGGTTTTGTTTGTAATTTAGTTTCTTTGTTCTTATTGTATGGATGACTGTTTACTGTTTTGTTTTGAGGACTTTTACTGTACATTAATTAACCTAGTATTAGTCTTTGCTGAAGTATTGATAACTGTGAAATTTCACTGACATTTCAAATTACTCATATCATGATATAAGACTTTGATCATATCACCCACCTATAACCGTGTTAAATAATCGTGATTTCAATATTGAGCAAAATAATCGTGATTATGATTTTTGCCATAATCGAGCAGCCCTATGGGTCATGATACATATTTATGTGCTGAAACAATGATTTTAACTCACACTTAATGCATACAGTGAATGTGACTACATTGTGAATAATTAAAGAGTCAGCGAGTAAGTGAGTGAACACCTGCATTGATGTGTAAAATACAGTAAAGCACCTGACACTTATGTTGTGTCATGCACCTCCTGAGTTCACCATCATGGTGTGTATTAAAGGCCAAATCTCTAGGTCTTCGTTCATTCTTTCCATACTGAAATTTACTATCAGTGTAGAAAAAAAACAAGTCATGTCATCATGCTTACTATGGCAAACGATGTAGATATATCAGATAATGAACAAACAGATCAGATTACCTGCTAAATGACAGCGTAGACAGTCAGTCTTAAAGATCGGATTTGAAACACAAATCTAATTTGGTCAGTGTTAACCAAGCCTCTGAATCTAAGTGTACGGTTACAAATATTAGGGTACAGTGGGGCTAAAAAAAACCTTAAAGGGATAGTTCACTCAAAAATGAAAATTGTATCAGCACTTACTTACCCTCATGTTGTTCTAAACCTGTACATCCAGACAGTTGATAGTAGCCATTGACTTCTATAGTAGGAAAAAAATACTATGGAAGTCAATGGCTACCAGCAACTGTCTGGTTACCAACATTCTTTAATATATCTTATTTTGTGTAAGAAAGAAACTCATACAGACAACATGAGGGTATGATGACAATTTTCATTTTGGGGTGAACTATCCCTTTAAGCCACCCACAAACTGTGTGAAAAGAAATGGTAAAAGAAGTTTGTTTTGATTAAAAATGATAAAGGCAGATAAAAGGGCTTTATACCCAAAGTATAAGGGCAAAAGTCTCCTGGGGAACTGAAATGAACAGTCTTTTCAAATGGGACTTTTAGCCCCATGAGGGCTTTTTACCACAAATAGGCTAATATAGATGAATAATATAGATATTTATTCATCATGTTTGTGGGCCAGTGTAAATGTTGGCAGGGCAAGTAAAAATCTGTCATTGGAAAAAACTGTTATTGTTAAGCCCTGCCATAAAAAAATTAACACTTTTTAAAGAGCTGTGATCACATTTATACATATGCATATATTTTTTTCAATCATAAAATATTTTTATTTCAATCTCAAGATGTTATTGCATCCAAGAGCAATGATTCAATTCTGGTCTATTCACAGGCTTCCAATGCTGAATATGTCCACTCCCAGTGACCTCAAGTCCCCCTGCGTGACGCGGAACGGCATGGTCAAGCTGCCCCCCCAGCCCAACGGCCTCGGTTCGGCCAGTATCACTAAAGGCACACCAGCTGCCAAGAATCGCCTGTGCCAGTCGTCCTCTGTGCCCACCATCTTACCTCCCCCTAGCCTGCCCTATCACCTGGAGCCCCTGCCCACAGCCGCCTCACTGCTGGGCCCTGACCTGGACACGAGCCCCGTGACTGCCATCAAACCTCCCCTCCGGCAATTCCCCAAGCCCCTGCTGGAGAGACAACTGGTGCTGGACGAAAAGGTGCTGAACCGGCTCTTATGGTACTTCACCACAGCAGAAAAGTGCATTCTAGCCCAGGTGTGCAAGACGTGGCGGAAAGTGCTCTACCAGCCCAAGTTCTGGGAAGGTGTGATGCCCATTCTACATGCCAAGGAACTCTACACTATCCTGCCCAATGGGGAGAAGGAGTTTGTTAGCCTGCAGGCTTTTGCTCTTCGAGGCTTCCAGTCCTTCTGTCTGGTGGGGGTCTCTGATTTGGACATTTGTGAGTTCATCGACAACTATCCGCTGTCAAAGAAGGGAGTCAAGTCTGTCAGTCTTAAGAGGTCGACTATCACGGATGCAGGACTTGAGGTAATTACGTCCAGGAATTATTTGACTATGAAGAAATTACATTAACATTTTCATGCAAAAAACTATGTATATACTGTCCAATGGTAAAGATCTATCAATGGGTACGGGCAGAGATTTATACCACAGTGACAGTATAAACAAAAAAAGTTATGGCTTCACAAACTAAATAAAATGTAGGGTGGGACTTGTTTTTGTCCATCAGGAAATGACAGGTTGTGACAGGTGACAGGTTGTCCCGCCCTCATGACAGTAAACACTTAATCAGAGAAGAGAAGAGATGTTGCTACAAGAGGGAGGGGAAGTTATTCTAATTAAAAATTACAAATGCAAAAAAAATATGTGCACAGATAAATCATTTATAATAAATACTGCAATATTCCATAAAAACAAGAATTGTCCATTTTGATTTCTTACCATTTTAATTTAACAGAACTTATGAATAATCTTACATTTTGCTTTGCAACAATCAAATAAAACATTTAATTTGTAAAGTAATTCTAAATTATTGATTTAATTATGAAAAGTTAATGTAGTTTTCAAACATTTTTGAGTTGAACCACGAGTCCTCCTAAGAATTACTCTTTATGATTTATGATAAATTTTATAAACTAACCCTAGTTCACCCAAAAATGAAAATTCTGTCATTAATTACTCACTCTCATGTCGTTCCAAACCCATAAGACCTTCATTCATCTTTGGAACACAAATGAAGATATTTTTGTTGAAATCCGAGAGCTCTCTGACCCCTCATAGACAACAATATAATTAACACTTTCAAGGCCCAGAAAGGTAGTAAAGACATCGTTAAAATAGTTCATGTGACTCCAGTGGTTCAACCTTAATGTTATGAAGCGACGAGAACACTTTTTGTGCGCAAAAAAAAACAACATTTCTCTTCTGTGTCAGTCTCCTACGCCGTTAGAACGCCGCCTCATTATTTAGGCCAACTCCTGCGTCAGCATCACATGCATGCGTCATGGTGCTCACGTGAACAGCGTCGGCCAATACAGAGCCGGCGTTCTGACGTAGAACCAGGAAGCGCTGCACTGTGTTTACTACATGAACAGTGTAGGAGACTGACATGGAAGAGAAGAAATTGTTGAATAAAGTCGTTTTGTTTTGTTTTTGTATTCTCATCGTATTCTTGGATTTCATCAAAAATATCTTAATTTGTGTTCCGAAGATGAACGAAGGTCTTACGGGTTTGGAACGACATGAGGGTGAGTAATTCATGACAGAATTTTCATTTTTGGGTGAACTAACCCTTTAAGGTTTCCAAATTTTGTATCATTTACCACCCACCCCTATTAAGTATGACTAAATAATTAGCTGGATGGTAATGTAGTCAGTAGCACCAAACATACATGGGCAGAAATAATTGTGTTTTGCAAGAACATGCAGCAATAATCACACTCATCACACTTGTCTCTATGCTGTTGCTATTCTAGGACTGGGCTTTTGTTGCCATGGTGAACTCTCAATTTGTTCGTGAAGGCATCCAAGCTTTTTTCCCCTCAGATATGCAAACCAGCATGTGCAGTGATATAAGCTGGAGCTTCTTCTGTCTCAGAGAGGACTGTGCACCTCGGGCTTGTTTGTGAATTATATAGGGCAGGGCAGATATCACAGCACAAGGCTTGGATCATGACCAAGTACTCAATAAAAGAGCAGAGTCCCATCTTCAAGAGTTGTTTTCTTGCTGAAATGTGCTCTTTCACTTGCATTTTGTCTTAGTCCCTTCATTATAAATATAAGATGTCACTGAAAACTTAGTGATTAAAAATAGAAACTGTGCACATTGTTTCCTCTTTTTTCTTGGGCTTGATAAATAGGTCAGTGGGGTCACACCATCCATTAGTTGCAGTCCATCTGAATGCAAACATTCACAACAATTAGGCCAAATATTCATTATTATGTACATTATTTGAGCCATACACTAGATATATATTTTGGACAATCTTTACATTTAATACACTTAATAAACTGCATTTATGGTTTCAAGCTGAATGTATCATTACCGTTATTATTATTTCCATTTTGTTTTGTTTTAAAAATTAAAGATTGTGACATTAAAGGAATGTTAAAGGTTCAAAACATATTATTTACAGCATTTGTGATTGTTGATACCACTGGAAATAATTTTGACTCTGATTTGAATTCTGTCCCTCATTAATTTAAAGAAGAAGAAAAAAAGTCACATGTAAACTGCACATCTGGCCAAAACTGAAATCAGGTCTCTTGAATTATAATCTGTTCTGTGACATAAGGGTTTGGCTCAAAAAACAGTAGGCCTAAACTAGGGCTGGGCGATTTTTCCGATTAATTCGGATTTAATGTTTTGGCGCGATTTTATTATTTTTAAATCGAGAAATCGCGGTTTTTAATAAAAATGTTAGCAAACGTCATGCATGTTGAAAAATGACAAGAAAATGATCCGACCACATGATGGCGCGCCTGATTAACCGCTCTTGTGTGACGCGCTCAGTGAAAGTACAACACATCACGTCAAGCGATATTGTGTTGGAAAAACAAGACGCGGGCAGAGGAATGGGGAAAAAGCAAAGATATTAGACGCCAGCTGAACTTTCTTCTAACTTGAGCGCCGCGTTTTTAGAATGCCATTTCATGGGTGAGACGCTGCTAAAGACGCGAGACACGAGTGCAACAGACCTGTGCAAACATAAAAACCAAAACCTGTAAAGAACTACTACTGCATGTTTGATATTTTTGTTATGTTTGTATGATGGCGACAGGCTGAAAGGTGCTGTTATTTTCTGTTTTTACAAAGCATTTTCTGTTAATAGCCTATTACTGTTATTTATTGCTATTACTTTTTGGCTAAGAAATATTTAGCATTTTTCTTATATTATTTCTGAGTAACGTTATATGTTTAAGATACGTTTGTACAATATTTGCCTTCATATTTCATGCATATTTTCTGATATATATATATATATATACACTCACCTAAAGGATTATTAGGAACACCTGTTCAATTTCTCATTAATGCAATTATCTAATCAACCAATCACATGGCAGTTGCTTCAATGCATTTAGGGGTGTGGTCCTGGTCAAGACAATCTCCTGAACTCCAAACTGAATGTCAGAATGGGAAAGAAAGGCGATTTAAGCAATTTTGAGCGTGGCATGGTTGTTGGTGCCAGACGGGCCGGTCTGAGTATTTCACAATCTGCTCAGTTACTGGGATTTTCACGCACAACCATTTCTAGAGTTTACAAAGAATGGTGTGAAAAGGGAAAAACATCCAGTATGCGGCAGTCCTGTGGGCGAAAATGCCTTGTTGATGCTAGAGGTCAGAGGAGAATGGGCCGACTGATTCAAGCTGATAGAAGAGCAACTTTGACTGAAATAACCACTCGTTACAACCGAGGTATGCAGCAAAGCATTTGTGAAGCCACAACACGCACAACCTTGAGGCGGATGGGCTACAACAGCAGAAGACCCCACCGGGTACCACTCATCTCCACTACAAATAGGAAAAAGAGGCTACAATTTGCACGAGCTCACCAAAATTGGACAGTTGAAGACTGGAAAAATGTTGCCTGGTCTGATGAGTCTCGATTTCTGTTCTGAGACAGTCAGAATTTGGCGTAAACAGAATGAGAACATGGATCCATCATGCCTTGTTACCACTGTGCAGGCTGGTGGTGGTGGTGTAATGGTGTGGGGGATGTTTTCTTGGCACACTTTAGGCCCCTTAGTGCCAATTGGGCATCGTTTAAATGCCACGGCCTACCTGAGCATTGTTTCTGACCATGTCCATCCCTTTATGACCACCATGTACCCATCCTCTGATGGCTACTTCCAGCAGGATAATGCACCATGTCACAAAGCTCGAATCATTTCAAATTGGTTTCTTGAACATGACAATGAGTTCACTGTACTAAAATGGCCCCCACAGTCACCAGATCTCAACCCAATAGAGCATCTTTGGGATGTGGTGGAACGGGAGCTTCGTGCCCTGGATGTGCATCCCACAAATCTCCATCAACTGCAAGATGCTATCCTATCAATATGGGCCAACATTTCTAAAGAATGCTTTCAGCACCTTGTTGAATCAATGCCACGTAGAATTAAGGCAGTTCTGAAGGCGAAAGGGGGTCAAACACAGTATTAGTATGGTGTTCCTAATAATCCTTTAGGTGAGTGTGTATATATATATATATATATATATATTAAACAACAAGTCATTTGTTTTACATTTACACCATGTTGATCACTTTAGATGTGTGCACTTGGAATAGAACATTTTTAACCAGATGGTTAATAAAGAGAATAATATTGTAGGTACGTTTTTTTAAGGTAACTAGTTAAACATAAAAAAAAAATCGAAATCGTGAATCGGTCAATCGTTATGATAAAATCGAGATTTCATTTTTTTGCCATATCGCCCAGCCCTAGCCTAAGCAACACGTGCGCTGCCACTCACTGGTGATATTGCGGGCGTACTTGCATCACAGGTTATTTCCATCCGTTCTGCTTTCCTTGTTGTCGTTGTACAGTTTCCAAAAAGCGTTGAGACCGCACACTGCAAGCGTCTGCAACATCGAGAAAAGCCCTGGGGCCAGTTACATAAACATAGCCACCTTGTTAAGTCTATGCTAGTTTGACCAACCAGCAGTTAAGCAAGAGGTAAGCAGTCTTACTTTTCCGCTTCAAATTAGGCCGATCTACATTTTTATGTAACTGACTTTAAAAGTTAGGGCCAGTTTTGAAGAAAAAAAAATAGATGAATAACTTTTAAGACTAGACTAAGCAGTTCAGGCAACCGCCCACTGACCATACTGATTTTCCACGACGCCGTTGTGGCGCGAGGCCGTGACTGAAAGTAGTGAGACTTGCGAATGTCAGAATGTCGCGATGCAGCGGAATCGTTCTGTTTGCTATTCTGTTCATTAAGTAGACGTGTCAAATCTCGCTGAAATCACAAACATATGTATTTACTCTCATAAGTAGCCTAATTATTAAATAAAGACATCTATAAACAAGTGTGAATCTGTGAGCAGGAAAACTGACCGTTAATTTCTAAATGATGTGAGCGCGCGGCTTTCTGTGGGAAATAGTGAGAAAGTGCAGTCAGGTGCGCGGTAAAAGAAGCTTGAAACAATGTATACATAAATGTATGATTTATGCAATGTTTTTCACTGTACGCCATGGTCTTATGTTGCCAGTGATAAAGTTTGATTTTATACATTTATATATTTAAACATTTAATACTTGTGTTGTCCTAATTTCTACATTCAATCACGGCAATAACAGTCGTGATGTTCTATGGAGTTTCATTACGAAAAATTAAACATTTCACCATTGGAAAATGTCCTATAGCTATTTGTTTTTATTAGGTTGTCAAACAAAAACCAAAAACCTCTCTGCAACGTTCTGGGAAAGTTAGTTCATTTAGGTTTTATTTTTTATAAAGTTAATGGTTATAAAAATAAAACCTAAAAATCAACCATTAGAGAACATTGTGTATCAGCTCTTATTTGGTTATCAAACAAAACTTCCCTGCAACATTCTGGCAATTGGTTCTCAAAGAAATAACTAAATGGGAACCACGTTAGGGGAATATTCTGGGGGTTTCAAATGGTTTCTGCAGCCACCCAAGCACTGCACATTTTAGATTTTCCCCATATTTAACACAGTTGAATTTATTAATCATCTGTTTTGTATAGAGTACTCTACTGAGCTGGGTCTGTCCATTAAAGGAGACATCCATAATTTGCATTGCTTAGGATGCTCCAGGAATGGTCTAAAAAAAAAAAAAAAACCTTCAGTATAATGCTGTGAATGTTCATTAAGTTTTGGACAGCTCTCACTGAAAATAACATTGCTCCTCCATCCTGGGCTCTTCAGGTGATGCTAGAACAGATGCAAGGGCTGATGCATCTTGAACTCTCCGGCTGCAATGATTTTACAGAAGCCGGCCTGTGGTCCAGCTTGAATGCACGGCTTACCTCTCTCAGCGTCAGCGACTGCATCAACGTGGCAGACGACGCCATCGCCGCCATTTCTCAGCTCCTTCCCAACCTATCGGAGCTCAGCCTGCAGGCCTATCATGTGACTGACACGGCCATGGCCTACTTCACCGCCAAGCAAGGCTACACCACCCACACGCTGCGCCTGAACTCCTGCTGGGAGATCACCAACCATGGTGTAGTCAACATGGTGCACAGCCTGCCCAACCTCACCTCCCTCAGCCTGTCGGGCTGCTCGAAGATCACAGACGATGGCGTGGAGTTGGTTGCAGAGAATCTGAGGAAGCTCCGGAGTCTGGATCTGTCGTGGTGCCCCCGCATCACTGACATGGCCCTGGAGTACATCGCCTGTGACCTACACAAACTGGAGGAGCTGGTTCTGGACCGGTAAGTGTGCTGAGTTTGCATTATGGAGCGGAAAGTAAATCTTGCATATATTTTCTCTTACAGAGCCTCATTGGGAGTAAATTTTGTGTTCCAAAGTAGTTATAGACCAATATAGGCTATCAGACTAGCTAGTTCATTAGCTGATGTATGTTTTTTTTTTTTTTTTTTTGAAAGTGCATATAATTTTTTTAAATCAATCAATCAATATATAAGTAAAAACAAAAAAAATTTTGTTTAAAAAAATAACTGTTTAAATATATAATAATTATAATAAATGTATATTTTCATTATTTTTTTAAATATTTTTGATTGAATTTTGAGCAGTAGCGGCCTTTGCTATGTTTTACCCGTTTCACTTTAGACGGGCCTGGCAACGGAAGGGGCCTCCGCTTGCGCTCGAAAAAGAGTAACCTAAATGAGCAAGAGTCCTGTCTTCCCATATAAACGCGATTGCAAATGTGATAGTGATTTTATACAACAGGTAATATTAGGTGACTTGCATTTTAGACAATATTTTTTTTTTTTTAAATTCTCTATTTTGCCAATGAAAATAGTTCTAAACAAATCCACAGTAGAGCCATTGCGCATCTCTGAGGAACAGTGAATCCACGTTATTGAATATAATAATCGGTCTAATGATTGAATCAACGACTCACTCATAATGACAGTGGCTGCGTCCGAAATCTGGTAGGCTTTTGCCTACTCTTTTATGAGTACTGTGAATTCATACATACTACTTTTGTCACATTCTGTTTTTCGCATACTATATAGTAGGGAAGTATGTGATTTCAGATGTGTCTGACTTGTAGTGGCGCTGTGCAGACTGGTGTATGATATCAAAGTACCATGAGAGTGATTCAAAAGGTTATGGAGCCGTATGCTCTCTATTCGCTCTCGCAGTACTTTGATGTCATGCACCAATCGGTCAGTTGAATGAATAATTCGACTGAATGATTCAATGAAACACTAATTAAGATGATTTGCTGCCACCTACTGGCAGTTTCAGTTTCATTTTTTTAAAGTATCATTTCAGTTTTTCTATCATTTCATTTTTCTATGTATAATATCGCCAGCAGCTGATAATATCATACCTGCGGCCTGCCATGCTGAAAGAAAGACTGTCCGCACTTGCTGTCATTCGAACACGAGGTTATGAGATTGCTGGAAAAGGATAAACTTGTCAGAGCTTTTGCAGCACTCCGTCATCAGAAAGTTCTATTCGTATTCATAAATAATTCCTATAAAATCCCTTTTCTAATCATTTTTATTTCTTTGCTCTCAATGCCTGGTCATTTCGCGGTCCAAGGTGCTCGCTGAGGGGCTAAGAGAGTGACGAAGATTGAATGCTTTCGCTTGTGATTGTGATTCTGGTCGTGATTGGTCGCGATTCTGGTAAACGAGATAGAATTGCAGTCGCATTGCATACAATGTTTGTGTCTGTCTTTTTTTCTACTGGGGGGACCTCCAACTGTTTCTTTGGAATGGGCCTCCGAATTGCAAAGGCTACATTTGTTACATTTTTATGCTATTATATTCAATTACATAATAGCTTTGGCTTTTCACTGTTTTTACAGTGGCTCTTTCTGCATGTTACATCATTACGCCAGTAAAAGGTGGGAAATGACTGTTTGTTCAAATATGCTGATTCATTTAGGAATAAAACAATTTGTGAACCATTGGCTGTGCCCGAAATTGCCCCCTATACCCTTAAATAGGGCACTATTTGAAGGGACAGCCATTTGTAGTGGTGTCCAAAACCATGGTCAAATTCCAATCAGAAGTGAGCATCTCTATGCCCTACTTACTCTAAAGGGCAGAGCCCTTGAAGTAGGGAATTTGGAGGGAGCAGGGCACTTGCGTGGCATAATGAAGCCATTTGGAACGCACTTGAAGGGAGCAATGAAAGACCATGTAATTTCCTCATTAGCTTCACATGAATGTTACCACGACAATGTTAGGCAGCAACAACAGGAAAATCTTATTGCTGTTAATGTGATACAAATAAATGTACATTTATAATGAAGTTTTTAAAATATGCTTTATGTGTGTGGGTGTGTTCCTGATTTACCCTTAACTGTATGTTAAGTATTAAACACATAAAGCATTTAACACATTTCTTAACTATGAAACTTTTAATGTTTTAAACTTAATATAAAATGCATGACGAAAATGTGTGTAATATATCTCAACAAAACAACTTGAATTATTCTGTTAATTAAATTGCCTCCTTAAAGTGACCATCACATGTTCGCTTTGCTAACGGACTTGTGAAAGGGCCCTTTGCGAAGGGATTTAGGTGTTCACTTTAGTTTGGAACGTCCCTACAAATGGCGTCCCCTTCCCGAAGTGCCCTTCAAGGGTGCAGAAACGCTGCTTGGAATTCGCCCCATAGTGGACGTTCTCGAGCGCACTCGTTTAATCCCCCAGTGCACCGCAATGACGAGTGTACAATGGCTAGAGAATACCCACAATGCACTGTGAGAGTCACACGCCGAATGAATTCCCGTGTCTCGCCAGAAGATGGCGGCCGCAGTTGAATCATCCATCCATTCATTTTCCAAACCGCTGGTCCAATGTGGCTACAACATAATATTATACAGGTATAAATTCCTTTTTAACTGACTATTAAATTGTTTAATTAAGGTTTATACATAGTTTCCATGACAGTTTAAGATAAATATTTTCATCTTACTACTGGAGCGGCCAGTTTACTAAGTTTCAAATGATTATTAAACAGCAAGAACAAACTATGCAAAAGCGGCAGCCCTTCCGGCGCACTCAGTGTCTGAATTCACTCACTCGTTTTCATTCACTCCCTCAAGTGGACTAATGTAGGGAATAGAATGATTTCAGACACAGCCATTGAGTCATTTACTGAACCGATTAGTTCACAAACACTGATCAATTCAGGAACAAAACCACTCTACAGTTTTGCTCTGAAAAGCGCAACATTGCTGGCTTAGGAATGAAACTATTTCCGTTGGAAATACCAATATTCTGTCTTAAATGTAAGCTACTCAATACTCAATAACACGTCTTGTTAAACTAAACTGTTGTGCACTACCAAAATCACATTCGCAATTGTGTTGTATGGGTGGGTCGCTTTAACGTTCTCATTTTTTGCCAGCGTTTTTAGGGCTTTTTTGCATAACAGAAGAATAAGCTACACTGATGACAAGACAATTTCCAATACTACAGTATTTACAATTCTATTTCTATAACAATTTTAATGGAGTGCTGTAATTCAGTGATGGTATCTTATAGTTAACAGCATGATATTCTGATACATAAATAAAGTATGTTAAAGTATGAAATTCCCCTGGTAATATCATGGTATTTTTTTGTAAGTAAAACAATATAACTTCCTACACTGAATAATTAATCTAAAAGAAAATGAAATGAAACAATCCTAAATGAAAACTCTCCTTCATATGGCTATATTCAGATGTGTGCGGATCACAGATACAGGCCTGGGTTACTTATCTACCATGTCAACTCTGAGAAGTCTCTACCTGCGCTGGTGTTGTCAAGTAAGTGTCTGTACAGCTATCTCAGTCACCTAAATGGGACTAAAACTTTTTTTATCAATCACAATTCATCGCTAAAACTGCTTGAAATTTCTTGTAAACTCCCCTCGTGTGCTTTTAGGTGCAAGACTTTGGGTTACAGCATCTATATGGCATGAGGAGTCTTCGTCTTCTCTCTCTAGCAGGTAAAACCACTCTTTCTTTGAAAGTACAGTGCTGATTCTGCAGGAAGCACTGATAAAGTCCAGATGAAGCACTATAATGAAATGACACTATGTTTTGAAGTAGATCGTTTCTATGAATACCTGAGCTTAATCATGTTATGGAAAAAGCTCAGTTAATCCCTCAATAACAGATAGTGTTATGTTATTAATATAGTAGTAAAAATATATTGCTTTGTAAAAGAAAGATAAATTTTACTTTTAAGTTGATAAACACCTAATCATGGTGTGATATACGAGTCGAATTTTAAAGAACATTGTACTTTTGCAGATCAGAAATATCTGCCCGTTTCAGCAAGGACCAAACAAGTTTCTTTTAACTAATATTATTCAATTTATTTAGCATGAGAACTTTTAAACTAAGAACATTCAATTCCTATGGATGAAAACACACTTCCTATCAAACTGATTATTTAAACTGCATTTATTTTGGTTAGAGACATTTGATGGAATGAAAATAGGAAAGAGCGATGTTACAATAACACTATTTTAAAAAAAAATGTAATTACTTTTTTTTTTTTTACATAATTCCTGTATATAGGTTTAACGAAGCAAAATCAAAATATTTCTGGTCGGGAATCATCTGTGTTGCAAATAGTAGTGTTGTCACACAGCATTATAAACAGGAAGTGAGCTGTTGAGCGGAGGTGGCCGTTAGCGTTTGCATTGAACCGGCTCTCTTGATTTACTCTGTCCCAGGGTGCCCTCTGCTGACCACCACTGGCCTATCAGGCCTGATCCAACTGCAGGAGCTAGAGGAGCTGGAACTGACCAACTGCCCGGGTGCCACAGCCGAACTCTTCAAATACTACTCCCAGCATCTGCCCCGCTGCATGGTCATCGAGTAGAGCAAAGAGTTTCATGGGCACCAGCACCCACCACATCACCAAAACCTCCTCAGACTGATGATAAACCCAACTTCATCCTGGACCCACAGGGAGAATCAACGAGAGAAATTGAAAGGAAGTTTATTTTCTGGAGGGGTGAAAAGGGATCATTGACATGGAAGATAAAAAGGGAAATCGGTGAAAAAAGGTCGGGATGGGCCTGGAGTGGCGAGCGAGAGGGAAAATGTACAAAGCGCAGTGGCTAGAGCTTTCATTAAATAACATGACACATAGGAATCAGCCCCCACACATACATGAAACATATTCCTCCACTGAACTGTGAGACTAGCTTCCATGTCTCATCCAAAACTGTTTATCTTGAAGTGACAAAGGTGTGCGCTGCCTGTTTGAGCTGTCTCTCATATCCAGGGAAAGATAGAGAGGAACCGAGGCGTTTAAGGGAAAGAACGAGGTTAAAGAGCCACTGCAATTGCTTTTGTCCAGCGGCATCTGGGTTTCTCGCTCCCCGCTGTGGTGCTGCCGCTCCATGTCTGTGTCTTATCAAAGGAAAAAAATTGAGAACTTGAGAGATGAACAGCTACGTAGAGTTTCACATCAACGCTACTTGCTTTTTGTCATGCGGTTCTCTTTTTCTCTTTTTTTTAAATATTATTTTTTTAAGTATTATTTTTGATGATAAGGATTACTGTGAAAAATGTATGGTATAAGTTTGAGGTTTTGGACACTTTGAATGAGATGGAAATCCAGGTACGGTGAAGGTACAGTATTAAGAGGTACTGTCCTTTGAAAGGAACCAGCATAATCAGAAGTCAGGAGGTTATTTTTTTTCCCCCAGCAGACATTTCCAGATATTTCGATTCGGGGAGCGGAGCGGATCGGATCAGAACTGCTCATACATTTTAATGTGGTTCAAAGGGACTGTGGCTTGTACAAAAGCTAGCTTGGCTTTTTCATCTGCCTGTTTTTGCTTTAATTCCATTTTGATGTCAATTGATATTAGTGGCTTATGTGCAGGTTTCCATATTAATCCTGATTCAAACGAAGATGAGATCTTTGAGTGATCCCATAATGCAGCGGAGCCATGTGACGGCCTTTTACAGACTGAAACTGCACGTCATTGCTTACTTGTCACCAGACCAAACCATTATAGCATGGCTATTCTATTCTACCATAGTTTCTTACAGTACGGGCGCAGTGACTCTTTCAGCCCAAATGCTTTTATATACATCTGATGAATACAGTTTACAGTGATTTGCATCAAATGCAGAGGCAGGCCAGTGTAATTAAAATCATCACAAACATCCCACACAAGATTATTACAGTAGTCTCTCTTCATCTAGCAGTTTTGCTTCTTCACTAAGCAATACCCACATGTCTGCTTTTAGATCAGTAGCGCCTCTTTTATTTTCAGAGATGCCGGGTTCTTCGTCCTCACAGTTGTGCTCATCTGTGGTGCCTACCTCACTGTAAAATTGGGGTACGTGGAATACGGAGAATTTACAGAAACCATTTGTTCTTTTCCAACCCGCTCCATACCCCATACCGAACCCTGCATTTGTCTTCTCAGGAGATTAATGTGCTGCTCAGATCATCTCAGATAGGTCTGCTGTGATGGTAAAACCTACTTTACCCAGTCTAAAACTTAAGACACGCAAAAAAAATGGCATGGCACACAAGTTGGAGTCTTAGATTGGTGAATGATTGAATTAAAAGCAACCCTCTAAGTTCTAACTAGTGAAATGTTTACTTCTGAATATTATAATGTGGACAGATATGGTAGTAGTGCATACGATTTGATTTGCTACTTTTTTCTTCAGGAAATTGTACTTGTGAACTTTTAGATCAATTGACTTGCTATAACGCACTCAAGGATTTGGCTGGTTAGTGCCCCTGCTGGTAAATGCCTCAACTACATTATCTGGACTTATTCCAGAATAAAACAACTTATTCTGACTAAATAACTCGCTTCCTAAAGCAGGATTTCAGAGCGATGGCATAGAAGAACCATTTTGGGTTCCCCAAAGAACCTTGCAGTGAACAGTTTTTAAACCAGTTCTTAAAAAATTGGCCAGCATTTTACCAATAAAGAACATTTATTTATAAGAGCGAAACCATTTAAATGAATGAGACTTGTAAAGGACAGCTAGCTAGCAAGTTAATCTTACTCCAAAAAAGTGGAGAACAAAACAGATGGATACTATGCCAGGATAATTCCAACATCACTGTTTCCAAAATCCTAAATAATCTAGGCTTTAAAGATAACAGATTATATCTACTAAAAGATACATTTAAACATTAGCACTCACCTCAGACAGTCGATCTCTCTTCGTGTATATAGTGACCTGTTAAATAGGTGGTCACAGCTAATCGAGCCCTTGAAACATTTAATCTCACTACCATGTGTGACTTTATCTTTTGAATCATTGAAGTTGTTACATATTTATTTGCTTTTACTTAGTGGGTTAATTTATTGACACGATGCACATATTTATTTATTTATTACATTTACGAGGATGGTACAAGGTTGTTTATAAGTAGAACAGATGTTTTTTGGGGGGTAACAGAGGAGACAGGAACTAGCGCGGGAATTGGAAATGCGTTTTTGTCAGATGAATTGATGAATTTTTGCCATGGTTTCAACGGTTCAACTGCAACTGGGCATGTTTTTGGCGGGCAAACTGTTGACACACACAAAGCTGACAGACAGAAGAATGGAAGGGCAATAACTGTTTGACAGAGGCATGGCTGACAATGAGTTGACCTACCTTTTCTAACCCTCCTGCAGCCCAATATTTTTTTTCTTAAGTGACACATTTTGTTTTTGGTTGTAAAATGGATGTCGGTTGACTTATAGTGAAACGGCATTGTCTCCAGGATTGGATGTTGAATATTCTGCACCAGTAATTCATATGAGCTCAATTCTTTTTTGCTGTGTTTGATTGATTTGAGGTATCCTGATAACTGTTAGAATACATATAGCAGTATTTACACTCACCCATTGTCTTATAAAGAAAAAAACAGCAATTATTAAGTAGCGAAGGTTTAAAGGAAATCCCATCAAAACACTTTTCATCCCGTATGTCTCCATTGATAACATAAACGGAACCATTTGAGATGAATGAAATAAAAAGAGATTATTATTATATCATTAAGGCATTGCATAGTATTTGAGGACAATTATATGAAACTGTCGGAGATATTGTATTAATCTTGTATAAATAATATTGTTTTCACTTCAAACCCAAGCCTTTTCCCTCTTTGTATGGAATCAGAGTTTATGTGTATGGGATGGATTTTTTTACCTAATAGAACCCTAAATATAAATATTATAGCTTGTGCACTAACCCCACTGTAATCTGTAAATATATATCAATATGTCGAGGTCATCTGTCAGAAAGTTTCAACACAAAACGAGTCAGCAGAAAAACCTGGTCAAGAAAAGTGGCAAGATATGCAAAAAGGTTTATGTCTTTTAGCGATGAATCACATCAGCAATCGATACTATAAGAGACTTAAGCTTGTTTCACTTTGTACATTGAGCTAATATCAAAGACATGTTAATAGGGGCTAAATGCAAGAATATTAACAGATGTTTGTTGCGTGTCTACATTGACACTGCATGGGCAGCCCGCATACGCCTGCTGCCTTCCTCATATGATCGAGGCAGGGTTACCTTTCCGACTCAATGAAATACTGGTACTACTGTGTGAATTTCGCTTTCCTACAGGACCATTCTGGCTGGCAGATATGGAGTGTTTCTGTCTGATTTACACTGTAAATTTAAACCATTTTCAAGGCCAGTTTCCATGAATAGTGCTCCTCTATTCTTGCTCTCTAAAGGAGTTTTACTAGCTTACCACATCCAGAGTGTGTTGGCAGTTTCTGTTCACCCTCCGGCTTGCTTTTAACTCTAAATGTCTGGCGCTTTTAATTGTTAAGCGAATAGATCTTCTAACTCTTCCCAGCTAACACATGTCAGGATTGTTTCTTTTTATAAATTTGAGAACGACATGATTCAATAACAGAAAACGACTCTTTGTATGTACGTGTACATGTAATACTAAAACAATATTAGTAATGCTTTTGACATTCATACAGGGTCAGTAACAACTTTTATTCTGGTGCAAACATGGTTTGGGTGACTGTGGTTCAACAGCCTAATGAGCAATGTTAGATATCCTCCTCACACTGATTATCTAAAATGTTTCTTTCATTTATTTGGTATTTTATTTCTCTGGCGTGACATGGGCACGTCACAGTTCTCGGTTCTTTAGGGTACATTTCTTTCTGTAAATACTGTTGTGGTGGTTAATTTAAAATGAAAGAGAAAAAAAGACAAAGTTTTATGAACTCCATCTCATGGCTGCAGTGCCTTGTCAGACAAGCGTTGTTGTTTTCAATTGGTTGGTTCCAGTCTGCACCGTTTTAGTAAAAGTTGTACAAAATAAGCACCATATTTGCGTCATTAATTTTCTTTGACGTTAAATTATAAAGGCGTAGTTCACCCCAAAATGTCAAATGATCAAACTGTATTCATTTCAATGTGAATGTTACTGAATTTTCATTTTGGGGTGAACTATCCCTTTAAGACATGTTGTCAGCTGTATGTTTTAATGTTGCTTTTAAATGTGCATGCACACACAAACACATTTACCTTGTCTATTCTTAGACACACCTTTTGTATTAAGTGTCTTGAGCCCAAGGATCATATTTTTGTTTATGAATAAGGCTCTAAAATGAAAGAAAAGATTAGTAGTGCTTTGCAGGTCATCAAAAACCTGTCCCACAGAGCTTGATAAAAGATGTTTCAATCAGACAGCTGTGGCTCTGCTTTATAAGCATGTGTTATTTAAGAGTCTTAAGTAAGCTATTTTTTTTTTTTTTTTGGCGAATTTAGCCTAATGTTAGCACTCCTGAAGCAAGTCACAATGAAAACATCTTCACTTGACACCCAGTGGCTTCCACAAATAAAAACGCAAATAACCGAGAACGTCAGAAGAACAAAATGGATCAAAGGTGAAGCGACTGTCGAGGTATGATTATGTTTTTAAATGCAGAAAGACGGCTGTCTTACTGTCAGCCCTCAGTAAGGCGTTTATGCCATAATTCTAAAATTATTAGAGACTCCATTTGTGACCCTGGACCACAAAACCAGTCATAAGTCGCACGGGTATATCTGTATTTAACAATACATTGTATGGGTCAAAATTATCGATTTTTATTTTGGCAGCGGCTATTTGCACTAAGTGCAAATTGCAATAGATTCTATTTACACTGTGAAAATAACATTTTCTTAGCGATAGATGATATTTACAAGTTTATATTTATAAGTGAAATAACTGTAGATGCTCTTTACTAAGTGAAATAGCATACTAAGTGAAAATAGTGATATATTCTATTTACACCATGTAAAAGTAGCAGTTTGCAATATGTGTAAATAGTAATTACATGTAATTTATACTTTGACAGATACATAGGCTACTATTTGCACCTCAGTATTGTTGTACATTAACAGGATGCAATAATAACAGAGTGTAAATGATTATATTTATTAAAATTATTAAATGGATGCTGCCTTAATGGGATAATAAAAGCCCTCCCTACCCAATAAATGCTTTTATTCTTATTAAACATTTCGTTAGGCACTTTATTTCCACTTTTAGAACATTTTCTTAATTTTTATTGAAAGTAAATGCCTTTCCGATGTGATATGTGATGGGAAAAGGGAGAAGAGCGAGCTCGGCAAAAGATGGATTCGAAAAGGCGGATTCAAAACCTAGATCCTTAAGCCTTACGCTTTACTGACTACGCCACTGAAGACATTGAAATATCTGCGTTTTTTTTTCCCGTTTGGCCCAACCAGGCATTGTTAGGCGGAGCTAGTGCAAATAGCACTTGCCAACAAGGCACGCTATTTGCACTTGATGTAAATAGACACTACGTTTTATTTTATGCCAAAGATCATTAGGATCATGTTCCATGAAGATATTTAGTAAATTTCCTACTGTAAATATATAAAAAATGTATTATTATTAGTAATATGCATGG
The DNA here is from genome assembly GCA_039654105.1 of Coreius guichenoti. Taxonomy (NCBI): domain Eukaryota; kingdom Metazoa; phylum Chordata; class Actinopteri; order Cypriniformes; family Gobionidae; genus Coreius; species Coreius guichenoti. Next base: position 29,299,491 of record CM077171.1, read on the forward strand.
CTAGGGACTTCATTTGGACAACTTTAAAGGCGATTTTCGCAGATTCCAGATTTTCAAAGTTGCATCTCATGCCAAATATTGTCCTATCCTAACAAACCATACATCAATGGAAAGCTTATTTATTCAGCTTTCAGATGATTTATAAATCTCAATTTCAAAAAATTGACCATTATGACTGGTTTTGTGGTCCAGGGTCACATTTCAAGTCTTTGAAAGTAGAACACAGGCAAACTGATTATGAATATACACTATCGTTCAAAAGTTTGGGGTCAGTAAGATTTTTCTTTAAAAGAAATTATTTTATTCAGCAAGGATAAATTAAATTGATCAAAAGTGACTGCAGACATTTATAATGTAACAAATCTTGAACTTTTTTAACTTCATTAAGCAGCACAACCATTTTCAGGAAATAAATGTTTCTTAAGTACCAAATCAGCATATTAGAATGATTTCTAAAAGATCATGTGACACTGAAGACTGGAGTAATGACGCTGAAAATTCATATATTAAAACAGAAAACAGTTATTTTAAGTTTTTAGACTTTATTTTGCCTTGGTGAGCATAAGAGACTTCTTTCAAAAACATTAAAAAAAAAGATCTTACTGACCCCAAAATTTATAACAGTAGTGTATAATATTATGGCAATCTCCAATGAAACCAATAGCATTGTCCAGTGGCTCCACATAAATATTGAATGGTGACATTTTTTAATCATAAATCAATGGTGTTTACATGAATAGTAATATTAGTAACAAGGAAATCATGATGATGCCGCTAATACATGTCGCATAAAAAAATGTGATGCTGTGACAGAAAATAAGAACACATTATAGTTATGTACAGTACGTATTACTTTGATAAGCAAAAGGGCAAGATGGACTCCTGATGTCCAGTGGAGGGAAGTAAACAGCACAATGTGTACCTTTAAACAGCAAGTTAACTAGTTAGTGAAAGAAAAACATATAACCGTAAACTTGACCTGTTACTGTACAGCAAACATCAGTAAGAATCGACTTTCTCTTGTTCCTTTACACATCTCTGCATTAGAAATGATAAACAGTATTACATTTCATACCGGACCTTTAAGGTCAAAGGTTATATTTGAAATATTTCCCATTGTATCAACACATCGGCTATCATCACAGCAGTCATGTACGGATAGCAGTCTTTAAGTATCTGTTAAGAAAATACCTTCAGCTTCGAAGCAGCTATGGTAACAAAAATATTTGTCTAAAGTTTTTTTAATCTCTTCTTTTACAAAAGTACAGGGAAAGATCATAGTTTGCTGTAAAAAAAAATCTAAAATAATTACTTATGAAAATAAAATAGCAAAAGGAGCATGTCACATTGCTGGTTCAGTGTCAATGTATAGGTGCAGTAACACGGATAGGGATTATGGGATTTTCTGATCTAGTGATGTGCCAGGTGTGCAGACCCACCCACCCACACACATATACACACACACACACACACGTTTTCCAACATGCCTCTGTGCCATTCATTCGGCAAAAGGAGGTTGAAAGATCTCAAGAGAGAAAAATAACATGGAGGGAAACTTTCTCTTAGCCAAAACATGGTAATTCATCAGTTATTGTTTCTCATCCCAGATCCCTACCCACAATATAGATTCATTTCAAAAATAGACTCATATATGAAGTTTACATGCCTAAGCAGAAATGTCTTTAGTCAAACGTGTCGATTTTCCAACAGTGGCAATCTAGAAGTGAAATGTTCATCCCATTCTGACGGGGGGTGAAGGCGGGCGCACACTTCATCTCTTTCAAAGGTGACTCTCTGCATCGCTCTTCTCTAGGGTACCATTCTCCAGGGTCAAAGGTGAAAGCGCCTGTCCACTGGCATTGCTCTCGTTAAGTCTTTTCACTCTATACGTCTCATAGTGGATGTTGTGAGTGACGTCCTTCAAATCTTGTAAGTGGGACCTTGAAAGTAGAGCGCAATAGAGCATAATATGAATTTTAAACCCACAATAACATCCCCTAAGGGAAATATGCACAGTGTAAAATAAAAGTCATTCTCTTACGTTGAATTGAATTGTTTACTGACTACATCAGCTTTTTATGATCTCTTTGTGTGATTCGGTTGCTGTAATTTGATCTCCGCTTCAGCAGGAGGTCAATCAAAAAGTGTGAAAGGCGATTCAAAAATGTGGAGTGTTATAACGGTCATCCTTTGTTTCCCGTTTCAGCAGGGAATCACTCTCACACCATCTGTCAATGGGCCGCCATCCAAGAGTTATGGGGTGAGGGCTTTGTGACCTGGCCTCACCCGATCGGACTCTGTAATTAACCTGTCCTTTTTACTGAGCTCACAGGAGAAGGATGTACTCATGACCTTCTCAGCTGTCATGACCAGCTCAGTTGTTCTGCCCAACTACTCATATATACACTTAACAAACACAACCAACTGAAATGAATGTCAGCTTTCTAAAGTAAGTACACCTACAAGTTATCAGAAGATATTGTGTTTTCAATGGTGAGTTGCAAGGAAGAAGTGAAAAAAAAAGAGGTAAAAGTGATGTAATTTGACCAGAAGTTAATTTGAACTGCAGCTGCATGAAACTCTGACATCTGCTGACCAATCTGTTGTTAAAAAGCTAATGGAATTTCAATCATAACTTGCAACTAACCATATAAGGGATCAAATAAAAATCCTTAAGAATCAAGATTATACAGGACACGCACACACACACACACACACACACATTGTGTTTCCAAGTTTTACATTCTCAAAAAACATCACTTAGTATGATTTATAAGCTGTTGTCCTCATGGGGAACAAAACTGTTCCCACATAGACAAGGATTTCCAATATTGCCATCTTTGTGGGGACATTTTGTCTCCATAACATAGGGTATACCTGAACCCCACACACATCTGGTTTACTATCTTTGTGGGGACTCTCCACAGATGTAATGTTTTTTATACTGTACAAACTGTATATTATATCCCCTTACACTAACTCTACCCCTAAATCTACCCATCACACAAAACTTTCCGCATTTTTACATAAAAAAAAAAAACCTAATTCTGTATGATTTATAAGCTTGTTTCCGCATGGGGACCTCAATTTAGGTCCCCACTGTGACACGAGTCCCCATGGGTCAGTGTGCATTCATGTTGAAGTCCCCACCGGAATAGAAAAACATGAACACACACATACACACATTGGGTTTCCAAGTTTTATGGGGACTTTTCATAGACATAAAGATTTTTATACTGTACAAACAATATATATATATATATATATATATATATCCCCTAACCCTAAACACAACACTCACAGAAAACTTTCTGCAGTTTTACATTTTCAAAAAACATCACTTAGCATGATTTATAAGCTGTTGTCCTCAATGGTGAACAAAAAATGTCCCCACAAAGACAATAATTTCCAATATTGCCATCTTTGTGGGGGACATTTTGTCTCCATAACGTAGGGTATACCTCCTAAATGGCTACTCCCACTACACCTAAAAAGCAAGTTTGTCTATTATGCCAATATCATTCTATTACGATAATTCAATACATCCAAGTAAAAAAAATGACTTACCTAATAAGAAGATCTCTCAAGTGTGCAAACTCGCAATGCGCAACATTTTCAACTGAAATAAACAAATTACAAAGGCATGTTTATGAATTCATCCCGGCATCTTGCATCACTGTACTTTCTACACACACCACTTGATGGCAGTGTTGAATAACCTAAATCACAGACAACCTTGCCCTGTGAAGCCTGTCAGCCGTCATTGTACAATTAGATTTGACAATTGTTACAGTTACCCTGCTGAAAAGACCAGCATGGGTTTCCAAATAGGTCAACCAACAATTTTTCTGGAAAAACTAGCTAAGAAGCCTGGTGGAGACACCAGCATCCAAAACACAACATATTATTAGTGACCAGCAATTCACGGCAGACATGATGATGTCTTTAGACTCTCACCTTCAATGATCCCCCACTTTGTTTTTCTTCCCAAAACTTTGTTCCCGTTCACCTGGTGTTCTTTATCCGTTCCCACCACAGCAAAGGGGATGTTTTCCTAAAAGAAACATTTGCCATACCTCAAAATTTCATCAAGTACGAAAAATAAAACCACTTAAAGCAATTAAAGGAATAGTTTACCCCCAAAATGATACCTCAGTCATCATTTAGTTTCTAAACTTTATGAACATAAATATATTTATGTGTTGATCTAACCCTTTAAATCAAGTTGTTTTAATTGGTTGCAATGAAGTCTCAGAGTAGCGTCATCATACCCTAATCTTATCGTTGAGTATCCGGTCTTCAGTGTCCTCATCATATTCTTTCTGTGGATACACTCTGATCCCGTTGGCCTGGAGGTCCTGTCTTATCTGAAGAAAGAGGCTTCCAGTTAGATGGATTACACTGATTTTTACCACCTACCGCACACATACACAAAACCGCACAATCACCCTGGGGGTGAAATATGACAGCAGCTCCTCTCCCACGAGCTTTTCCCGCTGTATTTTACTAGTCTCAATCTCGACCCTCATGCATTCTTTTACTCGGAGGCCACAGTAAAGTTCACCAGGAAATTCTTTTCTTTTTTTCCCCCTCACAGTCAGAATTTCGGGCCCGAGGTGCAAAGCATTAGACTTTAATGCCTTTGCTGCCATGTGTTCGTGTGGGGGAGGATTTTGGAGTGTGGCTGTTGAACATGGATATGATATCTACGATTGATATCTTGAGCACAGTGTGACGTCCGCCCCCGCATGGCGCTCTGCTCAGGCTATTGAGCAGTGAGAGACAGCTCTGGATAATGGGCTGAAATGACAGAGTACATCATTAGGAGTGTTGTTTGGTGTATATTGATAGGAGACACACAGCGTGCGGGGGCTGTTCTGGCCCTGCGGTCCGTGCCGTCGGAGCTGTCCAAAAGCGTTCCGTGGGGAGAACTGATGGCAAGTGGCCTGGGCCGAAGTAGCTGCAATACATCAATACATCCTGACGGAGACGTTGCAGACACTGCTCGTAACCTTAGCTTGGTCTATTCATTTTTCCAACCCAGAGCGAGCGGCCGCATGCCAAGGGACCTTTGGAGATTCGAATGCAATGTACGGTTCTCTCTCAATCCATTCTGCCCAGGTTTTTCAATTCATCTCACTTTTTATCCACACAGCTGAACTGTGAATTCTAATAATTCCACCATTTGCAGCAGCAGGTCATCCATATTCATGACCTCAATTATGCGAAGAACTGTATATTTACGTGTGGGCCGGAAATACAGAGGCTGATGCGATTGTGCCTGCATATGATAAAATGTGTGCAGGTGTCGATGACGGACAGCTCACCCTCTGTTTGAACTCTAGCCGCTCCTCCAGAGTAAGCGTGTCTGCTTTGGCGATCACAGGGACGATGCTCACTATCTTCCCCAGTCTCCTCATGAACTCCACATCTATAGGGCGTAACCTGTAGAAGGGCAGGATAGATCATTAATAAAGCCCATTTTACACTGCTGACACATTTGACCCCATTAACACCCAGTATTACCACTGATTTTGACTCATCCTGTTAATACAGGTGAAAATGGGGTACAAACCATACTTTTGATAAAAGCGTCTGCAAAATGAATAAATGGAAATTAATCAATCTAGATCATTTAAAGCTAAAATATCATTACATGAAGTAACATAAAATAATATTACATAGACCCTCATTCAAACGTTTGGGATCAGTAAGTTTTTCCTTTAAAATAGAAAATAATACTTTTATTCAGCAAAGATGCATTAAATTGATAAAACTGGCAGTAAAGACATTTATAATGTTACTAAAAATTTGAAAAAAACGTATCACGGTTTCCACAAAAATATTAAGCAGCACAACAATTTATAATGAAGATATTATGAAGAAATGTTTCTTGAGTAGCAAATCAGCATATTCAAATGATTTCTGAATGATCATGTGACTGAAGACTGCAGTAATGGCTGCTAAATATACAGCTTTGCCATCACAGGAATCAAATTAAATAAATGCAGCCTTGGTGAGCAGAGACTTATTCTTACCAAAACTTTTGAACAATAGTCCACATTTTCCTGATAAGATGCAAGCATTAAATATCAAATTTGTTTTTAGTGAGAATATGTATAAAACCCTCATGTTTTGCTGCTAAAAGGATTTTTCATGAAATCCCACTGGGTTAGAGGGTTAAAATCTCCATACTAAGACCCCTGAGATTCGTAAATGAAGCCTTGTCATATTAATGTGACAGAAGCACAACAGCGTTTTAACATGTCTGGCTAGGTGTGAACCACATCATGCATGCAAGAAGTCGACACGCACCAGTGTCCAGTGGCTGGCAGGAAGTAGACACAGCAGTGAACGCGGGTGTCAGGGATTCTTCTCTTCCTGTTGACATTCAGCTCCTCCTTCAGGTATTTTTCATACTGTTCATTGACGTACTTTACAATAGGCTCCCAGCTGAGAAAAGAAGACACAGGGAAGGGTTAACATCGCAATTTAACAACACATGCTTATACTTAAAGTGAATGTAGCAGTCAAAGTGTAACATGGTAAATATTCTGAAAAACACTAAGGCATGATTTTAGTGTCAAATAAATAATTACTTTAACAGTAAAACCCAAAATGCTCTCTAATTACTAATAGAATTGATCTTGCACAGATTTGATCTCACACAGCTTTAGAGCTCTCTGAGCATTAGTGGGGTTCAAAAGCCTGAGACATCTAGTGAAAAAGCTTTTATTTGGCATTTTCATTTAAAATTATATTATTAGCATAACAATTAACATGAATTTCAGGATGTCTTTGGTTTGTGTAAAACCTGATGATTATGATCCAAAGAACACCTTGTGCTTCTGTGGAAAGCAAGAACATCTGACCTTCTGTAAAAAGGTCACAACTGTCAGCCACAAATATACTTTTAAAATGTCTTTTGATTAGTGACCTAGAAATATTACAGAATCGGGAATGTTTGTTTTAGTGTTTTAAAATGTTAATGTTTAAAATTATTTATAATTCTAATCATTTCTCTTTATTTCCAAGTTTAAATTAGATTTTGAATACCATATTTTTAATTGTGGTCTCAGACTTTTACACTCTATTGTATGTTTTTATATATAGTATGAATTGTATATGATAAGGTTTAAAATGTTGCTCTCACCAGTTCTCATTGTTGATTTGGTCTCCAAATCCAGGAGTGTCAATTACCGTAAGCTTCATCTTCACCCCTTTCTCCTCGATGACTAGAAAATAACAAGACAAAAGAATTAGAGGAGAAAAGAATGAAAGGATAAAACGTCCTTTCAAGATGAATCCGCAGCAGATGTGAATGAAGAGGAGCTGACAAGGATTTAACAGTCTTTTTCTAGCAACACAAATTTCTTAGGGACTAATCAGTTCAAATCGCATACTGAAGACCCTGAGCTTTTCATTTAATCTCCATCTCTGATATAATGCTGCAGGAATGCTTTGTACAACAGAAAGTCAGCCTGCAAAAAGAGTCTAATAAGCTGTCTGTGCAAGCAGGGACCCCTACTGTATCCCTGGCATTGGTTGATTGGCATTTGCTGTTAACTCATCATGTTAATCCTTCTGGATGAGGCAATCAAGGAAAATATGACGAGACTGTAACAAGGAAAAATTAAACTGTCAGTCAACACTCCAGTTTCAAAGTGCTATAACCCTATCTGGTGATGATCAATTTTTCGTACGCAGTGGGGCATTAGCAAAACAGAGTGCCAGTTTTTGGATTGGTAGGCCAATGATTGAAAACCCCTCATGATCAGCTAATGGAAACACATATGCTCATCTTGGCGTGACTCAGCAACAAAGCAGGGCTTAGTTCCTCCCATATTCACCCACATGGAGGGAGCAGAGCTGAATGGTGGCATTGAGCGGCCCGCCACTTCATTTTGTGCACTGTGTAGTCTTTGAGAAAAGGAGGGATTGTGTAACACTCATCTCCCCTGGCGGTCAGTCTGCAGGCCAGCTTTTTTTCACAGGCTGTGAGGGCCACTGGGCCACTTTGTAGTGTGTGGAGGTGTCAGGCACCCTGAGACTTTGCTACTCTTTGTTTTCCACAGGCCTGCACTTTGGAAAGACAAAACTGCTGGGGAAGCAAGGGACAGCAAGACATCTGCTAGACGAAATGTCTCAAATCGGAGTTGGCAAAGGCAATTTATTAGTTTAGCAGTAACACAAGGAGTAGTTTTGTCATTTTGATAGAGAATACCAGAACAGGTCTATTGTTCCAGCCCTTTTAAAGTATTTGCAGAAGTTATAAGGTCATATTTACACTGATGAATACTGGAATGATCTGTAATGAGGAAGAAAAATGTTGCTAGGAGACAAAAAAAGCTAAATCCAGACAGAAGGTTCTACAAGAAATATTGCTCTGAAGTTGCTCTTTTACAGCTAAGGAGACTTAATGGAGTTATCAGTTATGTTTCAACTCAATGTTTTGATAAGAAGAAGATAATGATGATAATAATAAGAAATGTTTCTGGAGCAGCAAATCATCATATTAGAATGATTTCTGAAGGATCATGTGAGACTGAAGACTGGAGTAATGATGCTGAAAATTCAACTTTGCCATAACATGGAATCAATTAGGCCTACATTTTAAAATATAATCACAATACTACTGTTTTACTGCATTTTTGATCAAATATGCAGCCAAATATGGTGAGCATAAAGAGACTTTATTAAAAACATTTAAAAATCGTACTGACCCCAAACTTTTGAACGGCTGTGTATATCATATAAAGTTTAATGTAAAAGAGTTTAATGTTAAGAATTTTCCCCAACCGTAATCGTATAGAGATTAGATAATAATAAATTCTCGCATGAGGGCTAATGCAATCGAAATAGTAAAGGAAAGTAAATATTTACGCCATGTGTCAAGCGCTGCAAACTCGCCTTTCTGAAGGCAAACATAAAAAAAAAAACAAAGAGGAACAGGACACTCTCATTCACTGTAATGTTTACGTTGTGCTACGCTAAGAAGTCAGTGAGGGGTGTCTCCTGAACCATGGGGATATCGCAGGAAGTCACAAGCTGAACCGACTTATCATCAATCTTCTTTTGTTAAGAAACAGCACACCCAGCTTCTCCCATTCTTTTATTCTCATCCACCCTCTCTCTCATTCTACAAGTCAAATACAAGTCAAACATTTATAAACTATTGGGCCATAAGTTTTGAGAGGTCTGTGAGAAATGAGGTTTGGCTATGGACAGAGATACAACAGATGCTGCTGCTGCAACTGGATAGAAACCTCCTTCCACTTGCAATGACACTGCTACGCTAAAAAACACTTGTTCTTGATCTTACACAGAATACTTTCAAAAGCTCCTAAGACTTTCCACAAAGAAATAACAGGCAGAGACAGCAACTGTGAAGATTTTGATGCACGGAATTACAGGAAATTACACATTTTGACCTTTGGCTAACTGAAGTGAAAGCTGTAAAGAAGCTAAGCTACTGCGAGAGTGTCATACAGAGTAACATTTACATATCTAAAACCTGTCAAGGGGAAGTCAGAAACGGAAGAGAGATCAACAAGCAGATCTAGGTCTAAAACCTTACCTGAAAACAAAATCAAATGGCTAATTTCAAAACCAGTAGGCAGCAAACTAAAAGAAGGACAGAGGTTTAGCGTAGCTGCTACAAAACCTGCACATGGCTGTATAACAACAATTAACTTCATAGCTACGCCCTGGCATGGCACTATCTCTCTGTAGGGTTTTGTAATTGGATTTGTCTGTGCCCATATCCAGACTGGGAGTAAAGTTCAGCAGTCTTCATACATTTCTGCTGTCAACCATGGCAATTAACATAGCAGGCTACGCTAATGACCCAGCCCAGCAAAGGCCTTTACACAGCAATTGACTGACACTTAAAGCTACAAGAGGCGGCATGCTTTTCTGGCGTCTCGCAACATCCTGTGACAGAATCATTAGATTATGTTCTCTCTGTATCCGATATGCTAAATTGTGAGTCATTCTATTAGAGGGCAGATCTGCGGTTAAACTACATAACATGGGAAAGTCCACAAACTTTTGACCCAGATAAAAATGGCAGGGGTAATTAGATTGTGCAATAGCATATACATTTTATTAGTTAGTCTCATTCTTGCAGTGAACCAGGCCATTGCAATCCATCCAAAGAGAGCACATTTTCTTTACTTGTCCTACAGGGCTGTTTCTGAATACAAGAGACAGAGGACCACTATCAAATTTTGTGTTTGTTAGACCCCTGTCAGACGGTCTATAGTGAGAAATGAAGATGGATAGCTGGGTGCGACTACACTAACTACTGAGGGCAAGCAAACACACACATGCACACACACACTCAAACAATACTTTCATTTAAAGGACTAGTGAAGTTGGCTACGCCATCTGCCTTTCACACCTCTTACCAACGAAGCATGTTGGCGCCGCCAGAAGTAAAATGGAGATTCTTTGCTTTCTCATTGCATATGCGGGATGTTTTAAGGTATGTGCGTCTCTGCGTGATCTACAGCTCAGCTCCCTCTGCTCAGTACAAAAAGTAGTAGCAGGATCCTTGTATAGCTACTAACATGCGTTTTTTTTTTATCTTATCGCTAATATTGTATATTTGATTATATGATTTATGTTATTTCCCCTAACTTCACATTTAGATTACCTCTGGCATCATCTATTGCCCAAAGTATACTTGTTTTTTATGCGTACTGTGCACGTGACATAAATTTAGACATCAGCAAAGTATGCTGGAGATAAATGGCAGAGACACTGGACTAAGATGACACTTTGTTGTGCGCATGTGTGGACCGCCTGTGTTCATGCACGGTATCAAATGGCGTATTCTGTCAATGTCAAAACTGAAGTATACTTCGGGCTTATTGCTCAATCTTCAATCTCTAAAGACACTAAAACTCAAAAGTTGCGATGAAACTGAAGTAGCAACAGATATTTTCTTCCATGCGTAGGGTGGGGACTTTGGTTCTATGCATCGGTTGTTGATTGGATTTTGAGATGTGGGCGTTGCACTCAAAAATGGAGGCAGATGAACGCAAGCTTGCAGGGGCAAGTGTAAGTGGACTAAATGATTGGAGAAGCCTTGCATACATTACCAGAGAGAAGTCTGTCATTTTCACCAGAAGATCCAATTATGACATAGTTTACTTAACTCTACACATATACAAAAACACCTGCCTGTTTGGAGACAAGAACCCAAGCATCTATTGATCGTTACTCTGGTGGTAGTATGAGAGACAGATATGGTACATTGCTCAATCAACCAATTCATTCACTCAGCTGAGCTTGCTTCACTGAAGTCAGACGCCGTGTATAAGTGGTGGCTTCCATTAGAGCAGGAGTCATCTCCTGACCCGTGCGATAAAATATGGCCCTGTGTGCGCTCTTCCTCTATCATTCTCTGTGAAAGAGAGCTCATAATGACAGCTGTGGCCCGATCTCAACAGTTGAAGTGTGATTGATCTCTCCTAATCCGTCCCCCTTGCAGGCTTTTTAATTTCTCTTTCCTTTCAGAGCACATGCGCCGATCACTCTGGACCTTCTCCAAATCAAACCCTACAAAACTGCCCAGCTCGTCCTGTCTAAATGTCACTCTTCTTCAATCCTTTCAGAAATCACTCTGGCCAACAAACTCTGTAATGCTGGGTTCAGACTACACAATATTTGTACGTTAATATTTGTCTGTTACGATAGTGACTGTGTCAGATTATGCGATTTTGACTCTAAATTCTTGTTGTATAGTGGACAAGAAACATGTCAGACTACTTGTTGCTTGCTAACCAATCGACGTGTGTGATGTCATCAAGAAGGCGTAACAAGCGGCTGACTTCTGGAAACAAGAGCATAAACAAACTCCCAAAGCGGCAAGTTATTTAGCTTAATGCTAATTCCAGTACTCAGTATGCCTCCACTTTCATACAGTGGGGAGAACAAGTATTTGATACACTGCCGATTTTGCAGGTTTGCCCACTTGCAAAGGATGTAGAAGTCTGTAATTTTTATCATAGGTACTCTTCAACTGTCAGTGACGGAATCTAAAACAAAAATCCAGAAAATCACATTGTATGATTTTTAAGTAATTCATTTGCATTTTATTGCATGACATAAATATTTGATACATCAGAAAAGCAGAACTTAATATTTGGTACAGAAACCTTTGTTTGCAATTACAGAGATCATACATTTCCTGTAGTTCTTGACCAGGTTTGCACACACTGCAGCAGGGATTTCGGCCCACTCCTCCATACAGACCTTCTCCAGATCCTTCAGGTTTCGGGGCTGTCGCTGGGCAATACGGACTTTCAGCTCCCTCCAAAGATTTTCTATTGGGTTCAGGTCTAGAGACTGGCTAGGCCACTCCAGGACCTTGAGATGCTTCTTACGGAGCCACTCCTTATTTGCCCTGGCTGTGTGTTTCGGGTCGTTGTCATGCTGGAAGACCCAGCCACGACCCATCTTCAATGCTCTTACTGAGGGAAGGAGGTTGTTGGCCAAGATCTCGCAATACATGGCCCCATCCATCCTCCCCTCAATACGGTGCAGTCGTCCTGTCCCCTTTGCAGAAAAGCATCCCCAAAGAATGATGTTTCCACCTCCATGCTTCACGGTTGAGATGGTGTTCTTGGGGTTGTACTCATCCTTCTTCTTCCTCCAAACATGGCGAGTGGAGTTTAGACCAAAAAGCTCTATTTTTGTCTCATCAGACCACGACCTTCTCCCATTCCTCCTCTGGATCATTCAGATGGTCATTGGCGAACTTCAGACGGGCCTGGACATGCGCTGGCTTGAGCAGGGGGACCTTGCGTGCGCTGCAGGATTTTAATTCATGACGGCGTAGTGTGTTACTAATGGTTTTCTTTGAGACTGTGGTCCCAGCTCTCTTCAGGTCATTGACCAGGTCCTGCCGTGTAGTTCTGGGCTGATCCCTCACCTTTCTCATGATCATTGATGCCCCACAAGGTGAGATCTTGCATGGTGCCCCAGACCGAGGGAGATTGACCTTCATCTTGAACTTCTTCCATTTTCTAATAATTGCGCCAACAGTTGTTGCCTTCTCACCAAGCTGCTTGCCTATTGTCCTGTAGCCCATCCCAGCCTTGTGCAGGTCTACAATTTTATCCCTGATGTCCTTACACAGCTCTCTGGTCTTGGCCATTATGGAGAGGTTGGAGTCTGTTTGATTGAGTGTGTGGACAGGTGTCTTTTATACAGGTAACGAGTTCAAACAGGTGTAGTTAATACAGGTAATGAGTGGAGAACAGGAGGGCTTCTTAAAGAAAAACTAACAGGTCTGTGAGAGCCGGAATTCTTACTGGTTGGTAGGTGATCAAATACTTATGTCATGCAATAAAATGCGAATTAATTATTTAAAAATCATACAATGTGATTTTCTGGATTTTTGTTTTAGATTTCGTCACTCACAGTTGAAGAGTACCTATGCTAAAAATGGCAGACCTCTACATGCTTTGTAAGTAGGAAAACCTGCAAAATCGGCAGTGTATCAAATACTTGTTCTCCCCACTGTACGCCATCATTTTTCACTCTGTCGTGGTAGTCACTCGAGGGAACATCATAAAGGCAGGAGTATTGTTGCCATAGCTCCACGAACCTTTCCTCCATTGCATAATTCCACCTAGCAGCTCCAATACCATCATCTTTCTCCCGTTTTGCCACGTTTGAAAGCTGTGTACGGAAGAGCTTCTGTGCTCCTATTGGTCAACTTCACAGATGTCAGGGAAAATGAAAAATGCTAGCCTTTCTGCCGTTGTGAAGTGTCGCAGACACGGTTGTCGTCGACTATGACAAGCTATACAAGATGAAACGTTTGATTCTTATGTCCCGACGCCCATTGTCATTTACGAATCAGCATGACACCCTACGTCAAACGGATCGTGCCAAAATCAGGCTGATATTGTGTAGTCTGAACATGGCATAAAACGTCATCTTATTGATGTGCAACACCATGTGCAAACCATCTATGATGCGGTACGTTTCTAGCAAGGTGCACAGTCTACACTGAAAGGGAAAACGTGCAATAACAGCCAATCAGAGAATATTTCATGATTAATATCCAGCTATGTGAAGTGGGATTTTGGACCAATGAGATTTCACAAAGGGTGTGTCTAAATAGTGCAAGTAGTGTGCTCACAATAAAAAAATACTGGGAGGCATAGTGCACTGTTAGTACACTTCAACCGAAAAAAAAAAAGTGGACATTTTATGCACTCAACGGTCGCAGATTTTCCTATGTAGCAAAAGGGGAGGGTCTAAACATGTTAAAGCTAATGGTAACACATCTATTGACAAAATGTCTTGTTGCGGCTGTTTAGGACAAAAGCACAATTTTGAAAGACCATTAAAGTTCAAAGATGTTTATTGGGTGCAAATGGTGTAGTTACACTATTACCAGCAGGGGCTGACAGGGCTATGTGAACCAGCTAATCCTTGACCCCTTGGGTGTGACGGGGGATGTGTAAAGAAAGAAGTGTGTTGTGAGTGTTCAATACTCACTGTGGCTGACTGATTGCAGTTGGACAGTTTTCGAGATCTTCTCCTCATAATTAGGAGTGCAGGACTTCCTGCTGACCTTGGACTTGAAGAGAGTGTTTACGAGCGTCGACTTCCCCAGACCACTCTGACCTGTCAATGAGAACAAGAATAGATTTAATGACTTATGTTTGTAAACTGCAGTAAACTACAATTAACTGCATATGTAGCAGACCCTGAGCACGTTTATTTGCAGGACGACCTTTGCTTAGCATTAGCAGGGGGGATAAAACTTTATTACTGCACACAGATAAGATGACACACATAAAATTGAGGTCATAAAGTATCACATGACCAGGTAGCGCAGGCCTCCAGGGTTTACATAAGCCCTTGATACTGCAAATCATCAGTGATGTAATAAGACCAGGTCAAGCCAAGGCAAAGTGCTTTAGCGTCTTATCTGGTTGGTGTCCAAACACTCTGACAACACCACGCCATTGGGAGCTTTGGGAAGCTTTTCCACTTAATGACTCTTTCACACTAGTCCTCACGGAGATCAGATCAGAGGGAGGAAGCTATTACCAGAGAGTGAGCCTTATCAAGGCCATCTCAATTCACTCAAATAAGGGTAAATCTATGGGGCCACCTTCATTGCCTCAAAGGACATGTGTTGTGTTAATGTGAGCTGCTTAGTATTGAGTGCTGATGATGGGCAGTGTGTGTGTTCTGTCTCACTCAGAGGGCCCCTCAGGCCCACAAGTCAGTTTCCCGTTTGCCGGGCAGGGGTGGGGAATGTGCTAAACGCTCTCGCCGCTCCGTTTGCACCTGTTGAGAGGCATGGCCGTCTCGGGAAGCTGTCAATGGATGAAACGATTTGACAGAGATAGACGACAGAGCCGGGAAGATCTGGCCCCTCTATCATTGCTCACCTCAACAGAGGCTTTGATGGATTTACGCCATGGCCTCTTACCATGGGAGGCAGTTGACATCAAATTTATGAGGAACTGACAACCCACGTTGTGTGTCCTCCTGGGCCTCTTTGATTTAACAGTTCAGACAGTGGCTGAGCAAAGCAGGTCTTCCTGAAGTTTTCAGTGTAGTCACACATACTGTACCTGCTCAGTAGGGATGGGAAAAAGAAATTTTAATTCCCCTGAATTGTTTAGAGTTCTTCAACGGTAGCATTAACCATTCTTTTTGCATTTTGAATGAAATATTAAGAGATATTTGGAAAAAAGAAATTCAATTCCATTGCTAGATGGTGAGATTTTTGTAATAATATAATAGAATGATTTTTCAATCTTTCTAAAGTTTGCATATACATACATACATACATACATACATACACACACACATAGGTTAGTATTGTTTGTAGGACGAACCACATCCAACAGGAGTAACTGTCGAGGCAAGAGGAAGCTGTCTGAAGGGATGTCCAGGTAATAACCCGGATTGAATGAACATGGTACATTGCACCATATTTTTACGGACTTTTCTGTGTACACATTGTCATATGAAGTATGAGTCAGTAACTACGCTGACTGATACCAGACAGAACCAATTCATATGACTCACACGAATCATTCGTTCATGATTCAGTCTACACCTGTGATGCTATATGTTTTTGATATATATTTTGGAGTGAAATCTGCGTGGGTAACTTTCGCCCACACGCAGATTTCCCATACTTGCAGATTCCAACTGAAATGCAAATGTGAATGCACCTTTAGAGTGTACAGTGTTACATCCACATCTGCAAATTAATGCATAAACAATGACCGAAACTGTTAACCTAACCAAACGTCATTCGGTTCAGGAATTAGCAAAAAAATGTAATCGGTACAAGCACTGATGATCTAATAAAGGACCCTGTGCTGAGATAATGTGAAAAGAATAAAGGCTAGACCCAGTCAGGTGCTTGTCTGAGTCATGCATTGACACATTCACCCAGAAACGCTGCATTTTAACAGCTTGTTATTTACCGCAACCACAAGAAACTTCAACAAATGCAGGTAGTAATTTTACCAGTGTCACATGTGTTTACCTCCAATTGATTTCTCAAAAGCATTTCAAATGGTGAAAACACAACTCCCATGAGACACTTTGAAAAGCAGTTTACAAAGCTTTCCTTTGAACACAATATCTATAAAGCCCCCTCGACTTGAGGGCGACAACAAAGCTGAATGTATTGACTGCATCGAAAATGTCAGAATATGCTAACCTCGTATTTGGGAGCAGACTGCTACTTGACTTATGGGAAACTGGGAGACTCGCAGTAGTTTAAGCCCTGAGGCTACAAAAAGGTCCTGACCTTTACAACCGAGGACAAACTACACAGACCAACAGACTCCAAGTGCTACCATATGTGTGTGCGAATCTCGGATAAGAGCACCCTAGGGCAGGAAAATGTGGACAGATGAGAGTAGCGCACCAAACTCATCCTGTAGAGTTTCCTTCGTTCCTGCAATTTCATCCTGTTGTGTATATCTTGCTTTCACACAATTCCTCCTTTTCCTGTATTTTGTCAAGTTTGCATTTGCTGTCATGTCATCTAATACATGCTAGTGTTCCCAAACACACCCTTGTCAGAACCCATTGCCCTTGTAATTTACAATGCATTGCCAAGGCAACAGCAAAATACACAAACCGAAAACTATACGAACCATTAAATTGATTCAAATACAAACATTCCTTGTTCAAAATAAAAGTCTTTTGCACTAAATAAAAGGTCAATGATTTGTCAGTAGCTGAACATTGTGTCAAGAGTGAGTCAACAGATCTTTCTTCTTCCCTCTTTTACTACCACTATTTCCACACCTGTCTCTACCAGGAAAGGGAGGGAGAGGTTCACCTTTGATGTATGTCCAGAGTAGCAGGCAGGCATGGAGAACACCACCGTACTTTCTACAGTACCAATGCTGTAACCACCACAGTTCACCGAGGCAAGGAGGAAACTCAGGCAGGCCAAAAGCCAGCTTTTGGAGAAGTGAGCACTGAACCAGAGCTGTTTTTGCTTTATAGAATTCCTCGCAAAAATGATATGCTTTAACAAGCCTTTGATCTGCTCCCTACTGAACAGGTTTCAAGCTGAAAAGCATGCAAGTGGCCAAAATGCGAACAGGTGAAGACTGCTATTGCCATATCTCCTCCTAATATAATTCCCACACACTTTGAGAGAATAGACAACATCGTATTTAAAGCTGGAATTTATTTATTGAGTGTATCAATTGGAGTTTCTTCAAATTTGGCTACTTTGATCAGGGATTTATTTTTATTAAAATTAACCAATTTCAACCTTTTCTTTTTGTTAAACATATTAAAACTGACGTTTTGTATAGATTTATTGTTTATCTGTTCCAGACTCACTTTCAGTCTTAAAATATGAAAATCCATCATAAAAATATTAATTATGTGTTTAATTGATAATTAAACTAAATGTAAAGTAAACATAAGCCAATGCAATATCTGTGTGAATGTCAATAAAAAATACATTTTTGAAGTATTCTTATTGTACATAATTTCCAAAAGAGCTGTAATTTTTGCAAATTATACAAAAGTGTCAAAATATTATCTGTTAGTCTGTATTTAGGATACGTAAAAAGGGAAAAACAAAACAAACAAAAACAATCAGCCTTGTATTAATAAGTAAAAAATGTAATTTCCACTGCAGTCATTTTGTCAGAATTCTATAAATACAAAATATAAATGGGTAGTTCAAGTTCAAGATGCGCTTTTAAGAAAACTTGGCTGTCTGTGCAGTAAAAAGGCAATAAATCTGTGCTGACTGACTAGGGAAAAGGCCTTTGATGTTCCCTTTTGTCAAAAAGTTAGGGGAGCTTCAACACCCATAATGCACTGGGCTAAATCCAACTGTCTGTAAGCAGGGATACAAAAATGTGTAAATACAATCTGTACAATCTGACAGCCCTGAAGCTGTCAAAAGTCAGATGGATGACGTTTGCTGATAAAGAACATGGGAGATCTGGGTGCAGGTGACATGGAAAAAGAGTATTGTTCATTTACATATGGAACTGACATTGTAACAATACAAAGCTGGTTTAAAATCAGCAAACTTGTGCTAAAAAAAATGATACTGTTGTGGAATTTTCATTACTTACAGAAAAAAAAGAATGATCAATTCTCCTGGGATGGGGCTACCTGAGTGTCTGACAGATGGAAACAGGGCTGCAGGACAGTTTTGGAAAAACAATTTGTAATGCTAGTGGCGATGCCAGTGGTGCAAAAACGACACACTTCAGCTTTAATTTGTTTTGCTGATATCGTTGTGGAACAGTGGTTGATACTGTGTTTCTCCATGAGACTCGCAGCCTTTGAAGGATTTGGCAAAATGTCCTTTCTATTAACACCATAGAAGAGCCACCGAGGGGAATGAAAGCACAAGCAAGGGAGTGTGGAAAACCTGGCAGCTTGGTTTAAAAAAAAAAATAGGGAGAGAAAAAAAAAAAAAAAGAGGAAAATAAGAATGGCTCTCACTGGAGAGCTGGATGGCCTTGAATTTGTGATGCTGTGGCCATCATAAATCCCCTTGGTTGGCCCAGTTGGGGAACACTCTGAGCCACATTTGGCTCCAGCCTGGCCCTGCCTCCCAGCCCACAGACAACACAACAATAGCCCTTGCCATTTAATTAGGTAAGGCCCACACTCGGCCAACACCCCCTCCTGGTCCTCCTCCTTCCTGCATGCTTACCCACACTCTCTGTAGAAGCACAGGGGGATTTGGGAGGCTCTAGCACTCTGATTGGTTAGGCTTGAATAAAGGTGGCCAGTTTGAATCAGGCAGATGTCCAGTAACTGCCCAAGACAGTTGATACTAGCAAGCTGCCCTACAGTATAGCTCTAGTAGGTAACCTGGCATAAAATCTGTGACTTTTAAGAAGACTTAAACAGCTCACAGTGCCCTTACTGGACAAAACCACTGTATTCTCATGAATTGCATTCAAAGAATATTATTTTGGTTCTTTGTTTGTAATTAGAGTTGGGTGATATATCATATATTCACAATAAAGATAGAGATTTTGAAGATTTGTAATAAAATGTATGGTAAGTTTGATTCATTTCTGTCTGATTTGTAATAAAAAACATTAAAAGAAAAAAAAAAAAGAAGAATATATTTTTCATAATATATTTGAGATAATACATACTCTACCATTTAAAAGATTTGGGTCAGCAAGGTTTTTTTTTTTAATGCTTTTGAAAAAAGTTTCTATATGTTCACCATACAGGCTGCATTTATTTGATCAAAATATGGTAAAAACAGAAATATTATTCAAATTTAAAATATCTGTTTTCTATTTGAATATATTCTAAAATGTCATTTATTCCTGTGATGGTAAAGCTGAGTTTTCAGCATCATCACTCCAGTCTTAAGTGTCAAATGATCCTTCAGAAATCAGTCTAATATGATGATTTGATCCTCAAGAAACATTTAGAAGTTCAAAAGAACAGCTTTTATTTGAAATAGAAATCTCTGATCAAAAGTGACAGTAATGACATACATTGATCAGTTTAATGCATCACTGCAAAATAAAAGTTAAAATAAATAAATAAAAAACCTGACCTCAAACATTTGAAGAGAAGTGTATACATACTCTGTGTTGTTATTTTGTCACTTATAAAGTAAAATGATCTTTGGTTAAAATTATGGTTTGTCTCTTTGGGGAAAAACCCTTTGAACTATATATTAAATTTTGTGAAAAGCCTGAAATAAGCCCTATAATTTTATAATCACCCCGTTCTATTTACAACCTATTTAAAACGTGTAATGCTTGTTTTTAATAACACTCTTTCTTGATGAAGAGAAGCCACCTTTAATAAATAAACAATTTAACAACTGAATAATACATTGCTCTAACCATCCATGAGGTTTAAAAGGTTATTTTGTCATGATATAATGTCTGATATTATAAGTGCACCATATGGATATGTAAAGTGCACTTTTTCTTCTTGGAATTTTCAGCACACACTACTTTGATTAATCCTTGATAGCAGCTGGTCTTTTGTTACTCTGTCCGCATATTTCCAGTTACAGAACATCAGTCGTCTTTGTCCCTTCCTTACACCCAATACCACAGCCATTCTTGTACATGCTCTAGTTACTTCAAACATTGATTCCTGTAACTCTCTCCTATTTGGGTTACCTCTCAAACTTCTCCATAAACTTCAGTTGGTCCAGAACTCAGCCGCCCGCATTATTACTAGAACCTCTTCCATTGAGCACATATCTCCTGTTCTTTATCAATTACATTGGCTTCCTGTTAAATATCCCGTAGAGTACAAGATTTAGCTTTTCACTTTTAAAGCTCTGTACAATCTTGCACCCTCATATCTCTCTGACTTGCTTCACAATTATACTCCCACCTGCACTCTTAGATCTTCTTCAACCATTTCCCTTGTTATACCTCCTGTCCGTTTAACCACTATGGGGTCCAGAGCGTTCAGCTGTGCTGCTCCTTGTCTCTGGAAATCTCTTCCACAATTTGTATGTGAAAGTCTTACTTTTAAATCACATCTTAAAACTCATCTTTTTAAATGAGCTTTTCCTGAATCATTTTAATTAATGGATTATCTTAATGTTGAACAGATGTTGCTTTGATTGTATTGTATGACTGCCATTAAGTTGTAAGGTGTCCTTGAGTGTTTTGAAACAAATTCATATGGCAAAATGGCTAAGAATAGTGCATAAGTACACAAATTTGTAATGCACCTATAGTCTCTGAAAAGAGCTGAGTTTAAACCTTTCCCCTAACAGCCAATGGCACCATTTACCCTTCACCTGTCTGTGTTTCCTGTTATAGACTGAACTATATACAAACCCGATTCCAAAAAAGTTGGGAGACTGTACAAATTGTGAATAAAAAAGGAATGCAATAATTTACAAATCTCATAAACTTATATTTTATTCACAATAGAATATGGATAACATATCAAATGTTGAAAGTGAGACATTTTGAAATGTCATGCCAAATATTGGCTCATTTTGGATTTCATGAGAGCTACACATTCCAAAAAAGTTGGGACAGGTAGCAATAAGAGGCCGGAAAAGTTGAATGTACATATAAGGAACAGCTGGAGGACCAATTTGCAACTTATTAGGTCAATTGGCAACATGATTGGGTATAAAAAGAGCCTCTCAGAGTGGCAGTGTCTCTCAGAAGTCAAGATGGGCAGAGGATCACCAATTCCCCCAATGCTGTGGCGAAAAATAGTGGAGCAATATCAGAAAGGAGTTTCTCAGAGAAAAATTGCAAAGAGTTTGAAGTTATCATCATCTACAGTGCATAATATCATCCAAAGATTCAGAGAATCTGGAACAATCTCTGTGCGTAAGGGTCAAGGCCGGAAAACCATACTGGATGCCCGTGATCTTCGGGCCCTTAGACGGCACTGCATCACATACAGGAATGCTACTGTAATGGAAATCACAACATGGGCTCAGGAATACTTCCAGAAAACATTGTCAGTGAACACAATCCACCGTGCCATTAACTCTATAGGTCAAAAAAGAAGCCATATCTAAACATGATCCAGAAGCGCAGGCGTTTTCTCTGGGCCAAGGCTCATTTAAAATGGACTGTGGCAAAGTGGAAAACTGTTCTGTGGTCAGACGAATCAAAATTTGAAATTTGAAGGAAAACTGGGACGCCATGTCATCCGGACTAAAGAGGACAAGGACAACCCAAGTTGTTATCAGCGCTCAGTTCAGAAGCCTGCATCTCTGATGGTATGGGGTTGCATGAGTGCGTGTGGCATGGGCAGCTTACACATCTGGAAAGGCACCATCAATGCTGAAAGGTATATCCAAGTTCTAGAACAACATATGCTCCCATCCAGACGTCGTCTCTTTCAGGGAAGACCTTGGATTTTCCAACATGACAATGCCAGACCACATACTGCATCAATTACAACATCATGGCTGCGTAGAAGAAGGATGCGGGTACTGAAATGGCCAGCCTGCAGTCCAGATCTTTCACCCATAGAAAACATTTGGCACATCATAAAGAGGAAGATGCGACAAAGAAGACCTAAGACAGTTGAGCAACTAGAAGCCTGTATTAGACAAGAATGGGACAACATTCCTATTCCTAAACTTGAGCAACTTGTCTCCTCAGTCCCCAGACGTTTGCAGACTGTTATAAAAAGAAGAGGGGATGCCACACAGTGGTAAACATGGCCTTGTCCCAACTTTTTTGAGATGTGTTGATGCCATGAAATTTAAAATCAACTTATTTTTCCCTTAAAATGATACATTTTCTCAGTTTAAACATTTGATATGTCATCTATGTTGTATTCTGAATAAAATATTGAAATTTGAAACTTCCACATCATTGCATTCTGTTTTTATTCACAATTTGTACAGTGTCCCAACTTTTTTGGAATCGGGTTTGTAGTCTGAAAGGTCTTCCTGCCCCCTTTAGCCACTCTAAACCATACTCGGCTCTTGGTGCACGGTGATTTTACACAGAGCTTTTTACCTAATTTGACGCCTCAAGTCTGTTCTATTTTCATCTTAGTCTTGGCCAAAACAGCCCCATCTCAACAAAGCTCATTAGGCAAAAACTACCCGAGTTGAAGTTCACACTTTGAGCAAAGAAAAAACAAGAGGTGTGAAGTTATTTAGGCCCAGCATTTATGCATGCCGTTTGAAATTGAAAGTTTCAATGTATGGTAAAGAAATCAGCTCTGAAGGTTTTGTATTGTTTTAAGGGCCTGATATTCTTCTGTTCAAATACATATCCTGCTTTAAAAAACAACAACTTTAAATCATACCAATGTTCCACTTACCAACCACCATGATATTAAATTCAAAGCCAGCCTTCATGGTTTTGCGTCTCATCTGGTCCAAGACTGCCTCAATGCCGACATATCCGAATAGATCTCTGCCCTTGATAATGCCTTGTGTGTTAGATTCACTGAGGCATGGCAGAGGATGTTCTGTCTCCACCACTCTCTCCTCCACCTCCCTCTCCCTCTCCTCCATGACCTCCTTCTCCTCCTCCATCCGGACAGGTGGCTCCAGATCCAGGCCCTGCTCCCGTGCTGTGTCTGCCAAGAGAGAGAGACACACACACCCACAAGTTAGCATACAGGAACCTCACATGTTTCCTAGAAAAGTCTAATTAAAGCTCGGTCCCAATTGAGTCTTTGCAGTTTGTGTCTGAGACACTTAGTGATGTAATGTCTCATAGACTGTCAGTTGTCAGTCTGATGTGCATTGCGGGCACATATATATATATATATATATATATATATATATATAACAAACAGGACATTATGGCACTTTGGCAATGTGCAAGGAATTAAATGTGTCAAATTAAAATGTATTGAAATCATTTACCATGAATCAAATTTAAAAAGATTTTTTATGTGTAAATACAAAATTATAATAATAATTAAATAGTAAAATGATTACATTTACATTTTACATTCAATGTTATGTTAGTGTTACTTATATACTATTATAGTATTTGTTAATATTTTGAATGAGCTTTTATTTTTAAACTAAGTTTTAATTTTAATTTTAGTTTTTTAATTTATTTTTATTTCACTTTTAGTTTTTAAAATTGCAGTACTTCAACTTGCTTTAGTTAGTTGCCAAAATAACATTTCTCTCCTTTTTTTTTTAGAAATTAAGTTTTTTTAAGTTTAAGTTTATTCATCTAATATTTATAATTTAATTTCAGCTTTATTTCAATTAATGGAAATTATTTTAATAGTTTTAGGTTTTAGTTAATGATAACAGTTTACATTATACAAAGATTATTTTTTTTATTTATTTTATTTTTTGGGGGGAGGAGGGAGGGGACTACTGGGAAAGCAGAAAAAGCCCTGGACCAGGTTAGGTTATTATTTTCCTTCAAGCATTTTTACATTGAGATTCTATTTTGCACACATTTATCTAGCACCCACATTTCCTGGTGTTATGTGCATTGTGCATAGCATAACACACAATTCACCGCTGCAATTAATTTGAAGAAAAGATGTTCATTTTTTGCCAGGTTTGTTTATGAGCCAGAGAGCTGTGCGTTGTGAGCATGCAGGTGGAAATTAATGCACATTATGACTGACAGGAGGCAAATGTAGGTGAGGCACAGATCGATTCAGACGTGGATTTGAAATAATGAGGACGAAGATTTGAGAATTGTTCATAATTGTGCTTCCATCCTTCCAAATGAGGCGTTAGTTTCATTTGTTAACGTTTTATATATGGGTCATGAAGGGGTTGATGTTATCTTAAGGTTTCCTCAATATTTGAATGGAAATGAATATGGAAAGTACCCTCAATGTGCATTGAACTTTATGCAGCATAGTGTCACAGTGAAAAACAGAACAGAAATGGCTTTGCTGCCTGCGCATCACTTTGTTCAGCTCAATTGAGTTCACTTGCAAGAGCGGCCAACACAGAGACAGCAGTTCACACAGCACTGGTTAACTACTGAGGCACGGACATCTGTCAGCTGGCTCGGCCGGAAGATGCCCCATCTGACTAGTGGATAGTGTTACAGGACTAATGTTTGTCTTATTCCTGTAGTTTGTACTATTGCCATCTTGAGACAGCTCCATTTTATAAGAGGATTGGTAACAATCCCTCCTGATGACCTCTGAAGTTGTCTTGTTGGAGAAAACACCCCAGTCACATTGTTCAAAACAAAGTCAAAATCACATTACCTTCACAAGTACACAACCATAGGTGCTCAGCGTTGGACAAAATTCTGGATTTAAGAATCAGCTTGCTCTTATTTGAACTGAATGTGACATTTTGTACATTTGTCATGTCGTGGTATTTAAAATGTATTTGAATTTAATTCAATTTTAATTATTTCCTAAATTTAAATTCTGGGGAAAAAAATTTAAATGGCAACAAAACTTGAACAGCTTGAACTTGGATAACAGCACAACAATTAGCAGTTGCGCTAAAGCTTGTGGGAATGAAGTGTATTACATGTAATCTTATGACATGCTCTAGAATATAAGAAGGGCCCATCTCAAATATGAGAAGACAAGTTGTACTACCTTGCAAAGACCACTGCTGCTTTCACACCCATATACAAAGTGTGCATGTGTGTGTGTTAAAATCAGCTCATTTGTGTATGAAAACATGGAAATGTAAAATGATCCCCAGGAAATGCCAAGTCTGCCATCCTTTATTATGCATTGCTAATGGCAGTGAGTGTGAACTGCACCCATCATGACATCACAGATGCTCTGACTGCTTCATATACATGAGTGTGTCACATTAACAGGTCAACAGAATGACATTAACACAAGTATGCCAAAACACCATCACAATAAGATTATCTTAAAGGGATAGTTCACCCAAAATGTACTCCCTCTCATGTTGTTCCAAACCTGTTGATAATTGCAATAATGTTTCAGCTGTTTTTGTCCATACAATGAAAACCATGGGGTCCAAAAAACAAAACACTGAAGCTCTTTGACTTTCACAGTATGGAGAAACAAAACACAATGCTGATCAGTTTTGGGTGAACTACCCTTTTAAGACAAGCTACACCATGAGTTTACAACTAATATGATTATATATGATCATCCACCTCAGGCAAAAATTAATACTATGTTATGTTCCTTGGTATCAATAGCTCTTAGAAGACGAACACTGTGAAAGTGTTGATGTGTTGTTGCCAGAGGCTGCAAAGCTGCTCACTTCAATATGGCTTTCTCACGACTACTTAAGACTTTCTCATGCTGTGGCTTTGGCCTGGTCACAACCGAGACTTGCTGAATCACACTGTCCAATTACATCCGCTTAAAATCTGAAAAATCATACGTCATGTGCAGCAGCTGATAAATGTTCATTTCAGTCAGTCAAGAACTATGTGTAGTAAATCAGCATGCAGCATGTGCTGAGATTGATCAGCTGAGACAGAGAACCGCCGTGAACTGAGGAGCCCGTCTGCTGGTCCAGATGACTTAATCAGCTATAAATATACTGTACGTCCTCCAACAACCGAAATGGAACTAATCCTGGGCTTCTTACTGGCTTCACATACGAGCGATTCATCCAGCACCTGAGAATCTATGCAAGACTTGAGGCAAAGCAAGTGAATTTTGAACTTTGCGTAATTTTAAACTTATGTTTCACTGTTAAACGCATAAAGTTTGAAGTAAGACTTTTCACAATTTGTGCAAAAAGGAGAAGAGACAACCAGGCGGTGGACTGACAGATTTATTTATTTGATGCGGTCTGAAAACTGCCTGCACACGAATACAAGCTGACAAATAGAGCCATGCTCAGGGATAGAGAGGGTAGACGTGCTGTCTTCCAAAGGCTTGAGAAAAGCAAACAGAGAGAAAAAGGGCTAGAAAGTAGGAAAGAAGTTGGAACTTTTTAATAAAAGTCTTGCATATTGTGCTAAATAAAAACCCTGTCCCCGGGTTTGCTCAGTGTCTGTTCTTGCTCTTTAATAAAACTGTTCACAGATGTGGCCCATCTTCACTTGACATGACCAAGAAACACAGCAGCACGCAGCAAGAAAACACAAATCATTCTTACTTAGTACAAAAGAAGCATCTCATATATGGTATAAAACAGTGTTTCCTAAACTTTTTTCTGTATGTCCCCCAAAACCCCATTATTAAGACTTGAGTACTCCTTCACTGACACCAAATCATAAATGTGTTCATTTTAACTCATTTAGTTCATTTTACTTATATAATATGAATTGAACTGAAATTAAAAAAGTGTGATAGTTGTTTGATTGGCTGAGACCTGGGCAAGTACATCTAGATATTTCAAACTGAACTCCAGACTTTTACAATCTGCATTCAAAACTTTTGAAATACTGTTTATAGGCCTATATATAAAAGGAAGAAAATAAATAGTAAATGTCAAGATGATCTACAACTAAATGTGTGGTGTAAACACACCAATGCCCAATGTGGCCATGAACAGACCTATGGCAGGAAACTGGCAAACACACACACGCACACACACACACACACTAATGTATCACATACGGTTTCTCTTGAGCATCACAAAGACCCACAAAGCCATAAAAAGAAAGAATGTAGAGCATCCATTTTACACTTAATGATGCTCAGTTCTGCTGTGCTAAATGCTAAATGCTAACATCTGATCTACAGCTCAAAATAATGAATGTTGTATGCATTTTCTGCCTCATAACCTCTTCCCATATGGGAATTATTATCATAATATAAATTTAAATGGTTTTAAACCACAGCAATATATCTGTGAAATACAGTGTATTTGGCAGAGAATGAAAAGGAGAGAACAAGAGAATGATCAAATAGCGCATGTCAATATGAAGCATTGATAATGGCTATAAAAGTTTCCAAGGTCTATGTTGTCTTTTATGTGGCTCTGTACAAATTTTGCACAGTTTTGCATAATTTAGCTAAATCCAAGTAAAGGACACATTTTAAAATCAATCCCAGAACCATGTAAAAGACATTTTATCCATGCTAGTCAACAATACCACAAAAATACCTTACATCTGAACCTCATCATGGAGCCATTTTGGACTTGTGGGCTCTCTACATCAACTTCCTGTTTATTTTCATCAAAAATTACTAAAACTTCAAAAGTTTACTTCTAAAATGTTGCACACAAGAGGAAATGACTCAAACGGTTTCATATGAGAGTAAGCATTTCATTATACTTGCTGCAAATGGCAAACACGCCTGTTGCATCTTGAAAAGGGGTAACCAATAACCATAACCAAGCTTCAAACATCAGAGCGTGTCAACCCTCAGTTTCTTCCTGTCTGGATGTATCTCAAATTACAAAAATAGAGCAAAACAACCCAACTTTGAAGACATAATTTAAAAAAAAAAAAAGTGTCTTCTCGAGCAGCCATGAGACTCTTCCCCTCCCCCTTTTGGCACAGTTGAAGTGCTCCATTGCTCTTGGCTCCATTGTTATCAGAAGGGCAGTGAAGCTGAGACACACGCAAAGCTCATGGGATAAAAAATATTCTTACCTTCTCTCATTCACAAAGCTCTGTCCACACCACTCTCCCAACTGAAGACCCAGCGGCCCACACCAGGCAGTCCGCAACTGTGATGTACCTCAAGACTTGTCCCTAAACTTCTGCTTTGTGCTCTGTGTAACTGCCCATGCACTTCTCCCCCTCTCTCTGTGTCTCTCTCCCTCACTATGGAGAAAGAGCGCAGGGGTAACGGCTAAAGCTGCTCACACTCATTCACATGCAGATCGCCAAGAAGCTTCCACTAATCCAAAAGACTTCTCCCATCCACCCCTCCTCCTCCTCCTACTGCATCTCTCTACTGCCTCTCTCAAACTCATTTACACACGAGTGGGGCTGCTGTCAGTCGGCCGGCCGAGGCTCCCCTGCTGACCAAACAATGAAGAAAATACGTAATTGACCTATAAAATCAATTAGGAGAAATTTAAGTCCTTCTTTGAATAGTCGACATCCACTCCCTCGTCTGAGAGAAAAAGAAAAGCAAATTGCGGTTACTCGTTCAGTGCAAATTTCTGTGTTGGTAATAAGTGCCTCCCGTGCTGTCATGCTGGGCTGTTTGGCTGTGGATTGCCGTTAAAAGACATGGTAATGGTCAATCAGACGAGAGTGGTTTTTATACTGACAAAGAGCTTGTATTTTACCATTTACAGAAAAGCAGCATTGGAGTTTAAGCGCATGGATACATATTATTAGTTCACAGCAAGTATGATATCACTGGATAATAATATTGGTATGCTTTTATTTGAACAGTTATAATTTTAGCTGCTCTTTAAAACTAGATCTTCAAAACTGCCAATCAAAACTAGACAGGCTTTGAGGAAAAGTATTTGCTCAAGAAACCTGTGTGATTTTAAAGGAACAGTTCACTCAAAAATGAAAATTCTGCCACCGTTTTCTTGTATGGAACACAAAAGGAGACATTTAATTAAACTATATATATATATATTTAAAGGCAGGGTAGGGGATTTGCTTCAAAAACATTTTTTGTTATGCAGGTTGAAAGTCTCTTCACATCCCTATAGCAATCACTAAGTTAAGTGGTCTAAATGTATTTATATGTATTTATATCATCTGTGGAAGGTGTAGGACCATAAAATGGTCATTCTGAGGGTTACGATAGGATGTCCTACATGCCTGTCAACTACCCTGCTCGCGCAGACATTATGTGTAATCAGCACGTTTCATGCTATGCAGTTACACAGATGTCAGCGCGAGCACCGCAGCCGAAACAGCAGCCACCTTTTACAGCTTCTCCTGAACCAAAACAACAAGATTATGCTGAGTTCACGCCATAACTACTGTAATTTGGCAGCGATGGCAACCTGTGGCGTTATACTCGGAGTGGTTCTTGACTCGAATTTATGTGTTTCAATGGCAACACTATCAACAGCAAAATGAATCTGCAGCAGTCAGGTGGTATAAGTCAGTGCTCTTTAAGTTGTTTACATTCATTATTATTGTAACGTTATGTGCTTTGAGACATGAGGTAGTTTAACACCATCTCTCGTGATGCTTTTGTTTGCTCCCTGTTGTACGCATTCATGTGTTTTGAAGGCGGGGTGGCTTTGGAAACACTCTGAAGGGAGGGTGGGATCTTATGCTTTCATAGCTAGCTCGCTATTGCTAGCCTCTCTGAAAAGCGCCTACCCAACCTTTAAGTCTTCTGAAGCCATACTCTTTTATAATGACAAGTCTGAAATTTAAGCTGTCATTCATTTATAAGCCAGTTGGCTGTTAACCGCTGTGACTTGACCATTGAGTCAGTGGGATGAACTTGTGTAGAAAATCATCCAATGAATGAATCATTCAGGCCAAATGTGAACTGGAGCAAACGATTCACTGAAAAGATGACTCAACAGAATGATGTTGATTACTACTTCTCTCATCTAGGGCATATGCCAAGATTTTCAGTGAATAACTTTGGTCTTTCCCCTCTTGCATTAAATGTAGTGCTTGAAATGTAGTGCTTGGACAATTTTAAGATACTTTTTTTGACATTTTGTAGCTTGACAACCCCAGTCCCCATTCACTTTCACTGTACTTAAAAGAGCGGCTAGTACATTCTTCAAAAATTCATCTTTACATTCTAAAGAGGGGGAAAAAAGTGGCATGCAGGTAAGTAAATAATGACATAATGCAGTGCTTAGACAACTTTTAAGACACTTTTATGCTGCTTTTTATCATTTTGTAGCTTGACAACCCCACACTCATTGTATTGAAAAAAGTGTCCAGAATATTCTTCAAAAATTCCTCTTCACGTTTTAAGGATGGAAGAGTCACACAGATTTGGTACGACATGCGAGTTAGTAAAACAAATGACAGGATTTTCATTTTTGTGTGAACTATCCCTTTAAGGACTCCTCTCTGGATCTGTTTAAACATGAGGAGGTGAAGCATCTCTGCACAGTTTCACTGAGGAAGTGTGTTTTTCTCACTCTCAAGCTGTCTGTCTGACTTATCACACAATCTGAGTGTTTAGTCTTTATGCTCTCCATAAAATGAAGTCCACCTCATATAAATTAAATTCAAGGAGACCGAACGAATACATCCATGTAAGGATGGCCTTTTTCAAAATGTGTGTGAAAGAGAATATGTGTGCGTGTGCAGGTCAAGCCCATGCTGAGATGTTGTAAGGACAGTTTTATGTTTGAATCACAATAATGTTCCTTTGTTTGGAACTCAATAGATGCCTGATGTATGATGGTGAGGCCCCAAAACAACACATTCACACTTCCACTCAAAAGACACCAGCCAACAACTAAACCACAACATGTACCTACAGCACTCCCAGCTCAATACAACAGCCAAAACTCGCAAACCACAACCGTTCAAATGACAGCTAGTTAGCAGATTACACAAACCAGAAACATTCCAGAGGAGAGATTGATATAGTAAAATATTAACAGAAATCAGACTTTTACCTTAGCAGATAAGTGGGATCCTGGAGTAGTTGCCAGGCCCCATGTGCTGTCAGAGAGTGAATTGCAAACTGCTCAGGATGTCAGTTACGAGAATGTGTGAGTCTATGCGTGTCTGTGTGAATGTGTGTGTGAGGGTGTGTCGTAGCATAACCACAGACAGCACTCCGAGGGTGATGCATTTCCTTGCCTTTGGGTCTCTCTCTTCCTGGTTGTATTTTAACTAGTTTTATGCCACACAAAAGAAAGGCAGTTTCTCCAGCTCTGTTATCACCATAGTTACCTAAATAAGAGTGTTTCTCAAGAGTGGGATGGATATTTATCCATTTTCCTTATGTCATCAGCACAAGCCTCTGTTAAAATCCCACCCTTGAGATATGGGAAAATGTCTTTCACAATCCCAGGCAGGTAAAGTAGAAAAATGGAAATGCAATCCTTGTGAATTGAATACAATCTGCTGGGATGCATGAATGGAAATACGGTACGGAATGAACTAAAAGAGGTTGTGGAAGGTTCCAAAAGCACCAAATTCCCATTCCAGTGTCTAACCTTACACACACACACACTTGTGCCTGCAGCATATCACCACACAGCGCATCTCTGCTGTTTTGGGAATTCTCTCTTCACCGCTGACAGGAAAAAGCATTTTGATTAATGTGGCAATCGGAAAATGACCTTTGCATGCGGCGAGAGCTGTCTATTTTACATTCAATATTTAATCATTTGATGAAGTATAGAACAAGCCCAATGACAGCAATTCATCACTTTCATCTAAAAGCCTTTCGCAAAGCAAAGAGCCACATGCAGGGTCTGTATGCTCCGCTGCGTCTACAGCTAATTAACTGACTGAGGTTTGTTAATGGAGTTTCCTACAAAGTGCTCTCCACCGCCACATCGTTCTGGTCATTCCAGGTCATTATCTGATGACTAATGCATCTTTGTTTCTTCGAATACACACACTCTGGACATCTATGCATGATAAGCTACAATAAATTCGAGCCACTTATTTTTGACAAGAATTGATATGAAAAAAAGTGACATTTTTTTCCAAAAGGATACTATTTAAAAACTCTAAAAGAATATTTCACCTAAAAATTTAAATTCTGTTATTAACGAGTTCGTTTGCCCATATAATCTTAAGATATTAGGTTAAACTTATTTGGCTTGCTGTACACTGATGAGGGGCTCGATGAAGCAGCTTCAACTCGAGCTCTGATATACCCCCCACAGTGACTAAATATAGGATATGATTATGTAGGGCAAGGTACCTAAGATGAAGGTGGAGTTTGGGGAGGTGGAGGGATGCTGGAACAGCTGAGACTGAGGAGAGGTAAGCAGCTGCTTATATACTCTGGCTGTTGATTGGAAGATTAGATAGGCTCGCTCCTCCCTAAATTACGTTTAGGAACTTCACTTATTTACTCACCTTCATGTCGTTCCAAACTTGTAGGACTTTCATTCTTCTGCGACACACAAAAGAAGATATTTTAAAGAATGTTTAACTGTTTTTGTTGTAATGAAAGTCAATGGGGTCCAAAAACAACATTGTATGGACAAAACATAATTTTTTAAAATATATCTTCTTTTGTGTTTTACAGAAGAAAGAAAGTAACATGAAAAGTTAATGACCATTTTTAGATGAACCATCTTTTTAATTTCATAAAACCTTTGGCTGTAGAAACAGAGGTTATCTAAACGAAGCCGTTGATTTCTACGGATGTTGATATGGTTGAGCAAAAAGGCGAGAGAGGAAGAGGAAGAGAGGGGGAGGAAGTATGTGTTTGCTGTGCCACAAGGGACAGCGAATTGCCACTAAATGTCTCTATTACTGCTCCTCTTTAATTAAAAGCACATGTACGCACAGACGCTGTCAGTTCATTCATACTGTTGCCAGGGTAACCTCCCCAAAGAGACTGAAAATATCGGGTTATAGCGGAGATCTCTCGAGACACACCGTGAGAAAGCTTCTGCCCTTTTACTCCAGCTTTGCTTGTGTGGAATTCAAGGGGTAAATTCAATGAAAGCATCTTAACCTCATCCTTATCCAAGCATACTTAAAAGGATGTGGCAGACGGAAGAGAAGGATTCCCAAAGTCTGACCCCATCTTCCGTTGCTTTCTCAGTGTCTTCCACACAGAGGGAGGGACAGGTGAGGACATAGCAGGAGGACAGTGGCAAACTACCAGACATCTGTTAGAGTGTCTTGTAAACTGAGCTGATGCACAGCTGGACTTTCTGCTAAGAACTTATCAGAAGAGAAGAGCATCACAGCACAAAAAAAAAAAAATTCTACTGAATTTGAATTAGGCACTAAAAAGGTTCCTGGTCAAAGTACATGTGGTGTGCAATTAAAAATTAATTTCAGCATTACATACCTTCCTTTATATTGTGCATAATGTTTATATAGTGTATATTCACTGTAATATTACGCATGTCACATAGATATATGTTGAGCAGCGTTAACTTGAATCATTAACTGGTCAAACCCTGGCTTGGATTACTAACTAACTACAAACCAACTGACCAACAAACTAAACAGCCAACTGACCAATGAAATAAAAATAAACTAAACAACAAATCATCCAAATGACAACTAACTCACTCATTGGTCAGACCCCTTAATAATCTAGTTTACATTACTAACTAACTAACTAACTAACTAATTGGTTTGAATCATGGACTGGTCAGACCCCTTAATAATCTGGTTTGGATTACTACTAATTATATCAAACTGACTAACTAAACTAAACCACTCACTCACTAGTTTGAATCATGGTCAGACTACAATAATTTAGCTTTAATTGCTAACTAACTAACTAACTAACTAACTAACTGAATAAATAACTAACTACACATCAAACTGACAAACCAAACAACTAAACTAAACAACAACCCAACTACCTACAGTGGGGAGAACAAGTATTTGATATGCTGCCGATTTTGCAGGTTTTCCTACTTACAAAGCATATAGAGGTCTGTAATTTGTATCATAGGTACACTTCAACTGTGAGAGACGGAATCTAAAACAAAAATCCAGAAAATCACATTGTATGATTTTTAAATAATTAATTTGCATTTTATTGCATGACATAAGTATTTGATCACCTACCAACCAGTAAGAATTCCGGCTCTCACAGACCTGTTCGTTTTTCTTTAAGAAGCCCTCCTGTTCTCCACTCATTACCTCTATTAACTGCACCTGTCTGAACTTGTTACCTGTATAAAAGACACCTGTCCACACACTCAATCAAACAGACTCCAACCTCTCCACAATGGCCAAGACCAGAGAGCTGTGTAAGGACATCAGGGATAAAATTGTAGACCTGCACAAGGCTGGGATGGGCTACAGGACAATAGGCAAGCAGCTTGGTGAGAAGGCAACAACTGTTGGCGCAATTATTAGAAAATGGAAGAAGTTCAAGATGACGGTCAATCTCCCTCGGTCTGGGGCACCATGCAAGATCTCACCTCGTGGGGCATCAATCATCATGAGGAAGGTGAGGGATCAGCCCAGAACTACACAGCAGGACCTGGTCAATGACCTGAAGAGAGCTGGGACCACAGTCTCAAAGAAAACCATTAGTAACACACTACGCCGTCATGGATTAAAATCCTGCAGCGCACGCAAGGTCCCCCTGCTCAAGCCAGCGCATGTCCAGGCCCGTCTGAAGTTTGCCAATGACCATCTGGATGATCCAGAGGAGGAATGGGAGAAGGTCATGTGGTCTGATGAGACAAAAATAGAGCTTTTTGGTCTAAACTCCACTCGCCGTGTTTGGAGGAAGAAGAAGGATGAGTACAACCCCAAGAACACCATCCCAACCGTGAAGCATGGAGGTGGAAACATCATTCTTTGGGGATGATTTTCTGCAAAGGGGACAGGACGACTGCACCGTATTGAGGGGAGGATGGATAGGGCCATGTAACGCGAGATCTTGGCCAACAACCTCCTTCCCTCAGTAAGAGCATTGAAGATGGGTCGTGGCTGGGTCTTCCAGCATGACAACGACCCGAAACACACAGCCAGGGCAACTAAGGAGTGGCTCCGTAAGAAGCATCTCAAGGTCCTGGAGTGGCCTAGCCAGTCTCCAGACCTGAACCCAATAGAAAATCTTTGGAGGGAGCTGAAAGTCTGTATTGCCCAGCGACAGCCCCGAAACCTGAAGGATCTGGAGAAGGTCTGTATGGAGGAGTGGGCCAAAATCCCTGCTGCAGTGTGTGCAAACCTGGTCAAGAACTACAGGAAACGTATGATCTCTGTAATTGCAAACAAAGGTTTCTGTACCAAATATTAAGTTCTGCTTTTCTGATGTATCAAATACTTATGTCATGCAATTTTAGATTCTATCACTCACAGTTGAAGAGTACCTATGATAAAAATTACAGACTTCTACATGCTTTGTAAGTGGGCAAACCTGCAAAATCGGCAGTGTATCAAATACTTGTTCTCCCCACTATAACTATTACCTGCCTACTTACCTACCAACCATCTATACATTGTAGGTAAACTATTTTAAGTAAAAGAGTTCAACTGAAATTCTTTTACAGTCGTCACAAATCAAGGCTGTCGTTGTTTGACAGTGAACTGTTGCTCTGAGGGAGTTACTATACACTGTCAGTCATGCGTAAAGTCAAGTGTCCTCCACATCAAACCTCTTTGAGGTAAACGAATGCTTCCTAGTAACAGCTGGTGATTAAGCTTAATCAGGATGACAAAGAGCAACTTACCGTCAACAGTGCACAAAGAGCTGAGTCGTGTCCTGCCCTGACAGCTGCTGCTCCTGATAGGGCACAATTTCCAAAAGCAGCAAAAATGATTGCATACAGTTAGTACAAGCACACCCACGCACACAAACGCCCCCACACACTTCTCTTTTTCACTTTCTATTTTGCTGTCTTTCCATCAACTGTTCACTCATGGATCCTTGCCAAGAGGATGTATTTAGGAGAAAAAACACATGATCAATGCTCACTTTCATATTCTCTATCTCTGTATTTGTGTTTGTGTCACGGCTTATAATATAATCACTGACATTCAGAAAACTATATCAATAAATGCAAGGTGACTTCATAATTATTACTACTAATGTATGGACCGCCTGCTCCCTAAAGTGACTTAATCGAATTACATTTGATAATAGCTGACTCTTTAGCACTGGTTCAAGATGGCTCACCATGCTGGTATCATTAGGGCTGGGCATGTTTTCACAACATATGTGGCTCTACTGAGTCTCGTTCACTCTCAAGGCAGGATGCAGTTGTTCTTAGGGAGGGACGACCTTTCCAGGAAGCCCTGTCATGCTGTCCAAGAGGAAATCACCTTTCCCCTCTCCCCCTCATCCGGGCTGGGGAAAATGTGGGTCCAGAAGGCTCAGAACTTTGACCTTCTACACTAGATCTTTTTTTTACATTTAAGGTGCCTTCTGTATTTTTTTTTTTTTACACAGAGCTAATTAAAATAAAAAAAATCTGCCAAATCAGCAGCCTAATAAAGGCCGTTTTATTTTACATGGAGCAGTTTGCCTCATGGGGAAATCACATGACCAAATACTACTCCTAGTCCCTCTGTAGTCAATTTTATCCCTTAAAGCTCATCTTTGATCACGTATTTAAATGTTTTGTTCCTGTGAAAAAAAAATCTTCATGCCTTAAAATAGCTTGATTGTAACTCTACACCCTTGCTTCATTTAGTATACACGGATCCACGAATATGCAAATTAGCCCTGCCTTCAGTCACTCACACCAGCTCAGAGATTCACTCGGTCAACTTTTACTCAAGTTTCTGTAGTAAATGCTGCACAATGGCAAGTGGAAATACTGGTTTAATTCAGCCATGTATGTTTGAACTAGAAACAGAAAGGCTCGTCTACAAGTCCATGTAATGCACTTTATGTATCGCTCTCTACAGCGTCAGACATAATGGTAATTAATATGATTAGCTTTTTGCTTGACTACGTTATCAAACAGCTAATAATGTGTTGTTAACGTTACACAAACCATGTTCCCCGTCGCAATCTCAGAGTCAGACAGATGCCTTCTGAAAATCAGTATCCTTAGAAACGCTTTGAACATCATACAACGTCAGTGGAGAAAGACATATAGTTCATCATAACATCGTAATATACATCATATACATAATTCACCCGCTATATTGCTAAATGTACACGATTTTTCATATCAACAGAAAAATATACCGGGATAACCTGGCTTCTCTTGAGACTCCCCTGCTTAGGGAGCATAGTTAATGATATGCTAAAGCCTGCCCGCACATTGACATGATGCGTTACAACATATTTGTGACGTAAGAAACACCAGCGATTTCAAACTGCGGTTTTGAGACTGTCTTTGGTTCACTGAAGTTTTAAGGAGACAATACTCAGCAATGTTGACTTATGAATTTGTACATGCTTTGCCTTAAAGCATATTAAAAACACAACATAGACATATAAACAACATTAAAAACTTTATTTTCACCACAGTGGGTCTTTAATATCCCCCCAGTTATTGGTCACACACAGTTATTGGCTAGTTGAATGAATTAATCACGACTCATTGCAAATAGTGCAAAAACAAACTGAATGCCCCTTTAATAAACCCACCTAACAATTCCCAAATGCTATACAAATGTGATATTTTACAAAAATCTCTAGAAAATCTACAAAAGTGGAAGTGGTCAGAAAAGGGGAAGTGTCACAGATGTTCTTTTTACTAAAGTTTTCAAGTGAAATCTACCTTTAAAAGTATTTATTTCAAGTTACTTTAAAATTACTAAAACTAAATAAATAAATAAACTCAAATAGTGTTTTACTAACTTCAAGAAGGCCTCTACCAGGAATGTAGAGTCCCAAAGTAGCGAGTGTCAACATGTAAACACCCAACAGGTCGGGGCGAGAGACTCGCTTAGGTCGCTTAGAGCCGAAGAAAAACATTCAGATGGAGACTGCACCACCCCTGCCCAGAGCAAAGGCTGGTTACATAGAAACGACAGGAGCATAGTAATGTTTTTTCTAATTGGGCCATCCTCCAATTTGCTTTTAATGCAAGTAGTTTTGCAGTTTTATGCTGTTATATTAATTGACAGATTACATTTTGCACGATCAAAAATGCCGTTGTCACACTGCCGGATCAAAATGGTAAAAATAATAAAAAATAATATTAAAATATATAAATAAATAAATAAATAAATAAACATAAATAACCTTTAAGCACCTAAA
Source organism: Coreius guichenoti (assembly GCA_039654105.1). Lineage (NCBI taxonomy): Eukaryota > Metazoa > Chordata > Actinopteri > Cypriniformes > Gobionidae > Coreius > Coreius guichenoti. Next base: position 29,338,101 of record CM077171.1, read on the forward strand.
TTATAAAAAATAAAGAAAACATAAAAAAGATAAAAAATAATAATAAGTGCTGTCAAATCGATTAATCGCATCTAACATAAAAGTTTGTTTATATAATATATATGTGTGTGTGTGTGTATATATATATATATATATATATATACACACACACATACACATATTATATAAACAAACTTCTGTGTTAGATGCGATTAATTGATTTGACAGCACTATAAATAATATAAAAAATTAATAGGCAAATTAAATAATTGAATATATAATATATAAATAACATATAAAATAACAATTCAATACAATATAATATAATATAATGTAATATAATATAATATAATATAAAACATATGAATGCATCCCACCACATCACATCGGAGACAGTAAGTCAAATAAGCAATCAGTCATATGCAACAACCAAAATATACCCAGCTAAAAACAACAGAGCTACAGTTCCCTAGTACCCTAAGGTGTTCGCCCTTTCCTTTCCACCCTTTTCCCCTCTTCTGACCCCCATTAGTGACACAAGGTCTCATTTGTACCCTTTATCTGTGCTAATGTGTAAGTTAACCTATTCATTTGCAGGGGAACGCATGAAGGGCACAGCATTCCAGATGAGCTGCCTTGCCAGATCAGCATTTCACAATCCCACCCTTATCCTATGATGTGGAGTGGGGTTTGCATAGGGGTCACTAGAGATCGGGCATCTATATGGGATCAATGGAGATTTGACCAACATGGTGCTTAACACCAATGAGAATAAGAACTCCTGTTTGCCCCAACTGAGTATGTAGAATACACGCTCATGGCCTAATGAAAATCATGCTCTCTCTTTTCTGCTCTAGGCATTTAGGAGTAATTGACTCTCAATTATTGTTTTTATGTGATTAGAGGCTTATTTAAAGTGAAATAAGAACAAATCAGCATCTTTCAGTATGCCGTATAAATTCCTGCAAAAAAAAAAAAAAAAAAGCACGCTCTCAAAGCAGTGTGTGTGAAGAGCTGATTACAGCTTTTTGAAAACGTATTAGCATCACTCTAAAAGAATGTGAGAAAGCATGTTTTCACTGGAGTGAGTAAATGAATATTTTAGAATAAAGGATTTCAATCAGCTGGGGTAATCTGACATGAGAACGCTGCTACCCCCTAGTGGTTGATCTGATAACTGCTGGATCAAACAAAGGCAGGCACTGCAGTTTCATGGAGGGTGAACCTGTATGCCAGAATTGCAGCGGATGAAAAGGAAAAATTACAATCCATCCATCTTCTCTTTAAAGCTGCAGTTATTATCCAAAGTGATGTAGGTCAATCTCAATGAATGTGTCATGATTGCATTGCTGTTGTAAGAGCATGACTGGAATGACAGAGAGAGAGAGAGAGAGAGAGAGAGAGAGAGAGAGAGAGAGAGAGAGAGTGTGTATCACAGACACTTCAGCAGCATGACAGACTGATACTTTTACTGCTCAGTGATGCTTTTTTCTATAATCTCTCCCCTTTGTGGCGCTCATTCACATTTTTTTCTGAAACGTACCTGCAAGCTGTCAATGTTGCTCACTTTTTTGTTCAGGATATATTAAAAATACAATTAAAATGCAACTCATACACAAAATTACTAGTGATATATTTTTTTGTGGGGCTTAAAGTAAAAAAGGTGATGTTACTGTCCAGAGAGTATAGGTCTCAATGAAAAGCTAAAATGTTTGTAAAAAAAATTAAGAAATTCAGGAGTTTGGGATCAGAAAGATAAATTAATACTTACACTCACCTAAAGGATTATTAGGGACACCTGTTTAATTTCTCATTAATGCAATTATCTAATCAACCAATCACATGGCAGTTGCTTCAATGCATTTAGGGGTGTGGTCCTGGTCAAGACAATCTCCTGAACTCCAAACTGAATGTCAGAATGGGAAAGAAAGGTGATTTAAGCAATTTTGAGCGTGGCATGGTTGTTGGTGCCAGACGGGCCGGTCTGAGTATTTCACAATCTGCTCAGTTACTGGGATTTTCACGCACAACCATTTCTAGAGTTTACAAAGAATGGTGTGAAAAGGGAAAAACATCCAGTATGCGGCAGTCCTGTGGGCGAAAATGCCTTGTTGATGCTAGAGGTCAGAGGAGAATGGGCCGACTGATTCAAGCTGATAGAAGAGCAACTTTGACTGAAATAACCACTCGTTACAACCGAGGTATGCAGCAAAGCATTTGTGAAGCCACAACACGCACAACCTTGAGGCGGATGGGCTACAACAGCAGAAGACCCCACCGGGTACCACTCATCTCCACTACAAATAGGAAAAAGAGGCTACAATTTGCACAAGCTCACCAAAATTGGACAGTTGAAGACTGGAAAAATGTTGCCTGGTCTGATGAGTCTCGATTTCTGTTAAGACATTCAGATGGTAGAGTCAGAATTTGGCGTAAACAGAATGAGAACATGGATCCATCATGCCTTGTTACCACTGTGCAGGCTGGTGGTGGTGGTGTAATGGTGTGGGGGATGTTTTCTTGGCACACTTTAGGCCCCTTAGTGCCAATTGGGCATCGTTTAAATGCCACGGCCTACCTGAGCATTGTTTCTGACCATGTCCATCCCTTTATAACCACCATGTACCCATCCTCTGATGGCTACTTCCAGCAGGATAATGCACCATGTCACAAAGCTCGAAACATTTCAAATTGGTTTCTTGAACATGACAATGAGTTCACTGTACTAAAATGGCCCCCACAGTCACCAGATCTCAACCCAATAGAGCATCTTTGGGATGTGGTGGAACGGGAGCTTCGTGCCCTGGATGTGCATCCCACAAATCTCCATCAACTGCAAGATGCTATCCTATCAATATGGGCCAACATTTCTAAAGAATGCTTTCAGCACCTTGTTGAATCAATGCCACGTAGAATTAAGGCAGTTCTGAAGGCGAAAGGGGGTCAAACACAGTATTAGTATGGTGTTCCTAATAATCCTTTAGGTGAGTGTATATTCAGCAGGATCACATTAAATTGATCAAAAGTGACAGTAAAGACATTAATTTTCTAACAGTAGATTTCTGTTTTAAATAAATGGTGTTATTATGAACTTTCTTTTCATCAAAGAATCCTGACAATATTTATCAGTTTCCACAAACTGATACAAACTTGTTTATATGTTTATGTGGTGTTTTTAATATGCTTCAAGACAAACCGTATGCAAATTCATGAGTCAACACTATTGCTGAGTATTTTCTCCTTAAAACTGCAGTGAACCAAAGACAGTCTCAAAAACATACCTGGTAACCCATCATGTCAAGGTGCGGGCGGGCTTTAGCATATGATTAACTATGCTGTGAAGCAGGGGAGTCTCAAGAGAAGCCAGGTTATCCAGGTATATTTTTCTTTTATGACATGAAAAATTGTGTACATTTAGCAATATAGCAGGTGAATTATGTATATGATGTACAGTTGTGGTCAGAATTATTGGCACCCCTGGTAAATATGATCAAATATGGCTGTAAAAATAAATCTGCATGATTTATCCTTTTGATCTTTTATTCAAAAAATTCACAAAAATCTAACCTTTCATTTAAGTAAAGGAATTGAAAGTGGGGGGTAAATCACATTATGAAATAAATGCTTTTCTCCAAAACACGTTGGCCATAATTATTGGCACCCTTTTATTAAATACTTTTTGCAACCTCCTTTTGCCAAGATGACAGCTCTGAGTCTTCTCCTATAATACCTGATGAGTTTGGAGAACACCTGACAAGATATCAGAGACCATTCCTTCATCCAGAATCTCTCCAGATCCTTCAGATTCCCAGCTCCATGTTGGCTTCTTCTCTTCAGTTCACTCCACTCATTTTCTACAGGGTTCAGGTCAGGGAACTGGGATGGTCAGGGCAGAAGCTTCATTTTGTGCTCAGCGACACATTTTTGTGTTGATTTTGATGTTTGTTTTGGATCATTGTCCTGATGGAAGATCCAACCACGGCCCATTATAAGATTTCTAGCAGAGGCCATCAGGTTTTGATTTTTTATCTGTTGGTATTTGCTAGAATCCATTATACCATGTATCTGAACAAGATGTCCAGGACCTCCAGCAAAAAAAATAGGCCCACAACATTAAAGATACAGCGGTATTTTTAACTGTGGACATGGGGTACTTTTTATCCCTGTTTGCACCAAACCCATCTGGTGGATTTGCTCCCAAAAAGCTCTTTTTATAGTTTCATCTGACCACAGAACCAGATCCCTTTTGAATTTCCAGTCGTGTCTGACAACTGAATATGCTGGAGTTTGTTTCTGGATGAGTGAGGAGGATTTTTCTTGAATCCCTCCCAAACAACATGTGGTGATTGTAGGGGTTGTTTGATTTTTTTTTTTTTTAGGCTCTCTGACCCCAAGACTCAACTAATCTCTGTGATTCTCCATCTGTGATTCTTGGAGAGTCTTTGTCCACTCAAACTCTCCTCCTCACCGTGCATTAAGACGATATAGACACACTTCCTCTTCCAGGCAGATTTGTAACATCTTTAGTTGATTGGAACTTCTTAATTATTGGGGAAATGGGGATTTTCGATGCTTTAGCTATTTTCCTACAGCCACTTTCTATTTTGTGAAGCTCAACAATCTTTTGCTGCACATCAGAACTATATTCTTTGGTTTTACTCATTCTGATGGATGATTAAGGGAATTTGGCCTTTGTGTTTCCTCATATTTATACTCCTATGAAACAAGACGTCATAGCTGGACAATTTCATGTTTCTAGTCACCCTAGTGTGCTAAAAAATGTAAATATTAATGGGAATATACTTCAGAGATATTTTACACATAAAAAATTCTAGGGGTGCCAATAATTGTGGCCAACGTGTTTTGGAGAAAAACATTTATTTCATAATGTGATTTACCCCCTACTTTCCATTCTTTTACTCCAATGAAAGGTTAGATTTTTGCACATTTTTTGAATGATAGATCAAAAGGATAAACATTGCAGATTTATTTTTACAGCCATCTTTGATCATATTTACCAGGGGTGCCAATAATTCTGACCACAACTGTATATTATGATGTTATGATGAACTATATGCCTTTCTCCACTGACGTTCTAAGTTGTTCAAAGCGTTTCTAAAGGCAGTTGTCTGACTCTGAGATGGCGAACGGGAACATGGTTTGTGTAACATTAGCAACACATTATTAGCTGTTTGATAACGTAGTCAAGCAAAAGGCTACTCATATTAATTACCGTTATGTGTCCGACGTTGTAAAGAGCGATACCATTATGCAGCATTTACTACAGTAACTTGAGTAAAGTTGACCGAGTTGATCTCTGAGCTGGTGTGAGTGAGTGGAGGCGGGGATCATTTGCATATTCATGGATCCACGTGAAGCAAGGGTGTAGAGTTACATTCAATCTATTTTAAGGCATGAAGAAATTTCTTTCACAGGAAAATAAATGTCATTTTGGAGAGCAAAGATGAGTTTTAAGGGATAAAATTATAAAATTGGTGAGCATAATAGCTTTCAAAAGCATTTAAAAAAATCTTACGACCTCAAATGTTTGAACAGTAGTGTATAATAAAGACCATAATTTTATTTACTTTGAAATACATTTTTGAAAATAATAATTATGTTTTCTTATGCAAGGAAAACACTGACCCTGTACACACACACATACAAATCTCCAAACATATACATGCTCACTCACATACATTTCTACAAACACGTACACGCCAGACCCCACAATACACCACCACGGAGCACAGTGGTATCCGTTTCCCACTTTTCCTCTCCTCTAGAAAGGTTAGAGACGTTTAGAAAGCAGAATTTTGGCACCCCCGGCTACGCTGTTTGATCCTGACACGTTGAAAAGAGGGTGTGATTTGTCCTGTAGTTGAGAGCACATCTGCTGTCTGACCTATATTTCCTGTGCTTTACGCACCACAGGGAAACGCGATGAGCAGGCAGCATCATGTTCCCAAAGTGAACATATAAGCGAGTCTGTGTGTGCTTGTGTCAAAAGTCTGTATGTACGCCTGTGTTTGTATGGCGGAAAGGGGGAGTTCATGTATGTTAATGCATGTTTGAGCACAAACGCTTGCCTTGCCTTCCAGGTCGGGTAGAAAAGTCATTACATAAAGCCGCTGTCTTTCCACAAGCCATAACTCTGGGTCTTTTTTATCAGCCTTGCCACTATTACAAGTCCAGCCTTGCACCGTTTCCCCTGGGTTTGTTTGTTGGTGGAGCTGAGACAAATTGCCATGCCTACAGGCGCTAAACCATACTGTGGGAATACTGATGGTCCTGGCCTTTACACAGAGTACTGCTTCCAGATCAGACACCGTATCAGGTATCCTCCAGAAAAATCGTATCCGAACTCTGCGTCTAATAACATGTCTGTTGCACACAGTTAATTACTCCATCACAGCTGTACACTGCAGCACTGAGTCAACAAGACAGCCAGAAAAATGGCTGAAATTCTCCTGGGATCAGAGTCCAGTTATTGAAACTGTAAGCACTAGGAGTGGCCAGGACCTGGTTAGGGGGCCCTGGGTGTTTTTCTAACTTCTCTACCCTCTTAAAAAATAAAGGTTCATAATTTGGCATCTATGGTTCCATGAAGAACCTTTAAGATCCATGGAAACTTTTCACTGCATCTTAAGATTCTAAAATGGTTCTTTTAAGAACTTTTCACCAAAAGGTTCTTTGGGGAAACCCAAAATGGTTCTTCTATGGCATCGCTGCGAAACCCCTCTTGTGGAACATTTATTATTAAGAGTCGGTTTTCCTGGTCTTGAAAGAACAAATTCATGTATCTCCAAAAACCGGCCAAATGACTTCCACATTGACACACAGATACAATACTTTCTTAGGATCTCAGCAATGGCATGCTAACATTTTATTAGCATTTAATCAGTGACAGGTCTCACATACCCACCATGTTTGTATAAGGCGGTGCTTAGCTGTAGTCAAAGTGGTGGAAGGGATGTGTGTCATTCATAATTGAACTGAGAAAACCTTTTCAGTTTCAATTCAGATTCGGAATTTGAACAGAGGTACCAAACAGAATGCAGAGCTGCAATTTAAATTTAACCCTAAAACAGGCAAGATTATTTTTTATATAATCTAGACTTAAGTAAAATATATCCAAATTAATTTTTGTTCTCTCGTCACCCATGATACGTTGCCCTATTAGGATATAAAAAAAGCCAAAGTCATCAATATTTCTATGAATTATTTGTTGCAAAAAAAAAAAAAAGTAATATGCAAAATATGCATGGATGACATGTCTAAGTGTCCTAAAATTGAGGCATTTACATTACTTGTAGCTTTACACTGCTGAACTGTGTCATCCTCAGCCTTAGGGATGGGCAATTACAGCCCTTGAGGTCCAAAGTCCTGCAGGGTGTAGCTCCATCCCTAATCAATCATATAATGTAATTCAGGGCTTGACACTTACTTTTTCTAAATTTGAAAAATTTAGGAGCGCATTTAGAAACTTTAGGGGCGCAACTAACTATTTCTGCATTTATATATATATATATATATATATATATATATATATATATATATATATATATATATATATATATATATATATATATATATATATACACACACATACACTCACCTAAAGGATTATTAGGAACACCTGTTCAATTTCTCATTAATGCAATTATCTAATCAACCAATCACATGGCAGTTGCTTCAATGCATTTAGGGGTGTGGTCCTGGTCAAGACAATCTCCTGAACTCCAAACTGAATGTCAGAATGGGAAAGAAAGGTGATTTAAGCAATTTTGAGCGTGGCATGGTTGTTGGTGCCAGACGGGCCGGTCTGAGTATTTCACAATCTGCTCAGTTACTGGGATTTTCACGCACAACCATTTCTAGAGTTTACAAAGAATGGTGTGAAAAGGGAAAAACATCCAGTATGCGGCAGTCCTGTGGGCGAAAATGCCTTGTTGATGCTAGAGGTCAGAGGAGAATGGCCGACTGATTCAAGCTGATAGAAGAGCAACTTTGACTGAAATAACCACTCGTTACAACCGAGGTATGCAGCAAAGCATTTGTGAAGCCACAACACGCACAACCTTGAGGCGGATGGGCTACAACAGCAGAAGACCCCACCGGGTACCACTCATCTCCACTACAAATAGGAAAAAGAGGCTACAATTTGCACGAGCTCACCAAAATTGGACAGTTGAAGACTGGAAAAATGTTGCCTGGTCTGATGAGTCTCGATTTCTGTTGAGACATTCAGATGGTAGAGTCAGAATTTGGCGTAAACAGAATGAGAACATGGATCCATCATGCCTTGTTGTCACTGTGCAGGCTGGTGGTGGTGGTGTAATGGTGTGGGGGATGTTTTCTTGGCACACTTTAGGCCCCTTAGTGCCAATTGGGCATCGTTTAAATGCCACGGCCTAACTGAGCATTGTTTCTGACCATGTCCATCCCTTTATGACCACCATGTACCCATCCTCTGATGGCTACTTCCAGCAGGATAATGCACCATGTCACAAAGCTCGAATCATTTCAAATTGGTTTCTTGAACATGACAATGAGTTCACTGTACTAAAATGGCCCCCACAGTCACCAGATCTCAACCCAATAGAGCATCTTTGGGATGTGGTGGAACGGGAGCTTCGTGCCCTGGATGTGCATCCCACAAATCTCCATCAACTGCAAGATGCTATCCTATCAATATGGGCCAACATTTCTAAAGAATGCTTTCAGCACCTTGTTGAATCAATGCCACGTAGAATTAAGGCAGTTCTGAAGGCGAAAGGGGGTCAAACACAGTATTAGTATGGTGTTCCTAATAATCCTTTAGGTGAGTGTATATATACACACACATATACATATATACACCATAACAGATTTTGCCATACTAGTGTTATCTTAGTATTACTTTATAGTTTTTGTTAATATTTTAAATTCTATTTAATTCTGCTTTCAATTTAATTTTAGTTAAAAATTTTAGGTATTCAGTTTTTAAAATACGTTTTTTTTATTTACGTTTTAATTTGGTACATCAGGTTAATGAAACTAAATAACAAAATTATTTTATGTCAGTTAACATTTATTTATTTAAAGTAAGGAGATTTTTTTCATGGTTTTAGTTTTTGTTAAAGTGCCCCATTATGGATTTTTGAAAATTACCGTTCATGTAGTGTGTAACATAGTTCTAAGTGAATTAAAACATCCTGCAAAGTTTTAAATCCGAAAGTGCACCGTACATAAAGTTATTGTCTCTCAAAAGTAAGAGTCGACTCTGAGTCAATTGAATCGAATCGAATCGCAAGCCGTTTCGTTGTGACGTCAAGATGAAACATTAGCATATTGCCCGTCCACTTATTGCACGCACAGACACCAGGGAAACCGTGAACCCCCTCAAACACTGCAGCGGATACTGGATAGCATCATGTCGAGAAGATGCTGTGCTCTACAATGTGTTTGTGTTTTATATTGTGTAGGTATCTGGCTAACCGGCTAACTCACGTTACTGTATTACTGAAATACTACCACTATTACCTAAAACTGAGTCTATTAATGCAGATTGTCTGTAATTCTTACTACTTTGAGTAAAGATAAAGGATGGAGCAAGATTTGTTTTGCAAACTTTAATGTTCCAACAGTCATTCACGTTAGTGCTCAGCTAACGTATGTGCTGTTATTGATACAGTTCCTGCATGCGCATCACAATAAATTAGAAACACACACACACGGGTTTGTTGATGAACGCACACTTGTTAATGCTGATGGTGAGGAATTACAGTTGAAACATCTCACAATGTACCTCAAACTGAGTAGCATCACTGAGAAACGTCCTGCTCAAGGTTCGGGTTGAATAACTACTTCCAATGTTTCATCATCGATTCGGACTCGCTGGGATTGGTGTAAAATCGACGTCATCGTTACTGTCTTTACAGTGTGTACAATCGCTGAGCTTTAGGAAGCCTCTGGACGGAGCTGGGGTTCAGTTATGGTAATGGACATTTGTTTCCGAAATACTCGCTGTACGCGGTAGACCAATCACAACAGACTGGGCCATCTGACCAATCAGAGCAGAGTAGGCTCTCGGAAAGGAGGGATTTAGAGAGACCGATTCATCCATCGAGTCGTTTGAGAATCATTGAACATTGTGGTGATGTGCAATGTATATTATGAGAAAATGAAAGTGTTTTTTGACCTTTGATGCATGTAAACCTGTTGTTGAAGACCTCCAAAACTAAATTAGGAAACTTTAAAATAGCATAATAGGGGCACTTTCACTAATAACACTGATACCAGTAAAAATCTATATATTTAATAACATGCGTCAAATGATGTTCTTAATCTTTCCTTCCTGTGACGGGTCATCCCAGACAGAAGCTAAAAGAGTTTACTTTAAATTAAATGGAAATTAAATTAAATTACATACAGTTTGTGTAACCAAATAATAACCCGGGTGGAAATTGGACACACTGTGTGACTTTTATTTAATAAATAAGCCCGAAATACATCGGGACTCTTATTTTGAAATGTCTATGCTTTATTATTGCAGGCTGCTCATTCAAATTCAGATGAGTGAGACAAAATATGCATTCTTACAACCGTATACAACATATTACAATATAAACAGCGTAAAGTAAACATTGTCATAATTGATCAGCATTAGTTCATAAGCAATTACTTGGCATAAATGTGCGAGCTGCTCTGAAGAGCTGTTGCGTGAGCCTGCAGAATGCACAACAGCGCCACATTCAGGATTTGAAACGTGAAGCGCTCACATTTACATTAATGAAATCATAGCCTTTTGAAGTTTAATGATCACATGAGGATTCATGTGATCCGCAGGCATTTTTTATTCGCACACGTGCTCCAAAATTTAAGCGATTTATAAATCCCCGGCCCGCCCAAACAACTAACCGGGGGGTTCTTTCTCATGCCTACAAGAGACTAAAGAATATGTATCCTGTGGTGCATGTTACTTGTTTAAGGGTTAAATTTAAGTAATAAATTAAAAAACTAAATTTTAACTATATATGTAACTGTCAAGACAAATTAAGTCATTAAAAGTTTTAAAAAGTCAGATCACCTTATTTATACAGCGCTTTATACAATATAGGTTGTTACAAAGCAGCTTTACAGTTGGAAAAACAGGAAAATATTGATTCAATGATGAAAACTTAGCTGCTTAAGCAGCTCTAAAAAAAAGTCTAAAACCCTAAAAACAATGTAAAAGCTGTGAAGATTGAAATTTGAGATCGGTAAGTCTCTTATGAAACACGCATTTTCTGTAAAGCTGCTTTTGAAACTATATGTATTGTGAAAAGTGCTATACAAATAAATGTGAATTGAATTGAACCAAGGCTGCATTGATTCATTTGATACATTTTTTATATCTGAATACATTTTAAAAATGTAATTTATTCTTAATTTTTCAGCATCATCATTCCAGTTTTCAGTGTTACATGATCTTTCAGAAATTATTATAATATTGGTATTCAAGCAACATTTCTTATTTGTTATGAATGTTGAAAACAGAGCACAAAATATTGGAAATATTTTTTTCAGTTTTCTTTAATTCAAAAGTTCAAAAGAACATATTTTATTTGAAACAGAATTATTTTGCACCATTATAAATACCTTTACTCTGATCAATTTAATGCATCTCTGCTAAATAAAACTATACATTTCTTTGAAAAATTCTTTATCTTAAAAAAAAAAAATCATACAAAATTTTACTGACCCCAAACTTTTGAATGGTATTGTGGGTCTAGATAGGGTAGAAGAACACTTAATTTCCCATAACGCATCCTGAATTGATTATTCAACATTTATTGAATTGCAAATTTAGTAAATTCCTCTTCCTGTCACTAAAAAAGCAGGTCAAACATTTGTTCTGATCATTTTTTTAAATTAAAAACAATAATAAATATAGCTGCAAGCAGCAATTATCGGGGCAAGCACAACAAAAACAAACAAGGAAGCTAGCAGCAGACCAACTGCAAAAATTAGACATTTTTAGACATTTGGAGACAATTTTAAGCAAAAAGGTTGAAATCCCATAAATACATTGAGTTGTATAGAGCCAATTTCATGTTTTGTTGGCGCAGTCCCACCGCTTATTTTGTGTGTCCTCAGAGTGCCCCATACATAAGCGTGTCAAATTTGGTGAAAAAAAATCTAATTTCGTTTAGGAGTTATAGACATTTGTATTTATGAGCATATAAAAAATAACCCACACCTGACTTTGATTGCATTTTTTTTTTTTGCAAAATTTTGACATTTGGCCCATAGCTTTTAATCAACCCGCTAGGTTTCCAATGTTCCTACAGTGGTTTCGTCTCGATCGGACTAATGGAACTTCTCAGGCTCCTTCAGGGCATCGTGCCGATGACCCATATCGAATTTCGTAACGATACGCTAATGTGTTCATATAATAGAGCATTTTATTACAAAATTCAAAATGGCCGACGCCCAAAATGGGCGATATGGAAAAATTGGATATCATTCGACTCAGCATGCCGCCCCGAATCTAACGATACCACTTTTGATTTTTGGGCAAAATGTTCAGAAATTATAAGAAAAAATAGCAATTTTTCGTATCTCCGGACCAGTAGGTGGCGCTGAGCCGAAACGCAGCATGTAGCCTCAGGTCATTCTTATAATGATATGTATCAAGTTACATATACCAATATATATAAAATTCGTTTGCACGTTATTCAAAACACTTTGATGAGTCGACTTGAATTCCATAACTTTTTGTTGCCATTGTCTGAGATGATCTGGTTACATTTTTGTGCAAATCGGATAAACCGTCTAGGAGGAGTTTAAAAAAGTTGTTTTTTTGGCGAAAAAATTGGCACTACAGAAAATGACGTCACAGGGTTCAATCGAATCGTCTTGAGCCACGGAATCAGAGGAAAAAAAAAAAGGTTTTAGCCCTTACGGTTCAAAAGTTATTTGCATGAGTGAAAGTTTGGATAGTTGGTGGCGCTAGAGGGATTGAGTTAGAGACTCCAAATTTGCTATGGTGACAGTTCACACTGTCCGCTATCTGTGTGCCAAATTTCAAACCACAAGCGGTTCTATGGGCTGCCATAGACTCAAGAGCAGAAGAAGAAGTAAAAGAATAATAATAAGAACACCCAACGATTACAATAGGTGCCTACGCACCTTCAGTGCTTGGCCCCTTAATGAGTGTGTGTGATTATGCTAATAATGACTGACATTTATAATACATCCGAGGGCATCAATCCCATTGTAACTGTTTCCTGCTCTGAGTCGATTTGTCCCCCCGAAGAGCTCAAAACAGCCTCATCCTTATTCCGTTTCCATTCTGCTGGCTGTGGAGAGTAACTGGTCAAGGCCCTGTGAAGCTGGGGCTTTCCTATGCACTAACAATAACAGGATCTTACCACCAGATGCTCGGTGTCTATCTCTCCCTTTCTCAGTAAAGATATCCACTACATTCTCCCAATTTTCCACCCGGTCTCATCACTTTCTGTCCACAGAACAGAAGAGAACAACACCCAATCATCAACAAGGGCTCCATTCATATCTTATCAAACAACCCTGGACACAAAAGACTCAAGGAACCTCTTTCTTTGTGATGCCCAACCCCCATTATTCCATGTCCTCGTGGCTTCAGCAGGGTGTCTGTGGTCCTTATCTCCAGACAGAAGGGTGAAGACTCTGCATAGCCTCAATTAATCTCCCTGTGAAATGAGCATTAGCCTCATCAATTTGCTTAACTTACTCTGAGAGAGCAATCGCTGTAATTGAGTGCTCATCTAATTAGAAATCATTTACACCGACAAAACACGCTTAGCACGTCGGGTTCAGTCCCTTTCAATAAAGCCGTCTTAGATGATTGGAGCTCTTCTGGTCCAGGGTCGGGAATGATCACACGGGTGTGAATGATTCTTATCGGAGGTGGCACACACAGCTTGTAACATTTACTTTTCGAATTGATTTTGAAAGTTGGACTATCCATGAGGTGAGGGACAGATTTGGGATTCAAGCTCATTTTCATGACATATGGTTCTATTAACATACTTTACCACAGTTTTCCCTTCTTTGCTATTCGGCTTGAAACACACAGCGTGACTAGTATCGCTCGATTCTCGATTAAATGACTCAAATCAGTTCTTTTTAGTAAAATCACAAACATACAGCCAGTGGCGTCAATTCACCAAAAGTCAAGGTATGGCAGACTCTGATGACGTCATCTTATCATACTCCCTTGACGTGACAGTCCCTCTTTCAAGTAGCCTACTTCACACAACTTTTTACTGCACTTCAAAGCTCAAAAGTCTGAAGTTTCGCGATGTAGTAAAACTAACAACTTGATAAAAAACAAACTTCTTTTTTAAAATCTAAAAAGACATAAAATTACCACTATAGCCATCAGAATAGCGACCAGCAAACACTATCATAATATTTAAAAATATATTTTGTAATTTTTGTACTGAAGTATGTAGGAAAAGTCACAAAGTCTCATGAAAAAACTAAAACTTTTCTTAAAATTGCGAATTAAATTAGACAGCGCTTTCTTTATAATCACTGAAGCTGTCAGTCAGTTCAGTGCAAACTCATCAAGTATGAAAACTCCCGATTTAATCAATGAATCTGTTAAAACTGCACAATGAATCTTTTATTTACATAGTGTCTACGTTTTATTTATTATAATGAGGACTTGTGCGGGTGCAGAACTTAGTAAACTTGCGCTAAATATAAACTTATATTGAGAGATACTGAGCGGATTCTCACTACCGGTAACTTATACACATCTGATGACTGGTCATTATTTTCAACAGAAATCCCTATGATTGGCTACAATACCCAACGCTTCAAAATCCCGTTGTAAATAGACAGCGCCGATGAACTCGCATGATATGAATATTTACTTACTTTTCTGTTTTATTTAAGTCTTTCCCCGCCAGCGTTTTTTTAAAGAAAGTTGCCAGCCACCTAAATTTTCATAGCAAATTTTCAGTATGAATATCTGTACATGCAATATGTCAAAAGAAAGAACAGACCCTCTGTTTTTAAACAAAAAAAACAAACAAATGTTTCATTCTAGCTTAAGGCATTTTTTTTATCAACACTTGAATGTGGGTACGTTTCATAAAAAAAAAGCTACATTTTGAGCAAAAAGCTGAGAAAAACGTGTTTTTGTAAAAGACTACATCCAGATCAGATTCAGAATGATGATCAAAATATAGATGGAGAAGACTGAGTCCATCAACACCCCCAAAGCTTGCACAGTGCTATACCTCGTCCTGGGTCGACATTTCATTCAGTAACATTAAGCAGCTTTGATTTATATGCTGTTTAACGTTGGTAATCGCGTTATTTTACATATGCATATGATTACATATGAGATTTTTTGTTTTTTTTGCATCTTCTTCGCATGTGTTTTGATCAGGAGATTCAGTACTCTTTCAGAAGATGTGTAATAGCGCCCCCCTACTGTATAACAGTGAAAACACAGAAAGCCAGAAATTTTCTCACAAATGACGGAAATTTCCGTCAATGGTGGGGAAAGAGTTAACAATACAAATTATATGTTACACACAGTAATAGTAATTAATCCTGCAATAAAAATATATTACTTACATTGATCTGACCAAGCAGCCATGGTATGGCAGCTGCCATACCCTGCTATACCCAACTGCATACAGTATGACCAGTAAAGTCTGATTCTTGAGCAAATGATTCTTATGAGCCAGTTCTTTTAGTGAATCACAAACACATCGCACAACCAGCAAATTCTTTGTCTTGAGAGAATGTTTCTTACATGCCAGTTCTTCTGAGGGAATTACAAACATACAGTGTAGCCAGTGAATTCTGATTCCCTGTGTCAGTAGTATTTTATATAAATAAATAAAATAAAATAAAAACTTTTGTTGTTTTACAATTATTATTTTTTCTGTTTTCCAAATATTTCTTAAACAGAACCAGAATCAGAATCATTAAGAGGAATCAGAATGGCTCGTGATTGATTCCTATTCCTAGGGACAGCGCAACAGCCACACATTTAAAGTATGGCTGATTTCTCATCATCCGAGAAAAAATCCATTATGTGGCATGGTTTGAAAGATTAATCATTGAACTTTATTGAGAAGCTTATCGGTTCATTTAGCGGACAGGCCCAAGGAATGCAAATGCCAGCAGTGGGTCAGTGGGTTGCCCTGTCAGTTTTTGTCCTCACTGTCGCAGGCAGAGGAACGCAGGCCGAAGTTGGCACACATTTCGCTTTTTATGGTAACTGGATGGATTTCAAAGGCAAGCATAAGTATATCTTGCAAGGGCTTATCTTTCATGTTTACACACTTGGTTGAGTTTATTACAGCTTTCAAAAGAGGGAAATACACAAGTTTAGTTCAGCGCATGGATCTGGCATTTCCTTCCTCGCGAGTAGTTCCCCGTCCTGTCGGAAAGGATAAACACAAAAACAAGCAACCTCCCATTATGCACAGCTGATGGTGCTCTCCTCCCAAAGACACTATCATCCTTTCAAAGAGAGGAAAACAGATGCTTGGAGTTAACAAGATTAGTTTGGGAGCTTCCCTGCCCATCTACACTACGGCTATGATAAGAAACTCTATGTTTATCCATGAACTGTGGTAGCTGGTTATGAATGACAGTACTGTCTTGTCTACAGATTCCAAATATTAGCATTATCATCTGGCACTTACAGACATATCAGGTGCTGGGGAAGTATCAGCTTCAAACAAACAGAGGGCCATTTGGACAAAGAGACAGTTGTTTACCACAAAAGGCATATAAAACCTCCTCTGTGATGTGACTTCAGATTCCTGTTGCCCCCAGGAAATCTTGTTCAATTCGCACAATAAGATTGTGTGTATTGAGACAGCTGGAGCTATGTGCGAACTGGTGAAGTATGTGTAGCTTTCCTGTAAGCTCAGTAAGATTTTTCTTGAAAGAAATTATTAATTTTATTCAAGGATGCGTATCAAGATGATCAAAAATGACAGTAAAGACATGTATAATTAATTAAATCTATTTTAATGTCATATACTGTATATTAAAACTGAAAACCTTTACTTTAAATTGTAATAATATTTCACAATATTAAGAGTTTACTAACATTTTTGAAAAAATATGCAGCCTTTGTGAGCATAAGAGATTTCTTTCAAAAAATGTTCAAAAATTTTACCGACCCCAATCTTTTTAAACACTAAGATACAAATAAAAAAAACTGTAAACGCTCCCTTGAGGTGGATGCATTTTTATTTCCTAAGACATGCACATAAACTACACATTTACCACATTAATTCCTGTGCACACCAAAAAGTCAGCTGATTGGCTATTACCGAACATATCTAATGATACGTCATTAAGCACCTGGTCAGGTTGCAGGTGGTTCTCATATAAGAATACAGCATACAAAAAATTGGTGCAACCATTTAGTGAATTTGCCTCCAAGGATTTTATAAGTGAGTGTCTCTTTTCCATCTTTTCTTTTTAAGAACTATCATTATCAGTTCATTCTTCTTCAGGCAATATGATGTTATAATGTTTAGAGCTGTTTTTGCACATCGGGGCATATATTTAGGGGAGAGACTCATGGTTGCAACTGTCAAAAAGAGCACATAACACCCCTCATTACCCATGAGTCACTGTAAAGAATTAGTGAGAAAGAGCACTTCAGAGTTTACTGTTTCCTGTTTATTAAGATATGGTGCCTTGAAGGCTGATACAAACCCAGAGAGAATGTCAAACAGCTTAAAAGATAACAGCTAAAAAAAAAATAAAAAAAATAACCAAGCCTTTCATTTCAGATCAGGAGAATAAACAGTCTGCTCTCAGAGTCTAACCCTCGGTCTGTGACTGCCATTTGTTTAGACTTTTACATTAACAGAAATAATTGGCTCTCGGCTTCATTTATCAACTCAAAACCTGACTTTCTTTTCGCAACCGTCAAGATAACCTTCTTCACAAAGGGTATGGAAATAATGAAAAAACACCAGCCTGCCAATCTCGCAAAAAGCCCCCCTGTTGAAAGCGCCAATCTGAGGTCCTTTAGTATAAAAGGGGGGTTTGGGATTCAAGATGAATAAAGAGTGAGATTTTTCTTTCTCTTGAAACTGGAGTACCTGCAGGTCTGTTGTTTGACCCATCTATTTCCCACAGCTCTGTAAGAGAAATGGAAACTCAGGCTCAAGAGAAAGATCAATCAATAGCACATGCGAATGGCCTTTTCAGATCAAAGTCAGCATAATGTGGGCAGAGAAGCTGTCAAAACAATGGACTCCCTGCATAACAAAGTCTTTGCGACTGTGAGATCAGTTCCTCCAAGAGCCCAGATTTCACAAATTAAATATAGAAGGCTTTACCGAGCACAACATTACATTATCGAAGGCACGAGCGAGGACCAGTGAGTCACGTCTGTAGAATGAAGGTGCGACATGTTGTTATGACGCGGTGGAGCGGTTACCGTAACAGTAGAGACGCTCCAGCCATACTCTGATTGCAGTCACTGGTCTGTGATTATATCCTTGACACCCAACATGACCGACAGCAAAGCCATAAAAAGTTATTTCCGCTCGTGCCAGCATGACAGTTTCAAACAGTCCCTATTCAAACCTCTGGAGGTACTGTATCTCAGAACGGTCACCCTGTGGAGCAACTACCAGAAACCATACCAAATTCCTTGTGTGCTTGTGCACACTTGGCAAATTAAGTGCATTCTGATTCTGATTCTGATGTTCAGACTTGACAACAAAGAAATGTTTGGAATGGAGCAACATCTTGGTCTAACAAATAAGGGGATTAAGTTGCACTTCTGTTGACAGACTGATTCAATGATCCTTTGAACCAACACCTTGATTAAAAAATTCCATGACTCGAAAAAAAAAGAATATTGAGAATATTTAATCACAGTAAGATGAAAACATTCTGGCTAAAGTTTGTCAGAAGCATCCATTAAGATTCTCCTGCATAACATGCTGTGACTCGCCCAAATTAAGGCAGTAAATGTGAAATATTACATTTATTTACATAAAGCTGGCTTGGCTTAAAGGGACAGTTCACCCAAAAATAAATAAGTCATTATTTACTCACCCTTATGTACAGTGGGGAGAACAAGTATTTGATACACTGCCGATTTTGCAGGTTTGCCCACTTACAAGGCATGTAGAAGCCTGTAATTTTTATCATAGGTACTCTTCAAATGTGAGTGACGGAATCTAAAACAAAAATCCAGAAAATCACATTGTATGATTTTTAAGTAATTAATTTGCATTTTATTGCATGACATAAGTATTTGATACATCAGAAAAGCAGAACTTAATATTTGGTACAGAAACCTTTGTTTGCAATTACAGAGATCATACGTTTCCTGTAGTTCTTGACCAGGTTTGCACACACTGCAGCAGGGATTTTGGCCCACTCCTCCATACAGACCTTCTCTAGATCCTTCAGGTTTCGGGGCTGTCGCTGGGCAATACGGACTTTCAGCTCCCTCCAAAGATTTTCTATTGGGTTCAGGTCTGGAGACTGGCTAGGCCACTCCAGGACCTTGAGATGCTTCTTACGGAGCCACTCCTTAGTTGCCCTGGCTGTGTGTTTCGGGTCGTTGTCATGCTGGAAGACCCAGCCACGACCCATCTTCAATGCTCTTACTGAGGGAAGGAGGTTGTTGGCCAAGATCTTGCGATACATGGTCCCATCCATCCTCCCCTCAATACAGTGCAGTCATCCTGTCCCCTTTGCAGAAAAGCATCCCCAAAGAATGATGTTTCCACCTCCATGCTTCACGGTTGGGATGGTGTTCTTGGGGTTGTATTCATCCTTCTTCCTCCAAACACGGCGAGTGGAGTTTAGACCAAAAAGCTCTATTTTTGTCTCATCAGACCACATGACCTTCTCCCATTCCTCCTCTGGATCATCCAGATGGTCATTGGCAAACTTCAGACGGGCCTGGACATGCGCTGGCTTGAGCAGGGGGACCTTGCGTGCGCTGCAGGATTTTAATCCATGATGGCGTAGTGTGTTACTAATGGTTTTCTTTGAGACTGTGGTCCCAGCTCTCTTCAGGTCATTGACCAGGTCCTGCCGTGTAGTTCTGGGCTGATCCCTCACCTTCCTCATGATCATTGATGCCCCACGAGGTGAGATCTTGCATGGTGCCCCAGACCGAGGGAGATTGACCGTCATCTTGAACTTCTTCCATTTTCTAATAATTGAGCCAACAGTTGTTGCCTTCTCACCAAGCTGCTTGCCTATTGTCCTGTAGCCCATCCCAGCCTTGTGCAGGTCTACAATTTTATCCCTGATGTCCTTACACAGCTCTCTGGTCTTGGCCATTGTGGAGAGGTTGGAGTCTGTTTGATTGAGTGTGTGGACAGGTGTCTTTTATACAGGTAACGAGTTCAAACAGGTGCAGTTAATACAGGTAATGAGTGGAGAACAGGAGGGCTTCTTAAAGAAAAACTAACAGGTCTGTGAGAGCCAGAATTCTTACTGGTTGGTAGGTGATCAAATACTTATGTCATGTAATAAAATGCAAATTAATTATTTAAAAAATCATACAATGTGATTTTCTGAATTTTTGTTTTAGATTCCGTCTCTCACAGTTGAAGTGTACCTATGATACAAATTACAGACCTCTACATGCTTTGTAAGTAGGAAAACCTGCAAAATCGGCAGTGTATCAAATATTTGTTCTCCCCACTGTATGTCGTTCGAAACCCATGTGACATTAAATATGTAAAATGTTTGAACATTTAAAAAAAGGAAATGCAATTTCATTAAACAGATAGTTAATTTCTCATAATATCTTCTTTTGTGTTGCAAAGAAGAAAGAAAATTGTACAGGTTTGGAATGACATGAGGGCAAATAAATGATGCCAAAATTTTGTGTGTGAACTATACCTTTTAATTTTGTTTTAAATATTTGAAATTCATGCAGTGCATATGGTTTTTCTGAAATTGTGTTTAAAAGAATGCTTGAAGCTAGAATTTAAAAAAAAAAAAAATTTAAAGCAGAGGCTCTGTTCTTTTTTTATATTGCATGTTCAGATATTCATACAACAAAATATTCTGGGGGGAAATGGAAGATTTGTGAAAATGATCAAAAAATGCTGGCGAGGAAAGAGTTAATAGTCTTATGCAACACTATCAAGGTGTGCAGCCTCTCATAAATGAAATCCTTTTAAAACAATTACAATTTATGCATGTATCCCATAAAAATATATTGGAAACTCGCCGTCAAATTGTTGATATTCCATGACTAATTATATCTTTATCTGTAGAAAGACCTATGAAGTCTCAGAAGTAAATTCTCAGCAGGTTTTTCCCTCGTGCTAAATCATAAACTCCAAGCTGAGCCCCCCTCCTCGCACCCCATCACCGTGCCTGTTCGCCAGAGGAAAAACACAGATTGATCGAAAACGCCCCAAACCAGCTGCCATGCATTACTGCTGGCACTTTCTAAATCAGCAATTCTGTCCAAGGACCTGAATGATATGCTCACTCCCCGTCACATGTTTGGAATGAGCTCTGTGCACAGCCCATTAGCAGATTGGCTGTTCGAGACAATATACCACTCGTTATTAATGGACAACATATATCATATCATATGCAAACAGATATCAGGTTACCAGCTGTGTTGGATCACACGGTCAAAAAGAAAGTTTACTTTTTAGTGAAAAGACAAACTTTGGTACAAAAACTGGATTATCCACAAAAGCTGCATGAAACATGTTCGTTTCTGCTCCACTGAGACCTCATTCAAATTATTCATGAATACTGAAACCACAATTCTATACAGCTGGACTACAATGTCAGTATAACTAATGTCACTCTTAAGCACTTGTGGCATTATTTGTTTAGGAAGCGGGCCAGATTTAACAAAGATCCCTCTGTCTAAAGTGTAAAAAAAACCTCCCCTAGAACCTTTGCATCCACAATATCAGGTTAATAAACCTGTCCTTTGTTGTTATCGGTGTATTGTGTTGAACTCAACAATGTTAGCTCCCCGCACAGACCGTCAACACAACTGAACATCTGAACTCATGATGTGTGCATACTTCCCTCAGGGTGGAAATATTTTTCCACTAAGAATTAATTAAACCCATCAAATTACCCATTTTCCCCCCCAAACATCCTCATTTATCTTATCAGTTATGAAGCCCCCTGGGCAGCTGATCTAAACTCATTCACATCAAGCTTACTCCAAAACAAGAATGGAGGGCAAACCTGATGTCATTTATTTTTGAATATTTATTTTTCATAATGCTGTGATGCCTAAATGTACACTGTAAACCCAAATAAGTTGTAAAACTCAAAAAAATTGAGGCAATTAGCATAGCATAGCACTTGCTGAATGAGAACAGCAATATAATACATTTAACATATTTGTTCTCAAACTAAGCTAATGCTCCACTCGTCACCATAATGATAACCCTACAAAAAACCATAACATAACATTAACATAACATAACATAACCTTTTCTCAACTAGCATAACAAAACATTAAACACTACTAAATCGATCACTTAATGTTAATCTTGCACAAAAAACATAAAATAACACTTAATTTTGACATTTACACAAATCTTTAGTTTTTTACTTAATTGCCATTTTACTCAATTTTTTTTACGTGAAATGAAATAAAATTTGTAAAATGTTAAGTTAACCTAAACCATTTGTGTTGGGACTACATGAATCATTTATGTTGCACTGACTGAAACTGAGCAGTGTATTTCTAGTTCCCAGCATGCTTTGCATAGGGATGTATCAGGAGAGTAAATGTTGAAATTAAGTGCTGTTTAATGTGTTTTTTAGTAAAGGGAAAGACCTTAAAGTTTGATGTTATATTTGACATTTAAAAGTTGTGTTATGTTGTGTCGATTTTTGAGGTTACCATTATTGTGAAGTGTAGACCTTGTGGTTAGGCTATGCTGTTCTCAATGAGCTGTAACTGTGCTAATGCCAGTGATGAGAAATGTTTTACTTGATCATTACTTGCATGCTACAAATGTTACACTTAGCATGTGAAAAAGTGTTGTGTTGACCATTAGTTTTTATAGAAATAAAGAAAATAAATTTGTTTGACACAGTTCCCACAGTCTAAATATGGTCATCAGATCTACCCCTCTTTATCCTACTTTATCTAGTTGGAATGACATGATTTTTTTTAGTAGTCTTGACTAAATGAATTTAAGTTCATACAACAAGATTACAACAAATCATTTCAAACCAATTAGATTTTGTTGGAAAAACGTAATTCAATTTCGTGGAAAAGTTTTCCTTAATTTAATTAAGTTCGTTCAACAGCTTGTTTTTTTGAGTGCAGCCCAGTTTCGGTTAAATTTAAGTTAGTCTAAATGAAAAGAAACAAGTTCATAAAACTCAAAACGATGAAACAGTTCAGATTACTTAAAATGTGTCAGTTTTGAGAACTCAAAAGAAAAAGAAAGTTCTAAATACTCAAAAATACTCGCTCTACTCAAACCAATTATTTTGAGTGTTAGGGTTTACAGTGTACTTGTAGCTTTCAAAATCATTGATTTTAGTTTTTAGCTTTTTATTTTTAATTTATTAATATTGGTGTATCCCTAGAACAGAGATTATTACGCAATTAATGGTATAGTAAAGCATAAAGCAGCTCAAAGAATTAGGAAATTAGCCAAAATATTTCATAAGCACCCTTGCAAGGGGCAGGGGGGTCTGTAGAACTTTGTGAAAGAGGTGCATGTGAAATCTCTGGAGCTTTACACAGAATTCTCTGGCAGCAGATTCCGTTGCAGGTACTCCTCGCTTATTCTGTAAAGAATGTTGATCACGGCTGAATTTGATCTTCATGCCTTAAACAGGAAGACCTGATATCTGAACCAATTTCTCCTTAAAAATGTGGATTTTCCTTAATCTTTCCTTAAGCATTAGATTTAAAAGCTTGTCCTTCAGTTATCAACATTGACTTTGCTTGCGCAGAGGATTAGATGAGGTCAAATGTGACCCAGAGGGCCATATTTTCCTCTCATGGAAATGAGTGCTATCATGTTTAACTGTACTCACAGGCAATACCTTTAAACGTGAAGTAAACATTACAAAACACCTGAAGGTTGCTTTGGTAATTTGTAAAAACTCCTCTAGACTAAATACTGGGTTGTTTTGGAATGGCAACACACACACACACAATGCCAGCGCAAGCCATAAACAGTGCTCATCTCTCCAATGCCTCAGACAGCAAGCACAGCTAATAAATCATCAATGACAGCAAGCTAAATTATGCTAAACTGGGAGAAGACATCCAAATCTTTCTCAGAGAAAAGCACCAGGTTCTGGTAAACAGGCAAATCCCATTACTGACCCACCTCTATGGGCCTAAGATAAGAATACTGCTGCTTGTTAATGTTGTTTTATCTGCTAAGGAAACACATTTCCTTCTCAATACAAAAGAAGCTGTGATATGACTGGAAATGGCACCAAGAATGGACCATAAACAGCCTTTAAAAGTAAAAAGAAGCAAACACTATAGAAATGATTTCCTAGATTCATAAAAATTAACTTGTACTCGACTGACTGTACGACATTTCATTTCTGCTCTCTGAACTTCCTGTCTATTTAGAAACACAGAAATTGATAAATTAACTAAACTGTTTAACACAAAGAAAGTTGATAAACTTCTACAAAGCCAAGCATTCTCTTGTTCTCTCTCTAAGCTGGAGGGGATAATGGGAGGGTGGTGGCCTTAAACATCTGCTTGGGAAGAATTTATTCCCTAAATCATTGTCATTAGATCCAGAATAAATTGTGCTGTAAAAGGGACCAAAGAGCTTTCAGCCTTCGTCAGACAAGTGGAGACATGAAGCCAAGACCTAGGAGATGTGGGGAGAAAGGAGAGAGAGAGAGACTTGTATGGAAAAAGTCTTTTTCATTTTGACTGGATTTCAATACTGTAAAAACGCAAAAAAGCAGCACTTTGACTGATATGAAGAAATAGCAAAGTTAATGGAATTTTACACTCCGGATATGTGAGGAACTTCTAAGGTCATCGTGATAAAAAAAACGCAACTCATCAGCACATCAGCAGACTGCAGACATGCTTTATTTTACCACATAAGTAGCTGTGGCGGTCTCAGAAGAGAATCTGTCATCTGTTCAGGTGGTCTTGCTGTACTTATGAGCAGCTTCAAAGATGATTTCACTCTCTCTCTCAGTTAGAGGAAGAGAGCAGAGGACGGCCCTTTGGCTGTTTTTGTTGTCATGTTCTTTTAATAGCAAACTCTTAGAGCAGAAGGGAGTGATAGCAAAATAATAAATTTAAGCAGCTTACATGCATCAGCAGAACATTTTCTGTTGTAACATGATGGCTGAATTTAATATATATATATATATATATATACATACAGTGGGGAGAACAAGTATTTGATACACTGCCGATTTTGCAGGTTTGCCCACTTACAAAGCATGTAGAAGTCTGTAATTTTTATCATAGGTACTCTTCAAATGTGAGTGACGGAATCTAAAACAAAAATCCAGAAAATCACATTGTATGATTTTTAAGTAATTAATTTGCATTTTATTGCATGACATAAGTATTTGATACATCAGAAAAGCAGAACTTAATATTTGGTACAGAAACCTTTGTTTGCAATTACAGAGATCATATGTTTCCTGTAGTTCTTGACCAGGTTTGCACACACTGCAGCAGGGATTTTGGCCCACTCCTCCAAACAGACCTTCTCCAGATCCTTCAGGTTTCGGGGCTGTCGCTGGGCAATACGGACTTTCAGCTCTCTCCAAAGATTTTCTATTGGGTTCAGGTCTGGAGACTGGCTAGGCCACTCCAGGACCTTGAGATGCTTCTTACGGAGCCACTCCTTAGTTGCCCTGGCTGTGTGTTTCGGGTCGTTGTCATGCTGGAAGACCCAGCCACGACCCATCTTCAATGCTCTTACTGAGGGAAGGAGGTTGTTGGCCAAGATCTCGCGATACATGGCCCCATCCATCCTCCCCTCAATACGGTGCAGTCATCCTGTCCCCTTTGCAGAAAAGCATCCCCAAAGAATGATGTTTCTACCTCCATGCTTCACGGTTGGGATGGTGTTCTTGGGGTTGTATTCATCCTTCTTCTTCCTCCAAACACGGCAAGTGGAGTTTAGACCAAAAAGCTCTATTTTTGTCTCATCAGACCACATGACCTTCTCCCATTCCTCCTCTGGATCATCCAGATGGTCATTGGCAAACTTCAGACGGGCCTGGACATGCGCTGGCTTGAGCAGGGGGACCTTGCGTGCGCTGCAGGATTTTAATCCATGACGGCGTAGTGTGTTACTAATGGTTTTCTTTGAGACTGTGGTCCCAGCTCTCTTCAGGTCATTGACCAGGTCCTGCTGTGTAGTTCTGGGCTGATCCCTCACCTTCCTCATGATCATTGATGCCCCACGAGGTGAGATCTCGCATGGTTCCCCAGACCGAGGGAGATTGACCGTCATCTTGAACTTCTTCTATTTTCTAATAATTGCTCCAACAGTTGTTGCCTTCTCACCAAGCTGCTTGCCTATTGTCCTGTAGCCCATCCCAGCCTTGTGCAGGTCTACAATTTTATCCCTGATGTCCTTACACAGCTCTCTGGTCTTGGCCATTGTGGAGAGGTTGGAGTCTGTTTGATTGAGTGTGTGGACAGGTGTCTTTTATACAGGTAACGAGTTCAAACAGGTGCAGTTAATACAGGTAATGAGTGGAGAACAGGAGGGCTTCTTAAAGAAAAACTAACAGGTCTGTGAGAGCCGGAATTCTTACTGGTTGGTAGGTGATCAAATACTTATGTCATGCAATAAAATGCAAATTATTTAAAAATCATACAGTGTGATTTTCTGGATTTTTGTTTTAGATTCCATCTCTCACAGTTGAAGTGTACCTATGATAAAAATTACAGACCTCTACATGCTTTGTAAGTAGGAAAACCTGCAAAATCGGCAGTGTATCAAATACTTGTTCTCCCCACTGTATATATGTATATATATATATATAAAAAAAATAAGACATTCTATATATGTCTATATTAGCATTAGGCTGCGAGGAACAAGACACGTAGATGAGTCTGCCTCATCAAGTTCTGCACAAATGGTTAAGTCATATGTAGCCTACTACAAAAAGCAGCACATAAAAAAAAATAAAAATTAAAGGTGCAGTGGTTTTTTTTTTTTTTTTTTTTTTTTTTTACACTGAAATGCTTTCTTCTATTCCAGCAAAAAAAATATTCATAAAAATCTGTCATTATTTATGCAATTCTTTTTGGTGCTGTGCTATCTAACCATTGCTCCGTTTGTTTGAAAATTCCAACGAGCCCAGGATAGTAACACTGTCTTAACCAATGATGTGAGTTTGGGGGCAGGGCTATCAGTTTGGTTTAGCCAATGGAAGATGGGAGAAATATTCATAAAAATCTGTCATTATTTATGCAATTCTTTTTGGTGCTGTGCTATCTAACCATTGCTCCGTTTGTTTGAGAATTCCAACGAGCCCAGGATAGTAACACTGGCTCAACCAATGATGTGAGTTTGGGGGCGGGACTATCAGTTTGGTTTGGCCAATGGAAGATGGGAGGAATGCTCACCAAAACCGGTCATTATTTTTGATGCAGAAAAAAAATTACACACTTCACCTTTAAGCAATTATTAAGAAATTATTCTAGAACATCTGTATTCCACAAATAAAAACAAGATTCGTATATGAATCTGGAATAACACACTAGCATACTACCTCCTCTGCAGTATGCATCTGATGAACAAAACTGCCTACACAATAACACAAGGTGATTTAAATTTCAAATGTAATTTATAGTAAAACTAAAAATGAAACAAAAGAAAAGATTAATTGTGTGTTGTTCTCAAAAGTCAACCACACACTAAGCAGACGTCACTTTAATAATAAGGAACGTTATTATTACGTAAGTTTTATTCATAATGTTTTCCTACTTACCCGATACAAAATGTCACACTGGTATCGTCCCTTGTATGGAAAATAACAGGAATTACCGTGGCAAGCCTACATATAACACATACTTTTTTAACAGTTGATAAGCAAGTTCTTTATCAAATGTAGTACATACTCTTAAAGTATGCAAATCTCAAAGCAGCGAAAGAGATTTTATCCACCCCCCATTAAAACTGACTTCAAGTTATCATGATAACCCTATATTATAGCTTATGGCATTAACATTAGCATCTTTACTGACAGCATAAATGAACTGGCAAACCCTGTTGTCCCAGGAGGACAGCTATAAACGCAGTTGGGAGCATGTCATGCGTTTGGCCTCAACAGTGAATGATCTCTTTCCTTGTTATCACAGGAAACAGTGCAAAGGGCCTACATATAGCTCAATGATGGGTGGATGACGTGAGGCCTAAATATACCCCAATTTCAAAAAGTTAAACAAGTCATAATGCACATGGAACATGATGAAAACATGGGCGGGTATTTCCCATTGGCTTTGTAAAAAGGGCTACATCTGTACGCACATACGCCCAGATATTTTGAGGGAAAAAAAATAAAGAAAACAAGACACCACAGAACCACTGAAAAACACTGCCTGAAGCAGATAGCATGACATAAACAGCACCCACATCCCAGACTTCCACTGATACAACCATCGGGAAGTCGGTTTCATCCGAACCCATCTGCGCAGCCTTTACAGCTCAACCATCTGACAAACAGAAAACAACACATTTCAGCCTGAGGTACAAGCCTGGGGCGGCATCCATTTTGCCACACTTACACACTTTGACACTGGAAATTATAAATCACTTAGTAAATGAAGTCATGTTTATGTTTCAGAGATGTTTCAGCATGGGGGCTGGCTGCCTGGAATCTGTGCAGATGTCAAGACGCCCACTCTGATGTTAGCTTACTCATGAGATGCACAACTAGCGCTGCTAAATAAGCTATACAAGAAGGATCTATGAGTCCAAACATAGTTGTAGGCGCCCACTGATTCCTTCCAGTTCAATGTGCTGTGTTTTCTTAGGTCAGGAAATGCACCCCTCTCCTCTCTGCAACATGACCCCAGGAAATGAAGACGAAGGAAAAAACAACAGGAGGAGGCAAATATACAACATGTGGAGATGAAAATTCCCCGAACTCATTTCTGGTCAGACTAAAATCAAACCCACAGCTTTCCCAATATGTATTTTTGTCCGAAATATTTAAAAATTCATTACAGTTTGTGGTACACCACAGTAATATGAAACATATTGCAATTTATGTGAATCCAACATGCACACACCACCATTTTACGGCTATTTTAAGGTGTAGCACACAATGATTAACTCATTAAATGTTAGCAACCAACATTTATAGATACCTAACCCCATCATTATCATTACTATTGGCCCTTTTCACATTTCCGTGTTTCTCAGAAGCGGAAGTCTTCATAGTTGGGTAAACTTCTATAGTGTTGAATGAGAGACTACATTAAATCTATTTTTCGTGTTCCCATTTGCTCAAATAGCAAAAGAAAAACTCCACAATAGTGTTTTCACAACTTTCAAAAGAGAAAAAAATAGAGAGAGATTGATAAAGGCAGTCGGAAGAGAGAATGATGCACACAGCTGCTGTATTAGAAACACGCAGCAGCGTTAACTAGTTTTTTTGTAATTTGATGCAAAGGTAATATAATATAAAGTATAGTGTTATAAATGTACATACACAAAAAAAAGAAAATATAAAAAACGTTGTAGGATTTACAATGCTGATGGCCGTTAAAATGCATCATCCCAGTCCCCTCCCCCCTCCCCTTAAAGACACTATTTACCAATCCTGCCTTAGCAACTCTTGTCATCTGGGAATTTGTTTTTCAAAAAGATAAGGGCTGAATTTGGATTAACATACTAGCATTTGCTTTTAAGTTGTTTTGCATCTACTAAATTAATAATTGTAAAGGTAAATGTAAATGTACTTTAAAGAGTCCTGATTCAATAGATATTTGACACTGCAAATGGGTCAATACGTGATAACCATGCTGATGGTTATATGAACTATATATATGAACTATTTATACTTTTCACCCTAATGCCTTTGATATCACTAAGCCTCAGTTCTGAATTCATTATTGTCAATTGCTATGTAAAGCCATACATAAGAATATAATTATGGTGCCAAGACTCCAAGCCCTGTCTGTTTTGCTCTAATCCCAATGGTAAGTAAGGTAGGCGTCTCTGGATTGGGTGAGATCACTGTAGCAGAGATTGACACACCTGAGAAATTTAACTGTATAAGGGTCTGATTCTGTAGCCTCTGGCACCATTCGACTTAGCAATGTCTGCCAGGGATCACTTTACTGGGTAGGTAGTGATGACAGGCTCCCCTGAACTATTATCACCGTTTGCACTCAGCTATTTGTTGATATGCCAGGAATTCCTCTTTTTTGTGTCTTTTTTCCTTCTCACTGTTTTCTCTACAGTATGTCAGTAGGGTGCGGAAAGACAGCTGTGATGACAGCAGCACTTCAAATAAAGTTCTTCAAATTTAGACCCACACAGTTCTGTTTACTTAACTAATCATATTCTTTACAAAGGGTATACCTCCCATTTTAAGTGCACAACCAACAGAAAATCTTTTTATGGCACGTAGCATAACCACCAGTGGCACTGACCTTGTTCTTACAGTCAACTTTAACAACCCAGTTGATTAACTATTAAGACCTGAACTGAAGTGAAATATTAAGGACACTACATCTCACCTTCAGATCTCTTGAGCTCCTTGCGTTGTATTGCTGGCGAGTCTTTCTTGATGCCATTACTCAGGGGGATGACCAGACTAGGATCAGACACTGGCACCTTAGTCTCCACTCTGGAGAAAGAGGCGATCCGCTGTAATATGGAACCCACGCTCTCTTTGGCATGGATATCGTCCTGATCGATATCATTGCTGATCTCCATCTCTCCTGATGGGAAAGGTGAGGCAGGGGCCACCTGGACCACTTGGGGCTTAGAGACTATGTTGAACTGAGGAGTCTGGGCTGGAGACAGCAGCACAGGAGATTCACTGATATTGGGTACTGGAATAGCTCCGGGAGGAGTGATGGGCTCTCTCTTTTCAATGATGTTGTTGTTGTTGTTGTGGGCCAGGGGCAGGTCGGTGCTGTCCAAGCTGCTGATGGATGCAGAGGGACTTGCCGAGACAATGGGACTGTTGGATAATGTGTGGAATCTTGGAGGTGGTTTAGGTGCTCCTGGAGATTCCATCTGAGACTTGAAGACCAGGTTGTCAAGGTCAAGAGGAAACTTGTTGAGGCGCACTGGATCTTTAGGTCTAGGAGACTGGTTGTTGAGAGAGGAGTCCCTTGCAAAGGAACTGCTGTTCTGGATATTATGGGGACTTGTGCTCCACTGTGGACCTGTATTAGTGAATCGTGATCCAGGAGAAATCACTCGTCTCATTCCCGCAGTCTCCATCTGGAGGTCCAGAGAAGGCATGGAGCCATGGCTAATACCCATGGGTTCAGTTGCGATGACCAGAGGACCGTCTAGCTCTGAATGAAACATATTCCCATGGGAGGAGAACTTCTTCAGTGCAGGACTGCCTAAACGTTGGGCCTTGAATTCCCCAACACCAAGAGGACTCTGGGGAGGGCTTGTGTAGGAGCCGAGTTTAGAAGAGGCCTGGTACTCCAGACTGGAAGAGGAGCTATGGAGACTGTCGTTGTCACTTCCTGGACCTGAAGATGAAATGAAGCCATTGGGGTTGAATTTGTTTTGAAAAGAGGCCGCTCGGTTGATCCCAGAGTTGGCATTGATAGTGGGCTTTTCCACTATTCCTCGGTTGAAGGAGAGACTGGACACCATCCTATTTCTCATAACAGGGCTCTGGGCAGGACTGCAGCTGATACTAATCCTGGAGCGGTAAGGAGGAGACACCTGGTTCCCTGGACTCCTCACATCATTTGTCTTGTTGAGGATTGCACTTGGGCTGATGGGAGATGTGACGGAAGATGTGGGGGAGAATGTGGGGATCTCATTCACGTCATCGATATCAAATGACCTCTTCAAAGCTGTATAAGGAAAGAGAACACAAATTTGATTAATTTTCAATGTTAGAAGACACTCTTGAAGGCTTGAATGAATTGAATGAATAATTGACATAACATAAAATGAGGTGAGTTAAATTATACTTAATAACCAAAGGCAAATTTCTGTTCCAAAACACTAGGCTACTATTTTCCAGGTAACACATTACTAAATTTGTGATAATACTGATAATACATCAAAGTTTTGGACTTCTTTTGTGAAATTATAAATCAGCCAGGACAGTCACTTCCTGTATTTAATATAAAGAGCCACAAAAACCTTAAAAGGATACACTTCACGGTGAGGGCAGCCTGGAGCCCTCACTGAATGGATGTCAGTCAGACAGATTTTGAAGGGCCAAGCCATAATTACACTGGTGTCTGTGCAATTTTGCTTTGAGGGTGACATAACAACTGTGAACAAATATGCTTTATTCTGGCACCAAGGTTATGTTTTGTAAGTCTTTAAGACATTGGGACTGGTAGGATATTTGTACACAGCACAAACATCATTGATGATCTAAAATGAACTCTTTTATACAAAGAAGTCAATAATTCAGTAGTACTGAGATACTATAATATAATTATAAATATACTTAAGACTAGATAAATTAACAAACAAAACCATTATATTCAAGATACGGTCGATGAAAACATTAACATTATTTTTGCTCAAGTAAATGTTATTCTTTAAATGATATTTCAATTCGATTTTTTACTAGAAAACAAGAATAAAACATGATTAAGAACATGTTTTTGCAAATATTCATAAAAAATTTAATTTAAAATACCAGCTGCATCAAATATATGACATAGACTGTGAAGTAAAAATTGTGAAGATCTTCATGTCACCCCTACAGCAACTTTAAAAGCATCATGTCATTTTTTCTCAATTAAAAACATGTGCTAAGGAAATGTTAGGTACAAGAAGACAGTGGAAATAGTCTCTTGTGGGGCTGAATGGTAAGTCTACACCTGGAGCATGTAAATTGTAGTGACACTGTATAATCCCCTCATTCTCAGAAGCTGCAACACAAAAGCCGAAGGCAAACAGTGCTTTCCGACCTTTTCACTTTGTGAAAGGCAGTGGCTTTTCCTCCTGCACAAAGGGCCAATTCAAAGACACAGTGTCAGGGGCTGAAGGCTTGGATTACAACAGCCCTTCACCATGACTGAGAATTCCAGTGGCGAACAGTACAAATGTCCTAACGGCTCTGTGGCAGACCCAATTAGAAGTGGCAACTTGAGTATTTCATGTAGACACCATCATGCCATGTGATGACAATTGGATCTGCCTAGGGTGTGATGCCACGAGGTGCTTGTAATTGCACACTATCACAGTTTACATGCCATCTTTGGCATATCAAAAACCCTGGTACCATGACAGGATGTCAGAGGCAAAACTTTAGATTTTCAATCCTCTTCAGGTGCTGCCTTGTATAAACAAGCAGATATCAGTGTGAAGCTGATTTTATCTTCGCCCGGCAGGGGGCAGGGCTGAAGTCGAGGCTGCCTGTCTTCCTGTAGGGTATGCTACCAATTAGAGTCAAGAAGACTACAGGCACTAAATGAAATCAGATTTCATGCAGGAACAGCCCCCTCTTTTACAGTGAGGAGACCACAGACCCTTTGTTTCAGCTCGCCTATCATCATCCACACAGCTGTGAAAGTTTAGGCCTAATCGAATTCCAGCAGCAAGTCCCTTGGTAAGGCCGCCTGTGCATCGCTGCTACACACAATGTCATTGTCTGCAGCACCTCTGAAGCCATTTAATATGAGAAGAACACCATTAGGGGTGCCATTTGATGCAATGGAGGAGAGGTTAAAGTTGCAGTGTGTACTTTCACTATGGCACTCAAAGTGATAGAGAAGAGCACTTTAGCAAAGAAATACGCACCACTTTAGCTGACTACAGTTTTGTAAACTGAAAGAAAAGACACAAAGTGAGGGAGGAACAGCAAACCAAGTGGCACAGTCTAACAGCTTTTTTTACGGTGAAGCACATGCAAGTGTAAACTTGTACTACCTTTGACGGAGATAAAAAGGGGCTGGTCTCAGGTAATTACTGGCACCCTGTCAAACGCTCAGGAAATAATTACGCTGGCAGCCGAGCGCACCATCTCTGCGCTGTTCAATATTCTTTTTCTCAGCTTTGCTGCAGTTTAATCCTCTCTGTTAACACATGGAGCAGCAGAATGCCTGCACAATCTGATAAAAGAGAGGAACCTGAGAAGCTCCTTCTCTCTGTTCCCTTTTTCCTGACAGCTAAACCTTGTCTCTCCTCTGGATCGAGACTGTTTTCTGCATGTTATGGCTCTTTGGGAAACGGGATGGATGTCAATATCTCCTGTGATAATTATATGCTTCCTGTGGAAGAAATTGTTGACATTCCTTCATTAAGGACATTTTGGGTCCTTTTGTAATTTCCTGTTAACCATGTTTAATACAGCTTGGGAATGTTTGGCACCTGGGTAAAAATTTGATGGACTCATGGGCTAAATAAACCCATTGGTTTCTGAAATATGATCAAAAGGGATAGTTGAACCAAAATTAAAATTCTGTCACTCCAAACCTGTATGCATTTCTTTCTCCTGTGAAACACAAAATAACATTTTGATTTTCAACTGTTTTTGTTCATTCAATGAAAGTCAATTTGATTCAAAACAACATTGCACTTCATTGCCTTTCATAGTATGGACAAGTAAAAAAAAACAAAAACAAAAGAAAGACAGTCATAGAGGTGTTTAATGTCAATATATCTCTGTCCCCTTCTAGAGGAAGCTGCATGCGGAACCATAAAAGAGATGTTTCCTTATGTGTACTGTGCGTTCATATAGGCCCTGTTTACACCTGGTATTAAGATGCGTTTTGGTCGATAGAATAACAAGTGGCCGATGCTAAATACAGGTGTAAATGGGGTTTAAAAAGTTTTGAGCTTGTACACTTTTGACCATTTCCAGAGGTAGTCGAAAACGCATTCGACCGGATTGCTTTCGTAGTGTAGATGCTCAGCCACAAAAGACAGCCTTCTCTCTTTCTTACACACACTCACAGTGTTCAGCGTGGTCTTGCGGCTATCAGAGCAGAAATGAAAACGGATGCTCTCCGTATGTTTTTCTGTCATCTCTGTGCACGTTCATATATAAATTGCATATTATTTTGTCCATCAGATCCAAAGATCTGAAAAAACCCATACATTTACCCACCCATAGACCCTCCCCTCAAAGAAATCAGGACAGAAGTGGTTGAAAGTCAGGTGTAAACGGGTATGTGTCTCCCTCGTCTACTTTCGATACGATCAGGCAAAACCAATAAAAACCTTAATACCAGGTTTAAAAAGAGCCATAGATTCAGGACCATGCAGTTCATGATTTTACGACACTAGCTGCCATGCTACTTTGGACCTAAAGTTTATGGTGTGGGGCTGCAAGGCAAACAGAGAAAGACCTGGGGATGATTAAGAAGTAAACAAGAAAGGTGGGGGAGGTCAAGGGGAAACCACACAGTCACTGATGCATGTATATATCTACCCAAGACATTTCTGTTAAATCACATACAGATAATCAGTAACAACCAATATTTCCAGAGTAATAAATGTGGGTTCTTTCCCTAATCTGATAGTCCTTTGATGGAAAGTTTTAGAGATGCATCTAAGGAGGGACAGTATACTGTGATTGGGGGGGTTGTTGGGGGGCAAGTTTGGGCCTGTTGTGGTTTTCCATCCCCCACCATCACATTCCTCACAGGTATTCTCAGACGACCCTTGAAACACCACCCTAAGCACATAGCTCAGACGTTGTTCGGACCACCTCTGCTAAGGCACATCTGGAAGCTGAATTCCGAGCTGCCATTTTCAGCATTGCAGCGATGCGAATAAGGTGCTGAATTCACACCCCCCCGGGGGCCACGAAAAACTTTCACACTGTTGAATTTAGCTCCTCCATCATACTGATCCAGTCTAACAGTGTGTGCCATTCAACACCAGTGTGCTTTCATTACTATTTAAGATTTGGTATCTAATGTTCCAAATGCGAATAAATAGTAAAAAAAAAAAAAAAAAAAAAAAAAGGAACTCATGGCTGACAATGGCATTTGATTTGCTTCAGTCCACATATACTCAATGTATGGTATGAACTGTCAGGCAATTACATAGACACACGCCTGAGCCACTTTGCGTTGTTCTCCCAGATTCCTATGTCTTTCTAACTTAACTTGGCAGCTTTTTGTAGAATCTGATCTAAGAGAAATATCTCAAAAACAATACCTCTTCTAAATAATGATCGAAGGGTAAACAAAAATCAATTAATGCTAGACCCTCTTGTACATATGCTTAGTTTCGAGTAGACCTGTTCCTAGGAATAACAATCAAACTATGGCTGAGCTGAGATAGAAAGAATCCATAAACTTACTATTTAATAGTAAACCTCCATTACCTCCATAAACTACCATTTACATCCAAATAATCTAGAAAGATGAAGTTATAATCAGTGTTTTGTCAGACAGCCAAATGGCGGATTTAGAAGGTATGTGCACATATGAGTCTTTGAGATGCAGCTAAGGCAAAAAGAGGCATCATGTTACTGTAATTGCCCCCAATCTAGCTCAATCATAAATTAAATATCTACGACTGACATAACAAAATGTGACATCAAAAAGCTTGGTGCCACTGTTTACATGCTCTTCATTTTAAAAATAAATAAATTAAGCAAATTATTAAAAATAAAAAAATACATCCTCACTACGAATTCTGCATATGAATAATACATGTTACAGGGGTAACTGTAACATATGGTATGACATTACATAGTGTAAGTTTGAAAAGCCACTATTTGGACAACTATTTTGTGAAGTGGTATTTGCTATAGCAGAAAGAACAGATAACTCGAAATGACATCAGAAGGTCAAGTAAATCTTTCCTTAAATGGCAAATTTCTACAGTTGAATTTCAAGGTCAGTTTGTGTGTTATGTTGAGTGATATTACGTACTCAAAAAACTTAACTTAGCAGTCCAATTTGTTTTCTTCCCAAGTAGTGCTCATACACACATACATAGACACAGTACATAGATATTTCATACAGGCCATAAAGCTTAGCCTTCCTTATCCCATAAGGCTTTACCAGGGCCCCTATATCTCCTCAATCTTTATTCTATGACTACCATAATGCTGTGAGGAATGTATAGGATGAAAAAACAATGAAAACCAACATCCTTTGTTTTAATGTAGACTTTAGTGAATCAATACCATTATTCAAGAGCATATGACCCTGGCTCTGCTTGATCCAAAATGTAGCCTCAAGATACAGAATATGCCATCTCTAATGGGTCAGTCTCAAATTACACAACAGGAAGGCTGAAGCTGTTTTTTGGGGGGACATATTTTGCCTTTCCCTCATTTCCACACATTCACATTTCACATAGAGGAAATGCATCCGTCGTCACCCGCTGAACAGACATCTCTATGGATCACGAAAGTTCATGCCTACAATTAAACTTCTGCTGATAAGAAATGGATGACAATGTTTCACAGCCTCTCGACCACAAATGGCCATATAAAAGAACCAAGGATCTCACTATACGTCCCACAACATTCCAAGAGGGGTTTTTCTCAGCATGAACAGCGGTTCTGTCTATCTTCGCTCAAGCACATGGCGGCACACTGGTCTCTTGTTCGGAAATGACCCTATTTGTTGGTTTGAGGTGAAACTGAAAGAATGTAATATCTCTCTTGTAGCATCTGCTACTAGGAATCACATGGCCTGGGTATGAATCTGAGAAAAATGTAATAGCCAACGCTAAGAACACTATGCCTTCACATCCATACTCAAAGGGACATGGATGGCGATGATCACATCTTCTAATTAAATCCAATTTCTTCTTGTCTCAAGTCATAGTACTTTTTAAAAGCTTAATGAAGGTTCAGTGCAACTGACAGAAATGTCATGTCAAGTGATTTTGTTTAACACATTGAAAAAACTTTGAGAACTGTGGTTCTAGTCAAGCTCTGGAAGGAACACACCCAGTGAACATATTTGTTTACTGCTTAGCAAAAGACACCTCAATTTTCGCTGTCATCACGTGTAATTGCCACAGCCTTCTCAAGAATGAGTTTCTGCTGAAGCATCTACCACTCCCGACAAACCGCTCCGCAACTTTACCAAGGCAGCTAAAGCTCTTCCTCAGCCGACGACTGTCTCCACATAGCACACAAATATAATAACAGCTTGTGCTTTATTCAGAGTGCTTGAACTAATTTGTTTTTCCTCTTCACATCAGCACCTGTCTAAACACTGAGGGAAACTATTGTTCTCCAGTTCCCGCTGTGTCCGTCCATGACGGATCTATTGGAAAGGGTGCCTCTCTTCCTAAGAATTGTGTGTCAGATTCAATAGTGGACATGGCTGTGGTGAGTGTTGTGGAGATGGTTCTTGACGCTCTGCACTGCAGTGTAAAAAGATGCTAAGATACTAGGATAATTACAGCAGAACACCAGTGGAATGGTGTCAGGCTCTTTATAATGTACTGCTTTTTTAATAACTTCATAAGAAGACATCAAATAAACTTTCATACTCATCCCATTATCAGCAGTAAAAAAAAAAAAATTGTATGGCAAAATACACTAAAAGATACTTTTAAAAAGTTCTAAAATAAGAATATGTACTTCTGAATTCTTATTAATGTATCAATTTACATATGCACCTTTATGTATATATACACGTGGTGAAAAAAAGTTATTTATAAAAAAAGTTTTTCTAGACTTTATTTATTTTAAATAATCTACACTTGCAAAGTTTCCCATAGCTCCATAAATCACTTATAAATTAAAATGAATGAACGCGCACACTTACCCTCGAAATCAGACAATATCCCCTCCAGATGGTCATTGACTGAGATATCTGACATCATGACTTCAGTCCAGGGAAAACTTCCAGCCTCAGTTGCACGCAATCACAAAAAAATTAACGATGGAAAACCAGCACAAAACCTCTTTAAACAATTTTAAATCCGACCAAAGTTTATCCGACGATTTTTGGGCTTGTGATGCAACAAAAAAAGTTGCGATTTTGGTGGGAGTCGTATCTCATTTGAGAGCGCAGAGCAGAACGTCAGATTCAATAGAGACTCAAAAGCACACAGACCATCTGATAAACCTCCTCCTCCTCGTCCTCCTCCTCCCTGTGAGTCCTGCCCCCTCACGAACAGAGTGGTGGTAAAGTACCTCCCCACCTTTCACCTCACCCTGCGCGGCTACACCTGGAAAATGCAAGTTTGCCCCCCTTCGTTAATCGTTTGCTACTTCTGTTTGTTTGTGAGTGGGGAATATGCGTGCCTCCAGGCGCACCGGTGGCACGAGGGGCAGGGGGGTCATGACCCCCGCACTTTTGATAAGGGAAAATAGCCTAAGCGATTCACTAACTAAAACGTCCGACAACGAACATCACATTCATTGTAAGTAATTCAAGCCATACACTGGGGGTGTGCGTTATATATCGTCTGCGATAATATCGTAATTGTTGTTTAAACGATTTGTCTGCCATTATCGAGTATATCCCTATCCCATACACCGTGATGTAGTCTTGTAGATTAGACTAGTGTGGGTGCGCATTTACAGTGCACGCTTTCACTGCGTGATTTACTCTATTATATCATTTAATATAGTTAATACATTTCACACGAAAAGTGCAGTTTTTATCCAGGCATCAGCATAACAAATGTGATATTGCTTTATACAAGTTTACTAAACAAGAAGTTAATAAGTGACTTACATTTTAGACACCATATTGTCTGTTTTTGCTCTATTTCGCCAACGAAAATAAAACAAAGCCACAGCACTGTAATTGCGTCTTTGAGCAACACACGAAGGTGTTTCCTTACTGAATGAATCAGCTTTTTAAACGAATCAATTGAATCAATGATTCGATGTTTAAGAAAAGTTAAGATAGTCAAATGCTTCGTTCCTGAATGAATCAGCCGTTTGAATGAATCGGTTGAAGCTCAATGACTCACTCATTAACAGTGACTTGCTGCCACCTACTGGCGGTTTTAAATTCACATTTAAAGTATCTTTTGATGTTTAAAATAATTTCAAATATCAATATTCAACGTTTTATGTTTAAAACATAAAAACATTATGCATTTGTAACTGCAGGTTATTCATTTGTCACCTCTGAGCTGCATTAAACAGTCTGTGTAAATGATCTAAATGCCACTTAAGATGCAGCTTCTGTGTTTTCTCTGCATTGCGAAGAGGAAATGTATGTAATTTGATTGGTAACAGCCCTATTGTGTCTTATTATTATAATTAAATTTTATTAAATTATGAAATTGACACAAAAGATGATGCATGCAAACAATTAGGTTTAAAAAATACAATTATAAAGGTAAAAATGCCCATAAAAAGGTAAAAAATCAATTGAAACGTATTGGAAAAGATAATTTCTGTCACTGCTGTGAACTGACCACCACACAGAATATGAAGAATATCAAAAACTTTAGGAGTCAGCTGTCCATAGCAGTTCTAAACCTGCCAAGGTACCAGCTACAATAATTGTTATAAATATTGTTTAATTATCGCACACCCCTAATCAAAATTTATCAGAGTAGAATTGTGCAAGGTTGAAAGTTGAGACATCCCACATAAAAGGCTAGTTTACAGGGGACAGATTTGGCACTCTGCAGGCATTTTGCGCATCCCTAAGTTTTGATCATTCATACTTCGTATTTCACTTACTTCATATTGTAGTAATATTAATAATATTATTATTCTATTAATGATCAGGCAAGTTTAATATATGATAGTGGTCCGACAGTGAGCCTGAAGTGGTGGTCCGATATCTGGAAATCTGATTTTACTATCTGGGCTTTTGCTTACAGTTTGGTCCCCCCACTTTGAAAATGTCTCCTGCACCCCTGCTTGCCTCCAAAAGTAAACGGCTCTTTGTCCTTATCTCATGAGATGAGGGAGGGAGGGATTCCGTCTAAGTGGATTTCTTGAGAAGCCGATTCTTTATCAATGAAACAATTTGTATGTGGAGCCGCAAGGATTTGAAGGGTTAGTTCACCCAAAAATGAAAATAATTCTGCCATCATTTACTCACCCTCATGTCGCTCTCAAGACTTCATCTTTGGAACACAAATGAAGACATTTTTATATTTGAACTACCACTTTGACGCTTCAAAGAGTTCATAAAGAGATCGTAACACTAATCCATATGATTCAAGCGGTTTAGTCCAAATTTTCTGAAGACACACAGTCACTTTATACGCTGAACATATTTAATTTAGGCTTTTATTCACATAAATTTAATATTCACATGCATCAAGGCACACATCGGTTATGATAAACCGAAGCTCAAGCATGTTCGTTTGACGTGCAAGAACCAACGTTCATTTTCGTGTGTTACTCAGCATAATATAAAGTAAATGTTTTCTAATTTAATATATTTTAAAATGTAATTTCCTGTGTTGGCAAAGCTGAATTTTCAGCAGCCATTACAATTACGTCAGTCTTCAGTGTCACATGATCCTTCAGAAATCATTCTGATGTGCTGTTTTGTTTCAGTAATATATTATCAATGTTGAAAACAGTGGATCCTTTATTTTAGGATTCTTTGATGAATGTGTAAAATAACATGATTTAACTGAAACATATTTTTTTATAACACTTTGGAAGTCTTCTGTCACTTTTAATCAATGTAATGCATCATTTCTGAATAAAAGTATTAATTTCTTTAAAATGAATTTCTTACTTACCCAAAAATTTCGAATGGTTATTTATTTTCTAAACTAAAACTAAAATATAACTAAAATCAATTTCACATTTATTGTGTGTCTGTGTGTATGTGCTATCTATCTGTTTGCTTTTATGAATGTAAGATGTGACTGTCTAGGTAGATTTTGCTTTGAGAGGGTGATTTAGGGACTTACCTGTCATAGGTTAACACAAGTAATGACCCCTCTCAGACAGACTCATTGTTCTGTGGGTAATTGTTAAGTCCAGAGGGCCATGTTCACTTCAGTGTAATGAAGAAAAAGTGAAATGTATATTTTGTTGTTGTTCTCTGATGCATTTTTTTTCTGGAATATATGCTTATTCCTATTGAGCATAGAAACTGTTGGGAAAATGAGAAGGACATCTTAGTAACACGAGGTTGCATTGTGTTTGTAATGACGCTGACTTGTTTCTTGTTTTATAATCTTTAAAATTCTGCTTGAATCCCCCACCCCAAAAAAACAAAAAACAAAGAACAACAACTGAATTCTAGCAATGCAATTATACTCCGACGTAGCAGCATAACAATAAGTCTTAGATCAGGAAACAGCTTCAGAAGGTTTAATCCATTGTGGAGAGCCCCTCATCTGAAGGATAACAGAGAATTCCTTTCATCTTCCACGGCCTGCTTTGATTTTGGTGCTTATTTTCAAGAGATAGGGGATTTATTTATATCAGAAACAGGAAATGTGGCAATTAAAAATGGAAGGAGACTGAGAGTGACCATGTGACTGATTTCCCAGACTCACATTTGAGCCAGACAGTGATCCTCAGTGGCCCTCATTAGCCATTTGAGAGTAGTGTGCTAGGGATTAATGTCATAGTAGTCTTTAATATTCAGACAGACAGGTCCTGACTGTAGGCGAAGAGTTTCTGGGCTTTGGTATAAGATTGAGTCCTTGACCGCGCCGCTAACCACCTCTCAAATTGCATGGGTGTCTAAGAGACAACAATTTCTGGAAGTTGAAAAGTGCAATTCTATGTATTTGTGAGCTGAGCAGACACGAAAGGGAAGGATTAGACTGTGTGATGTTTGTATTGTCAGCTATACTCCAACATGGCTAAGAGCACTGAAGTGGTAACGGATTTGTGAGGGTAAAAATAGATTTGGTTTTGGTCAGAGAGATTTGAGATACTACCATAATAAAAACCTCAAGTGTATTTAATTATTATACCCTCTGAACTGGCAAAGTACTTTTTAACTTCTATGAATGACTGCTTTTTTTTGTTCAGTGCAAGTGTAACAACATCCATAAAAGTTTCTTGAGGTTCGCAGAATTTAGACAAAAGATCTTTGTGACTTTTAAACAAATTACCATTAATGGGATATGTGTTTATGCAAAATATATTAGATCTTTTGAAACAGCCCTTTTTTTTTTTTGCACACATCCGAGTTAAACAGTAAATGTCAGAGAACTAGCAAACACAGCTGCTGCAGCAGTAAATTACTCATAAACTCGCTCAATTTCCTGCACGCTGCAATTGACTGAAACGCTTCTCAAAACATTTGGGGAGCACTTAATTCTATAGCTCAGAGTTACTTTCCCACACCAAACAAATAAGCTGGAGGTACTCAAGCTTTGTTTCAAAGGTCATGACCTAGGTTTTTAATATTATGTATGGCAATGTTAATCCACATGATTTATGTGGTTAAAAAATCATTAAAGCAGATTTTGTTATGGATATGTGACCAATGCAGCCTAAATTGGCATGGAATGCAAGGAAACGAGCATAAATAATTATGAATTAGCTTTTATTTGATCATATAATTTATATTTTATTGTGAAATATTATTACAATTTAAAATAACTGTTTTCTATTTTAATACATTAATTTATTTCTGATGGCAAAGCTGAATTTTCAGCATCATTACTCCAGTCTTCAGTGTCACATGATCCTTCACAATTGTGTCACATTTCCTGCTCAAGAAACATTTCTTATTATTATCAATGTTGCAATGTTTAACTGTTGTGCTGCCTAATATTTTTTGTGGACACTGATCATTTTTTTCCCCTATTCTTTGATGAATAGAAAGTAAAAAAAAACTTTTGACTAGTATACTTGCTGAATAAAAATATTAATTAAAAAAAAGTACTGATTCCAAACTTTTGAACTGTAGAGTATTTACTTTGTCGCTCATATTAGCATATTTCACACTATTCACACTGCCACATAAGCAGTGTGGTGCTGAGCCTATTTCTGCCATGCGTAGCGTGCTGAAATCTACAGAAAATACAGTGAAAATCCTTTGTAAAGCTATTTGTCAATATGATCTTTTGCAGTATAGGCTTTTATGACATAGCATAGAATATTGAAATGATTTTATTTGATTTTAAATGCAGGTTCCATGCAGTGACAGGCACACAACATTAATTCATTAAATCGGACTGAATGCTGAGGATTTCCACAGTTTAGCTCCAATTTTCATGTTTGTGTTTTGATCAGGTTGTGATCCATCATGTGCAGAAATGATCACTGTAAATGTAAATGCGATAATTATTCTTAGTCTGTATATTAGTCTGTATAAAGCCACAACAACAAGCACACTGTCAGTTTGAAATCTCGACAAAAATCTGTTGTTGCATTTACGCTGTTGCTTCTTCCATTTTTTTTGTATCATATATTTACAAGGCCGGTATACGCTGACAAACTCCTGGCAGTATCAAAACCCAGAAGTATCATGGTTTTCATCTTCCAGCTACTTCTTTGAGCACAGACTGACTGAGATGAATGGTTTCAGACTGGTGGACATCTGTGAGTAGATTATCTGCTGTAGCAGAAGCTCAAGTCTGTTGAACTGTTCTGATTTGCAGATTTTCACTGAAGCGGGCAATTACGTTGAGAGCTGTGCAGGTTAAGTCAGGCTTGTTGGCTGGACAGTGGCTGACATCTGACCTCACCCGCCTCAGGTCACAGATAAGGTGCTGTCACC
Organism: Coreius guichenoti; assembly: GCA_039654105.1. Classification (NCBI taxonomy): domain Eukaryota; kingdom Metazoa; phylum Chordata; class Actinopteri; order Cypriniformes; family Gobionidae; genus Coreius; species Coreius guichenoti. The sequence goes on from CM077171.1 coordinate 29,382,808, forward strand.
AAAGTATGTACTCCTCAGAAGCTGGTGTTAACATTGTGTCCGTAATCTGCTTTTAAAGAGGTGAAAAGGAGACTTTTCAACCCAGCGAGCCAATCATCTTGAAATCAGCACTGGCACCTGTGGCTGCAGGGCATGCATACCTGTGAGCATGTTGTCACTACGTCTGACAGCGTTGCACAGTGAAATATTTTTTTTAGATTTCCTCACCGATCAACAACATCAGCCCTCTCGCTCCCATTTTTCTGTTACTGACTTCGCATTGTCGCTGTTGAATTATTCAAGGGCGCGATGGGAGCGCCGCTCTGACAGGAACAGGAGATTAATATTTGTCATGCTCTCTGATACGGTGCAACTGACCAGAACAGCAAATGGAATCCGATCAAGGAGCGCAGAGCAGTGTATGAGAGCTTTCCCGCTGTGGAAACGTGCCAGCCTGCACTCCCATCATACTCTTCCTCACAGCTGCCTCCAGCCAATACAGATAGAGGTGAGGTGCTGCACAAATCACAGGATTTTCCTCCCAGTATCCAATTAGATCCTCTGCAGAGATAGAGTGCTTTCTTGAACCGAATGTGTTCAAATATTGCAGTTTTCTTGTTTTATCGGATGTGCCTGCTGTTTTCTCATGATGTGAATCACCATCACATAGGCTAATATCTGTGATGACACTGCTAATTGATTGATCCCTTTGGAAGCTGCACCTAAAGCTAGGGGGTGATAGGCCGGCTGTCATCTAACCCTATCCAGAAATCAACGGACTGACAGGCAGGAGAAAGCTGCCCTCTGGCCTATTCGCTCCCATCATTCCTTTGACCTCCTAATCATTATCACCATCTACCGCATTGCGCCGACACAGTCAAGCATGACAAAGCTGCTGGGGGTAGAGGATCGCAAGCTTTAGAGACATAAGAGCCATAAGTGGGGTGATTTGTGTGATGTAAGGACACATTCAGAACCAGGTGCAAGCAAGCGAGCCAGTGACCTGCTTTCATTCAGCTTGAATAAATGTGTGATTGTTTGGACGAATAGATTGCCACATAGTATCATTTGAAATAATAATACGTTTTACATTTAAACTCAGACTCATTTTTTTAATACTTAGGTCACTTTTTCAAAACTCACGCAGTGAGCTCATTTATTTATGTGGCTGAACTGGATCATTTTCTATTGCCTTAGCACAAAATGCATTCAATGACTGCATCTTTCAAATGACATAAATTCATTTCTCACTCAGACACAACCACCGTCACAATTCTATGTACCTACATGCTAATTTGCACTTTATATACTTTTTTCGAACTTAGTTTCAAAACTGAATATGACAGCAATTTCCTACATTTCTACAGTAATGCCATATTGAAATATATTCAGAATTCAGATAGATGTAGCTTATCTTTCAATTTCATTACCATCTATGCAAAAGGGGACAACTTTATTAGGAATAATTTTGTACTGAAATGTAAACATAGACTATATAACATATACTGCAGTGAATTCTAAACAGTGGAGTTGTGTCATGCTTATTTTTGAAAGAAATTTTTTACAAATAAAAATGTTTAATGCTACCTGTTGTTAGTGTTGTTTAGGTCTTTTTTTTTAACACTTTTTTCAAAGTGTGTTTGTTGAGTGACAATCTTTGCTAGTGTTATGGAAGAATTACATGATTTGAGACGTATGAAATGTTTTGGTAGATTTAGTGCATTTAGATGTGAAATATATTACAGATTTCTGAAGCTGTATTGACTGCTGAAAATTCAGCTTTGCCATCACAGGAATAAATTACTCGGTAACACTTTACAATATGTTAGTTAACTACATTAGTTAACATGAACTAATAATGAACTGCACTTATAAAGCATTTATTCTTATTTGTTATTGTCAATTTCAACATTTACTAATGCTTTATTAAAATCTTGTTAACATTAGTTAATGCACTGTGAACTAACATGAACAAACCATGAACAGCTGTATTTTTTATTAACTAACGTTAACAAAGATGAACAAATACGAAACAAATGTACTGCTCATGGTTAGTTCATGTTAGTTCACAGTGCATTAACTAATGTTAACAAGATTTTAATAATTACTTAAATAGAAAACGGTTATTTTATATTGTAACAATATTTCACAGTATTACTCTTTGTATATTATCAACCCATAACTTTTGAAGGGTAGTGTATGCATATTGCTTTTTCACAATCAGATAAACATCAGTACGGTCAAGTCAAGTCACCTTTATTCATACAGCGTTTTTTACAATACAGATTGTTTCAAAGCAGCTTTACAGTGATAACAGGAAAATAATGCAACGAAGTTTGAACAGTGTGTGTGTGTTCTTCTGATGCTTTCTTGATATGCATTCTAAATTAGTACAAAACAAGGCTACGTAAAAAAAAAAAAAATACTGAACAACCACAGCTAAAACCAAATAAAATGATCAAATTAAATTTCAAAAGAGGATTATATTTTAACATGAGGATTATTTCTCCAAATCACTGGATCATTTGATAAGACGGAATCTAACTACAGACTGTTCATTGACTTTTTCCAGCTCCTAACGTTTTTACTTGGTAAAAAGCTCCTTTCTGCCATCTGCTGGTGAAAGATGTAGTGCATTGCATAGTACATTTAAACCTTGACTGCCACTCGAAAGATATTAATGAACAGGATTGAATATAACATTATTGATGAGTCGTTTGATAACGTGCATGCACTTTCTATCACATTTTGTGATGCAGAGGGCTGGGGCAATCTGATAACAGTGTCGCTCACTGATTTGTTGGTGTTGTTTACATAAATATCATGCTCATAATGGAATTTGAATATCAAAGCCACTCTTAAAAACTCTACAATTATGCATGCATTACAGCACATCTTACCATAAAGGAACAGCACCCTGTGTAAGAGAAGGAGGGGGTGTGTATTGTGGGCTAGGAATTTAACTTTAGCTGGATCCACAGCACAGTCAGACAGGTTGATAGATGAGCAGTTAGCCAGGCTTGGTGTGGACTGTGGAGCACAGAGGGCATCTCTTCAGAGAGGTGGGGGTGTAGGTAAGAACTAGTTGAGGTGTGTGCCGTGAGCCTGAAAGCATAAATGATTTGTTGTCTTAGAAAACAAAATGCATTTTTGATGAGCAAAGCTAAAGGAACGTGGCACCTGTCACAACCACAACAAACACACCTTCATTCACTCCAGAAGAAGACTAGCTTGCATTTAATCTTTCAATCTCCATTTGAAATAATCATTTTTAGAGAAAAAACTAAAGCTAAACTTTGAACTAAAATCACTTTTCTTTCTGCACAGTGAAGATCTGTTTTTTTGTCTTATTTTCCCAGTAAAAATTACCAAAAAAGGAAAACATGCTTTAAATTTAGAAACATTGAAGATTTATTTTAAGATTTATTTACTTGACATAAGTATTTGATACATCAGAAAAGCAGAACTTAATATTTGGTACAGAAACCATTGTTTGCAATTACAGAGATCATACGTTTCCTGTAGTTCTTGACCAGGTTTGCACACACTGCAGCAGGGATTTTGGCCCCCTCTTCCATACAGACCTTCTCCAGATCCTTCAGGTTTCGGGGCTGTCGCTGGGCAATACGGACTTTCAGCTCCCTCCAAAGATTTTCTATTGGGTTCAGGTCTGGAGACTGGCTAGGCCACTCCAGGACCTTGAGATTCTTCTTACGGAGCCACTCCTTAGTTGCCCTGGCTGTGTGTTTCGGGTCGTTGTCATGCTGGAAGACCCAGCCACGACCCATCTTCAATGCTCTTACTGAGGGAAGGAGGTTGTTGGCCAAGATCTCGCGATACATGGCCCCATCCATCCTCCCCTCAATACGGTGCAGTCGTCCTGTCCCCTTTGCAGAAAAGCATCCCCAAAGAATGATGTTTCCACCTCCATGCTTCACGGTTGGGATGGTGTTCTTGGGGTTGTACTCATCCTTCTTCTTCCTCCAAACACGGCGAGTGGAGTTTAGACCAAAAAGCTCTATTTTTGTCTCATCAGACCACATGACCTTCTCCCATTCCTCCTCTGGATCATCCAGATGGTCATTGGCAAACTTCAGACGGGCCTGGACATGCGCTGGCTTGAGCAGGGGGACCTTGCGTGCGCTGCAGGATTTTAATCCATGACGGCGTAGTGTGTTACTAATGGTTTTCTTTGAGACTGTGGTCCCAGCTCTCTTCAGGTCATTGACCAGGTTCTGCCGTGTAGTTCTGGGCTGATCCCTCACCTTCCTCATGATCATTGATGCCCCACGAGGTGAGATCTTGCATGGTTCCCCAGACGGAGGGAGATTGACCGTCATCTTGAACTTCTTCCATTTTCTAATAATTGAGCCAACAGTTGTTGCCTTCTCACCAACTATTGTCCTGTAGCCCATCCCAGCCTTGTGCAGGTCTACAATTTTATCCCTGATGTCCTTACACAGCTCTCTGGTCTTGGCCATTGTGGAGAGGTTGGAGTCTGTTTGATTGAGTGTGTGGACAGGTGTCTTTTATACAGGTAACGAGTTCAAACAGGTGCAGTTAATACAGGTAATGAGTGGAGAACAGGAGGGCTTCTTTAAGAAAAACTAACAGGTCTGTGAGAGCCGGAATTCTTACTGGTTGGTAGGTGATCAAATACTTATGTCATGCAATAAAATGCAAATTAATTATTTAAAAATCATACAATGTGATTTCTGGATTTTTGTTTTAGATTCCGTCTCTCACAGTTGAAGTGTACCTATGATAAAAATTACAGACCTCTACATGCTTTGTAAGTAGGAAAACCTGCAAAATCGGCAGTGTATCAAATACTTGTTCTCCCCACTGTGTGTGTGTGTATATATATATATATATATATATATATATATATATATATATAAATATAAATATAAATTATTATATGGGGGAATATATTTTCTGAAAGCTCTTATTTTAAACAAATTTGCTTTTCCAGTAAATGTTGTTTAAATGTTTTTATTAGAAATCACAAAATGCAGATAAAGAAAATATATTTTTTCAAGTATGTCAGTGATATTTGCATCAAAGGGAACACAAAACATGCAAATATATGAAATGTAATGTCCTGAACATGAGAGGCGGTATCACATTCTCACTGATATGCAATATTGACGTCCTTCTCTTGTATGATTACCTGCAGAGTGATGTGACAGCGACAATGACAGCGCAGCAGAAGCTGAGAGGCAATCACCATGCCAAAGGTAACATCCATTCACCGGCTCTAATTAAATGCCATTGTCATGTCAGCAGGAATCCAATCTGCAACATACACAGGACATGTCCACCTCTCACTGTGAAAGGCTGCGGAAGACTGCAAAAAAATAAAACTTTATCTGCATCATCTGCATTATGCTTAAAATAGGCTGTATTGTAATTGATGATAGGCCATCAGGATAAATTTTTTCTTTAAAGAATGATATTTTTCATCAAGACAAAGACAAACTGTTTGACATTTAGGCTCCGCTGCATGGCTACACTAAATAAGTCTTATATTTTCTTCTTAGTTCTATTTTTTTCCCTTGTCTAGTTCTCAATGTTTGAACATCATTGCAAAAACATTTTCCTTGCAACAACATAAAAAATGATATTTCTATACATTGGCAAAACACAGCTAAATATTTCATAAAACTCATAATACAGATCATGACAGAAGATGCTGGTAAAATGTTGTAGATCTTTTTTTTCCTCGTGCAGGTTTCTAGGCGATTGGAGAACTTTAACAAAGGAAGGAAGTTAACTAAGTGGGAGCAGTCAGCGGAAAGCGTTTCTCTCTCATGAATTTCTGAACACTTTTGAAGAGTGTGGGCGTTATGCTCCTGAAGGAGTATCGCATATGCATGCCTCTAACGGCGGAGGAGGTAAGGTCTCGACCTTTATTTGAAGAGAAAGCGAAAACTGTCGTGCTGCAATTAAGTTCTCAACAGGCTGTTGCTTCCCCTCCTAAATGTCAATTAGCCAAAGTTCAGAGGAAATCAAAGAATGCAGTGAATTTCAAGAAGGTGCTGGTTGGAGGTCATACGTTTTTTTCCTTTTATTGAATTGAGCCAACCTATCTGTGCAGTCTTGGTGGATTTTTTTTTTTTCTTAGATTCTGCGGTACTTTAATATGAGGTCATAGATCTTATTTGAGCTGTAAAAGATTTCTCAACAATCATAACCTTCCCAAGGTCTGCAAACCTCAGGAATACTATATTTTTAAAGGTCATCTTCTGAAGCAGCAACAAAATATATGCATTACTGTAAAATAAGGAGCTGTGTTTTGGTGTCCTTGGTATAGGGCATGTCAGCTATATACTATCTATAAATATGGCCATCAGGAAAAGGACATTCTGAAGATTGCGGAGGTCCTGCAGAACGAGACCCATTTAAACCCTAAGCGTTTACATTGCCAGCTACTCTAAAATATACTTTCATTTTTTGGGTTCCAGCATCCTTACTTCCTTATTATTTTATTAAAAATTATAAATACTGTTCTTTTAAACCTTCATAGAAGAATCCTGAAAAACGCATGCATCATGGTTTCTGCAAACATTAAACAGCACAACTGTTTTCAACATTGATAATGATAATAATACATTTCTGAAGGATCATGTGACACTGAAGACTGGAGTAACGATGTTGAAAGATGTTGTTTTAAATTGTAATACTATTTCACAATATTATGGTTTTTACTGTATATTTGATCAAATAAAGAAATCATTCATCGAAATGATACTAGCACATTTTTGTAAAGCCACAGTAGCAGGTGTAACAAAGCTGCTTGATTGCTAGTGTACCTCAGTTGTCATGGTAAAATCATTCTCTGCAAAGAGATAAGGGCACAATTACACATCTCTATAAGTGATGGTGCTTCCATCTTAAGTGTTTGGTTAACGTCAGCGGGTGCAAGTTTAATCCACAATGGGGTCAAGCCCTGTTATGCTAGAAAATGTGATGCGTTCCGATAACAGGTCCCCAGTTTACTCGTTCATTTGAGTAAAATATAGAACAGAAGAAAGATTGTCTGTTTTCACCTGCCACCAGACTCTTAAATCCATTTACTCGTATAACTGCCGTAATTAGACCTCTTATCAGGATTATAGCCATTAGCCTTTGACAAGTAAGGCTTTAACGGCAATTAACTTGGAAATAATTGACCATACTATAATTGGTTTCATTTTCACAAAGAAGAGGGGAAGTCTCCTGACAATGTTTTGCCATCAGTGCTTTTAATATTGCAAGCGAAAGTGTCGATTTGCATGCGTCCGCTTCGCAAAGGCGTCGACTAAAACCGTTTCCTTGGTCTCAGTCTGCGCCCCCTACTCAACTCTTTCATTAAGTAGAAACATTTTGAATTGAGCTGCCTTTGTTGCCAGGCAACCTCCTCGGACATTTTGTTTTAGTTACGTTCATGAGCTATTAAAGCATACGAACCAAATCTCAAAGCATGCTATTTTTAACCTGCTTTTCCACTTGAGCGTATGCAGCGTGTAATGAAGTGTATTGTTAATAACCAGCTACGGCCAAGCTCTCTATCGTACGTCGTGAAGGACTCATGAGCGAGGGCTGTGATTAGACCAGGGGTTATTTAAATCTCACAATCCCTAGATTAAAATGCACATTTGCTTCAGAAAAAAAGAAAAAGAAAAATGTTCAGTGCAGATAGTGTCAAAGGCAGCAGAACAAAAAAGAGAACGCCACATGCGTTTCACGTTTACTTTAAATATAGATTCTGTGCTGCCGTCTGCATTTTTAAGGTCAGTGGGAAATAAGCATTCAATAGCATTCCTCTGTTGCTGTTTCATTACAGCTGGAACAAGCTCTGTGTGAGCAAGGCGTTGCTGCAATACCTGAACTGGCTCTCTGAAGCTGTGAAATATACAAAAGCCGATACGGACTGAATATTGGAAGGCCTTTAAACCACAATCGGTAAACCTGTGTGTGTTAGACGTCTTTATTAATCGCAATTCCCCAGATAAGCGGTGTGTGAAGAGGCATGAGGTATTAAGAGAGAGTGAAATTGAATAACAGCCTCTGCATTTCTAAACAAATTTGAGACGCAGGTCTGTTGAAAGTGCCCTCAAGCATCTGCCATCCAGCACTAATTGGCAACACGTTTAAGGGACCCCGGAGAGGGATTTACCTTGCTGTTAATTGGATCGATCGCTAGTTGTTCTGTATGTTGCTGCCATTCCTTATCATGAAGCAGATTGAGCAGGAGGGGATGAGCTGGACAACGGTGGGAATGTAATTGGGTTTCTTCTGTGGCACTGCAGAACTTTTGCTGCTGACAGGGAATCTTTAGTCTGTGGCCTGCAGCAATGGTGTCAGAGTCTTGAGTTTCCCAAGGTGGACACTCGCCGTCCAAGCTTGAGCTCTTTGATACTCAGACTCCTCTGGAACCTTCCCACACACTTTGCTCTGTAAATGTACCCACCTTTCCATGGGATTCATGTGGTGTGCTGTATTCAGAGTGACAAGGATCTGAGATGTCACTGCCTGGGCTTACTTTTCTGTCGTTATTGCTATGGAGTAATGAATACATTTTGCAGTGAACTTCCAGCTGAGTATGTTTACTCATGCTTTGTATGCTCTGCGTCCTAGAAAAGAAATGTCTTACTAAATATCTTTTTGTTTGTAGCTTTTTTTATTCTGCATAAACATGCATGGATAGGCACTGTATATGTGCAACATGCTTTGGTCACCACTCCCTATTGAAAAATAAATATACTAAAATATATTTGAAATACATTTATTTTATGCTAAGTACACTACAAATACATTTACATATTACGTACTTAATATAAATACCATGCAATTGTACAAAGTATTTATGGTATACTAAATTAAAGTATGCTTAATTGGAACAACTAATTTTGTACTAAATGCACTTTAGTTATCCAAAAATAGTGCTGAGGTCTAACTAAAAATTGTGTTAAAGTGGAAATATTGCAAGTGTACTTTATAGGCACACTTCAAATATCTTGCATTTAAAGACTGATGTTATACAGAGATCATACTATCCTTACTAATACTGGTATTAAAACACATTTTAGGCTTAATATTAAGAAATGTGCATTGTGCAATAAAGTAGTACTCCAAATAAAGTTTAATTATAATAGTTAGTGGTATAATAAAGTATTTGTAGTACACGTAGTATGAAATAAATGTATTTTAAATACATTTTGGTATAGTTTTTTTTTTCACTAGGGTGGATATGTACTGTATATATGCATCATAGTCACCACTGGGATCTTTGTATATCATCAGCGTATGAGCATGTTGACGCAGTGTTTTTTTTTTTTATTAGTGAGATCAAAAGCTAGCTATATGAAAAGGTCATATCAGAATATTTGTATTTTCTGATTGTTATTCTGGTATAAAAGAATGGTGTACACAGTGATTTAATAATTCATGCATCAAAAAGCTAATAAGACATGCTTCATGGTTTAGCTGTTTCCAGTTGCTGCGTAATACATTTGAAACAAGATATTGGTACTGTTAGTGTATTATTTTGAGCAGTGTGCATGTATAATTGCTATTTTTATAGCCAAATCAGATCAAAATACAGTCTGTTTTGATACATCGGTGAAGTTTTCAATGCATATATTTAAACCACAGTTGAGAATTGTGTGTGTGATCAGTCCTTTGACAGATAGATGTCGTCCACATTTTTTGTTTCAAAATTTTAAAAAGTCAAATTACATGTGACATGATGACATTTCAGTGGTGCCCCACAGATCTTTGTTGAAGAAAATGAATGACTGTGGACTTCAGAGTCATTAGGTTGAGATCCCAGAGAGGCACTATAAAATTTCAGAGCTGCAACCACTTGTTAGCTGTAGCCTTGCTTGGCTGATTCATATAAAAGGCCTGAGGCCTTATATCAGAGAGATGCTGTTTTGTTCAAGATATCTTCAAGAAGACTCATCATCCCCCCTGCTCCCTCCTTCCAACTCAGACTTTCTGAAGTGTATCACAATACGCTGATCCCACTAGACATGGGACAAGGTACTTAATTTATTGCGGATTCAATATTCACAGAGTAATTTACTGATATGTTTCATTTTTTCAAATGTCAAGACAAGATAAGCCTTTCTAGGGTGAAAACAAATTTGAATGTGGATTGACTCTCAGTGTCTCAGACAATAGGTTCTTACGCCAATAGACAGGGAAAACAATTAATATCACTGGCTCAGTTTGACACCTTCTGTGTTAAATCTGGTAGGAAAAGGCTGTTTGATTCTGATAGACATGACTTCAGTTTGGGTATCATTTGTGCTTTCAAATCTCTTTTGTATTATTGCTCGAAGCGTAAAACAAATACGGCAATTATCGCAGTTGTAGAAAATCATTTATTCTTGATTCTCGTAATCATAAGGTTTTACTTATACACTGGAACTAAAGGACTGCGTAAAGACCAGCCAATCATGTGCTTATATACCCTTGCAAAAAGTGCACTTAAGTATACCAAATAAATTACTTTCAGAGTTCACACATGCTTTTACACTTTAGCGTGTACTTAATGTATTATTTTGGAACAGTGTATTACAACTTTATTTGTATGATTTGTAATCTGTTATATTCAGTATTAAGTGAGTCGATATGAGTCTAATACACTTACACACTAATACACTAATACACATATATTCAGTATAATGTTGTATATACTGCACACACTGTACTGCAGTTTAGTGCGCTTTTTCACCATGTATGTTTTATTATATTGTGCTTAGTTAATTCTTCTTCTTTAGGCATTGTTAAAAAGGTATTGAATTAAAATATACTTTACTTACTAAAAATACAAAAATAATTCTCCTTTAAAGAACCAAAAAAGGGAACAATAGTACGGTATATTAAATGTATAAAAACAAGGGAACTCGTTACACATAAATATCCCTGATACATAAAATAAAGGGGTTCAAAACAGATCACAGTGGTAAGAAGGGTGTGAAAAATAATATAGCAAAACACTACAATAACAAGATAATAATAGTTAATAAATTAATTAAATACATTAAGAGTTACAAAGATATAGTGCAGTATAAAAAACAGTATGTGATCTAATACAGGCTTCCATATTTTCCAAAATATATCTAGCTTGTCATTGTTAATAAATCATAACTTCTCAATACAAATAATGCTCACTAGCTCGCTCAGTGCATCGAATGTTGGAACAATGTCTAGTTTCCACCTCTGAAGAATCAATCTCTTTGCAAGAACCATAAATAAATAAATAGTCTTTCAAATTTACTAAAAGAAGGTACAGAAATCATCACCCCTAAAATGGCAATCATTGGATCTGGAACCATCTGTTTTTTATACACTTATGATAGGTCAAAAATATCAGTCCAGTACTTGTGAAGGTTACAACATGTCCATAGTGAGTGAAGAAGCGTACCATCCGCAACCTTGCATTTGTTACATACAGGTGACAATTCAGGGAAAATCTTATGCAATTTAGTTTTAGACATGTATACCCTGTGTAGAGATTTAAATTGGATTAAGTTGTGTCTAGTATTAATCAAACAATCATGTATATTCTGTAGGCATTCCTCTCATTCTGCATCCTCAATAGTGAAACCTAAATCCTCCTCCCATGCTTTTCTAATTGTAGTTGTATCACTATCCACCAGATTGATTAATACATTATATAAATATGACACCCCTTTAGAGTTTCCGGCATTAAATCTATTTCCTCTAATTTGTCATGCTTTTTAAGTTTTAAGTCTCTGATTTGCAGATATCTAAAAAAGTGAGAATTTGGTAGCTCGAACTTTGATTAGAGCTCTTTAAAGGACAAAAAATACCCATTCATATAAAGTGATCCGACACAGCCTATCCCCTTCTGTTTCCAGAGTGAAAAAAACAATTAAGTGCGGGAAACTTTTCTTATTGTACTTAAGTACTGTGTGTAAAAATATTACAGTACACTATCCTTTAATTAAATTGAGTTTTAATTAATTTAAATTTAATTTATTTAAAATGTTACTTTTAGGATTTGTTATGGTCTGAGCAGGCAAGGAGATGAGATGTGGCTCCAATGTGCAGCTTATCTTTATATAAGCAATACTTTATTATACAAACAAAATCAAAGAAGATAATCCTTCTATAATTAAATAATGACTAGGGAAAATAATGCAGGAAAAACGCAACAGATAAACTGATGCTGCGTCCCAATTCGCATACTATCCGTCCTAAATAGTATTCAGAATTAGTATGTTGAAATGAGTATTCCAAGGATGCCCGGTTGGTCTACTTTTTCCAGTTAGAATCTGAAGTGCAGATCCGTGAACACTCTTGATGGCTAATATTGCCCACAACCCATTGTGCGTTGGACGATGATTCAATTAGAACTACAAACACGAATAAAAAAAGTGTTAAACTACAAACATGGCGGATGTGCGAGACCGACCGTTAAGTATAGAGAGGTTTAGATAAAGGGGTTTGAGTGATTAATAATCAGTATCTAACCTAACAAAAAGATATTTATTAAATGTCATCCATTTTATTCAATCTGCAACAACATTGTGAACTTTGGTAAAGATACGTTTGGTCATTAACTTTTAAATTCATCATTATGCAAATTGCAAACACACGAGGAGAGTTTTCCACATGAAAGACCCACAAGTGGTAGATCAAAATGCTACTACATTTCTCTCCGAAACGGTAGTAAATAAAATGAAATGTATAGGATTTTAACTGTAACAAGATGATTGACGGCAGTTTAAATCGTGACAGGATGCACTTAACTAAGTGTACTTACAACTAAATACTTTAGTAGTTAAGTAGTATGTCCCAAAGCTTGCATACTCTTCTGCTACACACTCAAAAGTATGTACTTTTTCTTCACAAAAACAGTACTATAGGCAAATTGGGACGCAAGATGAGGGCTTAAATACACAGGGTAACAAGCACACTAGAAACAGGTGTGTAACTAAATCAGTAAATATGGCAACAAATAAAGAGCGGGAACAAAGGAAACGGGAACAACAACACAGGAAACAATGAAGAGCAAACTAAAAGTCCATAAATACAAACATAAACCTGACAAGATTAATTGTGTAGCCTGTTCAGTACAGTTTTGAATGTTTCTGTTTTAACTAAGCACTTGGACGCTTGTGATAAAGGGAAGGGACTGATTGTTAAACACAGTTGTGTTGCTGAAGCTGCGTTGGTGGTGAGGGTGGGTTCATTGTGCAGTTCCCTTCTGCTATTGAGGTGTTCCTGGGGGACCGTCCCTGGAATTGTCCTGCTATAAATCACTTTGGATAAACGTGTCTGCTAAATGACAGATTTCACACATGAATACTTATCATCTCATAAAAACCTTACCTACCAAAGATACCATATTTAACACACTTAAAATGTTACTGCATATTACAGCTGCGATTTGGAAGTGGGATGAGTTTAACGACACATTGCCGCAATATTGGCAGGCACATAAAAAGACAGCTTTCTAATCTCTGTATACTCACGGGCTCGGTTAGCACACTAAATGTCTCCCCGGGGCCCGTCGCCTTTCAGGTCCCCACTTGCAGGATGGCAGAGCTTATTTATGAGAGCCAGTGTGTCCAAACATAATCACTGTTGGGCTGCCCTGCTATTGCATGACAGAGGTAAAGAAGCCATTCACATGCAAGCTCTTGAGCATCTCAAGAGCCTTCTGATTGATGACTATAGATTTAATTTTCCTCACCGGATGCATCTTGAGCATTTGAATTCGGTCTGAAACGGCCAGAGAGTTCCTAAATTTGAAGTCGATACCCCTAAGCTTATGTAGAGCGGAGTTTGCCTCTTGGTCAGCTCTTAAAAGTCAACAAGAACAGCTCAAACACAAGCACCGGCTGAATGTTTTGTCCTGACAGCTGATTGATAGACTCTAGTAGATGAGAAGAACAACGTTGCGATAACTCATAAACAGGTCTATAGAGAGCTTTTTAGATTTTAGTGGCCATAAAATGAACACATGTGGTGGCATTGTTTGATCTGATTTTAATGAGTGGTCTTTTTACACAGTCCTCTCATTCACTCTTGTTCATTTTATCACTTCTTTTTAATTTTCTCTTCATTCACAGGTAATTAAGGATTTGGACACTTGTAAGCCCTTGTGTGGCTGGTACTGTAAGTTGAGTTGTAACACTTTGCAATAAGGTTCTATCTTAACTTTAGTTAATGGAAAATATAACATCATAGTTAATGCATTAATTAATAGTTAATGTTATTTTGTGCCAGTGTTATTTTACTGAGACTGCTATTGTGGATTTATTAATATTTTGAATTCGTTTTTATGTTTATATTTTCCATTAGTTTTTATTTTTATTTTAAGTTTTAGTAATTTTGCAGATAGAGTTTTCATTTCAGATTTAGATTGGAAAGTTTGAGATTTTATTTCAGTTAATTTTTACTTTAACATAATTTTTTATAATGGTTTTAGTCTTGGTTAACTATAATAAACCAGTTTTGTACATATACTACTGTAACACATTTTAACATTTCAGGTTTAATGAATTAACATTTGTTATTACATGGCTTTCTGGAAGACTTGATTCTGATTGGTCAATCATGGTATTTTCTTATATTTATTTTTATATTCGCCATTGTTCTTGGTAACTCTATATATAGTAGGCTATAAGTCCGATCACTGCATAACTGAAACCAGAACTGTCTCTCGTATCGCACTGTGTACTCGCTCTCGTTTCATAGAAAGCCATCTTGCGTCTCAGTTAATTATTGTAGTGAAAATGACCTCAAGGATTTCAGAATTAATATTAACTATAATATTGTTACAGTGTTCATCTTATTGCTAAGCCAGTTGCTTTGTATATTGTAATGGGCTGAAGCTAATTTACAGAAAAATGATACATTAATTTTAATTAAGTCATTTGTTGTTTACACATGTTTCCATAGAGCTTTGTTCAAACCTGACTAACTCTGTTGTGTTGTGTTGTGTTATCCAGTGTTTGGCTTCTAAGAGAAGCCCTCTCGTTCTCCATAAACTGTTGCCATTTCTCTGTTTGGTTCTCATTGCAGCCTGCCGTTTGGAGTGCACACTGGCTGTGTCTGGGCAGCAGTCATGCAGAATATTGCAAAGGATTTTTAGAGATTTATTCCAGAAACACAATTGCTGAGTCAAGAGTCAAGAGGGTCTCGCTGAATTCTGACACACACATTCTGCCATTAGCAGTTCACCAAATATAAATGCAAAAACAAAGGGCCTCATTCAGTGATAATTTTGTAAGATTTGCATATTTATGTGAGCAGGAGAAGTGAAATAATGAATACTTTAAAATACTTCAAATTTCTAAGGCCACCGGATGTATGTGGTTTCAACTGGTTCTAAATTTGATAATGAAGTTAGAATTAAATTTAGTGCAAACATATTCATGAATCTTGAATTCTACGTCAAAATGATTAGCTATGCTGGATTTATGCACAAATACATGTGTGAAAGAGTTAGGGTTAGTGAAAGAGACCGAATGACTGTTTTCAAATGGTTTCTTGAACTCTTCCCCCATCTTTAATTTGCCAGACAAAAATATAGTCCCGCCCCCAAACTTGTGCCATTGGCTGAAACAGTGTTGCTATGTAGGTCTGTTCGGGATGATCACACAAATACAGCAAAGTTTTGGAAACACCACAGATTTGCTCTGTTATTCTTTTGAGCTATGAATGGCTTACTTAAGCTTGGATAAAAGAATGTATTTTCACATTAAAAAAATATGCACTTCACCCTTAAGTGGAAAGGTTTCTGTCCAGAGAGGACTGGATAAACTCGCTTTGCAATGTGAGGTTAAGGCTTCATCATTTTGGGTGAATTGCTTTATTCTTTGGAGAGCCATGATTATACAGTTGGGTTTACGTCAGGCTGAAAGGTGCAGTGATTTTATAGTAACTGTGTGCATGCACATACGTGCTACCATGTAATCAGAAGAAGATAAGAGTATTATGTGCCTCGCTGACTACCAAGAACATCAGCTATGGGAAAGTAAAGGATTTTTTGCTCGTCAACAGATATTTACGAGCAAAAAGCAGTGCGACTGCTTGGCCCAGAGATGGCCTCATGTCAGGCAAAGGTCCGCTGCCGGCTGCCGACAAGATGTAGGTCAGGCCAGTTCAAAATATCTGCAAGGCCAAAGCCAGGGGAATGGCAGTGACCTCATAAATGGTAAATCTGTGTGGCAGCGTACCTCTTCTTGTTTTTCTTCTCTCTGATCCTCCTTTAACCCCTCACTGGGCTCGGACAACTCCGTCCAGGTCTTTTCGTCATGATCCGGTCCCTAATGGGATTCCTTTTGACACTCTTACAAGATGTGACTCTAGTACTGCAGAACTGTGTGTGTTCAGGGGAATCTGGGAATGTCTCCGATTTTGTGTGAATTCCCAAGACAAGGCACCAATGGGATGCCTCGTCGCATGTTGTGTTTGTAATGCCACACAGATGGACTTTTAGGCGAGTCAAAAGTTCAGCAAGACACTTCAATAAGCAGATGGATTGATTTAACATCTTGTAAAGCTTGTAGACATTATGTTCCATTGAAGGAGGGAATGTGTGAGCTTCTGAATAGCTGCAAAAGCAGAATGGACATCAGCACAGTGGTAAATTTATTAGGTATTGAGGAATCTGTGGAAAAGTGTGTAAATTATTGATTGGTCGTTAACATTAGCATGTTCCGCATAGCAATATCTATGTGAATTTGAATGTAGAATAAATTAGCAAGGGCACTTGTGCAGAATCCTTGCTTTTGCTTTCCATTTGCATCTCAAATGCAAACCTGTCTGTGCTATGCAGACAATCTTTGCAATCTACATAATGAGTGGTTAACAGAATCCTGAAGATTTTTTTTTCTTCCTTTTTTTTTTTGCACGGTCATTGAAGGACCATATAAAAGAAAGACATTTTCTATGTGCATCTTTTGTCATAAGAAGATGCCCTCTTTTGGCAAATGAGCTGGAATGCTTGAGCCAGATGCCTTTAGTCACAATGGCGAATGGCGAGAGACATACATTCATCTAACAAGTGACCTGAGCAGTGTATGATACTGTTCTGCTTAGTAGTTTGAACCACACAGCAGTCAAGTAGCATGTTATATTTCCTGGACAATGAAATTAGGTTACATTAAGTGCTGCATTAAGTCATAATTGAATGTAGAAACATCCATATGCCTTAATTGAACAGATACTGCCATCCAGTGGAAATGGGTTGAATTCAGGCTTCGATATTGTCTTGTAATGTACATTTTTATTCAGTCTGTACACAATATCTCTATGCGGTCTCTTTATTTGAATGTGAAACAGGCCCTTCGTACACTAAATGCATAGGATAATGAGCTCCACATCCCGCTCCTGTCTACACATGACTCCAGCGATTGGGCCTAGGTGGCTAGAATTGACAGAAATACTTAAGGTTTCACATTGATACTGTAGCATATTCACAGTCTTCACCAGATTCATTTCAAATGGCTTCTTTTTGTCCACCACATTTGCATCACTGCTACAGTCATAGAAATTAAGAATAAGAAGACATGAATACTTTTATTCAGCAAGGACACTTACTGAACATAGAAATTACAGTAAAGACATTTATGATGTTATGAAAGAAGTTCTATTTCTTTTGAAATGACAGTTCACAGTTTCAGCATAAATATAAAGCAGCACTGCAACTGTTTTCAACATTGATAATAATGTTTCTTGAGCAGCGAATCAGCATATTAAAATGATTTCTGAAGGATCATGTGATACTGAAGACCGGAGTAATAATGCTGAAAATTCATCAAAATTACATTTTAAAATATATTAATTAGTGCTGAGGAAAAATTAATCGTGATTAATCGCATCCAAAATAAAAGTTTGTGTTTACATAATATATGTGTGTGTACTGTATATAATTATTATGTATATATAAATACACACACATGCATGTGTATATTTAAGAAAATATATTATGTAAACACAAACTTTTATTTTGGATTCGATTAATCACGATTAATTTTCCCCCAGCACTAATATTAATAGAAAACAGTTATTTAAAATTGTAATAATATTTACATTATTACTGTTTTTATACTGTATTTTTGATCAAATACATGCAGCCTTGGTGAGTCTATAAGCAACTTCTTTCAAAAACATTTTAAAAATCTTATCGACCCCAAACTATATAAATCATGTAATTGTAATGTATTTAAACTGGATTTAATTCTCAGACTTTTTAGATTCCACTGTACATATTCTTTATAGACATTGATTGATTTGTTATAGTAGTCTCGCTTTATTATCTCGAGGGTGAGACGCGTTGGCGTTGTTGTGAGGGGACAATGGATAGGTTTGTACTGTGGGGTCAGATATGAAATCTAGCGATATTACTTTGTTTACGAGTAGCGAAGTAATTGCATATTTGGGGGTGGAAATGCACAAACAAATTCTGGAATAATGTGGCCTTGCTAGGGTCATTAAGACGGCAGCATTGTTAGCTTTCGCTGTGAAATATAGTTGTGTAGTGGAGCGCCTGGGGCGGGGAGGAAGCAGAGGATCTAGAGAAACACATTTCCCCTTTGCCTGCTGCTTTGAATGCTATTAATTTCATTCCTTGGATGAGTGAGCCGGGGCCCTTTTCTGGTGGACAAAAAATAAATGTAATATTCATCTTTTGATTGGCTTTTCTTCATATTTGATATGGTTAAAATGATCTGTTTTTTTTTTTTCTTCTTTTTTTTTGTCTGAATGTTACATTCAGATATGGGTACAAGGCATACACAATTGCTACAGAGAGTTTGTTTTCTTTGGTATGCAAATAGGGCGTTGAAATTATGCAGCGTTCATGTGTTTCCTGTGATGTTATTAGGTATAATCTGTAGCAGATTGGGATTTCCACACTTGTTTTTGTGCTTACAAAGCTGCTAAACGGCCTCTTTTACAATCGCGTTCTCATCCATTGGCGAATGTCGGTGCGACAAAAGGAACCTCCGGAGATTTTGTTGACTCGAGTTCAGATGGTTTGTGCGGTGTGAGAGGTGAGCAGCAGGATACTGTCTGAGCCAGAAGGCAGAGCTGGCGTCAGGTTCCTACTGTCATTTCCAGCTGCCTGCAATAGCCTCATCAGTGACATCACTTCTCCATCGCTAGCGCACCAGCTCAATCACGCTCTCATCAGTATTCCACCCGTGAGAGGATTTCTCCCTCTCCTTTCTTTTCTCTCACGACAAAGATCCATTGCCCGCTCGTGCCACCTAAACACTCAACCCCTTTGACTTGCTCCGATTTGCCTTTGATGCCAATAATTTGCTTGATATGCTCAAACAGTGGCACGTTTGGGGAATATTGACAGAGGATGAGGGAGAGAGCACGATAAAGGCTTGTTCCGAGGATGAATGGAGCGTTCCTCCGCTGTGCTCCAAGCAGACTTCATTGGTCTTATCAGGGTCCCGCAGGCGCACCTGATAACTCTGAAGGGCAGAGGGATCTTTTGGGGCTCACTAGCTGGACCTCTGTGGTTAATTGTGTCCAGTGAGGACCGATGTCCAATCTGTCCATTGCAATTTAAGTATTTACGGAGGCCGAGTCAGTGAGGCAATTTGGCTTCTAGCTGCAGTTGTATTGACCACGGTAGTCGGATCATTGCGCATCAGTCCTGACTTGGACAGAGGGAAAGGGTTTTGTTGCGACGGCTCGGTAATGCGGAATAAATGGAGGAGAGTGACCTTGATCATGGTGAATAAGAGCATGTTGACTGGTGGAGAAAGCAACAAATAAACATGCCAGTGTAAACGCCTTGTGACAAAAAGGGTCACTCACCTAATTGATTTTGCTCTTGGTGGAGCAAATGTATGCAAGCTGTTTTTGCAGGCTCAACGCAATTTGGAAAATTTAAAACGGCAAAACAATGCACTGTATATTCCACGGCCAAAGGAAAAGTATATGTGATGTGGGCTAAATGTATCCCTGCTGAAAACTTGAAGCGCCTTTTGAAATGTTGAGATTCATTGATTAGAGGTGTCTTTGGGTAAACTGCATTTTGCATTATGATTATATTTATTATCCTTAGCATATAGAGGGATAACAAATCACAAAATAAGGCTCAATTATGTTGAGTCTCTTATTTGGTGCAATTTTCCTCCATTATTGTCATCTTTAAGGACAAGAGTATGATAATATATGCTTTTTTTGAACAGCTAATCCAAGAATCTATTGCATACAGAATGTGTATTGCATTTGTGTCACTTTGTCTTCCAGCACCTTGGGACGCATCTTTCTCAATGGCCAATCAAGAGCAGTTGTCTGTCGTCTTGGCTGTAGAGAAAAGCTGATCCCCGCTTGTGGAATTGTTCTGTCACTGGATGGATTGATTCATTCTTCAGTGT
Organism: Coreius guichenoti; assembly: GCA_039654105.1. Lineage (NCBI taxonomy): Eukaryota > Metazoa > Chordata > Actinopteri > Cypriniformes > Gobionidae > Coreius > Coreius guichenoti. Next base: position 29,403,162 of record CM077171.1, read on the forward strand.
GCAGGGACCACTAACAACTACTTGTCTCCCTCTGATTATATCTTAGCCTACAGATTATTGAGTTACAGACTCTAGGTACTGACCTTGGCCAAGTATTAATGCTTCTCAGTGCTGTACCTCTTCTGTAAACCGAGGGTTTGGTGTTCTAAGATAGCAATTCTCAACTGGTGACCTAAAAATGGTGGCAGGTGTGTTTTGTTAGTGGATAGCTGGGGAAAAATGCAAATAGTAAAATGCAACTGAACATATTAATCATGCATAGTTAGTAGGGATGCATTATACCATCCCTACATTTTTATATGTTCATGTTTTATATGTGCATGTTCATTTCCCCTATTTTACATGATGATGCCAGAGCTAAAGTCTTTAATAACGATAATAATTTAATAATACTTATATGTATTATTTAGCAAATGTCAAAATGAATATAATTTTTTTTCATTCTGTACATTTATAATGTTGTGATGCCTAAATTCACTTTTTGCATTTAAAATGATTGATTTTAGTTTTTAGCGTTTTTTAGTTTTTATTTAGACAAAATAGTATAGAATTTAAAGAAAATATTTTTAATATCCTGACATATATGTGTGTGTATAACCGTTATGTCCGTTCTGTTCTGTTCTCACAGATGGAATGTCTTTTTACATCAGTGCATCCCTAAGATTTTGCTCAAATTCTGTACAACATGCTTGAGTGGAGTGGAAGGGAGTGCAGGTCAGTAGTTTTATATATGAGAAAAATACATATATTTCATGTGATTTTCCTCAATAACAGTCCAACAAGGACACAAAAGGCATATTCATTGCACTCCAGCATTATGTTGACTGACAGAGTTTGTTTTGAGTTTTCTTCATTCGCATTCTTGCACCGAAACCCTCCATTCCGGCATTAGTCACTCATCTTGCAGATTGCCGCAAACTAACTGGCAGATGGTAGCTTTGTGATGGGGGTATTGTCTCTGACATTATGTTAAGAGGGTTGCTCTTGATTGAGTAAACCATTTGAAGGCTCGTGGAGGAGCTCAGCTGTGCGCAGTGAGGGTTTCATTTTGTCTGGGTGAAAAATCTGAGTTTGTCTCTTATTCTTTGGTCAGCATATCTAGGCCTCTACCAATCGCATTGTGCTTGTCACATGACTGACATACACAGTGTGACAGCCCCGAGCTAGGTGAAGGCATGCTATTTCTGCTCTGAATTCATACTGGCATTCTCCATTTTCTCAGCATAAAAGCCAGACAATGCTGGTGGATATTCATTTGATGTATCCCTGGTGGATCAAAAAAAAAAAGATGCACTTTTGTGTATGAACGTCTCTCACAGCACTTGGGGAGAAGTAAAATGGTTTTCGACTTTCGAGTAGTTCACGGTGATGGGAAATGTACTGTACTACAGTGTGGTTGCATCTTCCCTGCTTTGGAATTGCATCAGTTAAGTCTGAACTCTTGAGTGGTGTGGAATGAATGTGCTCAGGTCATGCTCTCTGCCCTATTCTTCACATGTAAATGTGTCTGAATGTGCTCCGACAGCCCGTGTGACTGCCTCTTGTCTGAAATCACCTTCACCTGCCGCACTTTCCGAACGAGAAATCCATTACAAAAGAAGGAATATGTTTGCAAAACACCAGAGGCTACATGACTAAAAATACAGCTAGTCTCCTAGGTGACTAAGCAAAGTTTTCACTGTCTCAAAGACATAAGCCTTTGACTTTGATTTTCAAAGGACTTCCTTTTCAATAGCACAGTGTCAAAATAAATATTGAGCTTATATATTTTGTAGCGTCTTCGCCCCGGCCTTATTTTGGCTGAGCGATTTGGATGATAATATTTTTAGTTTGTTTTGTTGTTGTTTTTGTTTATTGTCTTTTTTCTCAAGTATGGCAGTAACCATGGAAACGTGCAATTAAATGAGGGTAGGAAACAGCAGCCAGGCCTGTATATGCTCTGAGCCAGTGTAGCCTGCATGTGTGTTCACTGGATAGAATCCCTTCACGCTCCATCTCACCCAGTAATGCGCTTTATGAATTTTGAAGCAAACATTTAGCACTGCATTTTTCCCCCTTCTTATTTTCCTTCTTTTCGGCGGCGAACGCACAGCACAGCATGTTTCCAACGACAAAGGTTATTATGTGGCTGCTGCCGCACTATTAAAGAGGAAAGTCATATCAATAGAGTGAATGAGAGAGGATCGGAGGGGAGCCGGTTAAATATTTCATGAAGGTTGTTTATCATGGTGTATGTATTACAGACTATACATAATTTAAGAAAGTAATATTGTGTCCCCCTACTTTGTTATTACTAACTCTCATATTTTAATGCCGTTGGGGGGTGGGCGGGGGGTTGGGGGGTGCATTGTTGTATCCTAAAGTTCCCACTTCTCTCTTCCTGTCTCTCTAAAGCACAGCTCACAGTTTCAATTGACTTACCTCCCCAATACAAGTTATCAGAGCAGGGCCAGACCATTCTATTAAACTCAGTAAACGCTGTAGATGATAATGAGAGCTCTGCGTGGGTGAATCGGAATCAGGGATTGATCAGGGCAGGATGTGGTGAGGACAGCTTTGGTGCAGCATGCTGTTTGGCTGGTTATTCTGTCACCGTTAGCAGCTGGTAGTAGCTAGATGATGATGTTGTGCAAAATCCTATCTATCATCCCCAAAGCCATTCCATTGGCTGAAACATTTTTTATACTCTCTTCGGTGCTGATTGTGTCATTAAAATATGCCTTTGGAATGGCATCTCTCATTAAAAGCTAAACATGGTGAAATGAAACATTTCCCTTTCTTTGTGATTTCAGTTAGCCTTTGGTTAGCAAGCTAACAGCTTTGCCTACTAGCTCCTATATTAAACAATATAGTACTGTTGTTAAAGGTGTTACACAGGTGGTGGAGTAATAACTTCTGCTAATGAATAGATTTGAGATCGATTCATGTGAGATTATTGCTGTAGAATACAAACCTGGCATCTGATAACTACTTCGCTATTTTGTTCTCACCAAATAATGACGGAACTTGTGGAATGGGAAACGCACCCCAAGATAGTTGGTAGTGAAGTGTTTGAGACTGTGTGTGTTATTGGTCACATGGCATTTATTGCTCAACTGACTGGTTCAAAAATTCTGTGGTCCCAAGATGGCACATTTCAGATTGTGTACTTCCATTGAGATCATTAGGAACGGATAGCAGAAGCCTTCAGTACTAAATGATCTGTTGCCTGGCCCGCATCCGCCCACATCCGACTCACATGCTTCTTTTTCTTGTTCTCCTTCTCTCATTTTCTGTGCCGTTGCATTGCCTGTTGAGACCTCAAGACAGTCATTCACTCACATTGAAGACAGACACAAAAGCCCATTCTCTTCATCAGCCTCCATTCCCGTATTGCAGGAGATTTCTTCAGCGAACTCTAACGAGCCCTTAGCACCCACAACATGGTGGAATAGAGGTCAATGACTCTTGCATCCATCAATATTATGTTCAACATTCCATCCTGATGCCCAGGGCGTTTTATACACAAATGGAAGAAATATGAATGCTGCTCGAGATAATCACTGTGAAACTCAGGAGTGTAAAGGAGATGGAATTGTTTTATTGATTTGGCTGTAAAGGTATGAGCAGTGCTGCACCATGTGTTGCCACATTGATGGATGAGGCTCTGTGGCCCCACTCCACAATAAAGAACTTATCCCTGTTTTAGGGAAAGATGGTGGAAGGTAGGACGAAATCGAGATGGCAGCTTTAAACGTGCCTGACAGCATTCATCATGCTGCCTTTGTCTTACAAAGACAGGCCACCGATCGGTAAACCCATCGACAAACCACCCAGTGCACGGAGGAAAGCTCTCTTGCATTTCAATCATACTGACAGTGGTTACAGCATGATCCCAAAGGTATTCCTGCATTTTGGTATCGGCAATCTGCGTATTAACAAATTTACATGGCTGCGAACGTAAGCGGCTACAAAGCAACAACGCCACGCTTCTGTCACGGCGCCTCTCGCCTCATTAATTTAAATCATAAAGTACCAGCTCAATTAGATAAGCATTCATCTGCCGTAGATTGTGATCTTAATTCTTGCAGGGGCTCCGCCGGTGAGTCACCCAGTTTTGAACTTGAGAGTTTGTGGTGGATTAGTAGCGAGATGGAATTTTCTCTCTCACAAGGCAGAGAAGTCACTTCCATTACCCATCTCCCTCAATTAGGCTCTGAGGTAGGGAGCAGCTTGGGGCGTCAAGGCCCTGACCGCCTCTCCTGGGGAAAGCAACTGTTAAGTGCTTCAAAGTTGTTCTAAGTAAATAAGATGATGAAACAGTGCGGGCTGAATTGGGGAGGATGGCAAGAGTAATAAATGAAAGCAATAAACAGAATCTGATGAGATTATCCTAAGATAATAGTCTAGAAGGCTAACTCCGAATTGCATTGCTGTTCATATTTGAATATATATTGAGTTTCTCAGTGCACGCTAATCTCTCTATTGACTTCTTTTTTTATTGCACAATGGAAAGCCACAGCCCTTGAACTTTTCCGACAAATACGAGTTATTGTCACCATCAGGCAATTTGGCGATCAAGCGGTGTCTCTTATTTAAAGAGGGAGGAGGTAATTATGGGAATGGCGGATAAATAATTTGTGCAGATTCAAACAGCCGCACAGACAATGAAGAGATGAGGCAGGCCCCCCGCCAGGAGCTGCAGAGAGAGAGAGAGAGAGAGAGAGAGAAATCCTCTTAGCTTATTCCTGGATATACTGTACGTGACCAACAATCTTCTCGACCGCTTTGCCTTGTCATCGTTCAACGTGTCAACGCTACAATTATTACTTAACCGATTCGGAGGCCCGAGCACAAAGGTAGAGCTGTTATGTGTAATAGGAACAAATTAAACAGATGAAAATGAAATCGAAATGTCTCCTTTCAGTTCTCCCTGGCATTGTGCACCCCTCTCATTTAATGCACTCTTATCGCATGGGCATGAAGAACAGCATATTCAATAATGGCAATTTATAGAGACTGCCGCTGCTTCTGCTACCTACGGCCCAGATTCTATCAGCTTATCGTAAGAGTTGTCCTTGACGCGCTACAGTATATGTGCAGCTAACTCGCCTGCGTGCCTTCCGTGAAATACTAAGCCTGTGATAACCGCGTACCGGCATCTGTCAATCACAGCATGGGACAAATCAATCAGAAATCAAATTAAATAAGATGAGAAAGTGGAAATAAGGGAGCAAATCTACGGCACGCAGATGATTCCAACACTGTTTGTGTTTATAAAAACGAGAACTGAATAATCCCATTAGCGACCTGGTTGGAAGCAAGAGGCGCTGTGGAAACAAATGGCATGTTGCCAATTTTAATTTGTGTAAACGTATAGGTGTGCGCCCAGGGAGACCTGGATGAACGGTAACCCATTACCGATATTGTGTTGGAGGCTCATAAATAACCATAAATGTTGCCAAGGAGGAATCTCTAATCCACTGTACGGAACTGTCCATCTCTCTAGCCTCTGTCCTCTTCCTGTCCCCTTGCTCTCATTTGCACCTAAAGTGGGATGCTGTGTGTTAACACGCAGGGCCCTACAAGGTGGCCTATTTTGTAATGTGTTGGGTATTTAATACATGAGGGAATAGCGTCACGGCTTGAGGAACGGCATCAAAATAAAAAAATAAAATAAAAAGAGAGGTCTCTTAGATGAAAAGGATTAAAGTCTGCGGTTACATTTTTATTTGACTGAAGTACCATTTCACTGGAGGCCTAAAAAATGATTTTTTTTAAATTTGAATGCTAAACTTCCCAAACATGTTCTGCTTGAAGGACAACTGTCAGCTAATAAACATCCCAGGGCTATTTACTTCATAATTTTGGCACTTGGGGGAAAAATGTTCAGATGACACTGCTGATGATGAAATGATAAAAAGGCTGCATGCATAAAAACACTCTAATAAACATTGTGGCGCTAAGAAATGGGAATGTCAGGGCAGGATGGAATACATATTAAACATCATGTCTCACGGCACTTCAAAGCAGCAGGGATGTAGTTACATAGAGGTCACCTATGACAAGTCCTTTAGTCTCCCTGCCTGATGCAGCTCTGTGGGGGCTGCTGCTAACCCAATTTATGTAGACTGTCACCGGGATTTTGCAGCGGTGACTGCTATCACACTGATCTACACTAGCCTCCTGCTGCTCACCAGGAAAAAAAGGGAGATATTTTCTTGTCATAGGGTTGTCAGATGTCACAGTTGCCAAGGACCTTGCAGTCGAGTCGACTAATGCCTTTCAAGTTCTCGACCTCATGCCAGGGATGGGGTAAGTCCGAGAGAGGCCTCATGCTAAACTTATCAGCAGTGACTGCTAAGAGGCATGCGATTGACTGCTGTGATTGCATTTCATATCAAAGGCAGGGTGCAGTTAGAGTGGGCTACTTAATACAATGGGGTTAACGACAAGGGAATTCACGTGCTATCTGACAGCAATATATATCTGTCAGATCTGTAAGAGGATAAAAAAGATGGCTAAGGACATAATGATACAGATATGGATGTGGAAGTGGGTTCATTGTTTTTACACAATTTCGCTCAAAATAAAGTGGAGACCGGGGAGTGTTGCAACACACTTATAGTTTCAACGTCATTGTAATGGAAATATAATGATAATAATAAGCCACAACTGTCCATGAACTGTGTAAATTAAAAAAACTGAGTGCTGCTGAGTGCTGCTGTTTTATAATCAAACTTTTTGGGTTGTAACAGCAATTAGGAATTATAAATTGTATGTATGCAAATGTACTTCAAAACAACTATTATTTGAATTATTAATGATCAATTTTTAATAAAACAATTAAATATTTTTTATATATAATAAATAATAACAAAATAATTGTTTGTCATTTAAAAGATTTTTTTAAACAATTTATTATTTTAAGTTTAAGCTTTTATTTCAAATAGATAAATAAACACAAGTACACACAACTATAAAAATATGTGAAATTTGTGTATTTATATATTTGTCATCTCAGGGGGTGGTGGTCATATAGTGACAGTTATTTCACTTCCGTGGCTCGTTTCCAATGGTTTCTGTATATGACAGATATTATAAATACAGTATGAATCTTATTTAAGATGAACTGAATGCATTCATATATATATATATATATATATAGGTTGTAAAATAAACAGGTAACTATGCAGAGCAGAACTTTCAGCCCGAATGCATAGCTGAGCATTTGCCACTTAACTAGATCGACTTGTGGTGCAGAAAAGCTGTAGGATTCCGTGCATCACTTTCGAGTTGTTTACACTAAACCCCTGAGCCAAAGTCAGAGTCAATGGTGTGAACTTGTGAAGGATCACAAGGATGACTGTGGCACAGGCGCATGGAGTGACAGATGCAGTCATTTACATGGCACCACGTGGATACGGTCCACTGACTACCACTCGCGCGCTCTCCGTTGCCCGTTCTGCCTCTCTCAGCGCGCAATCGGTTTACCTCCACTGAGAAAACAGGAGGCACTTTTCCTTTGCGTTTTCGCTGCCCGACCACAATGAAATCTTGGCAGCTAATTGCAGTCGTGGGAGATGCCCTTCAGGTAAGACACATGAGCGGTGGGGAGAAAGGAAAATGAGCGCGTTGGTTAGAGGAGGAATTTGAACGCGAAATCGTGGGATGTTTTCAGTGCGCCGCCGTTAAACCTTCAGCCGACACGTTTTTCTTCTCTTTCGACTCTCGCTTGAGCCTTATTGCAACATCAAAGGTTAGTGGTGACATCTCAACAGCTTGGCTTGTATTCTTGCATCTTGATGCACGCCTGAGGTTTGTGGCGTTGAGGGACATTTCTCAGGGACTTGAGAGAGACCGGTGCTTTCTGCATGGCATGTATTTTGGGTTCAGGCATGCTCTCCGAGATCTCATGAGTTAAGGAATGGTCCATATATATCATGCTCTCTTTTTAAGGGTCGATGCCAGTACACTGATACCATTTCTAAAGGACTTTGCGAGCTACGTAAACCACATCTTAACGGTCACAAAGTTAAACAGGCTTGAGATCAATAGGATTTAAATGTTAAAGTGTTAGTTCCCTGCGTTATTTCCAAGGACTTTGCTGGTTCACCTGCGAATGGAAAGTTCAGGTTATCTTCTCACACTGAGATCAATAAATGCCTCTGTGCTTGACAGTGGGAGTCAGGTAGAAAACTGTGCATTGAAATATGAAATAGGGTTACAAGAAGATGACACAAACAATAGTACCTCTCAGGTTTTCACTTGGAGACAGACTGATGACTGCTTTCTTAGTCATCAGGAATAGAGTAGTCTTTCGTGGACGTTAGTCACAAACTGACTGTTTTGAGCACTGAACTTCTCATGTAGACCTCGTTTCATATAGCTAGAGAATAAAAAGCTGCATCCTCTTATACAATCTAGTAGTATTTAGTGTACGTATGTCGGTGTAGTAGCCATGTGTTGAACCATTTGTGATGTGTACTGTATTTTTTCATTTGAAATGTGATTATTATTGTTTAATATAATACAGCATTTTTCCAGATTATCATTACAGTTACTCCAGATGAGTTATGGTGGCAGGTGTGATTTACACCGGTATTTGAGGACACACAGACCCTGTGTTTTACGAGAGCAATTGAAACTTCCAGTTTAATCAGGCTCTGGTTTATTTGAAGCAGCCTGGAGAAGAGGTCTTAACCTTTCCCGGGTTAACAGCAGAGACACTTTCACTCGAGTGGTTTACTCTGAGTCTGTCCAATTCCACTGTCACTGGTCAGAGACCTGTCACATTTAAAACCTTTAAGATATTAGATATTGTTTTGACTCTAAAATAGTGCATTATCTTGCACCATGTTGAGTTGTACAGTGACATTGGTATGCAGCTGAGCCACTCTTGATCTGTGTTTATGTCCTGCATTTGTTTAAATGAGCCACATTTGACTGCTAACACAAAGCTCTCTTATATATATTCATATGACAGTTGTGTCTTAAATCACCTGAAACCAGGCTTTTTTATTTTACTCAATACACAGCATTTCATTGTGACAGAGGGGGGATTCTGTGTTTAACTAACACTAATAGTGTAATAAGGTAATTAAGAATCTGCTATTTTCGTTTGTTAGCCATATAGGCACAAGAGCACAAGAACCTACAATTTTGACTCGTAATTGTAATGCTTAATGGCCAGCTGCAATAAAGGAGATCTCACTGCACCCTGCTTAGTATATGGCAAAAGACCAATTTTCATTCTGGAGTCAATGGTTAAAACCGTGGTTTCCCACAGAGGAATATTATGCACAGAAAACAACAGCTGAGCCTGTAGAAGGTCCTACACAATGCCGATGTTTTTTCTTTTTTTACAACAAATGGAGACTGAATCACTATGGCTATGACACAGTGCCAACAAATGGAAGAAAAATGTGCCAAGATCCATGGCACAACAATATGTCAAAACGCTCTGTATGGTTTCTCCATGTCTCAGATGATTTATGGTGTTATTTTCCACACCAAATGAATTTGGCACTAATAGATGAACTTTTAAATGCTTTCCTGAAAAACTGTGAAGCTAGCACTCTCAATTTTTTTTAACTGGGAAAAAAGGTTCTGATTGGCAGCATTCGTTTTCTGTGATCTTTCCATTTATTTTCTACATTTTATATGCCATAAAGTAATAACTGTACAGTATGTCTGCTGCATAGCATATAGAAACAAGCTTTGTGACATTGAATAATTTTGGTTTCTGAATATCTGAATAAAACACATACTAGAAAGTGCTCAAATTTCAAATTCCATTTCCATCAAATATAGTCTGCTTTGACTTGTAATGCCAGACAGTTTTCAAGCAGCTACCAGAGGAACATACTTAAAGGAAGGACGTTACAGAGCAGTGCAAATTCTAAGGCCTGATTAAATGTCTTCAATCAAATTCTTACCTGCCCAATCAGAACTCTTGGCCCAGACAGTATTGCAATCATGATAATTATAAGGAAATGATTTGAACAGTGTTGGGCAAGCTACTCTGAAACTGTAGCTTTACAAGCTACTTGTAAGTTAAAGTAGTTGTTACATTCAAGCTACCCTTTTAAAAAAGTAGTTAGCTACACTACAAGTTACTATCAAAAAGTAGCTAGCTACATTGAAACTACTTTTCTTTTCTTTTTTTTTTTACAATGACATTGTAACAAATAACTTGTTAATGAAGAATGTTATAATATTAGGGGTTTCAAGCAACAGTGTAATGTAATTATGATTTCAAAGAGTATAGGGTGAATTCAGGTTGATTGGGACCCTTTTTTCCCAGTCATTTCAATGGCAAAAACTGTCAGAATCATTTGATTTTTGTAAACTATCCCATACACACAATACTCAAATATAGCCTACATCTCAAACTGGCTGTCAAAGTGCAATATGGCTACAAATTTAACATCAGTGCAAGAACAAAATGTATGCAACTTAAATACTCAGGAGTCAGGATTAGTCTAAAAATGCAAGTTAAACTCACAGCACATGCAGTGATGGAGTGCAGCATTTTGAACAGAAACGCTCTGAGACGCCAGTCATGGCCTGTGAAAAGTGCGCATTGCTTGACTGTTTCTTTTCGTTTCGAATTGTTTCATTTAAAAGTGGACATTTCAAGCTTTCTATACACATATTTCTCATGTCTGTGAGGCAAGTAGCCTGCTGAGTTTCGGTTTATTTATGAGACGCGCTCCAGTTCATGTGCAATGCAAGTGATCGCTCCAGCGCCTCCATGTCACGATTATTGTCTGCTATAGTCTATTTGCTTCTTATTTATTAAATCCAGGCAATTGGCTGATGAAACATTGATTTAAAATTAAGATACAATTTATACAAAACGAAATTCACTTTAAAGAAAGGCTTTCTACAAAACAAAACTTAATGAAGTGGTCAAAATCATTTCTGACCCTATGTCTTTGACATATATTACGCGTCTTTGCACTTTTCATAATCCATATTGCCTAGATGAAATTTAAAAATAACAATATTTAAACATAAATATGAAACAAAATACATTGTTTAATGGCTACAACAAGTATAGTAGGCTACAGTACCGATAAATTTCATGTCTGAGCGGGATTTGAGCGAACGTTGTTTTACCGGTGAGCGGTTCATGAGTGGAGCGCGTCTGCATAGAGCGGATTATTGAGCTGAGCGTCTGTCACACCGCTCCGCTTCACTCATTACAGGCTCATTCTCGTCAGAACCCAAAACGGAATGTAGCTTTTGGTCGCGCTACTTGCTGGATAAAGTAGTTAGCTACTGGAAAAGCTACACTGTTTTAAAAGTAACTGAGCTATTGACAAGCTACTGAAAAATGTAGTTAAGCTAGTAGCGTCGCTACTTGTAGCTCGCTGCTGCCCAACACTGGATTTGAATTATTTTGTCTCATTTATAAAGCTTGCTATATGACCTGGCTCTTTTACCTGCCAGTTTTTCTTAAATATTCTAAATTCGTTTTTTTTTTTTTTTTACTTTTCCTTTTTATTTTCATCAGACTGTGATATCTTATCATACTGGAGTATTAGACCTTAAGTTATAAAGCTCCTGAAGAAGCAATACCTTAGGTCTCAAATGCTTTGTTTGGTTGTGTTATGAATGTAGAATGTCTAAATTTCATTCTTTGCAGACTAAAAACTTTGATTTGTACATTTCAAATTGTAGTGTTTATTGTAAAAAAATTAATACAAATGTTTAAAATAATTTTATAAATGATCAATTTTAAATAATTTTTGCATATGCATTAACATAACATAACTTTGTAACTGGCCTGCCCATTCAATTTATTTGTTGTTTAATTTATTTATTTGCCAGTCATTAGAGGTTTCATAGTGCTAAATGTAAGTGGGCCGTGGAGAAATATGGAAGATTATATAAAACAATAGGATGTTATGGGGAGAAAAGACATGGATTAATCCTGCAAAGGGGGAAACTCATACATGAAAAATTATTAATTGACCTTTTAATTGTGATACTTTTGTCACATTTTTATTCTTTATGCTCACAGTGATTTCCAGAGAGAACATGACAGATAAGTTTTGCATTGACAATGATGTTTGTCATTGACTTCCACACAAAGCTGTTTAACCTTCTCTATTATACCATAAAGGTTTTTAAAGCGGTCTGTTTGAGAATGTAGTCTAGACAGTGTTAGTCAAATCTGGTCTTTTCTAGCAGTGCGTGATGGAGATTTAAAAGTACAGACATGTGATGAATCTCATTAATGTGGTGTACCAACCAAGAAGCCTAGTGCTAGGCGATAAGAAAGTGATTTATTGTGTAATCCCAGAGGGTGAACTGTAACTGCAGTTTCAAGAAGAAAGTATCCATGTTGGTTGTTTGTTGTCCTGGGTTATTAAGGGTTTCCAGTGCAATCGATACTGCTGCTTGTAGATGGTCTGTGAATGAAGAAGACTGACAGAATAGCTGCTTAATAGCCCCTGGGAGGGAGATGCTTATTGGCCTGGAGAAGAAACCAGTTTATTGGAATGTAATGGTGTATGTTGGCCCTTGAGGCAATGAATTTCAGGATAATCTGTTTTTAATCCTAACTCTGTTTGCATTGATAAACACGCGTTCGCAAATCTTAATTGGCCGTGGATTGTAGCGCTTAAAACCATTAGCATTTAGCACCTGCTTCATCCTCTTAAGAAAGCACCCCAGCACATAGTATCTTAGTTGTAGATCTCATGCTGGCACAGTTATTTGTGTTGACATTTTTAATGTAATTGAAGTTATGTTCACGGTGGGCAGAGTTAAATCTCTATATCGCCAAACCATTAAGAGAATATGGGATGAAGATGTGGTGACACCTTTTAAAGGTGCTTGCTTTAATCAGTATTAAACAAAATCATAGATGGCCAAACAAAACAGTGATTTAATTAGACCTAAGTGGAATTTGCCCAGTGTTGTGCAAGATTATATCTCCTCTGCAGAATTCTATCCCCTTTGGACCATTTGTAATACCTGTTAAAAAAATAAAGTATCACATTATGACAATCTCTTCTTCTAGATAATTAAACAAGCCTTGCTGGTTATCCTTTTGTTGCACTGGTGGTACAATGGTACAAAATAAAACTATGCAGTGTTATTTTACATTTGTTTTCAATTTCTGAACTTTTTTTCAGTTGTATTTGTGCTGCTATTGCTAATTTGCTTATTTGTTCTTATTGTATTACTGACTGTACTTGTCTTTAATAATGTTTGAAATGTATATTAGTTAGTCTAGTTTATTAGTTAGTTGTTCTTTAGGCTGCTGATTTTGTTCATGATATAAAATATTTTTCAAATAGACACAAACTAAATACGTTTTATATCTAAATGTTTGACTATTTTGGAATCGAAACTGGGAATCAATAAGAATCGAAATTGGAATCGGAATCGCAAAAATTCGAATGATACCCAGGCCTAATTACACTCTTCTTTTAATAACTGAAATATTTAGACATTTAACATTTTTTAATTACATTTCAATTTTAAATTTTAAACATTGTTGTAATTACATGTAGTGTAAGTGCAAATGCGTAGTGTACAAGTTAAGATTTCAGGTTAATTCGGTATCTGTATGCTTAGCTGGTATGTAAGCTAACTAAAACAGACATTAATGGTCATTATAACGTATTTCAAACAACATATAGTAATGTGATTTTGTAGGAATTGTAATCAGGCACTAAAGAGAGAGTATTCACTAAAAGTCCTTTGTGCCCAATCAATTGGAATCTTAAATGAGGTCCGTTTTTTTTTTTTTTTTTTATGACACTGTTAGTTTCTGTTATTTGGCTAGTGAAATCCTAAAATAGTAATCCGATAGTGGTATGCTAAGCTAGTAGTCTAGCATGCAAGTTTACTAAAAATATTTGTAGCTTTGGTTATATGATATGTGACATATTTTGAAAGATATTAATTGCCAAATTGACGTAATTAAGACAACATATATGTACTTTTTTTATGTTGTCATGAATTGCACAGATCTGTAAAAAAAAAAAAGTTTGATATTAGATTATTATAAGACTATTACAGGACTCTGTGGAATACTTTATTCTTATTGGTCAATCACACCATCCAGCAGTATGATATTCCTCAATAACAACTGGTAAAAACTGATAACACAGGCTCATCTGGGTAACTGAAGTCAACAGGTTTTCTTTGTCGAAGTTTTGCATTTGGTGAGCTAATAAAATATTAAAACTCAAATTAATATTTTGTGTAAAATTATTTAATGATGTCATCTGGGTATCGCGGACTCACTCTCTCTTGTTTCATACAAATGCAGCTGCTGCCATTTTGCAACGATTGTTTTGTACAATGTAATGGGTTATAAGATAACAAACTGGTACGATTTTAAAACAGTTTATTCTCAAATCAATATCACTTAACCCCATAATTATTTATGTGGTTAAATGCCATTTAATAAGTTTGATAAGTACCATATCCCTTAAATGTCCGTATAGTGTGAATTTTAAACAATTGCACGAAATAAGAGGTTAATGTACTGTATAGTGTAGAGTTTATGTCTTCTTATGGTTATGGTTGTCTGGTTATAGGGATATATGTATGTCTTCAACCATCATTCTGGAGCAGCACTCCAAATTTCGTTGTATGCAAATACAATGACAATAAATGCTTTCAATTTCAATTTGCCACTTGCTAGCAACTGTTAATGGTCACAAGATCACCCTGTCGGGGGTTTATTATTGCGATAACAACTGGCTGGATGAAAATTATCCCTTATGTATCCAACTTAAAAGGTTAGTTCACCCAAAAATGAAAATGATCCCATAATTTACTCACCCTCAAGCCATTCTAGGTGTATATGACTTTCTTCTTTCAGTTATATTAAAAAATATCCTGGCTCTTCCAAGCTTTATAATGGGAGTGAGTAGAGCCTGAGCCAAAAAGCTCATGCATCCATCATAAAAATAATCCTTACGGCTCCAGGGGGTTAATAAAGACCTTCTGAAGCAAAGCGATGCGTTTTTATAAGAAAAATATCCATATTTATAACTTTATAAACTATAATCACTGGCTTCCGGTAATGGCTGCCTGCAAAGTTCCAGCAGAAGAGTGAACTCTGACCTGACGCATGGCGAACGCAGAAGCGCAGAGAATAGAGCAAAACAAAACACCGGTCATGAATTTTAAAACGGAGGGGCTTGAGTTTGTTGCCCAGCCCTATTTGTTTGAACCATGAGAGGCGTCTACTCTCACCTAAGCTTCAGAGTTCACACTCTTCCTCCAGAACTAGACTCTCGTAAGGCTGTTACCGGAAGCCAGTGATTATAGTTTACAAAGTTATAACCATGGATATTTTTCTTACAAAAACGCATCGCTTCACATCAGAAGGCCTTTATTAACCCCCTGAAGCCGCATGGATTACTTTTATGATGGATCATGGATGCGCTTTTTGGAGCTTCAAAAACTCTTCTTCAAAAGCTCTACTCACTTCCATTATAAAACTTGGAAGAGCCAGGATATTTTTTTAATATAACTCCGATTGTATTTGGCTGATAGAAGAAAGTCATATACACCTAGAATGGCTTGAGGTTGAATAAATTATTTTTGGGTGAACTATCCCTTTACCGTGCTTACATACATATATAAAATGATACAGACTATAGCAACTGCTTGATTTGTTTACATTGTTGCAAAATGTAAACAATATTATCCCCCAGCTCTAATCTGCTAAATGTGACTATAAGGTGTGGAGATATTATATTTAATAAAATCACAACGTTAATTAAATGATGATCTTGATTTTCTGTAAAGCTGCTTTGAAACAAAGTATATTGTGAAAAGAACTATACAAATAAAATGAGTGACTGAATCTTGTCTGACACCGGAATGAGTCATCAGTAAATGCTTTTATCTCTAGCTAAATTTGTATGTTTGACGTGTTACAGTGTACAGATTAGAAATGTGGCTTTGCAGGTCAATAGCTTCGCAAGAGTTAAGTGAAGAAAAACATGCCACTGTATTGACCTTCAGTCTCCATGTACATGACATTTGCTGATGGGCATTAGCTGCCGCGCTTAACATCTCCTTTAATTTGTGTTTGTTTGTATATGATTTAATTGGCTCCATGTATTCGTTTAGGCTTTTAGGGTTGGTAGTCACGTCAGTCTTCATGGACATCAAGATCTCATAGCTGAATGTTGGGCGTTTTGTCCTTAGGTGCTCTGCATTGTGGCCTGCTGGTGATGATAACAGTGATAATTCAAAGTGATTTCACACAGCATGGTTTTGTCAGACCAGTCACCAACACCCCGTGGCACGGCTACACGCTCATGTGTCTTAAATCCGCCAGAGGCTTCACCGTAGTGTGGTACATAAAGCCTTACTCATAGGTCAGATGAGTCATTGCTTTACTTTTTCGTTTACACCGTAACGCAATCTGAGGGCTTTTTTGGGAAGCGTGATAACGGATTGAGGCTACTCTACCTCTTATTTTAGACATCAGGGAGATCGCATGAGGTAGGGGCTCTCAAGTTTTTTTGTATTAAGTGGAAGTACAGTGCAATATGTCAGGCTAGCTCTGGGCATAGTGCTGAGGCATGCTTTTTTTACAGTTTTTTACATAATTAGTTCAGACTCCACTTATTCAACCTAGAAGACTGCTCAAATTGTGAAATCACCCTGAGCTGTAGCGAACCTTTTCTGAACTCTAGAATCAGCACTCCCTCGGTTCTCATCTACCTGAAAATGTATTTTTTTTTTCTCCTTCTTTTTATCATTTCCTTATTTCTACCCCCTCTCCTTTTTAAATGCTGACTTTTCACATGCGGTGTGCCAATTATTTCACGCGGTCTATGCAGCCTTGCATTCTCTCCTTATCGCAAATGGAAGAAAAGTCTTCAGCTGGTTATCAAAATGCTAATGCGCTTGAAAGGAAACATTAGTCTTCCCCAGTAAAATGTTATTAAATGTGGTCTATTTAATCTTGTAAAAGTGCCACTATCTCTTCAGGATTTCCAGATGTTTGCGCTTTGCCTGTACTTCATTGCATGTCTTCATTCCGATGCAGAGGGTGTGGACTCAAGGTGCCTGAGTGAAAATTGCCTGTTGTCCTAAAGTGAAAGCTGTAAAACAGAAGAATCTTTATGTAAAGCAGTTATTTTCAATAGGAAGAAAACCAGTTCTGGGGTTAGACCGAAGAAAAGGAGGGCGGCTGTGTGTAGGGTGACTAGCACCAGCAATAAGCAAAGTTTATTTTGTAATATACGATCTGTGTAAAGCTGCATTTTCTTGAGTGCAAAACAAACACTCCATCTGTCTGTCATCAGTATTGCTATGACAGCCTGAATATATAGTTCGCCTGTGAAGGCAAATCATGCTTTTCCCTCCGCTTGCATAGGTGTAAATGGTCATAAACTGTTGACGTGCCTTTGTTTGCTGTGTCAAAACAGAGATAAAAATATTTGTTCACATTAAAAGTGCATCGAACAATTGCTTTCGCATATTCTCTTAATGACATTAGTTTCTCATCAGCATGAACTGTACAATAAGTCATTTGAAATCACATTTCCCCTCGGAGTTGGGATTTGGCGCCGCACCAAATGAGGGATTGGGCCGTGCTGGTAAACGGTGTTAAGATTCTGTCCTGACCTTTGATTAAACCTCTCCTGCGGGCTCTGTCTATGTTGCTGTCAGACAGACGTTTGCAGGATTCACAGGATTATGGGGTATTATGCAGATGCCGTTCCTTAAGACAACATACATTTTCTGTTTAAAAAGCACCAGCAAGGCTGGAATTGCTTGGCATTTTTGCAGCTGTGATTGACATTGGGGTGGGAGACGTGTCTTGAAGGGTTCAGGCTGTTGTTTCTTGTTGTGATTGGCTTATCCAATTGGCTCACGGATGGCTACAGTAGCATGTATGTCTGTGAGCACTTTGAGGACCAGATGTTGGCGTTATCCGTCATGTTGGAGCTTTTTAGCTGGTACTTGGAGATCACAGATGATATCAGGTGGATATTAACTCTAATGTGCTCAGCCATTTCTCCATGAAGCCTTACATTTCAGGTCCCACTAGACATCATCCCATCTGTTGAAATTGTGCTGTGTGGATTATTATCCAGCAGTTTGACATGAATCAGGTTTTCCTCTAGTGCTCCTGGTCACGTGTTCTGATTTATTTTTATCATGCTTTATTTTTTTGTGCAATATTTTCTCTCTTCTCTCCAACTTTATTTTGCGCCTGAAACACAATGTGTTCCTCCAACCCCAGTGTGGATGGCCGGTAAAACCCTTTGAGATGAGATTCTTTTTCATCAGAGGTTTTGTGATGTATTCTAAATCTGCTTCTTTGGCTTCATCCTCATCCACGTTGAGCCGCGGAGGTCGCTCCCGAATCTCTTTGGGTTTGGCGTGCATGGTGAGGTTTTGATGTTTATTTTGCCATGGGCGACGGGAGCCTTTGCCAGAACAGAATTGGCAGTGTATCAGCCAGAATGAATGTTATGCAACCTGTGACAACTCAGAGGACTGTGTTGGTGTGAAATATCAATATGCACAATACAACAGCACATAAAACGCCACATGGCAGTGTAAACAGAAACAAACTGTGTCAGGGAGATAGTGAAGATAATCCCGACATCTATGGATGAAAATGGGATTCGCAAAGGTGACTGATCAAGAGATGCACGTGGAACGCAACGTTAGACCTCTCTGTTTACATCCAACTTGTGGTACAGGCTGTTCTATTGGCGTCCACGTGGCTGTATATAAGGTGTTATGATATATTTGTGGTGCTTGTCATCGTTTTATGCTGTATGATCTTCTCTGTGAGGGGAAAAAAATGCTCAGAAAAGCAATTGATGTGGATTATAATTTTAATGCCCCACAGATTTCATTTGTTTATTTTACTATGTTAATGAATATCATAACAAGGGATTTCTAATCCTCACGGCGACTGTTCATGCCTTTTTAGAGAGAATTTCTGATGAACCTTTTTATCTCTAATACACAGCACGTGAGGCTTCATAACAGCCCGTCAAGACACCGGCACTCATTTTCTCTCAGGTGAGCCTTTAATTGCATCTTCCTTACTCGGTGACATCTTTCCCATCATGGTGGGCTGCTCTCCTATGCGACTAGGCTCGCACTTACTCAATAAGTGGAACGGTGGCAGCTGTCATTGCATGCCTTATTATTACTGAAAAAGACTTTCTAGTCCTTAAAGATCCTCCGACTATCGGCCTTGCTTCTATTTAGCAAACATAAGCTGCTAGACATCCTCTTACAGCTGTTTTGGCAGACCATTTGCCCCAGCGTAGGGAATCCACTTCCAGGCGAGGAAAACGGCTCTTAATCACCCTCCACAAACTGCCTGGCTGCTGCAAAACAAAAATCTATTTTTTGCTCCAGGATGATTTTGAGATGTAGCATTAGATGCAAGCATCTGACAGCTAACTTTTGGCTATCTGTATGAAAGCTCACCGTCGACGGACTTCTGTCTCATTGATGCGTCGCTGGGGCAGGCTATATGTACTCTAATCTGGGAACACCCCGCTGGGAGGAGCTCTGCTACTGTATCGCAGCTCAATGCGCATTCACAGAGTTCCTAAATTGAGATTAATAATGTCATCTACAGCTTGAGTTTACAGACAGAGGTTTCCGCCCCTCCTCTCCCCACCTTCAAAGTCTAGCAGAATCCCATTTGAAAATAATATAGAATGGGCACAGAGAATATTAATATTCTTTACAGACCACATGCATACACATGCATCATCAATTTTCTAGACTTGTTTGTATACATTGACTCTTTGACATTCAAACTCGAGGTATCC
Organism: Coreius guichenoti; assembly: GCA_039654105.1. Lineage (NCBI taxonomy): Eukaryota > Metazoa > Chordata > Actinopteri > Cypriniformes > Gobionidae > Coreius > Coreius guichenoti. The sequence continues at coordinate 29,422,949 of CM077171.1, forward strand.
TCCCCCACCAGCGCGGAATGAGCGGACAGCATGTGTGCGAGAGAGTGCGTGGGCAAAGTGTCATGGCTGCGCAGTGCCAAGAACAGCTCCCCACATTGTTAACAGTGTTCACTGTCTGCAGACGTCTGCCTGGCTGTGGATCGCATAAAGCTTAGGACACAATCGTGAAGGACAAGCTTAACTTTCATGAAGCACAAAGCCAGTTTTCCTTTATTTTTTTTCTTCATTCATTGTAAAGCTTATCCATCTATCCATCTATCTATCTATCTATCTATCTATCTACCTGTCTACCTATCTATCTACCATCTATCTATCCGTCTGTCCATCCGTCCATCCGTCCGTCTGTCCGTCTGTCCATCCGTCTATCTATCCGTCTGTCTGTCTGTCTGTCTGTCATTTAATGTTTACATTTTAAAATACAAATTGCTATAGGTGGCATTCACATATGTGATTCATTTAAAAGTTTAGTTCACCCAAAAATGAAAATTCTGTCATGAATTACTCACCCTCATGTCGTTCCAAACCCGTAAGACCTTTGTTCATCTTCGGAACACAAATTAAGATATTTCAAGAGGTTTCTGAACCAGCCATAGGCAGCAACACAACGACCACTTTCAAGGTCCAGAAAGGTTGTAAAGAGATCGTTAAAATAGTCCATGTGACTACAGTGGTTCAGCCTTAATGTTGTGAAGCAACGAGCATACTTTTTGTGTGCAAAAACAAAACAAAAATAACGACTTTATTCAATCTCTTCTCTTCCATGTCAGTCTCCTATGCTGTTCATGTAGTAAACACAGTGCAGCTCTTCCAGGTTCTACGTCAGAACGCCGGCTCATTGTTGGCCGACGCTGTTCACTTGAGCACCATGACGTATGCATGTGATGCTGCTGACGCAGGAGCTGGCCAATAATAAATTCTGAACCTATGGCTGGATGTGTGTTTGAAGCTCTCGGATTTCATCAAAAATAACTTAATTAGTGTTCCGACAAAAAATCTGGTTTGGAACGACATGAGGGTGAGTAATTAATGACAGAATTTTCATTTTTGGGTGAATTTCTTACAAATTCAAATATCAGTTATGCATCCTGTTCCACATTAGTGTGACTCTGAGGCCAATTGAAAAACAAAACAATAAAACATTCTTTTTTTGAATTTTTTTCATAGATTTTTGTGGTGATCATAAGGCAGATGCAGGGATGCAACTCATTGTGTGTGAATTAAATCACGTTTATTAACGTGCCATTTAACTGTGGAAGTCAAATCACCTTCATAGACTGAAAAATCCTTGAAATTCTTGGAACATGAGAATCAATGAAATCTTGAGATTTGTGAAGAATAAAAGCTTCCCACAACACCACATCAGTGACTTGGCTTATTTCATCTGCGCCTCATTCTCTCCCACTATTTCATTTGTTTCACTTCCAAGGACTTTTGAAATAACGGTGCCAATTTGTGGAGCACAGTTTTTCCGGATAATTATAATCCAAATTAGGCTCTACATGATGTGTCAGTGTTTTCCTGAAATGTGGTGGCCATGCTTAAATCTATTTTGCATCGGTTAAATTAAAAAAAATATTTTAAGCTTCTCTGTTCTGGTGACTTATTCATTGTTTAGTAATTCAGCACACTTATGGCAGAGTAGGCTAAAAGTGATTAGATGCCACAGATGCTTGTATGTAGCTGGTATGTTTTCAGTCTAGCTTGCATGTATTCAGTTAAATCCCAGCTCTGTACATGACGACAGCAAAGTTTTAAAAGGAAACCATTTGCTGCCGACTGGCTCGCTGATGGCGATAGCAGCAGTGGTGTATCAGTTGACTAATTGGAGAGGCTGTCCTCGCAGTGTTCTCTGCAGAGCCTGTTGTTTTGTTCATTTGGTGTGACAAATAGCAAGCCTGTGGAGGATGCAAGGCATGGGTGCTGTTCTGACCTATGACATCTCATTTGTTTCTGATAAATGGCCATTTTCTGGAGGTGCATGGTTCACTTGAGAGGCAATTGCCAGGTATGAGTCGCCTTCTTCTGTGACATCAAAAAAAAGCCATGGCCTTCCAAGACTTGGCCAGAAATTGTTGCTTTGCTGGTTGCTCTTGCAACACTATGTCAAGCAGCTGTTGGTGTAATAATTAGGTCTGATCGTTATGGCAGCTGTATTCATATTTATTATTGGCATTTACTTTTTTTTTTAAAAAAGCATGTAAAATGTATATTTCTATTGACTTCTGCACATTTGTTTCACCATCATTAGCTTTGTGTTTCAGGCAGTGTTTTGCAACCTTTTTTGTCTTCTGTTCGTTGGCACCAAGCCAGAAATGTGAGTTTTTGTTCAAAAAGTTTGTAGAGATATTGTGTCCCACAAAAGAGTCTCTTTCCTTACAAAAGAACTAAAGAAAATGATGACATTAGTCATTATAATCTATTTTTATCCACTGCCAACTCTAATATTTTGTTTTTTGTAGGTTTAACAAAGCAAAATCTGAATTTACTCACCCTCATGTTTTTCCAAACCTCTGTGACTTTATTTCTTCTCTTGTTCACAAAAGAAAAAAATTGGAACATGTTCTGCTCACTTTTTTTCTTGAATTACAATAATTGTGAACTGGAAGCTTCAAAATCTTCATAAAATTATCATGAAAGTGTCCATATTACACATAATCGATACATTCCAAGTCGAAAAAGACTGAAATTTAAGTAAAAAAAAATTAAGTCTTAACATCCACTTTGGTATGTTCATGTGAGAAGAAACAATGTCCAATATATTAACCATCCTTTTGATTAAGATCTTTTCATTGAATCAGTTCTGATTCATTCATTCACTAATTGAACTGATCAGGGGCCAGTTTCATAAAAATTTTCATAAGAAAGAAGTTAAAGGTGCACTATGTACTGGGGTGTAATGATATTCAAACCAAACCGAAAAACCGCGATATACCACCCACGGTATGAACCGCGATACTCTCATGTCGAACCGAACGCTCCCCGTCCCCTGCTGCCCCAGCCAGCCCAGCTCTCACTTCACCTTATGTCACAAAACTATTTTTTCCTTCCTTGACATTTGATTAAATAGTAATTAGTACACTTTTAACAACTAATAAGAGCTGTATTTTTACTAAATATTATTATAATAATATTATTATTTAAATAATATAAACTCTAACTTTTGTCTTCCAAGTGCATGTCACGTGACTTGGGTGATGGAAGGACAAAGAGAGCCAGTTTCCCCATTTAGCCAGGTTGGATAAATGCTACCTTGGAGTCCCAGCAACATTTTCGTAGCTTGTTAAGAAATAAAAAATCTCTCTCACCTCAGAAAACCGCTTTCCTGTCATGTCAGCTGTTATACTGTGCTCGTAGCGCACACTCTTAAATTACACGCGCAAATGTGGCGGCGCGCGCTGTATATCACTTCATATATAAAGTGCAAGAGAGAAACTACGAGCATGCAATGTTACACTGTCAATTCGTAAGTCATAAAATAAAAGTAAAGTACCAATAAATCACGTAACTGGTATGATGTGTGTTAGCTGGGAAGGATTTGCATGCAGGTATGATGTTCATTCTAGACATCAGGAGCAGTTTTCATGTTTCATTAACAGTTCATGTTGGTATTGTGTATTCGCCATGGTAACTGGTGTTTCCATAACCCCAAAATGCCACTTTATTTTCACCTTATGTTATTTTGTATATTTTTAAATTAGTGTGGTGGCTACTTTATTGTATTAACAAAAACTGCTATTTAATAGCTTTAACTTATAGGCCTATTTATTCATCAGTATTAGTCATATTCATACAATTTATGTGTTTAAGTAGGCTAAAGTGGGACATTACTTGTGTGTGTGTGTGTGTGTGTGTGTGTGTGTGTGTGTGTGTGTGTGTGTGTGTGTGTGTCATCAATTTTTATTAAATAAATTTAATACATTTATGGTAAATGGTAAAATGAGTTGATTATTTCTGACTACTCTACAGTGGAGGCATTTATTTCATTTTACTCAGGTATGCTAACTGCTCTAAAGAAAACGTGAAGCCAATGTATAAAGTTAATAAAGATAAAGTTAATAAGTTAAATTGTTGTTGTTGTTGTTGTTGTTATTAAGTTAAAAGTGAATCTAGTGGTATTATTGCTGGTGCCCTCCAATGAACCCTGCCCCCACAGCAAACAGAACCGAACCGAATCGAACCGTGGCTCCAAAACCGTGATATGAACCGAACCGTGGCATAAGTGTATCATTACACCCCTACTATGTACCTTTTTTTTAATTCAAAATTAACAAAATTTAAATAACGAGTCAATACATCATCAATCCTTCTTCCAAAACATTGTTTTGTCTTTCCCTGATTCAGTATGGTAAGCCTATTATAAGCGTTTAGATTTTAGACCTGGAAGGGCTTTCTCTAGAAATTGCGTACATGCGTCACTTGCCCGTGTGCATTTCATCATATCCGTAAATAGAGAAAAGTTTCTCTGGCTACTTTGACGCATGTATGGTGTGGGAGTGGCATAGGTTAGTTGCCAAAACGAGTGAGACAGGTTGACGTGGAGCAGCTAAATCTCGAACCGCCGGGGAATCACCCATTTAAAAAAACAGAGGAGAGTCTGCTGGCAAAAAGAGAATGCGACAGAGCTTGTAATAAAATTAGAATCAACATTGGCTTGACTTTTCGGAGATGGCGAGAACTAAGGGATTTGAAATGTTGTTAAAGCAACTCGGAGATGACGTTTTTATTACTTTATTACTCAAGGTATTTTATTGAACAGATAAATTGCCATATGTAGCTCTCTAACAAAGTTCATTGTAAGCATTATCTATTGTGTAGGGATCATCATGGTTGTTGTAGCGCTGTGCTGGAATTTATTTTCAAGGAAATATTGTCTATAAATGGTTAGTGGTGAATCTTTTATGAGCAGTAGATAACCATGTTCATCCGCAGTGTCACACAAGAGCCGAAGCACACAACCAAAACAATGTTCTTCCGCAAAATAACACCTTGTAGCCCAAGACTGGTTTCCCACTGAAGCTAAGCAGGGCTGAGCCTGCTCAGTACCTGGATGGGAGGCCTCCTGGGAAAACTAGGTTGCTGCTGGTAGAGGTGTTAGTGAGGCCAGCAGGGGGTGGGCGTTCTGGCATGGCTGCCGTCGCATCATCCAGGTGGATGCTGCACACAAGTGGTGGTTGAGGAGACCTCCCCTTCCTTTGAGTACCCAGAAAAGCGCTATATAAATGTAACAAATTAATTAAAATGCTTGCAGTTTTGTTATTAACTGCTAGAGGGCCAAAAGTTACATGTACCTTTATGAATGTGCAGTTCTTGAATTTTTTTAAAAATAATTCTCAAATATTTTCTTAAGAACATATTGTTTTTATTGTTTTTCTGTCATGAATTTCTCACCCTCATGTCGTTCCAAACACGTAAGACTTTCGTTCATCTTCAGAACACAAATGAAGATCTTTTTGATGAAATCTGAGAGCTTTCTGTCCCTCCATTGGCAGCTACGTAACTAACACTTTGACGCAAAAATAATAAAACTAATCCATATTAAGTGAGTGGTTTAGTCCAAATTTTCTGAAGAGACACAATCGCTTTATATCATGAACAGATTTCATTTAGGCTTTTATTCACATATAAACTTTCATCAACTCACACAACTGTTGTGGTAAACAGAAGATCAAGCATGTCCGCTTGACGTGCGAGAACCAATGAGGTTCATTCTCGTGTTACGCAGCACTTTTGAGCTTCAGCAAGAACCAATGAGGTTTGTTCTCATGCGTTAAGCAGGTTTGGTTGAGCTTCTGTTTTTGGTTTGCTGATCAATGTTTATAAAAGCCTAAATTCAATCCGTTCATCATATAAAGTAGGGCTGCACGATTAATCGAACCACAATCACGATTTGGCTTATGTGCGATTATGAAAGCGTAAAGGCTGCGATTTTAATGAAATAAATATATGCCCAGCGTGTTAGTGAAGAGCGGCTCTGTGATCAGTAGTAAACGCTGCTCCGTCTGAAAGCACTGCGAGTTTGAGTCGCTTATAACGTGAGTTTGAAAAAGCAACACGCGTCAAACATCTTCACAAACTAGTAATGCGAAGCGTTCATAAACCCCTTGTCCAGCAAAAGACAACATTTACTGTTATAACTCACTTCATATCGTCAGTCGAGTGTTAAAATGCTTTTGTGAGCTGATGTGGCTTCTTATCACAGAATGAGGCAGACAATATATTATTTTATAGTATTCTATACAGTGATGAATGTCTATGTCGATTAGCACTGCATTATAATATACTTTATTATTATGAAAATACCCAAAAAGGCTTGAAGAACTCAAATACACCATATATTGTCTCTATATGTCACTATAATCAAAGCGTTTCTATCTTCTTTTTATTCAGCTACACAGCGCTAGCTTCACATTAGGGATTTCCTGAAAATTACTTCTCTCTGAGGCAGATGTGGTGTTTCTGCTCGAGGGCGCCCTCTGGCCTCCAGTATGAATGAAACATGAGTGTGTTTAGCGCCCAGCAGTGCTCACTCCATCCTATTTTGGGTAAAAAAAATAGGAAAAATAATACTTCTCTAAATAAATGTATATGACAATCCATGTTTTTTTCTCCAGTGTACAGGAGTTTTTTCCCCACAGTGGATGCATAAGAGGCTCATATTTCATATTAAAGACATAGACTCGTTCTTGATTTTGCATACCTCCTGACAAAAATTAAGAAATTGATTATCACAGATTTTTATAATAATAATAATAATAAAAATAATAATAATAATGTAATATTTTATAATAAATCCTAAGACATTTCTAGTGATTTTTAGTCATAGGCTGCCTGCATGTTAACAGGTAACCCTGCAGTTTTTTTTGTAAAATAAGTTTTCTGTAAAATATAAATATTATTATTATTATTATTATTATTATTATTATTATTATATTGTTATATTTATTCTTAAATACTCTATTTTTTATTTTTAATAATGATATTATTATATATTATTAGCAATAATAATAATAATAATAATCATAATCATAATAATTATTATTAGTCATAATATATAAGCACAAAATGTTATTTATTTAATAGCATTTTAAATCGCAATTTTAACCAGAATAATCGCAATTAGATATTTTCCCCGAATCGTGCAGCCCTAATGTAAAGCGATCGTGTCTCTTCAGAAAATTTGTGCTGAACCGCTCAATACGTATGGATTAGTTTTACGATCTCTTTATGAACTTTTTGAAGCGTCAAAGTGGTTGGCTGTGTAGCTGCCAATGGAGGGACAGAAATCTCTCAGATTTCATTTGTGTTTCGAAGATGAACTTGATGAACTTCGAAGATGAAGTCTTATGGGTGTGAGTAATTAATGACAGAATTTTCATTTTTGGGTGAACTAATCCTTTAAGAAGAATTTCATTCTTAAGAACGTTTTGTGAATCTGGCCCCCAGGTTCTCAAACTTTCTCAAAATGGTTAACAGCTCACTTGACAAGATAATTTAAATTTCTTACATTTTAAAAATAACTATCAGATGGCTTCAGAAGACTAGAAATACAAAGCATGACTTGTATGGATCACTTTAATAATAATTTATTATGCTTTTGTGTCATTGAAAGCGGTGTCCCCATTTATTGCAATTGCATGGAAAAGTGCAACCAGCACATTAAAAATTTCTTCTCATAGAAACAACATGAGAGTGAGTAAATAATTTTTGGATGATTAATTTCTTGAAGTACCTCCTAGGATACATGAAGCCGTGTTTTAAGGCATAGTAAACATTTGTCTTGTATGTGACTATTGTGTCCTCCGTCTCATGGTACAGAGCAGGCAAATGACTCCAGGGTCATGAATGAAGAAGACATCGGTAATAATCCGTACACTTGCTTCCTTAAGCTTGGCAGGGGCACTAGTCGCTGTTTATGTAAATGTTTTTCTCATATAAAGGAGGCCATCCGTTGTCTGCCGCATGAGGCTGAGCATGTATGTGTGTGGAGATAAGGATGCTTCGGGTGGACTCGTCTGAGCCAGAGAGAGTGCAAGAGAGAGAGAGAGTAACTGCTTGCTGGAAGATAAACAGGGCTAATTAGAATATGCATTTGTTTAGTAATTCTGTCTATAATTGAGATATTTTAATCTTTGAACATGCCAGCTATTTAGAAAAGTCAGTCGTAGCTTCCTGCGTTGATCTGAAACATACTGTGTAAACGCGGCTTTTCAGACAAACTGGCAACACACCAACAGGACAAGGAAAACACTTTTTTGGATTAGCACCCCTCTCCACTCACAACACAACTACACAGCATTTGCAGCAAATCATTTAGACATAAGCACCCTTTGTCCAAAAAGTGGAGGCAATCCATTTTTTTTTTTTTTCCTTTTTTGATCCTTGTGCATTGTATGTTTGGATACGATTGCGTGGCAGTAAATTTGAACAGCCCGTAGTTTTACAGGGATCCAGTGGCTCCCTGGTGTATTCACCCACCTAATCTACAGAACAAACTCCAACATGGCTCTATAAGTCGATAGCACTTCAGGCAGGGGAACAGGAAGTCTCCTGCCGCTCCGCTGAGAGATAAAGGCACCGATAGGAGACATGCGGCACAGTGCAGCCATTGTGTTAGATCAAGATGTGCCTCCTGAACTGATGGGTGCTGTGAATTCTGATTCCACCTCTCTGCCGTCTCAGGACGAGATATGTAGATGGCCTACAGAGAGACGGTGGTGACTAAATGAATATGAAAATGAGCTCAGGGAATGGATTGCTATTCAGCTGTCTTTCAAGTCTCTAGTGGTGGATGGGGCTGTTGCTGCCCATGTTTTTAAATCACGAGAATAAAGGTGAAAATGACATTGTGTGTGTATGTATACGTGATTCGAAGGCATTTGTATGTACCGTTGGCTCTATTAATATTTATGTATTTTAAATATATACTCTAAAATGTCACTGCATTTTTATGATGAATTTCTGGCAACCATAGCTGCTGCAAATGTATCATTGTTTTGCTTATATCTTAGAATATCTCTTTATATTCTTTAAAATATTTACTATTTTAGTTATAGAAATGTTTAGTAAAAATATATACTGTTAAATACTGTGGGTGCCACAAAATGCATAAAAAATAATAACTAAACAAATTGTACGCACCCCCCACCCTGGATTTATTTTTTTTTTTTCAACAATTTTTGGATTTAACAATGTTACTGTAAAAGTACATGTATTAACTGGTTAAATATGTGTATATATGTTCACAGTAAATAATAAGGTTAATACTTTCATGTGTTTTTATTATGTATGAAATACTGTAGCATATCATACTATTTATTTCCAAAAACTTGTTTACAGTAAAATTACATGTATTGTCCTGCTAATGTCATTTTTAACTTTTTTTTATAGTGTTTACTTTTTAATTAAAAAGTTTTTTTTTTTTTTTTTTTTTTAGAATATTTTTTACAGTGAACTTTAAAAAAAAATGTACTCAGTGAACAATTGCTTGTTAATATTAAAGCTTAGTTTTTTTTTTTTTTTTTGCTATTAGAGCAGCCAAGGCCATTTGAAATCTTCAGTACCTTAAACAATAAATAAAAATAACCAGGGGTTAAACTGTAACAAAGCCCAGAATATTATTTTTTATTGTAATATTACTGAAGTAACTTTACCGCTTACATTTTCCCTGCCATTTAAAAAAAAGTCTACAGGCAACTGTCTCAGTTTCTCTTGTATACCTCAGTGGTTTGACGTTCTTGGTGACTTCAGGAATCAAAGCTTCTGGTTTCTGTGTGTTCTGACATTAAAGACCTGTAATGTAATTATAAATGGATGCATAATATGAATAGGAACATCGGGAATGTAACTATTTTTAGATATTGTGTCATATCCACCATGTACCTTTTAAACATATGCCTGTCGCCCTGAAGGAGACATCACAGAACAGCCCCCTCCTTTCCATTTGCTCTCTTTAATGCAATACGTGTTAGGCATCAGTATTCAGTTTTTGGCATGTACAGCTCGCTCTCGTGATCTGCCGTAATAGAGGGGGTTTGTGGCACGGCTAAGCACGCTAAATGCGGCAGTTTTCATAAATAAGCTGCGTGCTGTTTAAAGAGCAGCTCCAGGTTGCTTTGCCTCTCATTACCGCTCATGTTTTAAATGGGGTTTAGGATGAAATTCTGTCTGCTTAACCCCAACGAAATTATGAACGCTTTACTAGAAAGACGTCAGGGAGATAAAACGGTCCTTGGGAAATGGCAAGCAATTAAAAGTATATTAGCTGTTCAAGGCCAAAAATAATTAAAGCTCTCAGACCATTGTGTTTTAGAAAATAGCTGCAGGCAGCAATCATAAGAGGTGCACACTGAGTCAGAAGTCACCGCATACATGAAATGTTCTGCCGCGGCCCGGCTACAGTACAGCCAAAAATAAGCAGCCATCAAAGCTTCCCTTTTGATTTGGTGCTTCTCATTTTCTGCGTAATGCCATTTTTTCCACTGTGCTTCACGCAAGCGTATCACATTACAGCATTTAGAAATGAGATTGGATCTGCGTATTTAATCACACCAATGCAATTAGTTGGTAGGAACAGAATGAACAGAATTGGAGCACGTCAAAGTGCTCCCCCCGTTGCTGGATATATGGATCCGGGTGCACAGAGACCCCCAGAAAACATTAAATCGCAGGCAGTAGGACTTCAATTTAAGGACAAAACAAGAACAACAAAAACTGATATTGTAGTGAAATTAAAGGATCTTTCCTGGGCATTGTGCGGTCCAATGAACATGACCTCAGAGATGACGGTTTGAACATGAGGATTTGCTCGGGTTTCAACTCACATACGTTCACGCGGTGGCCTTGTGTCAGCCGTGACTGTGGTCCATCATGCTCCTAGACAAATCTCTGTGGGCTCGATGTGCTCAAAGGCAGTACTTTCCACTTTAACAGGATTTGCACAGATGAGACGAGTGCTCACCAAGCACCACAGAAACATTATATGCCACCCTCCGGGATACTGGATAGATGCAACTTTTATCTCTTTTCTAATCATATCCTTGCTGTTGTTTGTTTGTCATTGCTGTGCAGTGTCATTGATGGTGATTAATATCAAATGAGAAAATGAGATTGTATATCTCTTTCAGATATACTGTCATTTAGTTTCATGTTAATGTCACATTTAAAGTAGATTTGGTGTAGAGTTGTCTAAGGAAATATACAATGCCTGATTGATGAGCATGCATTTATTTGTTCATAAACAGAGGGTGAGAACAAGATTCTGATATGAATGTAGCAAATTTCAATCTTTAAAGCACGATGAAACAGAAGTAGAGACATACATCTGTGTGAAACAGATTATCAAAAAAAAAAAAATACATACAGTATATACTGTATATAGGGTGGGGACTTTGGACTTGGTTTAATCCATTGGTTGTTGATTGAATGGAGGCAGAGATCTGAATTCGACTTTGTAGTCGATTGTAAGAAAGTAGGTGTGTAACGATACACTCGTCACGATTCAATACAAACCACGAACTCACGATGCAATACTATTGTGATATTTTAAGCCAAAATTAAGAAGAGAGGTTTTTTTTAATTATTATTAAAATAATATTAGTATTATTTTAGTATTATCAGGACCCAGAAATATTTCCCCATTGCATTATTATATATTATATTCAACATTATATATAGTAGTTTAATGTAGTATGTCACTGAAACTCTCAGACTCTCCCAGTGCTTGCTCTCCCGCTATTAATGCACTACACATATAAGAATAAACCATCTAAAGCGCTTTGAATAATCATACTACTAAAACTAAATGTGATATGGTGATTTAAATGATGTTTGCGCTTTCACTTTGAGGAGTGCCGTTCCAGCGAATGCCCTTCAGATGATCAGTGCAATCAATCACAGTTCTAATCTCAAGGAAGCATCTTAAAATGACTATTCCCAAACTGTAAATGGTTAGTTCATCCAAAAAATGTAAATTCTGCATTTACTCACTCTTACAGTGGGGAGAACAAGTATTTGATACACTGCTGATTTTGCAGGTTTGCCCACTTACAAAGCATGTAGAGGTCTGTAATTTTTATCATAGGTACTCTTCAACTGTGAGAGACGGAATCTAAAACAAAAATCCAGAAAATCACATTGTATGATTTTTAAGTAATTAATTTGCATTTTATTGCATGACATAAGTATTTGATACATCAGAAAAGCAGAACTTAATATTTGGTACAGAAACCTTTGTTTGCAATTACAGAGATCATACGTTTCCTGTAGTTCTTGACCAGGTTTGCACACACTGCAGCAGGGATTTTGGCCCCCTCTTCCATACAGACCTTCTCCAGATCCTTCAGGTTTCGGGGCTGTCGCTGGGCAATACGGACTTTCAGCTCCCTTCAAAGATTTTCTATTGGGTTCAGGTCTGGAGACTGGCTAGGCCATTCCAGGACCTTGAGATGCTTCTTACGGAGCCACTCCTTAGTTGCCCTGGCTGTGTGTTTCGGGTCGTTGTCATGCTGGAAGACCCAGCCACGACCCATCTTCAATGCTCTTACTGAGGGAAGGAGGTTGTTGGCCAAGATCTCGCGATACATGGCCCCATCCATCCTCCCCTCAATACAGTGCAGTCATCCTGTCCCCTTTGCAGAAAAGCATCCCCAAAGAATGATGTTTCCACCTCCATGCTTCACGGTTGGGATGGTGTTCTTGGGGTTGTACTCATCCTTCTTCTTCCTCCAAACACAGCGAGTGGAGTTTAGACCAAAAAGCTCTATTTTTGTCTCATCAGACCACATGACCTTCTCCCATTCCTCCTCTGGATCATCCAGATGGTCATTGGCAAACTTCAGACGGGCCTGGACATGCGCTGGCTTGAGCAGGGGGACCTTGCGTGCGCTGCAGGATTTTAATCCATGACGGCGTAGTGTGTTACTAATGGTTTTCTTTGAGACTGTGGTCCCAGCTCTCTTCAGGTCATTGACCAAGTCCTGCCGTGTAGTTCTGGGCTGATCCCTCACCTTCCTCATGATCATTGATGCCCCACAAGGTGAGATCTTGCATGGTGCCCCAGACTGAGGGAGATTGACCGTCATCTTGAACTTCTTCCATTTTCTAATAATTGCGCCAACAGTTGTTGCCTTCTCACCAAGCTGCTTGCCTATTGTCCTGTAGCCCATCCCAGCCTTGTGCAGGTCTACAATTTTATCCCTGATGTCCTTACACAGCTCTCTGGTCTTGGCCGTTGTGGAGAGGTTGGAGTCTGTTTGATTGAGTGTGTGGACAGGTGTCTTTTATACAGGTAACGAGTTCAAACAGGTGCGGTTAATACAGGTAATGAGTGGAGAACAGGAGGGCTTCTTAAAGAAAAACTAACAGGTCTGTGAGAGCTGGAATTCTTACTGGTTGGTAGGTGATCAAATACTTATGTCATGCAATAAAATGCAAATTAATTATTTAAAAATCATACAATGTGATTTTCTGGATTTTTGTTTTAGATTCCGTCTCTCACAGTTGAAGTGTACCTATGATAAAAATTACAGACCTCTACATGCTTTGTAAGTAGGAAAACCTGCAAAATCGGCAGTGTATCAAATACTTGTTCTCCCCACTGTATGTTGTTTTTGTGCGTCACACAAGCATTTGAACATCTGTGTTTACTACAGTATGTGCGTTGTTGTAAATCTGTTCATCTGTCCATCGTGTCTCTTCAGAAGACTTGGATTTAGATTAGACCACTCGATTGATTATTTTTACGATGCTATTTTAGTTATTTTTGGATCTTTTAAGTTTTAGAGGAATGGACTTGGAGGAACAGAAATCTCTCAGGTTTCATAAGAAATATCTTCATTTGTGTTTGGAAATCGTGTGTTTTGAAAAAAATTTGGACTACACTTCTCAATTCAAATGGATTAGTTTTAAAATCTCTTTATGAACTTTTTGAAGCGTCAAAGTGAACAGTTGCATAGACTGTCAATGGAGGGACAGAAAGCGCTCCGATTTCATTAAAAATATATTTGCGTTTCGAAGATAAACAAAAGTCTTACAGGTCTGGAACAACATGAAGGTGAGAAAATGACAGAATTTTCATTTTTGGGTGAACTAACCCTTTAAGGCAAGTCAGTTCATATGGCAGCCATCTCAATAATGCCCCTATGCAGCTATTTTTTAAACCATTATTGCCCAGTTTTATTGCTAAAGTACACTTCAATACTATTAAAACATAATCTTGACAAATGTATTTTGATAGTATATTTTAGGTCAGTGAGAAAATCTGACAACAATGGTTTCATAAATTCTGTTCTTTTAGCTCAAAAATGGAAAAACTGGTACAGTTAATTGTACATGCACATTCGAAAATAAACAATATCCAAGTACAAGGTGGGACTTCCATTCCTACAGCCGTCATATTGAGCATTGTAATTCAATGACTCAATGAAGGGTTTATTAAAGGTTAGGCTCAGTCTCTGTCTTGCTTATGTGGACTTTAAATGGCTAGGCTCTCTATGTTCACCTTTTCTGATGATTTACTTCCTGTGAGCTCCATTTTGGTTTATAAATGACAACGTTTTTCAGAAAAGCATCATATCATCATGCAAATGGTCTTGACAGCCACTGATGAGCATTTATTTTCATTTTATGCAAAAGAGCAGCTTTTGCTCTTTGTTCCACAGAAAAAAGTCATGAGCTTCAAAAGACATGGAGGAGGATAGATGAAGACAGAATGTTCAGTCTAAATCAAATGATCCGTGGAAGGCGCACTATATATATACTGTTCAAAAGTCTGGGGTCAGTTTGAAAATAATTAATAATTTTATTCAGCAAGGATAAATAAATTGATCAAAAATGACTGTACAGACATTTATAATGATACAGATGATTTCTATTTTAAATAACTGCTGTTCTTTTGAACTTTCTGAGCAAATCATCATATTAAGCCAGGCTCACACTACAGGAGTTCTAGGCCGATTTTCCCCTCCTGAAAATCTGGGAAAAAATATTGTTGAGGACCTCGATCGGTTCCAATGTTAGGTGCAGATTATCTGGTAATGTGAGACGTTCACAGATCGAATCTTGCACCTTCCGATTTGCTCAAACACAAATCGGGGCCGCCCCGAACATATCAAACATGTTTGATATTTAGGATTTTAAATCGAGATGATTACGTCAGTTCTTTCGCAATAGCCAATGAGAGAAGTGAATGAGGGCACTTTTGAAATTGCGACAGCGAAACAATCTGCTGTGTGCGGGTCCGTTCAACAGCGGAGATGGCGGAACGGCGCGTGGAGTGTTGCAACAACACATATATTTGTCTTCGAAAACATGACACAACCATACGGACAAAGAGAAGAGCTGAGGATAAATCGCGTTGGTTTTGAACATATCGGGGTGAGTGTAGAAAGCTTCTAGTAAATGTAAACATTAGGCCTACCTGTTGAGACATCAATGACGATCTGCTACGTACATGTTTACATCCGCTTCCTCGTGAGATCACGTGAGGTGCTCGTCTTGGCATGATAATCTTAATAATATCTTGTAGTGTGTGATGCGCAAAAATGTTAAAATCTTGTAGTGTGTGCATGTTTGAGATTTGAGAGAAAGAAATCTGTGAAGATTCTCCTTATGTGAGTGATGCCACCAGATTTCATAATCGATTAGGATTTAAAAACTCCTCTAGTCTGAGCCCAGCTTTAGAATGATTTCCAAAGGATCATGTGACACTGAAGACTGGAGAAACGATGCTGAAAATTCAGGTTCATGAAAACATTTTTATTATATTTATTATATTACTTGCTGTTTTTTGGTTGTTTTTTTTAGCACAAGATAGTAAAATTAAAGGATTAGTTCACTTTAAAATGAAAATTTCCTGATAATTTACTCACCCCCATGTCATCCAAGATGTTCATGTCTTTCTTTCTTCAGTCGAAAAGAGATTAAGTTTTTTGAGGGAAACAATCCAGGATTTTTCTCCACACAATGGTCTTCAATGGCAACCAACAGTTGAAGGTTCAAATCAATGCAGTTTCAAAGTGCTTCGAAGGACTTCAGAGGCTCTGCACGATCCCAGCTGAGGAATATGGTCTTATCTAGTGAAACGATCAGTCATTTTCAAGAAAAAATAACAATTTATATACTTTTTAACCACGAATGCTCGACTTCGGTGTTGTGATTTTTCACGGCGTGTGACGTCATTACGTCAGAAAGGTCGCGGCCGTGACATACGTGGAAGTACTGACCCAGTGTTAAAATGAACGTGCAAAGACTAAATCAAACGCCATTTACAAAAATAAAGGTAAAACAACGATGTCGGACGAAGTTGGAGGAGAACATGAGATGGAGTTTTTCGGCATTGGGTCGGTACTTCCACGTACGTCACGCGTGACCTTTGCGGCGTGATGACGTCATACACGTGAAGAATCACAACACTGAAGTCGTGCATTCGTGGTTTAAAAGTATATAAATATAAATTTTTCCTTAAAAATGACTGATCGTTTCACTAGATAAGACCCTACTCCTCAGCTGGGATCGTGCAGAGCCTCTTTAGCCTTCGAAGCACTTTGAAACTGCATTGATTTGGACCTTCAACAGTTTGTTGCCATTGAAGTACATTATATGGAGGAAAATCCTCAAATGTTTTCCTCAAACTTAATTTCTTTTCGACTGAAGAAAAAAAGACATGAACATCTTGGATGAGATGGGGGTGAGTAAAATATCAGGAAATTTTCATTTTGAAGTGAACTAATCCTTTAAGTCCATTCCAGTCCGGTGTTCTTTTCTCCCTATAATCATCAAAGTTTCATGCTGGCACAGTATAAAAGAATTAAGCTTCCTGGGTAACATACTGATGAGTCCTCTTGCTAAAGCTTGAAGACAATTTGAATATTTGAGTATTTTTCAGTGTTCAGAGGAGGAGAATTGATTCATTAATGAGTTATTATTTGAGCGTTCCTATTTTCAGCAACACAGGCGAGTGTTTAGTATTCAGACAATCAGGGACATTCTTATGGGCTTGAGGTGCTTCCATCCTCCTCAGTGAAGGATCAGATAAATGAGTAGTGCAGAAAATATAAATATATGCATCTAGAATGAAAAACCTTGAGGAAAATGAGCGCAGCGGTCATTTCCTGATGCATCACACCATGCATTTTCCTGCTAACTTTACAGCTGCAGACTCGAAATGAAAGGACACGAGCGCATGCTTTTGCCCCAGGGTGAAACACTTCACGTGGACGGCCTCAAGAACACCGAAATTACAACGGCTGCAATTTCCCTGTGTGAAAAACAATCGTCGCATGTCTATGGCCAAAATACAGTGAGAAATCTGAGCATCTGATAAAAGGAACAATTTGCTCTGTCATTTCAAAATCCCAAGGAGGGAAGGCTTTTGTGACAAAGTGTATAGGCAGTGTGTGAGAATACCAGTCCATCTCTGAGTCTGTCAGCCGCGCTGTCTCCACGGGAGTGTGATGACTATGCTAAGGGAAGGCTAACCTTTGCGAGTTTGCTGCTGTTCTGGAGAGAAGTCAAAGAACTGACACCTTACGGAGAGGGAGGGTGTGTGTCAATGTGTGTATGTGAGTGTGTGATTTCAAAAGGGGCGTTTTTGCATTTTCTTGAATCTAATTGGTTCGGGCACACATTGACTTTGATTTTATTTATTTGTTTTTGTTTATTTTTAACTGAGAAGTTTTTGTCATGTAGTTTTTTATTCCTTATTATTATTATTATTTTTATTTTGTATAGATGTATTTTTTATTTCATTATTTATTATGGTTATATAATTATCCCAAAATGTTTGTAATTATTTATTTGTTTATTTTTTACAATATAAATTGTATATTTTATCCTAATTAATTGTTTCAATAACATATAACACATTAATTAACCCTTAAATGCATGAATGTTTCTCCAATCATTATTACATATTTGGGTCTTTAGTGACCCGGGTCTATATCTAACACAGATTAATCTCTACCTGTCGCGATAATATAAAACTCTCCTAATATTAGAGTAACAATTACAGAATAATTATTAATAATTACAGAATAAATAATTACCTGACCCATTAATAATTACAGAAGCATATTTTGTTACCTTTTGGAGCTTGGAAGGGTTCTGTTTGAGCAGATGTTTTATACCATCATCACTGTCCTCATCAGAGCTCATTTCCCAGTACATGCAGCATCTGGCTCATATTTGCGATCTCAAACATATTCTCCAAACTATCATTTTCAACATCTTCAAAATCAATATTTTGATCGCTGACAGCTTCTTCACCAGATCCACCATCAAGTGACAGTGACATTAATATTTGATTGTGTTCAGTACTTTCTCTGCAGTAAATCGCTGAGACATTTCAAGTTTTGCTGATGATATTCTTTTTCTTTTGTTTTCTGCCTGCGGTAACTATGAATGAAACGTCACTTTGTGCCACCTTGAGGAATAAAGGTGAATTGCTCTTGTTCAGTCATCAAAGATTCAATTATTGTTGTGCAGAAAAAAATATATACTTACACTGTTACACACCTCGCAGACATTCTTTTATAATTTTATAATTTTTTTCTTGTTATATTGTTTATAATGAATTGATTGAGGAATACTAAGAAGGTTGATGTCTAACTTTCAAAAATTGAGGAGGAGGGTAGTGAATGACATCCCAGGTATGGTTTAAGGGTTAATTATAATTCTATGAAAATGTTTGCACACAGGTTGCATGCTTAAACGCATACGTGGTTAGCGAATGAGTCCCAATAGTCTACAGTAATGTTCATGCATTAATGAACCTTTTATGTTTTTTTACATGACTTTTTAACCATGACGGACACAGCTTTTCCAGAAAATGAGACATTAGCATTTGACAGACCATGTATTAGTGTGACACTGTGGGGTCTTTCAGAGGACCCAGTGTTCGTCATGGTCAGTCACTGCTTCTGAGGAAGCCTTTTGTGTGTGCCAGTGAGGAGAGCTGGGCATCAGCAGACACTGTGCACTCCATGCCTGCTGCCCAACTGCGGGCCGCTTCTTTGTGCCTGGAAACATGGTGCTGGGGTGGGTATCTGAAGCGCTGCCAGCTTCGGCTCCTCTGCTGGCTCTTCAGACATCTCCACCATCTGCTGAAGGGGATGTACAAATTGGACATTGGAAGAAACATCATGGGGGTACCAACCTGACCCAAAGATGTATCCAAAACGATATGTATTTTTTTTTTCTATATGCGACACCAGTGGCTGGAGATCACCACAATAACAGCATCTTCACTATATTTTTAATTTATCACTCTGCAATTGTCTCTCTAATCTTCAAACACTAAGCATTGGCACCATTGCATTTGAGGTCTAGGCATGCTGAAATTATTTTGTAGTGATAAAATTAAGAATTCACATGACAGCTGATGATATATGGCAAGATCTTTGTAAATATTCTTTAAAAAATTCTATTTTTGTGGAGAAAAAAAAACCAGTATAGATGTTTGGAAAGACAGAAGTTATGACAGAATAGTACTCTTGGAGTAAACTGTTCCTGTTACACCATTGTTCGTACTGTTGCTATGACAGTTGCTTCCACCTTTTCACGGTTGTTTCATGGCCGTTACAGCTCCACTGGTGACTGTCGGCATCGTCTTCTACTTGTCCCGTTTCTGTGACTTTTATTTGTTCTGCCTTGGTTATCTTTTTTTAATCTCCCCTGTCACTTTTATCCCTGTGGAGCAGTGAGCAGGTTTTCTAGATAAAGGGAATGTTTGGTTTTTGCAGATGAGGAGGGTGAAAAAGAACCCCTCTGCATTGTGATGCATATCACAGATGCGTTCGAGGCGTGATTTGTGTTCAGATGCCGTCATGCACTTATTGCTTGTGGCTCAAAATACATTATTTAGTTCTTCAAATCTCAAGCCACCTGGGCGTTCGTGTTCAAATCTACATTTAAACCTTTGAGAGACTTTATAGCTGTCGGTTGCAGACTTCAGCTAAAAATAAAATATTAAATCATGATTTAATAATCTTTATGTCGTTAGATATTAGATATTTAGCAGAATGTCCAAGCTGCTCTTTTTCCATACAGGTAGAGCAGATGAGTACCAGAGATGCTGTTTATTTGAATGGAAAAGGAGAACTTGGACATTCTGCTAAATATATTCTTTTGTTTTCCATGCAATAAGAAAGTCAAACGGGTTTGGAATGACATGAAAGTGATGACAGAATTTTCATTTTTAGTTGAACTATCCTGTTAAGTAGTGCGTTACACATTCATAAGCAAAAAATGCAAAGGTTTTTGAGGTAAAATCTGTTATTTCAAATTGCTGAGCTGTTTTGAAGATTGTAAAGCAATGCTTCGTGTTAATATGTTAGTTCCTTAAACTGGCTTTCCCATCCTTTCAACAAAGACTTTGTTAATCTCGACTATAACCTGACATTTTTGAAAACAATAACCAGCAGCTTGCTTCTCGTTTGTCCTGTCCTTCTCCCTGATCATCCGCATTCTGCTTTGTTAATGATGGCAGTGCACTTTGGGTTGGAGACTTTAATGTGTCATTTTGATGATAAAGGTGGTTAAACAATCATCAGTTATTTCATTTGAAGAAAGCCGATGAGCAAACACAGGGCGTTTTCTCATTATGTGATATGAATTGACTGAGAGCTGAGAGGAGGTGTGGAGCAGCTGAGGGTAGTGCTTTCTTTGTTATCACTGCCATCTCCTGGTCCATAGTGATCACTTTTGGGGCTGAGTCTTTCTCCTTTGTCCTTTACTAAGACTAAGCTGAAGGGAGAGAAAGGGAAAACACTGCAGGAAGAGGAGTGGGATTCCAAGTGTAGCTCTGACAAATAGCGATTTTGCAGAATTTTCTGGGTTACCAAAGAGTATGGCTGCACTAACATAACAAGTAGCATTTTGCACCATGATAATATTAGGGCTTTCATGATTACTCTCATTTCGCTAGTTGACATGAAACACTTTTGAAAAATCGTCATGTCCTGCTGTATTTTCAGCAGCATTTAGCTAATTAGTTTTTATGCATGCCGTTTTAATAACCTCATATTAATTGAGAGACTGCGTGGAATATTTGTACTTTTAAACATTCATTTGTCACACTGCAGGGTCATTTGAGTTGAACTACAGAAGGAAAAAATAATGAGAAACCCAAAAGAAACAGAGACCAGTTACTGGAACTACAATATACTCTTTCTCTTGTACGTTCATGTACATTTTTAACCTAAAATTATGACATTGAATCATACTGCTTGCATTCCCTTTTAATATAAAAAAACATAAACAGTCATGTCACACTTGCTTGTAGTTTTTGTCAGCCTGTGGGCGAAGCATCAGTTTCAGAGTGTTTTGCAGGAATTTTGGCTGGTTCATGAACACTTCAAATGAACTCAGACCATCTGAGATGTCCGCAGTGCCAGCACAGTTTGTTTATAATGTGCTGTGAATGCAAAGCACTCCGGGTTCACTTTATTTTTACTTTTAAATCATTCCAAATATGCTACACAAAGCTTGTGACACACAGTTTGCGCCTTGATTAGTATTTCTTCTATTTTAAAGCAAATGCAACTGCAGTCATAGGATCCATGACCAGTGGCCAGACAAATCATCTAGTCGGGCTAGCCAGTGTAATACAATTTTTTAAATACTTAACGTAATAATACTTTGTGGTATTTACATTGTACATTAACAGTCAGTGATTATGGTAGTCATTCAGTAACTTACAAAAGTGGTTACTGTACCAAATTTACTATACCAAATTTACCATATAGATGGAACCACCACAGTACTTAGTCTAATGATGGTACATGTATAGTCATTGTCACTTGTAAAAATGTTGCTATCACAGTTTTTGGACTCTAATATGTTGTAATCTTACCATATGAATACCACAGTTCATGAATACGGTAGTCATTCTGTCACTTATAAAAATATAGCAAGGTACTACCACAGTTTTTGAATATTTACAATAGTAATGTGTTGTAAATGTACCATGTAAATACAACGCTGCATGAATATGGTCACTTACAAGAAAGTATCCAAGATACCATTGTATTACCATAGTTTTTGGATATTTGCTATTGGTATTCTTGAAAGGACCTTGTAAATAACATGGTAAATTGCATAGTACCTGTCACTGTCATCTGATACTATAACTGTTCCATAGTACTACCATAGTACTACACAGTACAGTCTAATGATTCATGTATTATCTGTGTAATTTGTCATTTTCTGAGTGACATGTACTAGTGGGACTTGATTTATGATGCTATTTTCATTTCAGACAATCAATTAACCTGACCAGCTTCATACTCAAGCCAAAATCCATATATATGGGAAGTCCCTTGGCCACACAGAGTTATAATCCACTTATTAGGACTGAAATTGTGTGGAATGTTTTGTGATCCAGTGATTCTTAATAGCTGAGAGCAAACAAAGCAGCTCTGTTGTAGTCATCAGCGCTGCGTCTTCAAAACACTCCACTCCATCTGTTGTCAACAAGTTGATTAATTAAAAGGAAAACATTCTGTTTTATGCAAATCAGTCAACAAATCAGTCACATGTCATCCATATGCATTTTAGCCTCCAAGTCTGCACAAAGCCCCCCTGCCCCGCCCGCCGAAAGAGTTATTGACACTAACCCTTCGGGGCAGACAATGTTAGCTCTCCTCCAACCACGTGTTTGATTCCAGTATTGGAATTGTGGACACGGAGAGCATCAAAGCTGCCCTCTCCTGTATTTGCATAGTGTTTAAGCTGATTCGAATCGTAAGGACAGGGCAGTAAAATGTGGTGAAATTACTGCTTGCTGACTTGAAGTGGAAAGCATGTCAGGATGTTAATGGCATGGTGTGTAATGCGGCAACAATTGATATTCCAGCATGCTCAGACAGCATGCCGAGCTCTTGCTGCCCAAGCTGTTTGCAATAACATCGCTTACAAACGTGTGTTCATTAGTAGCGTTGGGGTCAGAAAGGTCCTCTCTGGATTTTAGCAGCAGAATAAAAGTTGCAGGAGTGCAGCTATGCTATTTTAAATTGCTCCTGTGTTCTCTTAATTTATTTATTTATTTGTGCGCAAAGAAATTAGTTTAAAAAAAAATAACAAAAAAAACACAGCAGCCTTTTGCCAGCATGAGAAAGGTATTCCGGTTGACTAATGCCCACCTGCCTTTTTCAGGAACCGAAAACTGAGAGTAGCAGCTGCTTAAATAAGGACGTCAGCACTGTGAGTAAAAGATGGATGCTGCACCTTTGTGTTCATTTCCTTTAATCTCCACGGCTTGCCGCTGTGGATTAAAAACCAGGAGGACTGGAAGTGTTTGATAGACTGTAGACCTCCCAAAGCCTGACAGGGAAGAGTGTTTGGCAGACATTTTTTGAAACCTTGCCTAAGCACAACTGTAGCCTGAGAAATAGAATAGTGAATGAGAAGCCATAAAAATTATTGTTGTTTTTTTTCTTTTATCGTATAGTAATGGAAATAATGTCTGTAAGACTTTGCATCTTATGTGCCGCAGTCGCACAGATCCAGATTGAATTCCACGTTCTGTGTGTGTGTGATGTAGAAACCTCTGCTGTGGATTTTATTATTTTCATTTTCCGTGGTGGTGGTGGTAGTGGTGGTGTTAAATTGCGTTTACTATCTCCAAGGCAATAAAGGAGCGAGCGCTCTTGAATCCTGACAGGATTTACTTGGAAGGGACGAGGGGATGTAAATTGAGAGATAGTTATTGGCGCAGAAAATCTTCTTCTCAGCCAAGATGGCGTAAACGTGATGGAGAGCTGTGAGTCTCTGAGCTCAACTCAGGATCAAAAGTGATGTGAAGACATGCCAATATTGACAATGTTGACTGGTTAACTATTTAGTCCATAGAGATTTAATTCGTCTTTAAACTGACAAGAGAGACTGAGTGGAAAGCAAGCTGTGTCGTAATGCCACCTTTTTACTAAGTCAACACTTGGTGAATGGCTATTCTTCGGTGAACACTATCAGGGAATGAAAAACAGACAAATTCCAGGGACTCTACATATTGTCTATACTGTACTTAAAGGGACAGTTCACAAATCTAATTCTGTCATCATTTACTCACCCTCATGTTGTTCCAAACCAGTTTGACTTCTGTTGAACACACACACATTTTCTTTTTCTTTTTTGTTAGCTTTTTCTTTATATGTTCAAAGAGTTCCATTAAATAACACATTATTTTAAGTCTGTTGCTCACACAAAGCTATTTAAGTACATCAGAAGACTTGGAATATAGTCGCTCAAACTTGTTCTATGATGCTTTTTTATGGGCTTTTTTTGTCCTTTTTGGAGCTTGACCAATCCATTCACCATTCACTTTCATTATATGGAAAAGAGCAGCTTTGTCATTCTGCATAACATCTTCTTTTGCATTCTACTAAAGAAAGAAAGTCATTTGGGTTTGGAACGTGACATGAGAGTGAATAAATGGCATTTTCATTTTTGTATGAATGTCCTTGTTTGTGTCTTCCAGTGTTGAGAAAAACAGATTCCTTCTCAAAGCGACATGGATGTCGGCCGTTGTATTGACAGTGCTTGTCAGATACATTCATTGTTTTCAAGGTCATGTACAAGCATCTTTGCCCTATCCAACACGGTATTATAAATGTTAACACAATTAGTGGGAGTCTGTGTAATTAATTAATTATCTAATTAATGTCGTAACAAAGGTAATTAAATGATGAAGGCCCATTTTTGACACTCAGGTTATCCTTTGCCACTGTAGATAAGCTGCTCCATTGTTATTGCCTATACTGTAGTGAGGTGATGCCAGCAATGCTATTCAATATATCAGGGTGCACATTTATATGACAACTGACAAGAAATGATATGAAAGCACCATACGTACACATACACAAAAATATGAAATAGCTGCAAATTCCATAGCACAGAGCTTTAAAGACCTGGGGCATGTGGGCATTTTGGGAGCACATCGCACCTTTGACAGATTCATCTTAGTGCTGGTTGAGAAGCACTGGAGGGAACTGCATGAAAAGTGATTATGCTGATGTAGCTTTGAGCTCCATATTTCATATCCTGCAGATCAATAAGAGACGAGGCAATATGTTTCTCTGAAAATGCAGCCTGGGAGCCTGTATGGGGTCCACTGACCATACTGACCTGCAAACACGTCTGGATCAGAACACAAGAACCTGAGTGAGCATGATATGCCTGATAACATGAAGCAATTTGTGCAATTTGTAGCTTCAAACATGGTTTTATTTTAGTCTTTTATGTTTCGAACACCATTTTAAAACACTTCCATGTAGTTCATGTTTAAAAGGATTCAGCTGTTGACCTCCGACACCGGCATCCATTACATTAATCAATAGCGAGTGGATAAGCCAGTCACCTTCACATGGTGTTGAATGCGCTCAGAATATCAGTTACAGGGTTTAGGATTTCAAAACACTGCAGTCTACTCTCTTGCTGTTTGTGATCTCTACATAGTGTGGGTTGCACTGAAGAGTAACACTGCTACTGTGATCTGTACTTGACCTGTATGGTTTGTTCTGGGGGAAAAAAAACGAAAGGAGGTTTCTGTAAATAACCAGTGCTTCTGATTTTTATGCCCAAAGTGGATCTCTCATTCTTTATTAGATGGATGGATGGATGGATGGATGGATGGCTTTAATAAATTATTCATTACTTAGTTTAATAGATAAAATAGACATAATTCTAAACTATAAACTATAGAGTTAAAGTCCTCGTTTGAAGTTGCGCGCAGTTCTTAAACAACCATTAGCTTCACACTCACTCTCAGACTATATAAGATGTCACAGAACCACGACAGATAAGCAAATGATGTGAGGAAGTTCTTCACAACAGGTGGATTAAGTAGAGAGAGGGGATGAAAAAGGGATGATGCAGGATAAGTACTGCGGAAGGAGATGAAAGAGGCCCATTTGAAGTGTCAGCGAGACATCAGAGCAGACCTGGAAGAATTGTTAAACTGCCTTTATTTTACCAGTAGCCCCCCTTCTCTCTCTCTCTCTCTCTCTCTCTCTCTCTCTCTCTCTCTCTCTCTCTCTCTCTCTCTCTCTCTCTCTCTCTCTCTCTCTCTCTCTCTCTGGGGGTGGGGGGGGGGGAGAAAGAGAATCTATCAGGAGCACTGGTTGATGAGCAGAGTGTGTTTGAGAGAAAGGAAGTGCAGAAAAAGAGAGGGAGTGAGTCAAGCGACACTGTTGTCTTTGAAGTCGAGAGCTCAACTTCAAGGTGGTACGGCGTGAATCCTGATGGTGTCAGTGCCACTCTGGGTAAAGGAAAAGAGGGCAGCCCAGTTATTTATTTACAATCTTTTTTGCATTTCTATAGCTGCTTCTCTACAGATGCCAAAAGGGATTATGCTAATGGGGCACAGTCCATTAGAATAGAGGAAGTCTTGGTAGTTAGTCGAGAAAAAGAAAGCGAGAGAGAGGCTGTTTTTAGCAGTCTGCTCAGCGGCAGAGAGCTTCACTATCAGCATGACTCTCCCTAGCTCTATACACCATCAGATGGCACTATAGGATAAATTTGAGACGGGCTCCTGTAGCTCTCTGCATGAGGACAGAGAGGGAGCCAGCACTGTGGAGAAACCGACAAGAACAGATGAATGACAAAACCTATAAGCTCTTTGCAGCAAAAAATCTTGTCAGAAGAATGCGTTCGCTCTGTTTGTGTGCTTTTGATCCGGCGAGGTCTTGCCTCATGGATTCTGCTCTCTCTTCAGGGAAAGCCTGTATTTGCGTCATATGGTGCAGTCAATTCATAAAGCGGGGAAATGTATGTTTGCAGACATGGCTGAAATTGTTACTTGTGTAATATGTTACGGAGCTGAGTTGTGAAATTCTCAGGCCATTTTTTAGTTGGACTCGTGCATGTGGCTGGTTTTACTTTTTTAAACATGGGCTAGTGTGTTTGCTTCTTTTTTAAATCTTGTCAGTTTACCTTTTCATTTATTAAATGTAACTCCTTTTAACCCCTTAACTGTCACCCCCCTTTTTGAGCATAGTGAAAATGCACTATCCAAATTTAAATGGTTGTAATTCATGAATGCTTTGGAATACAGACCTAAGGTTGGTCTCTTTTTAAAGAAGACACTCCGCAGATTATTGATGATGTGAACGCACTTCAAAAAATTAAAGTGTAAAAAAGTTATAGAAGTTTAAATTTACTCTGAAGCAAATGCACTGTACTAAACATTTTTTATGTTATAGAAAATATATATTTTACAAAATAATTAATACTTTCAAAACGTGCTATGAAATCAAAGCCATATGTCTAACCAAGTTGTTCCAAATTTGAAGTTCCCATGAGATTTTGTTTAGGCGCTGTAATTTAAGGACCGTTTCCATGGTAACGCAATGTCCGATTTCAAAATGGTTTTCACAGGATGAATACTGAGGGTGTAAACTTTCGAATGATACCTAATTTAAGATTAATAAAATATGTGATAGGGGAAAAAGGCAATAAAAAAAAAGAGCGGCAAGCGTCCCGCTAGCGTGACACTGACAGTTACAAGGTTTTTAAGATACTTTTACTGGAACAGAGAAAATGTCTGTCGATAGTTCCAAACCCTAGTGAGCACTCATTCCAGACATAAATGCTTTTTATAATGTTAGGTATTTTAACAATTCTACCTAATTTTTTGTTGAAATTAAAAGGCACTATCACATTTATCATTTGTGGAGCAGACCATCCCAGAATGCACTGTGATGAGTGGATGATAATTTCATTCAATAGTGAAAAATATTGATTGAAAATAATGTGAAAATAATGAAAAAAAAAGTGATTGTTGCACAATATTTGTGTGTGGTATGTATTTTTGTTCTTAGATGACTGCACTTTTAGGTTAGCAAAATGCTAACATCAAACTCTATTGAAACCACTTGTGGGTTGATTTATAAGTTGCTGTCTGAACACTGTAGATAGTTCTAAATCAGGTTATATACTTATGAGGTTTCATAACCATTAGCATGCTATCTTCATAGGCAGATAAGTTAAGTATTTGAACAGATAATGTCAGTAATTAGATATGTAGATATGATTTACTTGTGACCATGTCAGTGTGAACTTGCCCTGGTTCAAATAAATGTGACAAATGTGCTCTCTGTGTGTTCTGTTCTTTGGCTGCTTTTAGCCTGCGCTATCCTCCCTTTACACCCACAAATGCACATTTAGGCCATAAATCCACTCCATCTATACATAATGCAGGAGCTGCAACTCTGCGCAAGTGGCCTGTGAGAGGAGCTCTCGTTTGAGGCAGGTCCTCGGCTCCAATCCGAGCTGTGGGCACACACGCTATTCAGCTCGCTCCCCTCTGAAAGTGAGACATGAGGTACAGACAAATTCACATCACATACCAACCCCTGGAATGATCATACCATTCACACCAGTTATTATTATACAAAATTGCTTTCTTCCCAAATTCCACCTACTTTTTGGGCAATAAGCATTATATTTTAGCAGTTTAATTTTACTTGATTTGAGATGGAAGAACTTGCTGACTGTGTAAAATGAACAAGAACGTTTGCGAATGGTTGCATTGGTCATTGTTTGAGCAGATGCACACATCTGTAAACAGAGGTTGTTGATTTCACAAACAATTATGATGATTTTAATAGTACCCAATGTGTTTGAGGCCTGAGAGTGGCATCATGCATTGCATCCATTTAAGAAACGTAAGTTGTTATTTTCTTCCGGATTATTGAATATTGCTTATATACAATAAATATTTAATAGTTAATTCAATGATCCTGCCTGATTTGAAGGTGGTTATTATTACAAATTTCATTTTTAATTGTAATATTTTAATTATTTCAGTAAATTTCCTGATTAAATGCAAATCTATGTACATTTAATTCCTTTTTCAAATTTTGAATGGCCTGATGTATTGTTTTTATCACTATTCATCTGTAGTGCAAATTGACTCTTGAGTTTTCATTTATATCTTTTGCATTTTTTTTTTTTTGTGTGTGTGGAAATAATAATGAATTGTTCCAAAATAATCAAATTGGACTGGATTGGATCAAATTGTTTGTCAGTACAAATATTTACACTTACCTGCTTTTAAGAAAATTGGTTATTTTTTACAGTTACAGTTCGACTATGGGCAAAGTATACATCACCTAAGTAATATTCTTAGGCAAGGCTTATTAGGTTTTTAAGATGTATGTATTTAATTTTAATAAAAAAAAAAAAAAAAAGCTGTGAATGATTTGACATGCTATATTGAACATTTTGAAGAAAGGCAAAAAAAAAAAATGTAAACAGAATATTGATGCCACCGTTCATAATACGTAAATTGGCTCGCTAATA
Source organism: Coreius guichenoti (assembly GCA_039654105.1). NCBI lineage: Eukaryota > Metazoa > Chordata > Actinopteri > Cypriniformes > Gobionidae > Coreius > Coreius guichenoti. The sequence continues at coordinate 29,452,241 of CM077171.1, forward strand.
TTTCCATTATGTTGTAGCGTGAGATCCCCTGTGTAATTAGAACCCCTGATACTGCCAAGATTTTAGTTGCTGTTTTGCTCTTCACAATGCATATTTAATTCAGGACCTCTTTTGTGAATCTGTGCATCTTGCCACAAATGCTTCAGATGAATATTGCATGGTGAGTTGTACTGCTATCTCTGCTGCATTCAATATGAACCACACCAAAATGTTTTACTCAACCCCAAATTGCTCATTACAAAGATAATAAACCTAATCTCATCGCATTCTGTCTGTGAAATTATGTATTGATTTACTCTAAATGCCCGCATTCAGCCCTAGTCAGTAAAATTTGCTCATTCTCCATGCATGTTGACTGGGTCATGTGGGCCAGTGCCGGCTGATCTGAGCCATACCCAGTGCTAATAGAGGAATCAAACAGAAGACAGCCGTATTTGATAAGGTTTTATGCAAACACAGGTCCTGGTTGTACTTGTGCGAAGCAGAGGAAAAAGAGAGCACCTAATAACCCCTACCTCGTTTTTTTTCCCTCTTCCGTTTTCCTTTGGGTAATAAGAGAAGAGAAATGGTGGTAAAATGTCAGAAATATCATGAGGAATAGAAGATCTGAAGCATTGCTTAATGAAAACCTCTGGCCAGTGGCGCTGTGAGGCAGAGAGAGCTGCTGGTGTGGTCGGACTCAGAGCGGTAATTTCTCACCAGGCATGCAACGCATTCCATTACGCCCGGCCACCTCGCAACGCACACACTGTAATACTGGAGGAGAGTGAAAATAAAGCTAGTGAAGCACCCATAACAACACTTTTCTTACTTTCAATTGTTGTCTGGAGGCGAAAAGAACACAAAGATTAATGTACGGGATATATGTGGCTGAGATTGCTGCGAACAAAAGGCCCCCCTGAGTCAAGTGCGAACCATCAATAGAGATCAGGATCATTGGAATGACCACTCGGAACAGGGAGCCAATTAACCCGGGCCTCGAAACCACCCCCATGGAGCTCCGCTCGTTCCTGGTGTCCCATAACCATCTTAAACCGCCATTTCAGAATGCCTAAAATGTGGCCCTAATCGTGTAATTCCATTTAAAGGGACAGTTGACCCATAAATGAAAATTCCTTTGTCATTCCTGTACGATCTTGTTCCGTGGAACAGAAAAGAAGATATTTTAAGGAGTGTTTCAGCTGTTTTTTTTTTTTTCAAGACAATGAAAGTCAATGTGGTCCAAAATTACATTGGACATTGACTTTGATTTGTATGATCAAAAAAAAAATGGCATTTTTCAAATCATCTTCTTTATTTCCACTGCAGGAAGAAAGTCTTACATAGTTTTTTGGGGTGAACTGTCCCTTAAAGGTCTGAAATTAATCGATTTACCACAAGCCTCTAATTTCTTTAACACAACACAATGCCTAAACTTCTGGTCTTGACGGTGTACGTACAAACTTCTTAGTGTTTTGCTTGTTACCTAGCTTAATGCTCAGGGTCAAGGTTCACAAGCGGCCAGCAATCATTCCGGCTCCGGTAGCCGCGCTCTCGTTTAAGTGCCAGCACACATCTCTCTTCGAAAGTAACCACTTTTTCAATTACTCTGCCATCAGCTAGCTGTGTTGCAGATAATGGCAGGGTCTATAGCCAAGGCTAGCAACTAAATGTCAACTAAACAAAGACTGTGTGCTATCTGCAGTTAAACAACTTTGCCAAAAACCAGACACTTATGTGATACAATATAGCTCGAGACAATATAGTTTCCTCCTTCCCTAGGGTTCGCCGGTGAAGCCATTTTGCAAATGCAAAGCATGACTATGAGCACTAGTGATTACAGTCATTTACGTAACATGTAGTTGCTGTTTTCATTTTCGCATGTAGAGCACTCCCTTTTGTGGCAGACCATCAAAAGGGCACATGTTGGAATCCATTTAGCTTCTCTTCAGGTGGAAAACTCCCTGAGGATGAGACTTCCAAACCGAGCATTCATCCTCACCCCGAGAAGTTGTTTTGTTGGGTGAACAGAAGTAAATGCATCTTCAACAACAAAACCCGTTTATTGTCTTACACTATTCAACAGCGCTAGCCTGAAGAAAAGGTCTTTTTGTGTGTTTTTTTTTCGCTTACTGATTACCAACGCCACCCTCGGGATGTTAGTGAACTTCACGTAATTACATCTCGCCAGCTAGTCGCTCTGCGCCGAATCAAAATTCTCACGGCTTCCGTCTCAAACCTTTACAAACAAGTGGTCTCCAAACAATGTCAGGCGAAAGTCCATTTTTAAAATATGCAACATCACTCTCAGTTGCATCAGCAGGTACGGAGCGTCGTGATGAACAGCTTAATCCATGCTGCTGTGGCCTGTTTCTCCACACCCATTATTTTATTCCTCTGCAAATGAGCATGGACAGGAGGGTAATGAATTCTCCCCTCCAGTGAAATGGGAGGATTTTCTATTTGCCAGACACTTCCTTCCCCTTTAACTCTTTCATCTGACGGAGAGTGGACTTTCGGCGGTGGGTGGAGGGGGCGAGCGCCTGACTGATGGTGGGCCACAGCAGACAATCAGAGAAGAGCGAGAACCATCTGTCTCTACCGAGATGAGACGGGCCCGCCAGCTGCAGTGTAAAACATAGCCCATATAAGCAGCAGTCCAAGCCCTAAAATTGGAATCGAGGCGCACTTTTGAAAACTGTATTGCATTGCATCAGGCAATACAGCCAAAATCAATATACCCCCAGTGCTGGAATTGGGCTCAAGCGACAATCACCAGCACCGCAGTCAGAAAGACATTTTCAGACAATGCCTTTTTCGCGTTTCGCAATCAGTCCGGCAGGAACGGGAATGGGTGGCCGAAGCCAAGTAAAGCATTTTCCAATCTTGTCTGGCATTCAGCTTCAGTCAACGACCAACAAGCCCCGTCTGAACGGCTACAAGTTGACTTACAACTCAACCCCATTTATAGTGTACGGCGGCGAAGCCTTCCATCTCAAGGCACAACTTGTGGAGGACTATATATATGGGCTATACAATAGTAATTTAGATCATGCGATTGCGGAATTGCTGTCAATATAAAGGAATGGGGCTTGTGTACGTTTGGGCTGATGCCGTGCACCTGAGCTCCATCAGTGGTGTAGATGAGAAGGGAGCATTAGTTTCCCAGTGGTGGCGGCGGAGCTGGGGGCTCTCTGCGGATTTCGCCGCCTCTGCTTTTATTAGAGAAAAGTTGTAGAGAGCACTGCAGCAGTGTAGCACGACTGTGGCAACTCATTCCACTCCTGCAGTCTCCTGGGAAGTCAGTCGGCAATGGGTTCCAAACAGGGATTTTTTTTTTTTCCTTCTGCAATTCCTCCCATGGTTTAAAACAATTTGTTTTTATGAATCATTCCTGTGTGTGTTTGAATGTACACAGATGTAGCCTAGCTGATGCTCAAATAAAGAAATTGGGTAATTTTATTGTCCAAAGCAAACGGTTAACGCTAGATGAAAGTGCTATTGGTTGATTTGATAATTTATGTATGTATATATGTCATTACAAGGTCTATTCTATTATATAAAATAATTTAATGGTGACAAGATTTATATAAATTATTTATATGTTATTATTATTATTTTAAATGAACTAAATGCACTGAACTAATGAACTAATATGTGCTAAACTTATATTAATTTACCATTGTCTAGAGAGCTAGATGTTGGTGGCTGATATAATGGTGATAATACATTACATTTTATATGATAATACATTTTAATGATGACAACTGAAACATACACCAAATTTAACTATACCATATTTATACAAATTTACATTTAAAAAGAACAAAGAAGAACTATTATTATTTATTGACACGGCTGTCAGCAGATTTTGGAGCGGCACACTAACACTTCTGTTATTCGGCCAAATTAAACTCCAGATGTTGCCTACTATTCACAAAAAGCAGCCAGTGCTGACAATCTTAAATTGACCAAATATTGAACAATTAATTGGTCTGTGATTTGTTTGCACAACACTGAATGTGCTATTATTTGAGATATGCAGGCAGGTCACAGGCTGTTTTTGTGAATCTTAGGCAACATGTTGTGTTCCTGGAGTTTAATTTGTCTCCTTCCATGCATGATGTTGCATTGAATGACCGAATATCCTCTTTCATCCGCTGCTGTGTAGCGTGACAGGTCCATCAGTATTGCTCTGGATGGTGAGGGGGCGCGTGTTTGTGTCTGAAGTTTTCGAAACTTAAAATTACACAACCTCAAAACTTCACAATACATAATTTATTTGGGGGCTTGTTTTTTATCAACAGTCAGTTGTGTTATAAATAGTATTATTAAAAAAAAAAAAAACACATACTGCCCTCTGTGCAGTCTGATCAATTAATGTGCCTTCAATCAAGTGCCCTCATTATTTATCCCTGTAAAGCTGCTTTGAAACAATCTGTATTCAATAAAGTGATATATAAATAAAGGCAACTTGACTTAAAGTAACATCAACTACCTATTTACTATGCAGCTTCCTGTTTATATTATGAATGATTCATCTGTGCATTATATTCCAGAACAAAAATGGTTTGTCTTGGTCATTTTAAATCGAAATATAATGTAGTATTATATAATATAAATTTTACTTCTGAAACGACTTTCCTTTTCCGCTGACATTTACTAAGGTTGTGTTGGCTTCTGGCAAATGTTATCTTGTAGCCAAATAGCAACAGTATTTAGCCAGTTTTTTAGCAAACTCACAATCAGTCTGGCTCAATTCTGGTTTATTTCGAAAATACACTACCGGTTAAAAGTTTGGGTTCAGTAAGATTTTCTTTTTAAGTAATTTTATTTTTAATTTTATTCAACGAGGATGTGTTAATTTGATCAAAAGTGATAGTAAAGACCTTTACAAAGTTCTTTTGAACTTTCTATTCATCTAGGAATGTATCAAGTTTCCACAAGCAGCACAACTGTTTTCAACATTGATAATAATCAGAAATGTTTCCTGAGCAGCAAATCAGAACATTAGAAGGATTTCTGAAGGATCATGTGACACTGAAGACTGGAGTAATGATGCTCAAAATTCAACTTTGACATCACAGGAATAAATTGCATTTTAAAATAAATGAAAATAGAAAAAAGTTATTTTAAATTGTAATAATATTTCACAATATTACTGTTTTTGATCAAATAAATTGATTTCAATTAAAACATTCTTTAAAAAAATCTTACCAACAGTACTATCATCAAATTACTTAAGTAAACTGGGTTGCAGATTGCACTTTAAAATTCAGTATTTAGTGCAAATATGAGATATTAACAAAATATTTTAACAGAAAAGCAGCTCACTTCCTCTGGATGCTGTCCTGACAACATAGAGTTGCAGGTTGTGCTGAATGAGGGGAAACGGCAGTAAAGGGAATTACAAATGTGTGCATGTGTATATATATGTGACCCATTTCACCAAGCATTGATGTATTTTCATCCAGGAGGGGGCAGCAGGTAGCTGTGCTGATGGACTGAGCAGGATGCAGTTAATTAGTTTTTTTCTCCCGTATTTCTGCTCTTAGACCAGTCATTTGGGAATGCCATTTTCTTCATCACAGTATCGTGAAGATCAGCAATTATGCTGAAGCAGTGAAATCTTTTTTGGGTAACTTTTTTTTTTTTATTCTTCCTCTCGTTCATTTTTTATACAAGCTTATTCCCCTTGAAGTGAACTTGTTATAGATGCTCTAGTTGCTGTGGTAAGACAGCAGATTATTAAAGGATACATTATTGAATAAGGCCAGCATTTCAAGAGTGCTAGCATCTTTTAACTTTTTCATTTTAAAAGGGTAAGGCATTCATCCAGAGAGTCTCTCAGCTTAATTTTCAGTTTTTGGGGTGAATATGTTTTCTAACCGCGTATTTAGACTCGTATTGCGCCGTATTATGGGTCCACAAAATATTTCTACCGGCATTGCTTCATCTGCATATTTCCATCACCCCAGCTTTGAATCGTAGCCAACCGAATACATTAGAATAAGAAAATATTACAAGTATTGATTTATCATTAAATCTAGGTTGATGTATTGACTGTAACATTGGATGCCTTCCAGATTAACAATATGTTTTACAGCCAGAGCAGCAGAAGAAATGAGATCATACTGGCATGATTAATGAAGTAAATTTGCTTAAGCATACAGCATGAAACAGTTCTATTTGAATGCAGCCTTCAATGATTCTCCCTAAATATGTGACACTTGCACACCAAAGGGAATTCTACTTATTGTTGTCCATTTGCATAATTTTGGTAAATCTTTTATATAGTCGGGTGAACATTCCTTTTGTTTACTAGCGCGGAGTGAAGTGCTTTATATGAGCTCCTGTTTATATGAGATGGTTTGAACAGGAACGTTCTGGTGTGCTTTGGTGGAGATTAGTCGTTGTATATTATTTACCGCTAAATGACTATGCAAGTCAAATATGATCTTTTAAAGAGTCTCTTGAAACTACAAGCCAAACCATGTATGGGTTTTAAAGACTGAATGTACTAATGAATATTGTAACCTACTGGTTTACCATCCATAGTGAACAGAGAAGAGCCATTTAAGTGTGTGTGAAATACATAACAGTGAAGCCTGAAGGAAAACAACTGTGTATGAATAGATCTGGAAAGCACTAGTGTGCAGAAATCACATTTATGCACTCTATGGCGTGTTCCTCCGCTAACCAAATATTACATCACGTTACATAGGTGAGATTTTAAACGACTTGTATTTGACCTCCAGAGTTCCACCGAAACACTAAGATTAAATCAATGTGCGCTGAAACTGGCTGCTGGTAGAACTGATGTCCTCAGCCTACACTTGAAGAAAAAACTGCTGCATGCACAATTTTTTTTTTTTTTTTTTTGGACAGGGAGAGAAGGAGCCATTGGGAATGAAAGAAACAAATTTAGAGCCGGCTGTTGAATTTTCCACTAGAAAAATTTCAATAAGCAATCTATTTTTTTCATCATAGCAACCTTTGTTGGATCTGGTGATGTTAGGTTAAGGCAGACACATTGAGAATACTCAGGAGGGAAAGCACTGATGTCATTTAGTGTACCAAAAGCAGAATATTAATAATAATAGTGTCTGATACTTGCGATACAGCTGCAGAGAAAATACGCTTTTGTATAATCTTTTCATTATTTATTTATAACAGTAATATTCAACCAATATGTATTTTTTGGTATTGTGTGTTTATATATATATATATATATATATATATATATATATATATATTAGAGTTGTCAAATTGATTAATTGCATCCAAAATAAAAGTTTGTGTTTACATAATATGCATAATATGTGTATAATTATGTATATATAAGAAATATTTGCATGTATATACTGTGTGTATATATGTATATATATCATTTATATTATATATAAATATAAATATTTTATATATAAATATAATTTTTTTTTCTTAAATATATACATGCATGTGTGTGTATTTATATATACATAATATGTGTGTGTACTATGTATAATTATTATGTAAACACAAATTTATATTTTGGATGCGATTAATCGAGATTAATATATATATATATATATATATATATATACAAACCCGATTCCAAAAAAGTTGGGACACTGTACAAATTGTGAATAAAAAAGGAATGCAATAATTTACAAATCTCATAAACTTATATTTTATTCACAATAGAATATAGATAACATATCAAATTTTGAAAGTGAGACATTTTGAAATGTCATGCCAAATATTGGCTCATTTTGGATTTCATGAGAGCTACACATTCCAAAAAAGTTGGGACAGGTAGCAATAAGAGGCCGGAAAAGTTAAATGTACATATAAGGAACAGCTGGAGGACCAATTTGCAACTTATTTGGTCAATTGGCAACATGATTGGGTATAAAAAGAGCCTCTCAGAGTGGCAGTGTCTCTCAGAAGTCAAGATGGGCAGAGGATCACCAATTCCCCCAATGCTGCGGCGAAAAATAGTGGAGCAATATCAGAAAGGAGTTTCTCAGAGAAAAATTGCAAAGAGTTTGAAGTTATCATCATCTACAGTGCATAATATCATCCAAAGATTCAGAGAATCTGGAACAATCTCTGTGCGTAAGGGTCAAGGCCGGAAAACCATACTGGATGCCCGTGATCTTCGGGCCCTTAGACGGCACTGCATCACATACAGGAATGCTACTGTAATGGAAATCACAACATGGGCTCAGGAATACTTCCAGAAAACATTGTCAGTGAACACAATCCACCGTGCCATTCGCCATTGCCGACTAAAACTCTATAGGTCAAAAAAGAAGCCATATCTAAACATGATCCAGAAGCGCAGGCGTTTTCTCTGGGCCAAGGCTCATTTAAAATGGACTGTGGCAAAGTGGAAAACTGTTCTGTGGTCAGACGAATCAAAATTTGAAGTTCTTTTTGGAAAACTGGGACGCCATGTCATCCGGACTAAAGAGGACAAGGACAACCCAAGTTGTTATCAGCGCTCAGTTCAGAAGCCTGCATCTCTGATGGTATGGGGTTGCATGAGTGCGTGTGGCATGGGCAGCTTACACATCTGGAAAGGCATCATCAATGCTGAAAGGTATCCAAGTTCTAGAACAACATATGCTCCCATCCAGACGTCGTCTCTTTCAGGGAAGACCTTGCGTTTTCCAACATGAAAATGCCAGACCACATACTGCATCAATTACAACATCATGGCTGCGTAGAAGAAGGATCCGGGTACTGAAATGGCCAGCCTGCAGTCCAGATCTTTCACCCATAGAAAACATTTGGCACATCATAAAGAGGAAGATGCGACAAAGAAGACCTAAGACAGTTGAGCAACTAGAAGCCTGTATTAGACAAGAATGGGACAACATTCCTATTCCTAAACTTGAGCAACTTGTCTCCTCAGTCCCCAGACGTTTGCAGACTGTTATAAAAAGAAGAGGGGATGCCACACAGTGGTAAACATGGCCTTGTTCAACTTTTTTGAGATGTGTTGATGCCATGAAATTTAAAATCAACTTATTTTTCCCTTAAAATGATACATTTTCTCAGTTTAAAAATTTGATATGTCATCTATGTTGTATTCTGAATAAAATATTGAAATTTGAAACTTCCACATCATTGCATTCTGTTTTTATTCACAATTTGTACAGTGTCCCAACTTTTTTGAAATCGGGTTTGTATATATTAGGGCTGTCAACGTTAACGCATGCGATTAATTTAAAATCCTTAACGCGTTAAAATAATTTAACGCAAATACATTACAGAAGAATGTGAAGCTGCGTCATTAACGTAATTTTCGTCACGCAGTTAGATCGAGTCGGGAGTTTATCACAATCACACTGAGCATCTACAAGCACCTGTAACCCTGGTAGGAGGAAATTTCCAATATTAACTCTTTAACTCGATTCTGCTTCTCAGTTTGTGATCAGGCCATTTAAAGCCGTTAAACTCTGGGAAAGTTTTCAGTGATCCAGTAATCGAATTCATTCAAACAGTCAAAAACAGCGATAATGTAAAGAAGGCCAGGCCGATTACATCAGAGAGAATAGAGACTCACATTGCGTTTTTGTGAATTATTCATTCCAGTGTGTGCTTTGCTTTAAAACACGAGCTCTGTCGTATTCTGCGAATGTTTCTGAAGAACGCAGTTTTGGTGACGTACAGTATGCGCGTGAGAGTCTGTTATATTGATGCACAAAGAACAAACCGTGTATGTGCGCGCTCTCGATCACTGATCGCACGCTGCATTCATGTACAGACACATTTCAGTACATTCGCGTTGTTTCCACACACACTCGGGAAGGATAATGTTTGATTTGTCATGTGTACGTTGTTGTGTTTAGTAATCGTAGGTTTATGCAGTCAAAGCGGTTGATTTAGGATTTTTTTTTTGGCGTCTCCGTGTGGTCCTGCTCGGTATCGCAGCTTTACTCGTCCAAAATGAAAACAATCTTGTTGCTCTGTACACATACTATACACTGAATTCTGTAACGTTTTTTTCATGGGTGCTTAGGTGTGTATAAATTTATTATATAATAGAATTATATGGACTCCTCCTTATATTTGGTTATTTGGTGTTCTTTTGGAGTCTCCAAGGATCCTTGAAGCTTGCAGAAAATACAGTTTTGTGAGAATCACCCTTCAATCTGATTGTTTACTTTGCTGGATATAGCAAATGATGACAAAATAAATGTTTAATGAGATAAATGGCGTATGCTTAATTTCACGATAAGTGTGCGATTAATCACACAACAAAAGTGTGATTAATCGCGATTAAAAATGTTACTCGATTGACAGCCCTAATATATATATATATATATATATATATATATATATATATATATAACTTATATATATATATATATATAACTTATATATATATATATACCTTATATATATATATATATATATATATATATATATATATATATATATATATACCTTATATATATATATATATATATATATATATATATACCTTATATATATATATATATATACCTTATATATAAGTTCATATGAATTAGGTAAATATAAATGTAAAATAAGTGTTAATTTAATAGAGCACTAATATGAATATATATGAATTAGTTAAATATGAATGTTAATTTAATAGAGCGCTAATATAATATATTATTTTGGCCAATATCATTTTATTATTATTCTGTATCAGAAATGTATTGCTATCCCTTTGGAACTTAGTTTTTGAATGTTTGCCTTTATTGATAATACTAATTTATGAGACTAGGGTTACATTTTCTGCTGAGCCATAACTAATTAATTTAATGTTTATGCTAATAATCAATATTGTATTGATCTAACTCGCATCAGCAAAGAAATAATTGTATGGGTTTGATATTGACGCATTCACAGCAGAAGAATTACACACAATATTATCATTCACTGATAATGAATGCATCATTTGTTTTTTCCCCTTCCCATAACATTTGCTTCCTTTGAAGATTAGACTAGTAATTATTCTATCATCGTGACAAATGAAAAATATCCTCCAATCTTCCTTCAATTCAATTAATCTGTGCTTTATTTCCTGCCTGGGTATTTGTAAGCATGAGCAGTACCCAACCATGCAGTAAATTCATTGATGTTCTTCTCTAGTTTACGACTGAACATTATGTAAATGTTCATTTTTGAATAATTCAAGCTGGGAGTCATTTGCATAGAGGAGCAGGATTGGAGGCCATTTGTTGAGGGAGGCAGGTGGAGCGGTTGAGTGATGTGTCACCTAAATGCATGTGACCTTTCCAGTTCAACCTGGATTTTTTGCTGCTTTTGGGGTTTAGGGTCCTTGTAGCGAGCAACACAAATCACACAAGATCTCGTACTACAATCTGGACAAAGACAGCCCAGTTTGCAGATATAAAGCCAGTGGTGTACAGAAACAGTATGTTTTGGCAGCGGAGCTAAATGTCGCTAATTTCCTGTTTTGGAATGGGGACAATGTTTTTACAAGGTGTTTTCAGTTGTGTTATGAGAGAATTTTGTTTTGAGAGTGTCAAGCATATGGCTTTCATTTAGACCAAATGTAGCAGAAGTAAAAGAGCAAAGACTCCCTTTTTCCTTTCCTTGAATGTCATAAAAAGCCTTTTGTCATCCACTTTTATCTTTTAGAAGAAGAATCTACTTGCTCCATTCAACAACATTAAATTTAAACTCACCGTTATCAAACCACATAAATGGGAATTTACTGAGAAGGTAGAATCTCAGTTTGGTGTCCTCCAGCGTGACCCTGGGCTCTGACGGGTTACAGCAGTGATAATGGGAACAGTTTAAAGGGATAGTTCATCCAAATATGAACATTTTTGGCATTATTTATTCTTTATTTCTTGTTCCAAACCATATGCTGCTTTTTTTCTGTGAAACACAAAATTGTGAAAGGTCTTTGTGACTCCATACAAGTACAGATCATACTAGCAGCATAATGGCAGATCAAAAGGCATAATAAAAGTAGTCCATATAATTCTATATTCCAATTTATTTGAAGCCTTTCACATTTTCAGTGAATAACAACAGCTTTCAGTAGGTGTTCCTCACACATGGCTTCAGATGTTTATGAGTTAGATAAACTACTTCTTTTAATATAGTATAAAATGAGTTTTCTTAAATATAAGTTTAGTTTTCTGATACATGCCATTCAGTGTTTAATGCAAAATCTCAATGAAATATACAAATTGCTGCAGAGGAATCAAATTGATTGCTGTCCTGATGAAATTGCCCTCCGTCCTGACTGTCACTGATTGTCATTGTGTCACATTATGCACCAGGAAGGCTATTAGTAACTCCAGAGCAGCCCTCTATTAGAGCCAAGTGTTTTCTTCCTCATTACTGCAAACATGCATGTTTCTTTTCATTTAGCAGAAGTGGCCGAATCTTGATGTAACACTGCCATCCAATCACAGTTTTAGTTCTGTTATACTTATACACTGCACGGCCAAAAAAAGTTGCTGTTTGGATTTAAAAGAGTCTATGATTGGATCATTATTGCAGTGATTATTATGTTTCCAGCATGTTTGGCAACAATTCTTCTAACCCTAATTGATGAAGTGTGTAGCTTTTCATTTCATAACCCCTAGGGGTCGGCGGTCATGCTGGACCAACTCGCTTCTTTTCTTATCAGTGCAAAAGAGACTCAAAATACTCAGTTGATTCTGGTCATACAGACAAGTGTTATACATCATTGTTAAGTGTCTTCTTTTATTTGTGTACACTCATAATAAAAACAAAATGTTGTGCTTTTTGCAAAATAAAGAAAGCAAACATGATGCACGATCTGATCTCTCTCTCAATAAAGTCCATTCTAATACTTGTCAAAAAAATGAACTGTAATTTAGTGAATACTTGTCACACAAACATGAGACATATGTCTAAAGAAACGTTGAAATGTCAGGTTTTAAATAATGTAAATCAAATCAAAAACAAATATTCTCTGTTCATGTAATCTGTTTGAAAAGAGAGAGACATCAGTCGTTTGTGAGCTTCCTCATTATCTGCTAATGCGACCACGCCCATGGAGAGCGCGTTCTGTTCAAAGGCAAATTCTGGCGCGATCCATGCGAGTATCCCCGCCCGCATCAACTCGAAAAATCATCAAGTTTAGTGAGAGTCATGTAGTTTACATCATTTTGAGACACGGTGAGGAATAATCCTGGAATAATTTTCCTCAGAAGAAGAGCTGTTCCCTTTCAGTCGGTCACGTTCGACATATGTCGGACGTCACCGACGAATTGGGATCACTTCTGGGAGCCCCTATCAGCTTCGAGTGTATAGAGAACTGGCCAATGGCCATTGGCGTGCGAGATTTGCATCTCACGCTCCGCCCCACAGCGCGGATATAAACAGGAAGCGGATGCAGCGCACATTTGTCATTCACTTCGGAGCCGAACAGGTGTCGATAAAGACTGTTCCTGCAAAGCAGAGAGAGAGAGAGAGAGAGAGAGAGAGAGAGAGAACCGAGAGAGAAGAAGCTTTTGGTGCTGAGCGTGAAGGCACAACAGCGACGATCGCATCTCACACTGTGAGAAAAACTGTTTTCACAGCATTTCTGTGGGTTCGGTGAGGGCGTTCCTCAAACAGTGAGTGCATACAAAGGGCTGCACTATCTCCCTGTGTTTTGCCGCGGTCGATTCCCTGTGTGCTTCAGCACATTAAAAAAGAGCTTTTTTCCCTAAAAGAGTACACGGGTGTGACGCTGCGTCTTTTTCAAGATGTCATTCCACCTGTGCGTTTCTGGATGCGGTCGTTCCCTGTCACCAGCTGAAGAAAGGCGGTGGGTTACGGCCAATCTTGGACCTGCGGTTCTTGAATCGGTCCCTGCACAGGTTGCCGTTCAAGATGCTAATGCAGAAATGCATCTTCGGGTGCATCCGTCCCTAAGATTGGTTTGCAGCGATCGACCTGAAGGACGCGTACTTTCATGTTTCGATTCTCCCTCGGCACAGACCGTTCCTACGTTTTGCGTTCGAAGGGCGGGCATATCAGTACAAAGTCCTACCCTTCGGGCTGTCCCTGTCGCCCCGTGTCTTTACGAAGGTCGCGGAAGCAGCCATTGCTCCCATGAGAGAGTGCGGTGTTCGCATTCTCAACTACCTTGATGACTGGCTGATCCTAGCTCAGTCAAGAGAGCAGTTATGCGAACACAAGGACATGGTGCTCAGTCACCTCAGCCTGTTGGGACTTCGGGTCAACTGGGAAAAGAGCAAACTTTCCCCCGTGCAGAGGATCTCTTTTCTCGGTATGGAGCTGGACTCGGTCAATCTGACAGCGCGCCTCACAGAGGAGCAAGTCCAGTCGGTGTTGAACTGCTTGAATTTGTTCAAATGTAGAACAGCGGTACCACTGAAACCTCTGATTTTCAGAGACTCCTGGGGCATACGGCATCCGCAGCTGCAGTAACACCGCTCGGGTTGCTTCATATGAGGCCGCTTCAACACTGGCTACACGACCGGGTCCCGAGATGGGCGTGGCAGAACAGTTCATTTCGTGTAACAATAACACAGAATTGCTGCCAAACTTTCAGCCCGTGGGCAGACCCTTCATTTCTACGGGCAGGTGTTCCCCTAGAGCAAGTGTCGAGGCATGCTGTGGTCTCCACGGATGCCACCGGCTGGGGGGCAACGTACAACGGACTTGCAGTTTTGGGTCTGTGGACGGGGCCTCAACTGCAATGGCACATCAATTGCCTCGAGTTGTTAGCAGTATGTCTTGTGCTGGGCCACCTCAAGGGGCCGCTACTAGGCAAGCACGTTCTGGTCCGTACGGACAGCACTGCGACCGTTGCGTACATCAACAAACAGGGTGGTCTGCGCTCCCGTCGCATGTCACAACTCGCCCGCCATCTCCTCCTTTGGAGTCAGAAGCATCTGAGGTCGCTTCACTCTACTCACATTCCGGGCCTGCTCAATCGTGCAGCCGACGAGCTCTGACGACAGCAAGTGCTTGCGGGAGAGTGGAGACTCCATCCCCAGGTGGTCCAGCTGATCTGGAGACGCTTCGGGACCGCACAGGTAGATCTGTTTGCCGCCCCGAACACATCACACTGCCAGTTGTTTTACTCCCTGACCGAGGGGACCCTCGGCACGGATGCGCTGGCACACAGCTGACCCCGGGGCCTACACAAGTATGCGTTTCCACCAGTGAGCCTTCTAGCACAGACTCTGTGCAAGGTCAGGGAGGACGAGGAGCAGGTCTTGTTAGTTGCGCGGTACTGGCCCAACCAGACCTGGTTCCCGGAACTAGTGCTCCTCGCGACAGCACCTCCTTGGCCCATTCCTCTGAGGAAGGACCTTCTGACTCAGAGACGGGGCACCCTATGGCACCCGCATCCAGACCTCTGGAAACTCCATGTCTGGTCCCTGGGCGGGACGCGGAGGTTCTAGGTGGCCTACCACAGGCTGTGGTAGACACCATCACTTCGGCTAGAGCTGCCTCTACGAGGTGCCTCTATGCTTTCAAGTGGAACCTATTCGTCGAGTGGTGCTCTTCTCGACGAGAAGACCCCCAAAGATGTTCGATCAGTTCTGTGCTCTCCTTCCTGCAAGATGGGTTGGAGCGAAGGCTGTCTCCCTCCACCCTCAAAGTGTATGTTGCCGCCATTGCCGCGCATCATGATGTAGTTGATGGTCTGTGGGGAAGCACGATCTGATCGTCAGGTTCCTGAGGGGAGCGAGGAGACTAAATCCGCCTCGCTCTCACTCTATACCCTCTTGGGACTTGTCTCTGGTGTTAACAGCACTGCAGAGAGCGCCCTTTGAACCATTGCAGTCAGCAGAGTTGAAAATCTTGTCTTGGAAGACAGTACTCCTGATTGCATTGGCTTCCATCAAGTGGGTAGGGGACCTGCAGGCATTTTCGGTCGACGTATCGTGCCTGGAATTCGGGCCGGCTAACTCTCATGTAATCCTGAGACCCTGGCCCCGATATGCGCCCAAGGATCCCACCACTCCCTTCTGGGACCAGGTGGTGAACCTGCAAGCACTGCCCTCGGAGGAGGCAGACCCAGCCCTGGCTTTTCTCTGTCCCGTCCGCGCTTTGCGGGCTTATGTGGACAGAACGCAAAGCTTCAGGACCTCAGAACAGCTCTTCATCTGTTACGGAGGCCAGCAGAAGGGAAAGGCTGTCTCCAAGCAGAGGATGGCCCACTGAATAGTGGATGGGGTGTTGCCTCTTCCTGGGCGCTGGTGCATGGTGCCTCGCTGACAGATATAGGTAGAGCTGCGGGCTGGGCGACACCTAACACGTTCACTAGATTCTATAGCCTCCGTGTAGAGCCTGTTTCTTCCCGTGTGCTCGCTTTTACCAGCCAGTAACACCGAAGTGCCCGTTCTAGTGTCTGCTTGCTGCGCCATTCCCCCCCTCATGGACCGGATACGTGCGCTTATATTCTCCAGTGAGTTCCCCAGATTGGCGAACCCTGTCAATCTCCTCCGCAACCCGCGGCTGTCAGACGTGGTGGAGCGTCCGACGCCAGGCTTAACACTCGTATGCATTAGTGGAACCTGTGTTAGGCTGGGTATCCATATGTTGTGACCCCTATGGCGGTCCCGTATGTGTATTCTTCCACGGTACGGCTCCCTACGGTGAGCCCGTGTCTTTCCCTTGGCAGAGCCCGCTCTGCCGTCTCTGTGCGGTGTAGTCCCCCGCCTAGATCGGCCGGGGCCACCCCTGGGACTTGCGTATGTTGTACTGGCTGGATGGCCAGTCCATATGTGTATTTTCTACATGATACCTCCCTACGGGTAAGATGTGGCTTCCGCAGCGGCCCCTCGGGGCACGCTTTTCCAGCGTTATCCAATACTCTGCTGAGTGGATCTTGCAGAACAGCAGCAGTGACTCTCCCTGCGTGAGTTCCCGCCTCAAACATACTGGGGTCTGGGGGTCTTACGCGGGGTGTTGGAAGTTGCAACAGCCATGGCGTTTTCCATAGGGTTCCCAATTCGTCGGTGACGTCCAACGTACGTTGAACGTGACCGACTGAAAGAGAACGTCCTGGTTACATATGTAACCCTCGTTCCCTGAAGGAGGGAACGGAGACATACGTCACGTCGCAACGGTTGCTGTATGGCCGATTCACTAGTTCGGCTCCTCAGTGAAAAACAAATGTGTGCTGCATCCGCTTCCTGTTTATACCCGCGCTGCGGGGCGGAACACGAGATGCAAATCTCGCACGCCAATGGCCATTGGCCCGTTCTCTATACACTTGAAGCTGATAGGGGCTTCCTTCAGGGAACGAGGGTTACATACGTAACCGAAACGGTTTCATTTCGAGGAGCAACGGATTCAACCGAGGATTGTGATGGGTAAGTTTATTCTGTTCTTTATTCTAATCTAATCGCGATATAGACAAGTGTCTGTGAATATTAAACCTCAAAAAAAAAAAAAACGTTTAAATATGAATCCTGCATGTTCTCCGTGTCTCTGTGTGAATGAATGGAGCTGACGCGCGGTTTCATTTACTACACATACTTACAGTAGTAAACATGCCATATTAGCTTTTCCCAAACTATATTGTTATACTGAGATGAGTGAAATCGACTGAAATATGTAAATACTGAAATAAAATGTCTTCGCAACGTATTAAACTGCAGATTAACATTTATAGGCTCTATAATATAACAAATACTCTAGGCCTACATAAAATGTCATAGACATAAGACTGTTTAGACAAGATATCTTTGGCTTGTTTTGGATAGATTATGAAGTGTTTACTGTAAAATAGCCTAGTGTCACATCAATAAAGCTTTTGTTCGCAAATTTCTGCTCAGATGCTATAAATATAGTACCAGTCAAACGTTTTGTGTTCAATAGGCTACTTGTTGTAGCCATTAAAACGTGTTTCGTCAGAAAAAATCTATTTAAAATAACGGTTTTCTATTTTAATATAGGCCTACTGTAAAATATCATTTATTTCTGTGATGCAAAGCTGAATTTTCATCAGCCATTACTTCATTTATTCATCCAAGAATCCTGAAAAAAGTATCACAGGTTATAAAAAATATTAAGAAGCACAGCAGTTTCCAACATTGATAATAAATCAGCATATAAGAATGATTTCTGAAGGATCATGTGACATTGAAGACTGGAGTAATGGCTGATGAAAATTCAGTTTTACATCACCGAAATAAATTATATTTTAAAGTATATTAAAATAGAAAACCATTATTTTAAATTGTAATAATATTTCACAATATTACTGTTTTTTTTGTATTTTTATAAATAAATGCAGGCTTTGTGAGCATTGATTGATTATATTGATTTACACAAAATTTAAATCAATATGTTGTTTTATGTGAATGAGTAGGCACAATGATTTTTACATCATTTTGAAGCAAAAACTGTAGGCAGCAACATCCATTAGTCAAAAGTCTTGTCTTTGTGGCCTGATTTCTGTGACTTAACTACTAACTAACCACGCATAAACATTATTCTCTCAAAAATACAAGCATGTACATACATGTTGCTCACATATTATGGTAGCCCAGTTTGTGCTGAATACAGTGTAATGACACTTTTGCCATTAATATGTTTATAAGCAACTGAAAAAAGCACAAATGTCAGAGCATGTCAAAAGGGCCCTAAAACCTCAGACCCATAGGGGTTAAACAACGATGTAGGAAGACACATCATGGCCATATTCCAGGATGACAATGTCAAGATTCATCAGGCTCAAACTGTGAAAGAATGGTTGGGAGGGAGCATGAAGAATCGTTTTCACACATGAATTGGTACCTATTAGGGATGCACCGAAATTAAAATTCTGGGCCGAAACCGAAACC
This sequence comes from Coreius guichenoti, assembly GCA_039654105.1. Lineage (NCBI taxonomy): Eukaryota > Metazoa > Chordata > Actinopteri > Cypriniformes > Gobionidae > Coreius > Coreius guichenoti. The sequence continues at coordinate 29,471,008 of CM077171.1, forward strand.
GAAAATTCTGGATACACTTGGCCGAAAACCGAAACAGAAAATTACTTTTTTAAAATAATTATTCATTTATTTTAAAAAAAAATTTGTATAATTGTATTATTATTATTATTAGATGTTTTAATTAAATTCAATAATTTTACTGAATCTGAATTTAAAAAATACAAGCCAATAAAATAAAATAACCACACTTTTATTTAAAGTAACACACAATAATTAGACAGAAAATAGGCCTATATTCAAATAATATTAAATATCAATATATTATTATTAGTGCTGGGGAAAAATTAATCGTGATTAATCGCATCCAAAAATAAAAGTTTGTGTTGACATAATATGTGTGTGTACTGTGTATAATTATTATGTATATAGAAATACACACACATGCATGTATATATTTAAGAAAAATGTTATATTTTTTATAAAAAAGTTATATTTATATATAAGATAAATTATATATACAGTATATACATGCAGATATTTCTTAAATATATACATGCATGTGTGTGTATTTATATATATATATATATATACATAATAATTATACACAGTTATACACTTTTTTTTTGGATGCGATTAATCACGATTCATTTTTCCCCAGCACTAATTAATATCAATATTATTCTTCATTCAGTTCTATGCAACAGAATCAGATTTAACAGATTTATTTTTTGACCAATTATCAAAATAATGTATAGTCCTAGAAAACTATTATTATCAGAGCATGTGAGCGGAGAGCGAGGAGCGGGTCAGTAAATGAGATGGTAGCGTCATTTTACCCCAGCACGGCTATACCATACCATATTACAGCACAGTAGGGCTAGTGCAAACAGAAACAAGTCTAGAGAAATGTCATGTCTGCATGCGGCGCACACACGTAGCGGAACACGGAGCAGTCGTTTCGAAGCTGTGCATCTTCGGAAGCGGAGCCGCTCGCTCCGTTACAAAACATGCTGCGAGAGAATGAAACCTGATCGCCGAACACGGATGGGCAGGGCGGCATATTTTCGGCTCATATTTTCGGCCTTTTTTCTCTTTCGGCCAAAAACCGAAAATGCCATTTTCGGCCGATAATTTTCGACGGCCGAAATTTCGGTGCATCCCTAGTACCTATGAGTCTAGAACTTAAATTCAATGAAAGTCTTGGGATGTGCTGGAGGAGACTTGACAGAGTGCTGGACTCGTGCATTGTCAATACAAGATCTCAAAAATGTATGCACCTCTTGATGGAAATAACATCACAACATTTATTTCCATCAAGAGGTGCATCAATTTTTGGTCAAGATCTTTCAAAATATTTTTAATGCTTTCCTTGATGAAGAAACCGTTAAAAAACTGCATTTATTTGAAATAGAAATATGTGTAACATTATAAATGTCTTTACTGTTACTTTTGATCAATTTATTGTGTTCTTTCTTGGTAACACTTTATTTTACAGTGTTCTTGTTACATATGTTACATGTACTTACCTTAGTAATAACAGTAAATTATGAATAATTACATACAACTAACCCTCAACCAAACCCTAATCCTACCCTAACCCTATAGTAAGTACGTCGCTAATTAATATTACTCAGTACTGAAATGTATAATTACACTGTAGCAATGACACCTTAAAATAAAGTGTAACCAAAATCTTTGCCAAAATGTGCAATCCGGTGCAAAACAAAATAAATAAATTTGTAAATAAAAAATGTACTTGCCACACAGTGCCACACCTGTAAAATAAATGGAGCGTATTTTCATTCTTAAAGGGGTCATGATTTGAGAAATCAACTTTTCATTCAGCCTTTATAAAAGTGTCTAACTGAACATAACTTAGCACGCTGTCACAGGCTGGAGAATCCTTTATTTGAGGTGTTGTTGGTTCATTGTGCTGCGATTCATGATCAGACTCGGACATGTAACGTTATGGGCCAGGGCTCGCAAAGCCCAACGTCCCGGGGCTATGTGTTTTCCAGACGGGCTACCAAAACATATCACCGGCCTGGCGACGGGCTATCTTAAATAGTGAAATAACATTCCTTTCTTGATTCTGTTGTTCACTCTCTTGACTTGATATTTGAAGGAAAAATACAATTGCGGAAGTTTTGATGTTGCTGATTTGTCTGACTCTGCAGTGAGGCGCGTGCGTGCGTGCGTGCGTGCGTGTGTGTGTGTTAGTGATGCACGGTTCGCGGTTATATCCACCGATCGGGCGGGCCAAGTAATAAAAAATAACATTCCAATTAATTGCTGGAGATAAATCATTGTGTTTGTTTGATAAAGACATTTTGCGAGCCCTGTGGGCGAATCATTCCGGTTGCCGTTTTCCCACACGCTTTCAAAACAATTCCTCACGTGTACTCACGAGGGAGCCGAAGCTCATTGTAATATGCAAAGCTTATCCAATCATAGCAGTGGGCGTTTACTTCCAAGTCTTCAGTGCAGCACGTTCCATGAGAGAGGCTCAAAACCAGGGTAGAAAATAGCCTATTACTTATTCATTATGATGTTTTGAATGTAAAAACCACGCAAACGTCACAAGACAACTCAGACCTCAGACAACAGTATAAAAAAATAAAAAAAAGCCAGTTCATGACCCCTTTTAAAAGGCTTGATTTGGACTCGATTCAGAGGAAGGTAAAATATCATCTGTTTGCACGAATGCGCAAAATCTTTAGTCTTAGTTAATTTGCCCACTTGTTTTGATGCACCAGATGGCACTCAATAAACATTAAAGCATTTCTTGTAGACCTGCTTTATTGCACCCGCGCTCAACTCATTGGGCATAACCGACGACCTCAGATGCTTGTTGTTGTTTTTTCTGTCTTCCTCGTTCCTCAGCAAATATCAGGAATGTGTAGTTCCTTCACCAGTTAATCCAGCTCCTTACAGAGAACATTACCTTTTTATGTCCCAGTGTTAAACTGTATAAAGTATCCCTCAGGCTACATCCGATCACTCTCACCATGATAAGAGCTAACGGAGTGTATCAATTGCTCATGAGTTCCCATTCTCCACGAAATAAGGAGAGGCAGCGGGATGTGGATTCTGAACCCGGCAGCACTTTCACAAATGAAGGCTCAGTCCCTGCGCCTCTAATCAATTACCTGATATTTTCTCCTCTTTACGGTATCTCGCTCACCATTTAGCTCACTAAGAGACAGGTTTGCAGCAAAGCCTATTGTGGGGGAGGATTCTATAACTCTCTTCTTAGTGCGCTAATGGAGGAGGAAGAGGCAGGGGGTGAAGTCGGAGGCTAGCGGCCTGACCGAGTAATGCCAACGGGTGCTGCCTGCAACGGATCTATTATTGCACCAATGAGTCGGTTTGCGATAGCAAGCGTGTGTTTTGATAAACAAGAGTTTTATAAATGAGGGCTTTGCTCGTAGTCCAAAATAGACACATGCTTTACTCTTTTTTTTCATTTTCTATAGCATAACTTGGTAAGCTACCTCGCTGCCTACTGCCTACATAGGCAGCAATTTGACTTTCAGTTGATTTCAATAGAGTTTGATGAGGCATGTAGCAAAGCTAACCACATGATACTCTTATTAGCATAAAATACAAAGCAAACACGAATGGTGGGTAAAATTATTCATTTTAATTACATTGAACCTTGATCCTTCTCAGTTTTAAGTGAAATGTACAGTACATTCATTTATAATGACATTGTCATCTCGTCCTCCATGTTGTTGTTGGGTTTTTTTTGTCACTATGCATTATAGGATTGTCTTTACAAAGGATACATGCAATGCTGCCTTTCAGATTTGATCAAAATAAGTTGTATTAAAAGGCAACATAATTATGACTTCTAGAGATGCACAATATACTTATACTATTCTGGTTATTGGCCAATATTAATTGTTTTTTAATCATTTTATTTAACCGTTTAATTGTTCTTTAAACTATTTATCTGCAATTTACTGGCCAATATTGAACTGTGCAAGCTCATTTAGCCTACATTATTTTTACACTTTGGCATCATCAACTGCTCTTACATAGTTATTCATTAAACAGTGCTATTTTAGTTATGTATATTATAGTATAATATTTTTGAATTAGCCATTATTTTTATATTTTCAGTTTTCATTTTAGTTTAAGTTTTAGTAATTTAAGATTTTAGTTGTGCATTTTAATTAGTTTTTAAAAATATTTCTATTTAACTTTAATTTATTTTTAGTAATTTTAGTACTTATTTCAGTCAGTTGCCAAGGCTACATTTTTATTTGTTTTTTTTAAGTCTAAGTTTTTCATCTAATATTTATTTTTTTATTTGATTTCACCTTCACAATTTTAGTCAACAATAACAACACTGTCTTTAAAAGCGCTAATAATTTAATAACACTGCTAAATGTAATCAAATGATTTAAAAAATAATTTTTTCATACTGTATATCATAATGTTTTTTAATTCAACATGAAAATAATTTCAATATCGATGGCTTCCTTTTGAAACAGCCTTCATGTTACATATATTGCCTTAAGATGCTTCTGCTGTAGGCAGCTCACTATTTTTTTCCTTTTCCTCACACGTCATGTTGCTTCTGCATTCGTTCTCTCCTTTTTGGGAATGCAACTTGTAAGGTATGATTATGACGCCCTGCTTTTATCTAATAGAAAGTGAATGCTTTTCTATCAAGTGTGATATCAGTGGTGCTTCCGCACGTTATTTAGCACCAAAGTCAGAACCCAAATTGGCCACTAATCCAGCAAACGGACTAGCGGGAACAGTTTGGTCAGCCAGACGACCCTCTCGGCCAGGGATATCGCTCTCATCAGTCGTGAAATTGTACCTACACCCTGGTCTATTAATGGGAATTGATTGGTGTTTGCCTGGGAAAGATCGAGAGCTAGCCTCACCTGTTCTCTGATCTTATCGGCCATGAAATGAAAAAATCCACTCATCCCAGTATTAAACGCAGCATCAGATTTTTTTCCCTGCCTTGTCCTCTGAAATTAAACTTCAGAACCTCCGCTCGGCAGTTCCTTTTAAGTCGTTTGTACTAAGGCAAGGACAAAAGAAGGAATGTTTTTTTTTTTGTGAATTACAAATCTGTGAAAGGAGAATTTGTGCATTCAGTGAGAAAATAGCATTTCATAACCCCTGAGCACAAATAATATTATGTTGTTCCTTAAAAGGATGCTCTTCCTTCATTGTCACTTTCTGGGACACTATAGGTTCTTAAAACAACCTTGTCTGGGCCCAAAAAACATGCTTTCAGTAGGGTGACTTGATAGGTTTCTCCAGCAACTCTTGCATTAAGGGATTCAGTCATGCTGGCTTCCTGTTCTGCACTTTTCCCCCATGGAAATCTCTGCCTCCAGTGCAAGTTACAGAGCCGGCCGCATTCTCTCTGCTTCGTCCACTGCTATAAACTAGGCTTTGGGAGAAAATAGAAGACGTATTAGTATGTATGAAGTGTGTAAATGAAGACATGGCGGTGTGTGTGCATATTGCAGACGTAAGGGAGTTTTGAGGGATTTCTCCACGCTCCAGTCCACTTCAGCCGCATATTGTAGCCTCATCAATAAATTATATATTAATGCTTCCTTCTTCTATGCTAATCTGGGGCCAAAAGCCACATGCTCAATCCAGAGGTGCTAGAAAGCACTCTGGAGGTTGGACATGCATGAAAATAAACTGAAATAGAATCTTGAAGTGCTACAAGCTTTGATCCTTTCCATGTAGTGATGTCACAATCATGCTGTTGTATTTATCAGGAAAAAGAAAAATGGCTAGTTCAGATATTCTAACTAAATCTGGCTGTTCCAAATACAAAAACTGATAAGCATTTAAATTAGTGAGGTCCTGTAATTAATCACGATTAATCACACCTAACATTAAACTAAAGTTTTTGTTTTTTTTCCATTTTTATATTGTAATAATTTCACATTTAATCTCCAAATTAATGTAGAAACAATATAAAGACAGTATATTTTAAATATTTGATCTAACAGGTAGGACATATACAGAAATAGAATAAAGTTATCAAACATAAATTAAATATAGATTAATCCTTATTAAAGCTACAAATGTTCAGTCAAGAGCAGTGAGTGATTTTCTCTTTCTTTTGTTCTTTGATTTACATTAATGACAGACATCACAGCAGCAGGTTTATTAGGCTGCTGTCACTTTAAGACCTTGCCGCACATGAAGTGGATCTGACACACATCCGATGTCCTCACAACTCTTTACAGTCATTTAAGACTTTGTTTAACTCATTTAAGACTGTGCTTGCGTGGATGCTCGACAAAGCGGACATTTTGGCATACTTTTGTGTGTGTTTTGTCTGTTCAAGCGTGAAAGAGAACTTAACATGGCCGCGCGCTGTCTGAAACGGCATTCTGTGCGCACAAGTCCTGTATGTGTCACACAGACAGCACGGCAGTACAGATTTAATGTTTTATTTTTGCATCTTATCGCTTGAATGGGTTAATAGCAGTTGAATGTATGATAGCATGATCATATACTGTAGCGCAGCCAAAGGATGACAGAAAATATATTTAACGTATAAAAAAAATAAATGTTAAATGTTTCAGTGTTAAACTGAAAAAAGAAAAAATATATATATAGAGTTGTATGCTTTATACTAACATTTTTTTTGTACCCCATAGCTTGCGGCAGAATGTTTGGCACAAGGGCAAAGCAAATCATATTTTGCCTATTTGTTGCATTGTGCATGAGTTCTAAATGCGAGTTTGCACTCTGTATTGAATGTGATGAAAGAAAGACATTGTGCTGCAAAATAGTGACAAGAAACCGCTTTTCTCTTGAGCTGTCCTTGCAGGCTGAAACATACAGTACAGCACGATCCAAAAACAAATGACTCTTATACCCGATTCTTTTAGTGAATCAAAAACATGTAGCGGGAATAGCCTGATTTGTGAAGAAATGATTTTTATTGGCCAATTCATTTCGGTGAATTAAAAACATGCTACAAAACATGCTTTTTAGTGAATCAAACACATTCTGTGGTAAGAGTGTAGTCCAATTTATGAAATTACATTTAGATGCAAGTGCCTTTAACCTTCTCACATAAATATCCATATTCAAAACGAATATTATATTTCAGGAAACGCATTAACGCCTATACGTCTTTCACATTTGCGTATACATTCTTTGATACTTTTCACTGAAAGATATATTAACGTGGCAGTTTAATTAGGCAGACCTACAGAGATATTGATTATTCACTAGCCCAGGGTAAAGTTTTCCTTCTCTTCGTAGTCATTTATCGATCTCTCTGTGGGAAGATTGACAGTCACTGTGCCTGAATATCAAGTGCCCCAACATACTGAAGGCTGACAGTTTTAGATTCTCCACAGGCTTACTTGCACTCTCTCCATCACCGGCCCAAAATATCTCTGTATATCTTACTTCCCCTGTGTGCTATTGATAAAAATATGGCAATCCTTATTAAAATGATGCATTACGTACAGTGAAATTTATTCATGGACATTATACTTAAGAGTCAAGGTTTGTTGGGATTTGAGGTAGTTTTTGAGAAGACATATTCAAAAGACCTTATTCATTGTGTATGCTAGTTGTGCTTTCTTTAAAAAAAAGTAATAATGATTTTACCTGAAATGCATAAACACAAGTTCAAATCTGTATGCAGTGGATAAGAAAAAGATATCTGTGATAAGGATTATAGATTCTGACATGCAAACAAACCGTTCTCATGAATATGTAAAATTTAAGGCAAGCTACCTCCCCTCAGGCAAACACATTCATGCAAAGCTTAAATATCAGTGCTTTGTGTTTTGCTCTTTAAGTTGTTACGGCAGAAAAAAAAAGAAAGAAAGAAAAAAAGAAAATTTGATGAATGATTTTAATGCTACTGCATGAGGTGCAAATTATAGAGAAGCTATGCCTCAAAAAGCATATCAGAGACTCATTACGTTTCCATGATTCTGTATATGCAGGGCTTCTCATTTATTTTTCATTTTAAAACAACCACACAGCCTCAGCGGTTGCCATTAGGCCATTAGCTTCATCTCATTAGTTGTGCAAAAGTTGTGCATTTTCTTTCATTTCTGCTCCTCCTCAACAGCCTTTTAAAATGCATTGGTTTCAGAGTTTGGATTGCAGTTCATGCTAAGCCTGTCACTATGAAACCCAACACCACTTGAAACACATCGATGCCGTTTTCAATCGAATGTGTCCAGTCGATGCAGAAAAACCTAGATTTTAAACCACAAACAGCTGCAATGTAATGTTAGTTTTTTTTTTTTTTTATCCTGACATTATGAAGATAGAGATCAAGATTTTGTAAAATCTGTGAGTTGGAGTGAGTTTAATATCTCATTTGCAGTGCATTAGATATTTGTATTACTGTTTTTTTTAAAGACCCACAGTGGTGAAAATCATTTTTTTAATGTTGTTTATACACTGATCAGGCATAACCTAACATTGTGTTGGTCTCCCTTTTGCTGCTAAAACAGCCCTGACCCGTCGACTCATGGACTCCACTAGACCCCTGAAGGTGTGCTGTGGTGTCTGGCACCAAGATGTTAGCAGCAAATCCTTTAAGTCCTGTAAGTTGCGAGGTGGGGCCTCCTGTTTGTTCAGCACATCCCACAGATGCTCGATTGGATTGAGATCTGGGGAATTTGGAGGCCAAGTCAACTCCTCAAACTCGTTGTTGTGCTCCTCAAACCATTCCTGAACCATTTTTGCTTTGTAGCAGGGCGTATTATCCTGCTGAAAGAGGCCACAGCCACCGTGGAATACCGTTTCCGTGAAACACGGTCTGCAACAATGCTTAGGTAGGTGGTACGTGTCAAACTAACATCCACATGGATGGCAGGACCCAAGGTTTCCCAGCAGAACATTGCCCAAAGCATCACACTGCCTCCGCCGGCTTGCCTTCTTCCCATAGTGCATCCTGGTGCCATGTGTTCCACAGGTAAGCGACCCATACGCACCCGGCCATCCACATGATGTAAAAGAAAACGTGATTCATCAAACTAGACCTCCTCCTTTCATTGCTCCGTGGTCCAGTTCTGATGCGCACTGTTGGTGCTTTCGGAGGTGGACATGGATCAGCATGGGCACCCTGACTGGTCTGAGGCTATGCAGCCCCATACGCAACAAACTGCATTGCACTGTGTATTATTACACCTTTCTATCATAACCACTATTAACTTCTTGAGCTACAGTAGCTCATCTGTTTGATCGGACCACACGGGCCAGCCTTCGCTCCCCACGTACATAATTGAGCCTTGGCCCTGTCGCTGGTTCACCACTGTTTCTTCCTTGGACCACTTTTGATAGATACTGACCACTGCAGACCGGGAAAACCCCGCAAGAGCTGCAGTTTTGGAGATGCTCTGACCCAGTCGTCTAGCCATCACAATTTGGCCCTTGTCAAACTCGCTCAAATCCTTACGCTTGCCCATTTTTCCTGCTTCTAACACATCAACTTTGAGGACAAAATGTTCACTTGCTGCCTAATATATCCCACCCACTAACAGGTGCCGTGATGAAGAGATAATCAGTGTTATTCACCTGTCAGTGGTCATAATGTTATGCCTAAACGGTGTATGTCTATGTGGTGTTTTTAATATGCTTAAGATGAACCATGTGCAAATGGCCATAAGTCAACTCCATTGCTGAGTATTTCCTTAAAAGTGCTGAGTATCTCCTTAAAACTGCAGTGAACCAAAGACACGGTTTGAAATTGCCGGTGTTTTTTACGTCACAAACTTGTAACCAATAGCGTCAACGTGCGGGCAGGCTTTAGCATATCATTAACTATGCTGTGAAGCAGGGGAGTCTCAAGAGAAGCCAGGTTATCCCGGTATATTTTTCTGTTGATATAAATCGGGTACATTTAGCAATATAGCGGGTGAATTATGTATATGATGTATATTACGATGTTATGATGAACTAGATGTCTTTCTCCACTGACGTTGTATGATGTTCAAAGCGTTTCTAAGGATACTGATTTTCAGAAGGCATCTGTCTGACTCTGAGATGGCAACCGGGAACATGGTTTGTGTAACGTTAACAACACATTATTAGCTGTTTGATAACGTAGTCAAGCAAAAGGCTAATCATATTAATTACTGTTATGTGTCTGACGCTGTAGAAAGCGATACATAAAGCGCATTACCATTCCGATACATAGACTTGTAGATGACCCTGTATAAGTGAGTGGAGGCGGGGCTCATTTGCATCAGTTGTTCGTCCATCATTTACTTTAGTCTTGTTGTTCCAACCTGGTATTATTTTCTTTTCTTTTTCTTTTGAAGGATATGTTAGGCAGAATTTCTGAGTTGCTCTTTTCCTTAGAAGTAAAATTGGATGGTGGGTTATACTGATTGATAATAAAGCATTGTAAAAAATAAAATAAATATTTAATTTATTGTATTCAGCCTTAAAGGAATACCCAGTGTCAGAATAATGTATGGTTTTGTATGAATAGTTTACCTCCAGTTGTTCTTTAAGAAATCTGGAGCATGTCCTATTCTCTGAGGAGGTTTCATTGTACATGTCTAACAAATACTGGATTTATAACTCAACCTTGAACTTTATTTGAATCACTGTTTTCCAGATATTGTTCTCACCTTGAGCATTGTTTTTTTTTTTTTTTTTTTTTTGTATAAGCACCATTATCACTCTTAGTACTTTTGTGAACTTGACCTTACAGGCTATGACTTTTAGTGATTTCAGAAGAAAAAAAAAATCTACTGTTTTGTGCACAATGTACACTATCATTCAAAAGTTTGGGGTCAGGAATTTAATACTTTTACTCCGCAAGGACACAAATGGATCAAAGATGTCAGAAAAAAAAAACATTTAAAATGTCACAAAAGATTTCTATTTCAAATAAATCCTGTTAATTTGACCTTTCTATTCATCAAAGAATCCTGAAAAAAATGTATCACACTTCCACAAAATTAACCAGCACAACTGTTTTCAACATTGATAATAATAAGAAATGTTTCTTGTGCAGCAAATCATCATATTAGGATGATTTCTGAAGGATCATTTGACACTGAAGACTGGAGTAATGATACTGAAAATTCAGCTTTGACATCACAGGAATAAATCGCCTTTTAAAATTAAAAAACACTGCCCTGCCAAAAAAAAAGTCGCTGTTTGGATTTAAATTGGCAAATGCTTAAGAGTCAATGATTGGATCATTACTGCAGTGATTTTTGTGTTTCTAGCATGTTATATATTTAGCAACAGTTCTTCCAACCCTAACTGATGGAGTGTGTAGCTTTTCATTTCTTAAACAACGATGTAGGAAGACACATCATGGCCATATTCCAGGATGACAATGTCAAGATTCATCAGGCTCAAACTGTGAAAGAATGTTTGGGAGGGAGCATGAAGGATCTTTTCACACATGAATTGGCCCCTCTGAGTCCAGACCTTAAATTCATTGAAAGTTTTTGGGATGTGCTGGAGGAGACTTGATAGAGTGCTTGACTCTTACATGATCTTGACCAAAAATGAATGCACCTCTTGATGAAAATAAAAGCTGTGATGTTATTTCCGTCAAGAGGTGCATCAATTTTTGGTCCAGATCTTGTATTGACAATGCAAGAGTCCAGCACTTTGTAATTCAAATAGAAAACAGTTATTGTAAATTATAATAATATTTCACAATATTACTGTTTTTACTGTATTTTTGATAAAAGAAAAGCATAAGAGGCTCCATTTAAAAACATTGTATTATCTTACCGACCCCAAACTTTTGAATGTTAGTGTATTTTGTGCAGTATATATTCTGTAAGAAAAACCTAATTTAACAGATTAATCAGTCGTGGCACTAAGGTAAAATGTTTTTGTATAATGAGTGCTAACTTATATATTTGATTGTAAAGGGCCGTTCACACCAACAACGATAACTATAAAGATAACTATATTAGCATCCACAGCAGCGGACGATATCGTTCTGTTTATTCTAAGCGCATGCTTGTCTGCTACTTTAAATGCTCGAGCTTGTAACAGCAGGATGGATTCTGATTGGCTGTCAATGTTTTTATTGTTCATCAGCTGGATAAAATAGTTCTGAAAGTGATTCCAACGATATCGTTTCTCTGTGCCGTTATCGTTATAGTTGAGGTGTGAACTCTGCTATTCTTTAATATTGAGAATGATTTTTAGAACTATATATTTATCGTTATCTTTATAGTTATCGTCCTTGGTGTTTCACTCCAAGTTACAATAGCTCATGTTTCTAGGCCGATATTGTTTTTTTTTTATTATTTGTAAAAAATCACATGCCAGTGGCCTCCATGCTTTACTTTTTTCATCTTTGTACTATAATCAGTGTTAGAGCTCATTCCTGTGTGGCCAACAACACCTCTAGTGTTACACCTCCACCTCCGTACACATATGCATTTAGTATGACCTCTTGCAAATTTCTCATTTTCCATTTTATCCTTGGGAAAAATCCATAATATAGTTGGTGTCAACAAGGTTAACACCCTGAGATCGCTCCCATTAAAATGTCTTCTGATTACTCAACGCTTTATGTTCACATTTTACCTCTGTGACATTGATGCTAAGGGATTCATCAAACTTTTATGCCTTACGTGAATCAGTCAAATGTTATTGGTGTCTTGTGCACACATTTTCAATGTTAAACTGCTGTTTTGAACCTACTTTTATAGTGTTTACCCAGAGGTCTCTTGATATTGTGTAGTTGCTGCGCAAACCTGTCTGTGCACAGCAAACTGTGGAAGGGTTAGCTGAACTGAAACAGCCTTTCCTCTTTTGTGCTGTAAAACATTTGCACCTTTTTTTTATACAGTAACCACTAAAATAGTTTTTTAAAATATGAATACATAGACACGGATGCTGATTTTTATGCCTTTGAGCAACATACATATGGGAAGTGGAAGGTCAGAGAAACATAACTTCAGTCTTTGACACAAGAATTAAAGGCTTTATGGTATTTCTCTTGATGGCTTGCTCGATTTCCATGACTGCTATCTCTTTAGCCGTAAACGGATCCGAAAGGTCAAGCTAACAAGCGTGAAATGCAATGTCCGATTCTGAGGAAGGAGGAGCACCTCTGAACCTGAGCCCAGCGTAGGACAAATGGCGATGGCTGATGGTTCAAATCAGATGTGATGTTTCTGTACCAGCCCTGTTTCAGCACACTCCAAACATGCCTCAGCCCAGTTATCCAGCCAAACCTCAGCAGCGTCCATTGCAGTTCTGATCCTCTAGAGTCCGTGCCACATGGTTAGTGGCCTGCACGCTTAGCCTCGGGCTGCACTGTAATTGGCAGCTGTCTGCTGTGTCACTGTGTCCAGTGGTTAGTAATGGAGCTACTTGATGGACACTGTGGCATTTGAGTAAAGATCAAAGGTGAATCATGCTGTCACTGGGCAGCCATATCGTTCGCTGGGGCTCTGGTGCCCTGCCAGTGCTGTGGCTTTGTATCAAGCTTGATTAGACTAACCCAGAAGACTTGGTCTCAGCTTGAGCATTTTTCATGAGGTCAACATCAGTGGTTCATCACCGGAATGATGCAGCCCAAAAATGAGTTGCAGGTTAGGTGTGATAGGGTCGTGGATAGCAGAGAAAGACAGACAGAAGAGAAAGAGTAAAAGTTGTGACTTTATATCTCATAATTGTGATTTTTGTGTAACTCACAGTGTAACTTCGTATGCTACAATGGAATTTTACATGTTCTCACGATTACCTTTTTTTATTTTTTTTTTATTTTTTTATTAAAACAGGGATAATTTATGTATGGTATATCCAAGGTTTTAATATATAATATTTGTTATTTATATTTATATTTATATATATATATATAGTAAATAGTGGTAATAAAATAATAAAAGTGGTAATAAATAGTGGTTCTCCACCAGTGGGTTGCAACAGGGAAAAATATGGATAAACATTAGGATATATTTGGGATAGAAAAGAATTTTTTTTTAATTCTTTATTTTTGTTGTTGAATTCAAAGGATGTGTGTACATTTGTTAATTTAGTTAAAGTGCCCCTATTATGGTTTTTCATGCAGTGTGTAATATAGCTGTTTGTTAATGTAAAGGTTCTGCAAAGTTGTAAAGTCGAAGTGCACGATAAATAAAGTTATTGTCTCCCAAAAGAAAGAATCGACTCTGAACCGCCTATACGAGTCGTTTTTTGTTAGGATCTTACTGCGTGACGGTTCTACATGATATTTGCATAATGCCCATCTATAGCCGCTTTTCTACTGTCGGGCCGAACGGTTTTCATTGCGTAACCGTTCTATTCCGTGCCAATCCAGGCCAGCTGGTACGGTTCTGGTTTCATTTTCCACTGTGGGGCTGATAACGGCCGCTCTTTGGAATGTAATACAAAAGCGTCAGTCGTTTCCTTGGCAACACAACGGTTTACTGATGATATGAGACGTAAATAACGACCGCATTATAGAGGATGATCAGATATTTCTTTTAATTTTATTATTAATTTGTGTTTACGTCGCTCAAATAGAGCGCTTAGCCAGTTACAGAGAAACTGGTAGCCAGGCAACAGACAAGTGAGCAATCCTGAGTGGCGACGTCATTTCACAGATTCTACCAGCACGGTTCAGACAACCGTGCCGAGAATTCCGGGCCGAGAACGGTTTGTAATCGTGCCGTGCCGTACCAGGCTCAAGTGGAAACACACCTGGAAACGTTCCTTACCATTTTAAGAACCGTTCGGTCCGACGGTGGAAAAGTGGCTTACGTTGTACGTTGTCTGCCCGCGAACAACTTGTCCCTCCCTCAAACACGTCATTTTACTGACGACTGCTTCTCAAATCTCTGAGTTCAGCGCAGGATTCACAAAACGCTTGCTCTTGAAAGATGGTCAGTACCTAGTTTATTTGGACCAGCTTGCTCCTCAGAATCACAACCTGTAAGTATGATTCATTATTGATGTATATATTTTTTACAGAGTGTTCAAAATACGAAGTTTTGTGTTTTATATTGTGTAAGTGTTTTATATTGTAATACTGTCTTACTGAAATACAAACCCGATTCCAAAAAAGCTGGGACACTGTACAAATTGTGAATAAAAACAGAATGCAATGATGTGGAAGTTTCAAATTTCAATATTTTATTCAGAATACAACATAGATGACATATCAAATGTTTAAACTGAGAAAATTTATCATTTTAAGGGAAAAATAAGTTGATTTTAAATTTCATGGCATCAACACATCTCAAAAAAGTTGGGACAAGGCCATGTTTACCACTGTGTGGCATCCCCTCTTCTTTTTATAACAGTCTGCAAACGTCTGGGGACTGAGGAGACAAGTTGCTCAAGTTTAGGAATAGGAATGTTGTCCCATTCTTGTCTAATACAGGCTTCTAGTTGCTCAACTGCCTTAGGTCTTCTTTGTCGCATCTTCCTCTTTATGATGCGCCAAATGTTTTCTATGGGTGAAAGATCTGGACTGCAGGCTGGCCATTTCAGTACCCGGATCCTTCTTCTACGCAGCCATGATGTTGTAATTGATGCAGTATGTGGTCTGGCATTGTCATGCTAGAAAATGCAAGGTCTTCCCTGAAAGAGACGACGTCTGGATGGGAGCATATGTTGTTCTAGAACTTGGATATACCTTTCAGCATTGATGGTGCCTTTCCAGATGTGTAAGCTGGCCATGCCACACGCACTCATGCAACCCCATACCATCAGAGATGCAGGCTTCTGAACTGAGCGCTGATAACAACTTGGGTTGTCCTTGTCCTCTTTAGTCCGGATGACATGGCGTCCCAGTTTTCCAAAAAGAACTTCAAATTTTGATTCGTCTGACCACAGAACAGTTTTCCACTTTGCCACAGTCCATTTTAAATGAGCCTTGGCCCAGAGAAAACGCCTGCGCTTCTGGATCATGTTTAGATATGGCTTCTTTTTTGACCTATAGAGTTTTAGCCGGCAACGGCGAATGGCACGGTGGATTGTGTTCACCGACAATGTTTTCTGGAAGTATTCCTGAGCCCATGTTGTGATTTCCATTACAGTAGCATTCCTGTATGTGATGCAGTGCCGTCTAAGGGCCCGAAGATCACGGGCATCCAGTATGGTTTTCTGGCCTTGACCCTTACGCACAGAGATTGTTCCAGATTCTCTGAATCTTTGGATGATATTATGCACTGTAGATGATGATAACTTCAAACTCTTTGCAATTTTTCTCTGAGAAACTCCTTTCTGATATTGCTCCACTATTTTTCGCCGCAGCATTGGGGGAATTGGTGATCCTCTGCCCATCTTGACTTCTGAGAGACACTGCCACTCTGAGAGGCTCTTTTTATACCCAATCATGTTGCCAATTGACCTAATAAGTTGCAAATTGGTCCTCCAGCTGTTCCTTATATGTACATTTAACTTTTACGGCCTCTTATTGCTACCTGTCCCAACTTTTATGGAATGTGTAGCTCTCATGAAATCCAAAATGAGCCAATATTTGGCATGACATTTCAAAATGTCTCACTTTCAACATTTGATATGTTATCTATATTCTATTGTGAATAAAATATAAGTTTATGAGATTTGTAAATTATTGCATTCCTTTTTTATTCACAATTTATACAATGTCCCAACTTTTTTGGAATCGGGTTTGTACTACTGCAAATCAGCTGTGGGCCACTATTACCTAAAACTGTTACACTATTACCTAAAAATGCAGATTGTCTGTAATTCTTACTACTTTGAGTAAAGGTAAAGGATGGAGCAAGATTTGTTTTGCAAACTTTAATGTTACATCAGTCATTCACGTTAGTGCTGGGCTAACGTATGCACCGTTATTGATACAGTTCCTGCATGTGCACCGCAATAAATTAGAAATATACGCATGGGTTTGTTGATGGACATACTCTTGTTAATGCTGATGGTGAGGAATTACAGTTGCAACATCTCATAAGGTACCTCAAAATGAGTAGCATGAGAAACGTCCTGCTCAAGTCCTGGAGGCGATGGAGGTTCGGGTTGAATAACTATTTCTTCCATTGTTTCATCATCAGACTTGCGCTCGGATTGATATGGTAAAATCAATCCCATCGTTACTTTCACTGAGGACTGAGGAAGCCTCCACACGGAGCTGAAGTTTATGGTAATGGGCGTTTGTTTCCGACGTGTGCTGTAAGTGGTAGACCAATCACAACAGACTGGGCCATCTGACCAATCAGAGCAGAGTAGCTTGCGGAAAGGAGGGATTTAGAGAAGACCGATTCATCCATCGAGTCGTTTGAGAATCATTAAACAATGTGATGATGTGCAATATATATTATGTTGATATATTATGAGTGTTTTTTGACCTTTGATGCATGTAAACCTGTTGTAGGAGACCTCCAAAACAAAATCAGGAACCTTTAAAATAGCATAATAGGGGCACTTTTATACTTACACAATATTTAGGCCAGTGTTCATTTATCACATTTCTGCTTCTATTCATGCTTGACAGTTGTCTATTTTCCTAAAAAAAAAAAAAAAAAATTAAAACCATTCAAATTGAAAAAGAAAAAAATGAAAGGAAAATCGTCATCATTTACTCACTTTCATGTCATTTTTCAAACTAATATAATCTTTTGTATTTCACAGAAGAAAGAAAGTCGTACAGGTTTGGAACAACATGAGTAGAAATTAGATTTTGTAAAAACTGTACTTTTATAATTTTGCATATTGATGGGACTATATAGTTCAGGGAAATATTAATGTATTTTCATTTGATTTTAATGTCATTTTTACATTCTAAACGATTGTGATATTGTTTTAGGTTGCCATTTGGGTCCTGAAGCAAAACCGGTTGAGAACTACTGCTTTACATGATAGGTACATTACCATGCCCGTTCTCCATTTGGACTCCCCAACCCCAGAAATTACATCCATCCTCAGTATCCAGAATTACTCCACATGCCATGGAGAACGCTTCACTTGTAAGCTACATTACAGCGTAATGAATCGAGTATTTTTTTTTTCACAGTTCTGTTTGACCGGTTCAACTAGTAATGGCATCCTGCCTTGGACTGTCAAAACCAGCTGCTTTTGATGTATTCTGCTAGCATCTAAGCGTGACAAACAATCAACATGAGCTTGAGGACAGCCCGGTGACCTTTGCAAAGCTGGCCCGTGTCTCTGCCATTGTAATTACGCTAGAAAAAGTGAATATTTTCATATAAATTCTGCCCGTCTTGGTACAGATGTTTCTTTTTTCCCCTGCAGCATGCCTGGATTATCCAGCAGCATGTTATTATAATGTCTATTATCTATCCCATATAACCATCATCACTGCCATTATGGAAAAAAGTACAAGGGATGGGTAAAAACACACGCACGCACATTAAGCTTCCTTCAATTCCACACACTCGGCTGCAGTTATTTAGTCATTTCCTTGGCAGAATTTACATTACGTTAGAGTGCACAGCAGTCAGCTGAACTGTCAAGCCTGCCATGGAATCTCATGTTGTCACTCTGTCATTGTCAGAGCAGGCAGGATTTTCTCCCAGTGGATAGACAAGTCTCTGTCTAAACCCCTACAATGCACTCTCTCAGGCAGCTCACCGTCTCCATCTGCATCTCTCTACATAATAGATGTTGGCCACCTGTACTGCTAGTTTCAATTTCTTCGGTCTGAGGAGCCGGAGATATTCCAAAATGAGCCAAGCCAAAGTCTAACCCGCCGGCCATTATTGTATATACAGCATTGCCACATGTATTGCCTGAGAGCTGTTTTTGACAGACTGTCAGTCTGTGTGCCTTAAAATTCCTCAAAAGTTTTTTGTTTGTTGGCTGTGGTTACTTTCTGAGGTGAACTCAGAAGTGTCTCTCAGTAGGAGATGTGGCTGGGCGGGTAGTGTATGTGCTCTTTTATTTGTTACACTAGCGCTTTTCTGTGGGCGACCTGAGTTTGAATCCGGCTCGGGTCATTTTCAGATCACATCCCTCCACTTCTCTATATCTTCTCTGTTTCATCTTTGTCTGTCCTTGCCATTAAAGGGACTGATGATATTTCAATCTCAGAGTAAAAACTGTGACTTTATATGTCACAATATGGCTTAATGTCTTGTAATTGTAATCTCGCAGTATGACTTTGTATGTTACAATGAGACTTTTTTATATTTTATGTCACTTTTTTTAAAATCTGAGAATCCGTTTGGGGTCGAAGAAATTAATACTTTTATTCAGCAAGGATGCATTAAATTAATCAAAAGTGACAGTTACATTGCTACAAAAAACTATTTAAAATAAATTCTCTTTGAAATGTATCATGATTTACACAAAAATATGAAACAGCACAACTATTTTCAACATTGATAATAACAAGAAATGTTTCAATTCAGCATATTAGAATGATTTCTGAAGACTGGAGTAATGATGCTGAAAATTCAGCTTTGCCATCACAGAAATAAATTGCATTTTAAAATATATTAAAAAAGAAAACGATTATTTTAAATTGTAATAATATTTCGCAATATTACTGTTTTTACTGTATTTTTGATTAAAGAAATTCAACCTCCGTAATTAATAGGTTTTATAAACAAAATTTTTTGTTTTCTGAAAAAACGTAACCTTGAAAATACAGACATGCAGAGTGATAAAACAGGGATAAAATCCTGTGTTGTTGCATTGTATATCAGCACTCTAGCAATGCCACTCGACCAATCAAAGTTCAGGACCGGAACTAACTGTTGTATAATGCTTGGCTCTTTAATTTGATTTCATCTACCTCATTTTTACTCTCATACATAAAAAAAATCCACAGTGCACTCTTTGCTGAGCATGTGTCTTCAAAATGTGGGAAACGTTCATCTCCAGTGCAGAGTCAAGGTTTTTTCTCGCTGTGTATCAGACGTTCCTCCCTGTCTGAGGGAGCCACTTAGTAGTTGAGCCATGCGCAAAGTCTCCGTTTTACCTTTCAAGTCTTTGAAAGTCACCTCAGATGTCAGGGTACGTTTCTTATAGTAAAGTGAAAAGACAGGTGCTCTGTGTTTGAAGGTGTGGGATGCGAATGGGCTCTGGCTGCCTCTCCACACTTCTGATCAAGGCGCTCAGACTGTATGCGGTGATTTTCACACGCAGCTATCAGACGACTCTTAAGGTGTTGTTCCCCACATCTGTCCTTCAGCGCCTGACATCTTGATGAATACACTGTGTCGGAAGGTTTGCATAGATTTAGCAAATACCCGTTGGTATTATTCATTGCAATCAGCGGGAACACGCCCTGCTATGCCTTTTATAAAGTGATACGAGTACACTTATTCTGTAACTTCAGCAAGGACAGGTCAAAGAGAGGTTTCGACTCTGGTAAAAGGCTCAAATTCGACTTGATTTCAGATAGGACGTTTAATAATGAAAAAGCTTTGACAACTCAGTTTTGAGTGGTTGTCAGGAGTCATTGCTCAGTGGAGGCTCTTGTATCAATCATACGGCTGTATTGAACTTGTCGATATGGAGATATAGTGCTGTGAATGTGCGACCTTTGACCCCATACTTTATCCAGTCAATTCATAGTCCCCTAAAGAATATTCATCCGTACATCAGCAATGGTGTAGAAGGGATGGTGAAGATTAGACTCCTATCAGGGATGGTAAAAGTGCCTGTATGCACATTTAGACGGATATAACTGGGCATTGTGTCTTGTCTCAAGCTGTTTTCTAAGTGTGAGTGACATCAATTGTTGAGCTTTAAGGAGCTCACGTAAAAAAGTAAAAAGCTGTCAAGTAAAAAAAGTCAAATTTTTAATCTCAAGAATTCTTATGTAAATGCCCTCTACACTCTAAGAAAAGAAAATGTACTGTAGGATTTGTTTTGCATTTTTTTTAATCATATTTTGAATTGTGCATTGCATTTGCACTGTTTGTGTTTCATGCATGATTCTATGATTTTTTTTTCCTGCAAATAAATAAATACAATAAAAAAAAAATTATGTTCTTTAAAAGTATTTTGTCTTATCTACTTAAAATACCTAAACAACCTTAAAACAAGATAAATGAGCTTGAGAAGAAATTAGGGGTGTGACAAGATCTCATGCCATGTGACGATATTTCTCGTCGAAAAGCAGTCTCGCAATATCAGCATGACAGTTGAGTTTGTGTTAAAACCTTTTACAGTGCTTGCATTATATTGTTCTGTATTTTACTCCATATGATAATTCATACACTAAAAGTAGAACTAAGGTGACATTCATTACAAGATGATTAGTGTAGGGCTGTCACGATTCCTCGATTAAATTCGAGTGCTTGATTTAAAAAAAAAAATCCTTAATTGCAATTTAACTGGAAGTGGCGCATTCTACATACGAGAATCTATGGACCGCATCATTAGATCGTTTTCTAAGGCTGCACAATATATTTAAACAATTCAAAAATCATAATATAGCATAGTGCTATCATTTATAAACCTACACTAACACAGGAGAAAACATCAGTATATTTCTAAATATGCAAACTGTTGTTCATCGCGATTTAAAAAAAAAAAAAAAATGTAAACTCTCGCTCTGAGTTTGCATGTTTTGATGTCCACATGTTATTGTTCAAGAAATTACAGTGGCTGTAGCGTTTCTATCATTAAGAAGTGGCCAAATATTAAATGTTGGACATTTGAAGTTTGGCTAATATTAAACAAGGATTTGATCATGCTATAAAGTGTAACAACAATCAGCAGGCCATTGATGCCCTCTGCAGGCATTTGTTATAATATGTAATGTACAGAAGATGATTGTTTAAAATATTAATATATTATAATATGTATATTACATTATGTATTATAACAGTGTTGTTCAATAAAACCATATAATTACTTGCTTTTGATACTTATTATATATGTATTTTAAGTAATTTTAAAGGCGATTCACTTTATTACCGAAAAAATATTATCCAATTACTCAATTAATTGTCAAAATAATTGACCAATTATTCGATTACCAAAATAATCGCTAGTGACAGCCATAGATTTTTTAATAAGTAGTTAAATGACATTTCAGTCAAATAAAAGACTATATTTCCAGTCATATTTTGTCAGTGAAAATTTCTTAAATATTTAAATATTTCTTATAAATGTTGTATAGTTCTCGTGAACCCAATATCGTGTATTGTCTCATCTCGTGAGCAAAGTGGAAGCAATGCTGAACCAACCGAAGCAATGTTGCATATAACATTAAGACTTGTATCTTCAGTATAAGTGTATTTTTGTGAAGAAAAGAAAAATGCCAGGAAGATGCATTGAAGCATATTAATATAAAACATTTTTTTTTACAGTTTAAGAAACACATCTGATCAGAGTCAGGTGATCAAAACTGCACTCAAAAAATGACTATTGAATGACTATTTGGATTACACAGTTCTAACGTAAACTAACAAACAAGAGTAATGTAATAGTACTAAAAAATACACAATAACCATGTTTGTATATTTTTCATCAATAAATTCAATTTATTTGAATCTCATATATTCAATTATCTGAATGTTATTTGATTTACAGTCAGCTAGCCTTATTTTAGCCACAGTCACAGTGAGCAGATTTATGCTGAAACAAAACTTGTCAGTTTTGTTATTTCTTTTAGACAAGGCTGTTGCATTTTACATAACATCTGTTGCATCTTTTCTTAGAACTCACAGGACATGTAAAAAAAAGAGAAAAGAAAAAGGTGTAAAAAAAACAAAAAGCTCTCTCTATATATACAGCATATATTGTCTGGTAAGAGAAGATTTTTAAACACGTTTTGCCTTCAATAGTTCTTTCTAAATGATCCTGTGGTGTGGAAAATAAAATGTTACAAGTACAAATTGCATGCAGTTTCTCAGTTAGTACGAGGTCATAAAAGCTGCATGCATAATAATTATAAAAGAATTAGCAAAATGCAGTTCATCTAAATGGCTTTAGATGAAGTATAGGATGTCACACCGCAGGACACTCAAAACTACTTCAATTACCCATATGATGTATTATAAAGTGGCTAAAAAACAATACTAACTGTGATATAGTGATGACAATGGGTGCAATGAAAGATACAAAAAGTTCTACTTCACTTCCAGTGAAGTAAAGAAACAAGTATAATCTGGGGTTTGTGTAGCATTAGTGCTTGAGTTGAGGATGGTCAGTCCATTTGAGGGTTGTCAGATGGAGTTATTGAGCAGTCTTGACAGCATGTGGGATGAAACTGCTTTTTAGTCTGGTTGTTTTGGCTTTAATAGTACTTAACCTTCTTCCAGATGGTATGGCTGCGAGTACACTATGGGACAGGCAAGTGGGTTTTTTTACCTGATACTGTAGGTCTTTCTTGATTGCTGTTTCACCACCCGTTGCAGATTTCAAGCAGCTCCCACACCAGAGAGTGATCCAGCTGTTCAGGATGCTGTTTTTGACACATGGCTGGCAAGAGTTTGACCATTTGACCACTAATGTTGTACAGCAGGCAAGCAGTAGCTTAAAGACTGCAATATTAGAGTTAAGCTTTGAGGTCAGCTATCTCCAAAATGTTGACAAAACCGCCTGCTTCAATAGGAAATGCAGGAGAGAAAGTTGCACTGACAAAGCAGTTTCACAGGGTCTTAAAAAACAAAGTTAAGTATAAAGGTTAAACAAGGATAACAAATATAGACCTAGTTTCTTTCCTCTGAAAGACACAAGGTGAATCAACTTCAGCTCACTTTGATTTCCCATTGTTCTCTCAGCTTACATCCAGGGAGAGAAAGAAAGATATGAGATTACCTTTATCCTGACCAAGATGAATCATGAAATATTTATTTATTTATTTTGAGTGCATGAGGATGCAACTTGCGAGTATGACAGCTCTAAGGCCCCGCAATGATCAGACTCGTAACGGGGTGGAGATTCCTTGCCTTGCAGATAAAACAGTCTCAATCCCCAACGTGCCCATCTCCTGATAGGATTAAACATGTCAAAGTCCTGCCAATAAACCTGTCAGAGAACAAAGGGGGAGAGGTTTGCAAAATGTTCCTCTGCCTCTATGAAGTGCAAGTTGCTGACGTTACCTCTTAAATTGAGATGACATTTTTTCAGCTTACGCATCGTAATGGGTGTGGAGAGGTAGCCGAATCCAATTCTAAGAAGGGCAAGCTAATTAGAAATCCTAGTCTAATTATGTTTCCTTTTATAGGTTGGGTTTTTGAAATAACACCGCCATTAAAATGCTAGGGGAAGCACTAATGTAGAGGAAGAAGGTGATGGAAAGGAAGAACAAAAAAACAAAAAAACTGGTGATTGTAAAGAAGGATTTTTTTGATCTGTTCTTTTTACATTGTTGGTTCTTGTGTGTTTCGTAACACTTTTCAAAGTGGAATGTCCAGTGAGTGGTGCTTAAAGTGTGTTCAGTTTTATCCAAAACAGATTAACATGAATGTGGCAACATTTTAATTTGTTGGTTGTTGTACATATTGTGGCAGTTTGGAAATTAAATGTCCAGTGAGTGGCACTAGAAGGTTAATACTTTATCGTGTGTGAAAATAACAAGTAACAACTACACTAAACCCTACCGATAGTGTTAACAAAAGCAAATGTGACATAAACGCATTTTCCAAAGCAAACATGCCTTTTTAGCTTGCTTGCTTCAAGACTTTGAACTCTTTTATTGTGACTTGTGTTTCATGCAGTGCTGTACCAGGCGAGCTAATGAGTAAGTTTAATACATCAAAAAATCCATGCATATCGAGCTGATTATGTGATGTATTCGTTTACAAATCATGCAAATTGTAAAAGTATTTTGAGGACATATCATTTTTGCTCAGTTCATTGCATGATACTTTTCTATTTATTAACAATCTGCCCCTATAATCATAATTTGTGGAAAGGAATACAAGTTTTCGGAGTTTTAAGCAACTAATGTTTATTTCGGCGGGAAACTGTGATAATTATTTATTTATTTTGAGTTTTGCAAAAGTGTAGTTAAAGGTAGGCTACGTTTTAATAATTGGCCTATGCTGGATTTTTCAGACTTCATTCTTAACCATGGGTTACATACTGTAATCCTGGGTTATCTTGTTCTATTTGTTTTACATTTAGACTGATTTTTTTAACCTGAACGATCCAAAGATCCAACTTAAAGAAACAATTTATTAATGACTCAGCAGTAGGATGACTGTCAAGATTATAAGTGAATGATGACTTATATCCCTGTCTTTTCAGAAATACTTTAAGATGCTTTTTTTTTGGCCAGTCTACATTCACTTTTATTATATTCAAAAGACTGGGTCAGATAAAGACAGAGTTTTAATTTCGGAGTAAACTTTAACCTAGGTTTAAATTGGCCTTTTCCCAGGGTCTTTAAAAGGCATTAATCCCAAGGTTAAGTTAAGTGTAATTGAAGTGTTAAAATCCTAAAATTAACCAAACCAATACTATAATAATATGACTAGCTATTCAAACACCCACATGATCTCATTCCTAAATGACAACAATTCGGCTGTGTGCCGTGTCCATTAAACCTTTGACAAAATCATAGCGGACCATTCAAGTCTTTGTTGTCTCTGCTGCTGAGCCAGAGAGAGCAGTTGTCATGTAGGTATAAAACAGTTTCACAAATAGTCTACCACACTGTGTTATATATTCATATTGTCACAGAAGTACTGGGATAAAAGTTTATAGTTCGGATATAAACACTGAT
Organism: Coreius guichenoti; assembly: GCA_039654105.1. Classification (NCBI taxonomy): domain Eukaryota; kingdom Metazoa; phylum Chordata; class Actinopteri; order Cypriniformes; family Gobionidae; genus Coreius; species Coreius guichenoti. The sequence continues at coordinate 29,496,557 of CM077171.1, forward strand.
GTCTACGGTAGCGATCAAAATAGAGTAAATGGCTTCGTCCGAAATCGCATACTCTCTTCAGTAGGTACTTATTTTGAATAATAACTTATTTTTATCTATATAGTATGAGTGTGTGTAGTATGAATGTAATCTGGACGTACTACATTCGCCATGTTGTCATTATCATGTGTCAGTGCGTCAGTTACGTCGCTTCCCGTGGCCTCATGGGATAGTAAAGTGTCCATCGTATGCACACTTCAGAATCTCGCCGGAAGAAGTAGGTCATCCGGGTACTTTTTGCTTACTCTTTTATGAGTACTGTGAATTCGGACGTACTACTTTTGTCACATACTGTTTTTTCATCGACTATATTGGGAAGTGTGCGATTTCGGATGCAACCAATGAATTTTTTAAAGATTGTTTTGATTATGTTGTCATTCAAACCTATTTTTTTTTTAAATAATTCATTCAAATTAATTGAATATTTTAAATAGACTGCAGCAATTAACATTTAGTCAGAACCTTTAGTAAATGTTTAGTTGTCTGTTGAGAATCGTGGGAGGATCGTGATCTCTATTTGAAACAAAAAAAAGGTGATTCTCTATTTATCCAGAATGCAGCTCTACTGAAACATGATATCATTACATTTCAAGGCAATAGAGTATGAGTAATTGTTCAGATTCAGTGTGTATGCACATATGAATGCATGAGTTAAACCTGCTTGTGTGTCATAAATTGAATATCTCAGACACGATATTTTACATTTGTGTATGCCATATAGAACTGCACAGCATGTCTTCAGAACTACAATACATAAACATGGCAAGGATGCATGAGTTTGAGCTGACTGTTACTTTAACTTTAAAAGACAAACTTTTCTTTAGTGTTGCAGTTCTGCAGAAATGGATTGCTTTAAAAGCTGTTATTCTACTTATATAAATGTATTGTAATTTCTGTATAGTGTGTGGTTATACAGTGACGATTACATATACATTCTCATTAATACTGCATGATACCCACTAGCAGAGAGGAAATATCTACAGGAATCTGCATTTGAACAGCATTGTTTTACGAGATTAATATTGCCTCAGTGTTTTCAGAATTTATTGGGCATAATCAGATTGTAGCAGCAAGAAGTGCACACCACGCACATATTTCTGAGTTTGCCCAAATGATGAATGATGTATCCAAATGGAATTTGCATCTTTCTTGGAATGTTAATAATCTTCTTTTACATGTTTTTAATCATTTAGGGACAGATATTGAAATCTGTAATTTGATTATAGAGTTTATTGCACAGAGTGATTTGATGTCTTGCTATGACATTAAAGAAGTGCAATCTTGTCCCTGTGCCTGTGCTGATGAACCAACCAACACAAAGCACAACGGTTTTGTTAACATCCTCTAGATCGCCATGTATCAAATTTTGTGTAAAAAAAGAGGCCTTATTATCCATCACAGAAAATACTTTCCAAGTGCATAAAGTGGGATTTTTTTTTTTATATTATGAGAAGAACAAGTAGATATGGATATGTTGTATTATAGTAGCGTAATGTACATAATATATCTGTGCTCCACATTTTGTATGCATCCCTGTTTTTTCAAACAGTTATTTTTCTTTCTGGTAAATGTAAGTTACTAAATACCTCAGTGACCGCTACAATGCTGTTACTATACCTATTTTATTTTATTTTATTTTCATAAATTACTTTAATGTTAATCTGATTATTTAATGTTTAATGTAGAAAATAACAGTAACCATGTTACAGTCAACATTTTCTGATAGTTAAGCAACTTTCTTTTTCCTATCAACACTTTTAAAGAGTTTCAGGACCTATTTTGTACCCTATTCATGGAAAGAGACAGATATATATATATATATATATATATATATATATATATATATATATATATATATATATATAAAACATGCTGAGGAATGATATAATTCAGGCTGTAATAATTCATCCCGTACTTAAGCAGAATTCCGATGGAATTATGCAGAGAATCTTTGATGTTTGACATCGTAATATATTTGTCTGTCATTTCTTTGCTTTCCCCTGCGTGAATTGATGAATGTACAGAACAGGATGCAGCGTACAGTAATCCCTCACGTGTTCTTTAAAGGCAGCGTCGGCAGCACGCGAGCTTGTGGTCTTTCTCGTGGCATCTCCACGTTTAGAGCTTCGGAACTGCAGTGGGCCTCTGTCTCCGGCCCCGTTCTAATTTCTGAGCGCCTCTGTGATCTATCTGTCTCTGTCTATAACTACGCATACTTGTGCGTCTCTGGGGTTTTGCATCCTCTGTGCTTAGAATATCCCTCTGAAACCCATTAGATTATCCTCCTCTCTACCTATTTAGGTTTATATTAATTAACGCACTCTCTGTCAGGCTTGTGCAGTAACCTGCTTTTCCTATGTAGCACGACTCCTCCATGGGCCAATGTCTTTGAAGTGCCTCTTTCCCAATAAGACCAAACTCCCGGAATAAATCGAAATGATAGAAAGCATAAAGCGCACACTTATTTCTGCATTCTGTCATGGAGTAGGGCTTTAAGCAGGGGGCTAAACTGCAGGCGAGTTGCAATCCAATTATGCCCACCAGCATGCGTTTTAAGGGACAGGCCGCTCTTTTTCATTAACTGAACGGAGACAGCAGATACATCATGTTCCCCGGATGCTGGGGGAACGGGTACCTAACGTGAGTGAGTCACCTGTGAGGGGTAAGAGGGGGTGATGAATGCTAGAATTTGGTGGAAGATTTGGTGTGAGATCGGGATTAATTGTGACATGGGGTTCAGTGCAATTCCACAAATGTGGAATTTTTACTTTTACTTTTTTAATGTTTTAAATGTATGCAGTTTATTTTTTATTTTATTTGTTGGCCAAAACAACTGCCATTTTCTCATGTAACTTTTTACATTTTAGGCTGTTATATTTTAATTATATAAGTATTTTATGCTTGTTCCACTGTATATAATTAGCTGAAAAGCCTATAATAGGCTGTTTAATGGCATGTTCTATTGTGGCAAATTACCCCATTTGTGACAACATGCCCTGATACATGGTTTCATTCAGTTTTGGCAATTTTCAGTAGCTTTTTTTCTGTTGTAGAAAATATATTAAGGTTTGTACATATGCACAACATATCCAGTCTTCCCTATAGCCATGAACAGGGAACATTTCAAAGTATGTTGGAGACGTATTATTATGTTCTGTTATTTTCATCATGGTAACCTTTTAAGTGATTTAGTTGTTAAACATCAATAATAACAGATTTCTCCACTGCATTTTTGTGATTTATTTAGTTATCACAATGTAGAACACCAGCTAACTTTTCCATTTGATGACTTCTTTGAGAAAACATTGGCTTAGTTTTTTTAAATCACAAAAATTGCTAAAAAGAAAATGCTACTCTCCAATTGCTGATGCTTGCAGTAATTGTTTGAAGTTGAATGTTACAGTTTTAGGCATAAACCTGACAGCTTTTTTATTATATTTATATTATATTTTATTAACCCTTGCAGCTCTCAACAAAAATATTTTTTCCACTAACCGATCAAACTAACAGCTCTCAAAAAATGCAAAAAAAAATAAAATAAAAAAAATTCTAAATGTTACTTATAGTGACATGATTGCATGTATGAGAAGAAAAAAAATAGTGGTAATTTTCTTTAAAACAAACTTTTGCTGGAAAATGATGGTAGACTAATAAATATTACTGATTTGTTTAGTACCGTATTGTTCCGAATAAAAGACAACCCTGATTATAAGACGACCCCCCTTTTTCAAGATGTACCTTTCGGAAAAAGGCTTTTTGAAGACCAAATGTTATACTTTATAAAGAATTTTTTTATAAAGAAAATAATTTTCATTGCATATTTTCACATTTCATATTTTAATTCTTGTATTGAAAGTATGGTAAATACTGGTAAAATGTACAAACGATCACATTTAAAAATAAACACTTTTTGGTTATTTATAAAAATAACCTGTAGCCCATCTGAATTATATAACAATTATGCTATCCATCTCATAGTGAAAACCATGTAGCCTACCAAAATTTCATTAACAGTAGAAGTGAAATCTGGGTACTGTCTTGCCTTTTAAAATCAGGTACGGGGGAAGTTTGGTCCCGTCAGCGAGGCATGTAAACATGACAGTCTTTGACTGTTAGCGACTGTCTTTTTGCACTCGCGATCTTTTAACATTACACTCTGACACACCATATTTCTTGGCACACTCGTTTTATGCGTATATAGTGCCACCTATTCAGGGTTGGGAAGGTTACTTTTAAAATGTATTTCACTACAGATTACACAATACATGCTTTAAAAACCAATCCAAAAAATGTGTAATGTATTTCGTTAGATTACACAAGTTTTGTAACTTAATATAAATACTTTAGAATACTTTGGAATACTAATAAGGCATGTAACACAACGGGACCGGTTTTCCTCTGCATATTATTTTAAACGACATCAATATTCCACAGTTTTTATTGAAGCAAAAAATGCAGACATTCTTAGAAAAAAGAAAAAATATATATTGATGCTCAAATTAAGAAAAATGTACACATCATCATCCTGTTCAAAAGTTTTCACCCCTGCTCTTAATGCATTGTGTTTCATGGAAGCTTGTTTCCGCCCTAAATATAAAAATGAAAAAGGTAATTGCGACTTTTTATTCCTCACAATTGTGTGTTATAAAGTCAGAATTGTGAGATAAAAAGTCGCCTTTTCTTTTTTTTTTTTATTAAAGTCGCAATTTTTTACCCCTCATAATTGGACATTATAATTCACAATTGCAAGTTTATATCTCACAATTCTCAGAAAAGAAGTCAGAATTGTGAGATAAAAAGTCGCAATTACCTAAACAAATTACTTAACATGAAACATGAAAACAGTCGTGGATCATCCAGGTAATGACAGACAGTTTCAGATTCAAGGGTTTGTACATCTTTGAATGTGACAATTTGTATAAATTCAGTCATTTTGTGGAGTATATGTAAACATCTATTATGTGAAATAGATTATTCAGGACAGTACTAAATAAACATTTTTGTTTGTTTACATTAATTTTTAAATGAAATAAATTACATTAAAATTCAAAGTAATCACTTTGGTTATCTAAAATACTTTTGGGATGTAACTGTAATTTGATTACCACCCTGTAATGAAATACAGTTACTCAAATTTTGTATTTTAAATACGTAACTAAGTTACATGTATTTCGTTACTCCCCAACTCTGCACCTATTGTTGCGGGTGTATTATTGACATGTAAAAGTCTAGACCCTGAATATAAGACAATCTTGTTTTTTCAGATGTATTTGTAAGAAAAAAATATTGTCTTATATTCGGAACAATACTGTGTCTGCAGAATTCGATACATCACAGAAAACCAAATGCATATGTGTGCAAGCCAGTCATCAACTGTAGTGTTGTAGTCAAGACCACCTAATCCGAGACCAAGTCGAGACCAAGTCGAGACCAAGACCATTGTGTGTTGAGACCAAGGCAGGACGAGACCAAGTCAAGACCAAGACCAGACCAGCACTCCTTAAATTCATAGAGATCCACATTGCCACCTGAGAAATGACTTATAACTTATAATAAATGACTTATAATAAATATAATTAGAATAAGACACTATATAAAGCTTCTACCAATCAAATGAAATCATTAACAACAAAATTCATCTTTGCGCTACAGAGGTGATACAGAAGATGCATCTGAATTGGTAAATTACAAATGCATAAATAATGTTGAGTATAATGTTTTAAAAAAAAATATTGAATGTTTGTTAAAGCAATATCATGTTTGATATTCATGTTTGATATTCATGCTCAGTCATGCTCAACATTTTTGAAAACAGCTCTCTTGCTCTTATGATATAAATCCAGATCTCAGAACTTTTTGCAACAATATCTTGAATTTTGTGAGCATTTGTATTGAAGGGTTAGTTCACCCAAAAATGAAAATTAGCCCATGATTTACTCACCCTCAAGTCATCCTAGGTGTATATGACATTCCTCTTTCAGACGAATAAAATCGGAGTTATATTAAAAAAGTCCTGGCTAATCCAAGCTTTATAATGGCAGTGATTGTTGTTCTGTTTTTGAAGTCCATAAAAGTGCATCTGTCCGTCATATAACGTGCTCCACATGGCTCCGGGGGGTTAATAAAGGCCTTCTGAAGCGAATCGATGCGTTTGTGTAAGAAAAATATCCTTATTTAAAACTTTATAAAGTAAATTATCTAGCTTCTGGCCGATCGCCGTCCGTATTCAATTTAGTGAAAAAGTGTTGTGCCTCTCGCAGTTCAAAATGCTTACGCTACGTCTGACGAGTGTAACTGGTGTGCAATGTCGTCAGACGTAGCGTGAGCATTTTGAACTGCGAGAAGCACAACACTTTTTCCGTAAGTTGAATACGGACGGCGATCGGCCGGAAGCTAGATAACAGAAGACTTCAAAAACAGAACAACAATCACTGCCATTATAAAGCTTGGATTAGCCAGGACTTTTTTAATATAACTTCGAACTGACCCTTTAATTTTTGTTGACATTTTTGACACAATCCCTAATTAATTTCTGAATCGGCACAATAAATAAATCAAATTAGAAATGTTATTGATTGCATCTGAAGCAGTAAGTTTTACATCCAATCACATTAATGATGTTAATAAATAAATCAGGCAATGCACTGGCAATTTAGTAATATCCCAGCAGTTGTGGTCTTGACTGGTCTTGAAACAAAAACCCGAGTCCTCTTAGTCTGAGACCAAGATAAGACTGAGTACAAATGTGGTCGAGAAAAATGGTCTTAAGACCAGTCTCAAGACCAAGACCGGTCTCGAGTACTACAACACTAATCAACTGTAAGGTTTTACAAATGCGATAGTTACGTTTACTGGCCAAATCTTTCACACGGACCATCTTTATTACTGAGCCCTCAGTTTAAATTAAATATTTTCTAAAAGATCTTTGAGCAAATCTCCTAAACTGAGCTGTTATCAATTGCTGTCAATTCCTCTGGTTTTACTGTGAAATCATTAGGACTTTATTTATCTTTTGACTGTAAGCGTTGGAGTATTCTCATGTGGCCCCTCTCAGAAGAAATGGATGTAAAATCAATAGATTTTGGATTCTGCACCTTACTAGTGGTAACTCACTATAGGTCAGATTTAACAACCGTTTTGGGTACTGTAAAAAGGCTTAAATGCCACCCTCACACAAACTGTTATTTTTGTTGGCAAGTACACATCATTTGGGATCTATGTGTTCCCCTACTAAAGCAGATGTACAAGCACAGAAATAGGGTTATACTCTGAAATCTTTTGTTATACCCCATGATTCGTATTCAACTGTCAACCTGACAGAAAATCTTGTTTTGACCGTGCAGTTTAGGTCGAGATAGTTATAGAGGAATTAGCCAATTGTTTCAGCCCCCTCTAAAGAAATGTGCTAAAAGTGTAACTTTGGAGATTTTGTTCATTTTATAGAAACACCAGCTTTTTTTTTCAACACTTATATTTACTTAAAATGAATAGATTAAATCATATTATTTTCACATGGGAATTTAGGAAAGGAATCTGTTTCATTGAATAGCCGCTGTAGTTTGACGGAAACTTTGGATTCCAAGCAGCCTCCACAGAATAAATTTGGAGCTGCAGAAGATCCATCTCTTTTCTTCAGATATATCCACCCACTTCAGCCAAACTCACCATTACCTGTAGCATAGCTGTAGAGCTGTGTGTGATGTGGTTGGAGAGAGGGAATAGCCTCTTTTGGGTGGCTGTGGGGAGGTGCTGAAGGGGGAGGTGAAAGTTGTGCAAAGCACTTTGAGGGTCTCTGGAGGGAGATGGGAGAGAGAGATGTCATCAAGCAACTCTGCTGGTCACCATCTACTGAAAAGCAAAGGGTGACTGATCAAGGCGTCAATCCCTTTTGCATTTAACATTAAAGCCATTTACATTTTATAAGGGAGAAGTTCCTCTGGCCATTAAAAATTAATCACAAGAAAGTTGTGTGGGAATATTGATCTTCTATCTGCTGGCCTTCTAAGAGAATGTGCTATCTCTTGCAGACACCTCAAAAATCTTACCCTGAATTCTTCATACCTGCATTGACATATTTCTGTGGCAGGAGCTTCTGGGGGTTGAACTGGCTGTCGGAAGACTGATGGAAGGTGCTAGAACAAGCTTAAAACCATGTAGAAGTGTGTTTTTGATTCTTACTTTAATTCATATTGGTCAGTGGTTTCCATTTTTTTTTTCCAGAGGTGAATATATGGTCTCTTATAAATGGCTTTTTTCTTCAACATTTTATAAAAGTCATTGTTACAATATGTTTGCATTTTAGGTAACCCTTTATTTTTATGGTCCCTTTTCTGTTGATTACAAGTAACTTTGCAACTACATGCCAACTAACTCTCATTCGACTATTAGTAGACTGTCTGCTTAATATCTGCTAACAGTTTATTGAGATGTTCCTCCAACAGACATTCTACTGACTATAAGTAACCTTGCAATTACATGTCAACTTATTCTAACCCTAACCCTACCAGTTACTAAGTAAGGAATAATTGACCATGGGCCGTTGAATTATTAGAAATGTATTTTCATAAATTCATAGTCAATTATTCCACTTATACTATGGTTACCACACCTCAAAATATTGTTCAGATGATGCATTTCAAGACATTTGTCAGGTTTTTGTCTTTATAACGCTCTTGTGTGTAGGACTAATTTCTTACGCATCTCATCCCAAGCCTCTGTTGCTAATTCCAAAATGTAATTTTAGAGCTATAATGGAGGCTTCAGCCACTGATAGTAGACTAATGCAGTTATAGAGAGAGAGAGAGAGAGAGAGAGAGAGAGAGAGAGAGAGAGAGAGTTATCAAGCGTGTATGAATTACCTGAGTCTGTGCGTCTCTCAACAATGTTCGGCAACAGCATCTCTACTAATAGCGAAACTGCAAGTTTATCTTCTCCAAGAACAGAGCCGTTATTACCTCGCTAGTGAGAAATGTCTTGTAGCTTTTAAGTTGTTCAACTATTTTACTGATAAAATCATCAAAGCAGCGCTGACAACACGTTTCTGTGCAAGTGTGTGTCTGTACTCTGTGTGTGTGCAGAAAAAGAGAGTATGTGCTTTCCGTACATAAAACGTAATTTTGTTGCAAAAAAACATGAAAATAATTTGTAATTTTTATCCTATTGTTTACTATATTTATTTGCTTGGTCAGTGTCGTTGTGTGTTGTGGTTCTTTTGCTGTTGTAGGCTGTAAGGACCTTTTGAAATAACTGCAATCATTTGGTAAAGTGATATGGAACTGAGAAAGTGTGGAACTAATTACAAACTATGACAACAGATGAACGAACTGGAACTAAGGCAAAATGAAGCCAATGAAAACCAAGGCATGCACGTGACACATTGATACAATGTTCAGCATTCAAAATGTTAACAACTGATAACAATGATGTCATTGTGATATTTGCGTACTAAATTGTAATCGATATACTCTTCCTTGCTTATATTTAATCATTTATAGCTGCCTTTACAGCACATTCGTGTGCAGAACTGAACACAACGCATGATGGTGTCATGACAAAGGAAATGCATCATTTCACTATGCAGAACCAAAGGCCAAAATATCAACTACCTAAAACCTCAACACTATACTTTTGCGGCCTTGCAAGCACTGCTATTTCCTTCAGGAAATGCAAATCTAGTTTAAAAATCATCATCATATATATTCAATTGATTTTAACAACGTCTTGCAGATAATTGAAACATTGGCTATACGTCTTGCTTGTTTGCTTGTGCGGGGCAGAGATGATATTTTATTAGTGCAATTCCTCAAATGCAGCTTGTTTTGTTTTTTATTTTCATTAACGTCATCCGGACCTATTGATTTACTGATTTCTGCATCTATTCCTCCAGGCAAATGCAAGTGAAGGGTCTTTTTTCCCCTCCAGTGTGGTAAGCCTTGGCGTAATCCTGGTGTATCAAGACACAATGCCTTCCACCTCAATACATCTGCTCTGGCCCTCTCCAAATCTAATGCTGCTAAGAGTAAATCCCTATTATGATGAGTCATTTGAACCGGAGAGGAAGTACTGTGTAAAGTATTCCTTGCGGCAAACCAAAACTTTCTCACGGTTATTAATGCACCACGTCTGCAGAGCAGAATGTCACGATACGTAGGTTCTTATGCATCATTTTTTTGCGCTAAATATTTTGACAAGTTAATTGCAAGATTGTGGCAGATGGAGGTGGAGGGTGGCTTGGCTGGGGGATTGATTGCATGTCACAGGCTCCTGATTTAAACTTTAATGGTGTATCAGCTCAGCCTTACGTTTCTGCATATGCTCCATACAGTTATAGAGCTGTCCTGCCCACAGCACTCGTTGAACCTAACTGACAAACCCTATAGCACAAACACAGGTAGGTGCTATTCTATGCGACTTTTTTCTGATAATGAGCTCTTCACTCTTTAGAAAACTCATCCATATCTTTTAAAGGAATCTTACATATCATCTGGGTTTTGACCAGTATGATTCAGGACCAACCACTATGTTATTTTGCACATAAATTCTTCAGAAACCCACTGAAACATCACCCACTTATCATCATTAACAAGATAATACACTAAAATTCATGGGCCACCTGAGCAAATGAATTTTATGATTGGCATATTCCCGGTCTTCGAATTATTTATCCGTCCCACATGGTGCACTTTTGCAGATTTTAACAAAAAGAAGCTGGGAATTTTCGCCTGTGAGGTTGCCTCTATTAGCCAAGCAAAGCATTGCTTTATGAGGCCATTAAATGGCCGCACGCAATCCAAAATGCTCATTAGAACTTAACCTTCTAAGTCCTGAACTAGCATTTTTATTATCCAGACAAAGAAAATAGTCCCAGTTAGCAGTCCACCGTTTTTCAATTCCTACCGCCTGCACCCCTTTTTTTTATGAGCTGGTACAATCAATAAAGAATTGAAAAAGAGAGGCTCATCCTGCGGTGAACATAATTTGTTTCAGAAATGTCTACTGTGGTACAATGGTATATTGACTTCTTAAATAAAAAGCAGGATGACATACATAGTGAGAGTGCAGGGGTGACGGCAAGTCGCGTGGAGCTCTTTTTATGGAATATTAAGTTCGATATTATTGGACATGCACAGGCTGGAATAGGGTGGTAATTTCTGATTCTTAATTAGGGTCACAGGCACGTGCGCCCCACCATCATGTTAGCTTTATGCCGCTTCAGGAGTTCTCATACACTAAAGGGATTTTATGATGGGAAACATTAAAGAAAGCAAGGTGTGGAGATGAAATTGCCATTACGAAGATGAGGATGGATGTGGCGAGGCTGATTTTTTTATTTTTTATGGAGATGTTCTTTATAGGTGATTGAATGCTGGCTACAGCGAATGGTTGAACAACAACTGGCCCTTCCCATGGTATTTATTTTTTGGCATACAAAGCAGGAAAATTTTATGGTGGAGAAAGCAGGATAAATCAGCAAACAGCATACTGTGTGATCTAATAAACCTCTCACCCTGGCTGCGTTGTACATTTCAGATGTGGATATCATCGCTGATGCGACCGAAAGTGACCCCTGACTTCCGGAACTGTGGATGTGTGGAGGATTTTGTGAGCTATTAAATATATATCAGCACTCTACTAGCAATGCTAGGCACGGAGTGAGAGTTTTTCCACCTTCCAAATCCAAGCTTTTGTGTTTGTGTCCAGAAACAGACTTGCAGCCTTGTCAGAAATCGCTTTCTAAGGCTCCTAGCAGCAGAAAAGCTGACACCCACTACAGCCTACCACACAGGTTCTTTATGACATCAACTGCCAGCTCTACACTTGTTCTTTATGACATCATCTGCCAGCGCAAATGTAGCAGAAACCGAGCCTTCTCAGAAAACACACCGCATCAGCAGATATTCCTGTAATTAACCACGATCCCTTTTGTCATGCATTTTATGACACAGGGAAAAAAAAGCGAAGCCCATATAGATGATTTCAATAAAGTTTCCACGCTGTATTTATGTTTAAGATTCTAAGACACGTTCAATAGAATCAATATTCATCTCTAATTTTAAATAGGCCTCTGGTTTGTGCATAGACAGCTGGCATGTTTTACAAGAATTCCCTCAGTGCAGCCCACATGGATTTGAATGTGTAATAGCGTGCATTGCGTGGTATCTGGAGGTGCATGCGTGGGTCCTGGAGGCTGCAGCAGCTGAAATGCCTGCCCAGGGTAGAGAGATTAAAGAGCCCACATTCCTGCTCTGGCAGCTTTGCTGCGGGAGGCAGAAGTGCGACCATTGTTCTGCAGTTAATTGAGCCCCTACGGCCCAGGGAAGAGCCGCACCCCTACCGCAGGAGACAGGCTCTGGTCGGTCGGCCAAATGGCAGCGTGGACAATCCGGACACTAAAGAGCAGTGTGGGGTGGTGAGAGGTGGAGAGAATGCTGCTCTAGAGGGAGGAAGAATTTCTGTGCGCTGCGGCAAATGCTAGCGTGAAGCTAAAGGTGGTGGCATAATGCAGGGTGTAGAGAGTTGGCTAACTAAAAGCAGCTAACTGCATTTTTAGTAGCATGACAGTAGTGCAGCTATTCAAAACAAGTCAATTCTGGTTCACACGGAATGCATTTTTGCTGGTAAAAGAGATGCAGGTCTTCATAATTTTTTTCTTTTTTTTTTATCTTTGTTGTATACTGTATGTAGGCAGGCCTAATGCTGCCTTCACGTGCTATCGGAAATTTCCCACTTCCAACTTCTGAAGTTGTGATTACGAGCTCATTGCATTCAAATTTTGACTTAATAGGGCGTTCATGTGTAATTTTTTAACTAGGAAACTAGTATTTACGATAATTACGATAGCACGTGAAGGCAGCATAAATCCATGGCTGTTGAAAAACAATGGAAAAGTAGTGCAGTGGAATGGAAAAACACGTTCTGTGTGAATGGCCCCTAACTTTTTGAGTAACATGCTACTTGGCATGTCAAAATGCCAGTTTTTGTAATATTGCATTGCACAGAGCTTTACAACCAGGCAAGCCCTTATCAGCTTCGAGTGTATACAGAAAGGGCCAACGGCCATTGGCGTGCAAGGTTTGCATCTCACGCTCCTTGTCATTCACTTCGGAGCCGTTCGTATGCTGCTGAAGAGTGTTATAGAGAGAGAAGAGGAGAAGCTTTGTCTGTGTTGGTGTGAAGGCGCAACAGCGAGGACCGCAAACTCACTGAGAGTTAAAAAAAACTGCTGTTATCACAGCATCTCTGCTGGTCCGGTGAGGGCGTTCCATTTGTTGAGTGCAAACACAGGCTGCACTATCCCCTGTGTTGTTGCCACGGCCATCTCCCTGGGTGCTTCAGCACGTTAAAAGAGCTTTTTCCCCTAAAAGAGTACACAGGTGTGACACTCAAGATGTCATTCCACCCATGCGTTTCTGGATGCGGTCGTTCCCTGTCACCAGCTGACAGTCACAATCGTTGTCTTACGTGTCAGACCTTACATGTCTGGTCCCTGGACAGGACGCGGAGGTTCTAGGTGATCTGCTACAAACTGTGGTAGACACCATCACCATCTCTACGAGGCGCCTCTATGCTTTTAAGTGGAACCTGTTCGTCGAGTGGTACACTTCTCGACGAGAAGACCCCTGAAGATGTTTGATCAGTTCTGTGCTTTCCTTCCTGCAAGATGGGTTGGAGCGAAGGCTGTCTCCCTCCACCCTCAAAGTGTATGTTGCCGCTATCGCCGCACATCATGATCTACTTGATGGTAAGTCTTTGGGGAAGCACGATCTGATCGTCAGGTTCCTGAGGGGAGCGAGGAGACTAAATCTGCCTCGCTCTCACTCTGTACCTTCTTGGGACTTGTCTGGACTTGCAGAGAGCGCCCTTTGAACCATTGCAGTCAGCAGAGTTGAAAATCTTGTCTTGGAAGACAGTGCTCCTGACTGCATTGGCTTCCATTAAGAGGGTAGGGGACCTGCAGGCATTTTCGGTCGACGGATATGTGTCCAAGGTTCCCACCACTCCCTTCCGGGACCAGGTGGTGAACCTGCAAGCGCTGCCCTTGGAGGAGGCAGACCCAGCCCTGGCTTTTCTCTGTCCCATCCGTGCTTTGCGGGCTTACGTGGACAGAATGTAAAGCTTCAGGACCTCAGAACAGCTCTTCATCTGTTACGGAGGCCAGCAGAAGGGAAAGGCTGTCTCCAAGCAGAGGATGGCCCACTGGATAGTGGATGCCATCGCCTTGGCGTACCATACCCAAGGCGTGCCTTGCCCGCTCGAGTTGAGAGCCCACTCCACTAAGAGTGTTCCCTCTTCCTGGGCGCTGGCGCATGGCGCCTCGCTGGCAGATATATGTAGAGCTGCGGGCTGGGCGACACCCAACACGTTTGCTAGATTCTATAGTCTCTGTGTAGAGCCGGTTTCTTCCTGTGTGCTCGCTTCAACCAGCCAGTAACACCGAAGTACCTGTTCTTGTGTCGGCTTGCTGCGCCATTCCCCTCCTCATGGACCGGATACGTGCGCTTATATTCTCCAGTAGAGTTCCCCAGATTGGTGAACCCTGTTGAGTTCCTCCACCACCATACAGCCACGTTCCCAGCGTTATCCAATACTCTGCTGAGTGGGTCTTGCGGAACAGCAGCAGTGACTCTCCCTGCGTGAGTTCCCGCCCCAAACAGACGGGGGTCTGAGGGGCTTACACGGGGCGCTGGAAGTGGCATCAGCCGTGGCGTTTTCCATAGAGATCCCAATTTGTCGATGACGTCCGACGTACGTCGAACGTGGCCGACTGAAAGGGAACGTCGCGGTTACGTATGTAACCCTCATTCCATGAAAGAGGGAACGGAGACGTACGTCCCGTCGCCACGGTTGCTGTACCATCACTGCATGGCCGAGTCACTAGTTCGGCTCCTCAGTGAAAAACAAATGTGCGCTGCATCCGCTTCCTTATTTATACCCGGGGCATATATATATATAGATGTAAATCTCGCACGCCAATGGCCATTGGCCCTTTCTGTATACACTCGAAGCTGAAAGGGGCTCCCAAAAGTGATCCTAATTTGTCTGTGATGTCCGATGTACGTCTCCGTTCCCTCCTTCAGGGAACGAGGGTTACATACGTAACCGAGACGTTTTTCAGTAAAAATCAGTGTTGTAGTTGTTAACTAAAATTAAAACTATTAAAAATCTATTTATTTAATGAATTAAAGCTTAAAAATAAAATTGAAGTATTAGATAAACTTTAGAAAATTTAGATATGTTGCTTTGACAACTAACTAAAATAAAACTAAAACTAAACTAAAAAAAGTTATTAACATCAAAACTACAAATAAAAAAGCTAAGTGGAAATATTTAGATAATATTTGGATATATACAGTAATACACTGCAAAAAATGCTTTTCTTACTTAGTATTTTTGTCTTGTTTCCAGTCCAAATATCTAAAAAATCTTAAATCAATATGCATTTACTGGATGAGTAAAATGACATATTATGTCTTGTTTTCTGGGGAAATAAATCAAAATTAAGTGAGTTTTTTGCTTAAAACAAGCTAAATTATCTGCCAATGGGGTAAGAAAAATTATCTTAATTCAAACAGAAACAAGGTTGTTTTTCTTACCCCAAATTTTAATTCGTTTACTAAAACTTGAATTAAAATTTAAATGAAAACTGAAAAAATAAAAATAAAAGCAAATTTGAAATATTAATAAATACCATAATGGTATGTAAATAATACTAAAATAGCACTGGTAAAAAAGTACCTCAGTAATGCAGTGTAACAAAATGCTAGTTTTTGTAATATTGTATTGCACACAGCTTTACAGCCAAGCGAATGAAGACAATAAATGCTCACTGAAAATCGATTTAATAATAATTTGTTACAATTATATAGCGCTTTACATATGGAAGGGGGGAATCTCCTCAACTACCACCAATGTGCAGCATCCACCTGGATGATGCAACGGCAGCCATATTACGCCAGAACGGCCACCACACACCAGCTTATTGGTGGAGAGGAGTTGGAGTGATGAAGCCAATCAGTATATTTGCCGTCATATTTGTTTACATTTATTTGACTAATTTTAGTAAATTGATTAGTTTAGAAATTAGCCAGTTCGAAAATGATGAGTTCAATTTTATGTTTAGACAGATATTGCCACTGTTAAACAGCTAAATAAATGTAGTAAGCAACACAAAGTGGCTTGTAGCGTAAATTACTTGAAATAAAGGTAGTTTCAGAGTATTTTGGAGAGACAGCAGGCCTGCATGGATCTATATGTTCTGGATCAATGGTTCTACAGACTGAAATTGCTCTAAGGGCCTTCATAATTTTTTTTTCTTTCTTTTTTTTCTTTTGTTGTATAATGTATGTAGACAGGCCTAAATCCATGTCAGTAAATAACTAATACTGCTTCTTCTTTTTTTTTTTTAAATGCAATTACTTTGTTGTTGTTTTCTGATATAAAACTAGCAAATAGTATGACAATTATGTTTGCTTGACATAAGCTTCATTCCATTGAGAACAGTTAATGTCAGCAGCATGCAGACTAGGTAGCAGTCATTTGCAAAGGAGCTCCCGTACCAAATCAGTTATATTATCTATTCAGATGGACTCTGAGAGCTTTGAAGGCCACTTAATTAGCCTCCTCAGTGGTGACTGGATATTTGACCTTTAAGAGTAAATTGAGTCTTTTATGGTGGTTTCTCTTAAGTGGGATTTCCAGGAGTAAAAAGGGGAGAGGGGCGAAGGGAGAACCAAATGTTTCTTGATTTTCCCTCTCAAGCATGACAGTGGGAAATGTGACCTCAATGGTTGAATTTAAGGCTCTGCAAAGTTGCCTCCAGAGAGGATGAAGCTCAGCCATGTAACACTTCCCTGACAACCAAGGCTTGCATCAACCTTATTGCGCATCACGTTGTGGGTGTATGAGAGTGAGTGAGTGAGTGAGTGAGTGAGTGAGCATGTGCTATAGCGTAAAAAAAAAAAAAAGACCTGGTGAACTCGGCAGGAAATGCATCACGAAATGTTAATGCTCCTTTCCTCCAATCCATTCCAAATGCCATGCAAATTGCTTCATAAGTCACGGCCTGTGCTCATTGGCTGGAAGTGAAACTGCGGCACCAATCTCAGAAGCCTTGCTTGTGTTTGACCGCGGCTCACAGTAACCCGGCAGAATTACTGAACGATGCTGATGCCATGTGACTGCCAGCGCAATTCATTGCTTGGCCTAAAAAGCTTTGGATGCACTTAAGAGGTTGCTATGGACGTAATGAATAAATGAGTGCTATGAAATTACTCCTTCCGGGAAAGCACTTTCTATCTGTGTTGGTAAGTGATCGCATATCTGGCTGCTGTGGACACCTTTGTAAACATCTAAATCTCCTGGCATTGACCAAACTCCAACTAATCATTATTTCTACTTCCTCTTTTAATCAAGGGTTCTTCTCCAGAAACATTCCTCTTCGTCTTATATGCATAAATAAATGGTGACAGCGAGAGCAGGAAAACGAGAGAGTGGTTAGGATTTCTTAGATGGCGCACTCACATCTAATGATTGCTTTTCAGCATAACTCCATTAGAAATGGTCTTCGAAAGTCTGGAGGTTAGTCATAGGTTTTGAATGCGTGTGTTTGGTTGGTTCATTCAAGTCACTTTTTGTATAGCCTTTTGTTTTTATTTTAAAGATTTTCACAATTGTTTCAAAGCAGCGTTATAGTATCATCTTTAGTGCCCCAGTGATGAAGCCAAAGGCAACTTTTCTTTTTGCATGTTTTCATGAAAATCTAATCACTAATTTTACATGCATTATGTGTGAATTAACATCCCTTTTTTTAAACATGAGTGATGCAAAGTCAATTAAATTCTTTTGTTTGCGAGGTTATAAGAGGTTAATTTTTAGAAGGAGTTATTTATCTTTTTTTAGGTATAAGTTTGATTGTATTGAGATCCTATCTAGTCTATCTTAGATTTCCACATTTACTGACATTGCAATTAATTAATTTATTTATTTATTAATCTTTTTTAGATTTTTGGAAGATAATTTCCTACTAAGAAAATACTATTTCAGTCTTTATACCTCAATATTTCACAATTTATTCAGTTACTTGCCATTTCTTTGTAATTGTTTGTTAAATTTACTAGCAGTTTCTGAGTGAAAACTGTTTCAAAGTAAATCCTACATCATTTTTTTTGTTCAGTGTTTATTATTTATGTACATGCCCTGAATAATTATTGTCAAGTTGAATGTGTATTATAATAAAAAGTAGGCCTACCACTGACAAGTAACAAAAGTGAAGCCAGGGGGGAAAAACAGTATTTTAGATATGCCCCATCCTGAAATCATTACCGTTTGATCTAGTTTAAGTGGTGAATAGCTCAGATGCTCTGACAGGGTCTTTGCATTGGCCTCTCCTGGCTCTAAGGCTTAGTGCATTTTGGATGGTTTCTTAGTGTCTTTGATGGTGCTGTGCCATTCTAATCATTTTAAAAGTTTGGCACAATCCATGTATATTTGACGGCAACAGAAATGGGATAATTGATGGAGAAGATGGCAAATAAATCCTGAAGTCTCCAAGCTGTGCCATAGCAGCTTTTTTTCTTTCCTCCGGAAAGCTGTTCTCGTATGAGTTATGGGGAGGGCGTGTGCCTGAGCTCACCAGTTGTATCTCCGCTGCCTGCTAACACCAGAGCAGTCCATATAGAATAATTGTTCACTGCATTATAGGCATCCCATTCGATACGGTATTGCTAAGACAGGGTATTCTCTGTGGATGCTGACAGTGACCACGTCATGGCTCGATCATTCATTGGGTATGTTGTTTCTGCGATATATCGCGTAAATGAGCTAGATTAAGCAGATTTCATGAGTGCATAATTGCATGGTGTGTGTGAAAATGGCGAGCAGATGATTTATCTCACATCGTTTGTAACTGAGACCTTTCCGCCAGCCCCTCAGTGCCCGGCCATCCATTTGTCTGCCTCTGCATAAATAATTTACCATTGTAATTAGCACCTGTAGCCATCAATGAGGAAACCCTGTTAATAATACCGTTCTGACAAAGCAGAAACATCCTAATCAAGAATTAAATATCAGAAAACTGTATCGTACTTGTATGAAGTTAAGAGTTAAAATTTGCCCTTAGTGTCGCAAAGGTTTTAAGTGAAAAGTTTTAAAAAAAAGTCTCTAATTCTCACCAAGACTGCAATCAAAAATACAATAAAAACAATACAATATTGTGAAATTTTGATATATTGAAAAATTTAATTTATTCCTGTGATGCAAAGCTGAATTTTCAGCATCATTACTCCAGTCTTCAGTGTCACATGATCCTTCAGAAATCATTCTAATATGATGACTTAATTGCTTCTCAAGAAACATTGGTTCTTATTATTAGTGTTTGAAAACAGTGCAGGGCTCAATGCTTAGGATTTTTTTTTTTTTTTTTTACTGGCCCAGTCGGAACAGATGTGGAACAAATTTTTACATGCCCTGCCAAAATTTTCACTGGCCTCACCAAAAAAAATGTCTTTAATATCTAAAATATCTAGCAGCTCTTGTGGGGTGTTCCCGGTCTGCAGTGGTCAGTATCTATCAAAAGTGGTCCAAGGAAGGAACAGTGGTGTACCGGCGACAGGGTCATGGGCGGCCAAGGCTCATTGATGCACGTGGGGAGCGAAGGCTGGCCCATGTGGTCCGATCAAACAGACGAGCTACTGTAGCTCAAATTGCTCAAGAAGTTAATGCTGGTTCTGATTGAAAGGTGAGAGTCGCAGTTTGTTGCGTATGGGGCTGCATAGGGTGCGTGTGCGTCGCTTACCTGGGGAACACATGGCACCAGGATACACTATGGGAAGAAGGCAAGCCGGCGGAGGCAGTGTAATGCTTTGGGTAATGTTCTGCTGGGAAACCTTGGGTCCTGCCATCCATGTGGATGTTACTTTGACGTGTACCACCTACCTAAGCATTGTTGCAGACCATGTACACCCTTTCATGGAAATGGTATTCCCTGGTGGCTGTGGCCTCTTTCAGCAGGATAATGCACCACAAAGCAAAAATGGTTCAGGAATGGTTTGAGGAGCACAACGAGTTTGAGGTGTTGACTTGGCCTCCAAATTCCCCAGATCTCAATCCAATCGAGCATCTGTGGGATGTGCTGAACAAACAAGTCAGATCCATCAGGGCTGTTTTGGCAGCAAAAGGGGGACCAATACAATATTAGGTCATAATGTATAATATATATATATATAAATAAAACAGTTTTGTTGTTGTTGTTTTGACCCATTTAACATTGAATTCTAATAAAAAAAAATTAAGATACTGGTGAAATTTTACAATTCTCGATTGATTCCAAGTTCGATACCCCAGCAAAAACTACTAGCCTAACTGATATAATGTTCAAACATTATTGAAGACAAGCGAGTCTTCAGTAATAAAATAATAAAAAAATAAAAAAAAACTTAATACCAGCAACAGCTCAAATAAATAAACCAGAACAAAGATACAAAATGTAATAAACAGTGCTTTAAGCTTTTCAGGTAAGTCTAACACTATTCAGGTACAGAAATTGAATACTTAAACATAAAATAACACTGCATAGTCTTCACTGTATAAATTAAATATAGATTAATCCTTGTTATAGCTACAAAAGTTTTCAGTCAAAATCAAGAGCATTTTTGACATGCTTTGTGTGTGCATTTTTCCATTCAAGCGCAAGAATATGCGAAAGACAACTGAATTCAGTAGCCTACTGGCGAGCTGTTTTCTGCGTGTGCGCACAGAGATAGTTGCTCTGCTCATTAGCGCATTAGTACTGAAATGAGTTCTCTTTCGCGTCTTCTTGTGCTTGAATCTGAATAGTTAAAATTAGGGCTGCAACAATTAAACGATACAATTGTTTATTATCAATAATGAAAATAATTGTCAACGAATTTGATTATCGATTAGTCGTGTCTGTGCTCGGAAACCATCAGCCAGTCACGTCACTTTACAGTAGTGAATAACCCATTTCTAAGGACAAAACACATATGGAAAATAGCGGAAGACACAGAGTGAGATGCTCTGGGAAAGGTACATGATCCAAGTTGTCCGAAACATGAGAGTACTTTATATTTATAAGCGCTTCAATCAAAAGCATAAGCGTTTACCGCGTCTTGCCCTCTCATGCTTTGACAGATGCGTGTGCTGTTTAATGCCTTTGACACGTGTTTGACACAAATTTTTCCTCAGCGCATAACTTACGTTTTACGGTTATATCCTTATCTATACATTTTAGAAAGTCCTGCGAGTATTTCCGTTTAGCATATTCTGACAAGCGTCTTGTTAAACTTAAGTGTTCAATCAACAAGCGCTGGTGTGTGCATGCGCGTCAAACAGACGGAGCAGAGTAGAATAGGAGTGCAATAATTATGACTAAAATGCACATTTTGCTAAAATTTTTTGTTAGAAATTAAGTGTAGCTTTAAAATCTACATGTAACACAAGTAACCGTATTCATGAGAGCAGTAACAGTAAAGGCACTATTGTTGGAATAGCTCATTAATGTAATATAATTACTATGTTCATACGAGTGAATGTGTTCCTCATGCCTTGTTAACATTTTGTGCTTTTGTTTATCATTTTTAATTTAGTCATTTTAATTTAGTTTTAAAATAGTAAGCAATCAGTTGATTTTAGGTTTAGAATGTAGTGTTTGTATTTTAACACTTTCTTATAATGTACAGTGTAGATACATTCACTGTATTCCTTTTCATAGGCTTTATATTACACGTTGTTTGGAAGACAGCATTGGGCAGGATGTGAAATAACATTGTTTAAAATAATGGATTAAAATTATTTTTTAATAAAAAAATTAATGTATAATAATTCTTAGATTTTTCATCCGATTAATGGAAAAAATAAGCGACAGATTAATCGATTATCAAAATAATCGTTAGTTGCTTTATGTTTAAATTGACCAGACTTAAAAACACATGCAAATGATAAACTTCTGTGACGACTCAGCACTGGCCCGATCCATCAACTGTCCCGACCCCAGGCCATCGGGCAGTCCTTATTGTTGAGCCCTGCCGTGGCTTAATATTTTTATGGAAACTGTGATACAAATTTTTCAGGATATTTTGATGAATAGAAGGTTCAAAAGAACAGCATTTATTTGAAATATAAATCTTTTTGGAACATTATAAATGTTCACTTTTGATCAATTTAATGCATTCTTTTTGAGAAAAAGATGTGCTGACTCCTAAAATTTTGAACAATAGTCTGTGTTTATATACTATAAATTAGCCAGTGTTCTCAAGAAAACCTGTTTTGTTTGAACATTTCAATTTGAGGAAGGAAGCATGAAATATTTCTTAATAAATTGCTAGTTTAAATTCCACATGCCCAAAATTGGCAACATTTGCTAACTAAAGTAGAAATGATGTGAAATCCATGTGTCCATTTTATTGTGATATTGTGTTAATAGAAAACTAACTAATACGATTTCCTGCGGTATACAGAATAACTGCTTGATCAAGGCACTTGTGAAAGTGAGCTGCTTGCCTGGCCACAAGACAAACTGCATTAGCATTCGCCGAAGCAGCTTCCCCTGACATGTGATAAAATAGCATTCAGTTCAGTGTATTTGCATTTAAAATTGTAATTCTCATTCACATGGTCTATCTACCTGCTAGATGAGATTGGTAGTCCTTTAGAATAATTGAGAGACACGAGACAGGAGGGATGAGAGATGTTTTGCCTGAGCTATAAAACACACAGACTGCTCATGTGGGCCAGGAGAATATATTGATGGGGTTCCAGAACTCATCAGACAATTGTTCGGTCAGGCTACTTGCATTAATCGTGAAATAAATTGAAAAATGCAATCAATGATTGGAGAGAATGTTCTGTGGTAATGATATCACTTTGAGATAATCCAATAATTGAGAACTTGATGTATTCTGTGCTGGTATTTCTCTGCTCAGCCTGTCAAAATAAAGTATCTGGAGCCATGCAGAGTGAGGGAAACAGGCTCAGGGAGGGCGGCTCTAATCCCCAAGCTCCCCTTTAAGTGTTTGGGGGATCAGAGTCTCAATTAAACATCAGAGTATGGTTCATTCTCGCTGTGTAAAACTAGTTGTCCAAAATGGAGGTAAAGGTTACCCTGAATATAAGAATGAATTGGGTCCCGTTGAGACTGCAGTGTTGGAGACTCTCTTAGTCTTACTGGGTTTTTGTTGTTGTTGTTGTTGTTTTTTAATCATGTTCTTTCTTTATAGAAAACCTCCTCTAACAAAAGTAGGAAATAAATGTGAATATTCGCCCATGACCATATCTATAAAGTAGGGGAGAGCAGGGATAATTGTAATGCATGTAATTTTGCTAATAACACAGTGCACTCACAGTGACCATATCTGGCATGTGTGAGTACTCTACCTCTACCTCTTCCCAATATAATGTACAGTTTCAGTTTCAATTGACACAAATGTTAAAAAAGTCTGTTTTGATAAGTAATTTTTGTTTTTAGGTTCGTGATTACTTTTACAATAAATCAGAGCTATAAAACAGAGTTAAAGGAACACGCCACTATTTTTGAAAATGGGCTCATTTTCCAACTCCGCTAGAGTTAAACAGTTGAGTTTTACCGTTTTCAAATCCATTCAGCCGATCTCCGGGTCTGGCGGTAGAACTTTTAGCATAGCTTAGCATAGATCATTGAATATGATTAGACCGTTAGCATCTCGCTCAAAAAATGACCAAAGAGTTTCGGTACTTTTCCTATTTAAAACTTTACTCTTCTGTAGTTACATTGTGTACTAAGACCGACGGAAAATGAAAAGTTGCGATTTTCTAGGCTGATATGGCTAGGAACTATACTCTCATTCCTGCGTAATAATCAATGAACTTTGCTGCCGTACCATGGGTGCAGCAGGCGCAATGATATTATGCAGTGTCTGAAAATAGGCTAACTTCCGTCAACATAACCAACGTGACAACCTAATCTGCAGTGTATTCCGGTTCAAATAGATACAGTTCAGGATCTGCACCAAAGTAAATATCTTCTGAATCGTCTCTCAGAAATGTCTCCATGGTTACAAGGCACACTTCCTGTGCAAGCAGGTTGTCACGTTGGTTATGTTGATGGAAGTTAGCCTATTTTCAGGCGCTGCATAATATCATTGCGCCTGCTGCACCCATGGTACGGCAGCAAAGTTCCTTGATTATTACGCAGGATTGAGAGTATAGTTCCTAGCCATATTGGCCTAGAAAATCGCAACTTTTCATTTTCCGTCGGTACACGATGTAACTACATTTTTAAGTTTTAAATAGGAAAAATATCGAAACTCTTTGGTCATTTTTTGAGCGAGATGCTAACGGTCTAATCAGATTCAATGATCTATGCTAAGCTATGCTAAAAGTGCTACCGCCAGACCCGGAGATCGGCTGAATGGATTCGAAAATGGTAAAACTCAACTGTTTAACTCTAGGGGAGTTGGAAAATGAGCCTATTTTCAAAAATAGTGGCATGTTCCTTTAAGTTGTTTTTGAGCCTGATGCGGTAGTCATTCATAATTTTAGGATATGTCTAGTGTTTCAGGGTGTTATTTTAATTGACTAACATTTGATATGTACCCATAAAATGTAATTTTATGATTTTTCTTTGTTTTACATTTTACACGTACTTTACTATAGATTTCCTTTTTCTTTTTACTCTATATAAATGTATACACATACAATGTATTTGTGTGTGATTAGATAGATAGATAGATAGATAGATAGATAGATAGATAGATAGATAGATAGATAGATAGATAGATAGATAGATAGCTAGATAGATAGATAGATAGATAGATAGATAGATAGATAGATAGATAGATAGATAGATAGATAGATATAGACACAACTGTTTTCAAAATGGATAATAATATCATATTAGAATGATTTCTAAAGGATCATGTGACACTGAAGACTGGAGTAATGATGCTGAAAATTCAGCTTTGCCGTCACAGGAATAAATTACATTTCAAAATATTAAAATAGAAAGCATCGCAATATTGCTGTTTTTCCTGTATTTTTGATCAAATAAATGCAGCCTTGGTGAGCATTAGAGTCTATACATAAATCCAGTTTGTGGTCATTTTTCATATATAAAATTACTCTTTAAAGTAAAATTGCAAACCTTTAGGCTAAACATTTTCTGAATCAATGAGCAAAGTGTTATAGTTACTCCTGCGCTCTTCTATAGCAAGCAAATCAAGTAAAATCAAGTCATTCAGTTCTCCCTCAAACAATCCAGCAACTGCATATTTGTTGGATTGGTATTAACCTCAGCATACAGCCAAGCAGTTTAACAGCTGTATACATAAGAAACATTGCTCAATTGACGAGAGGGATCATTTAAGGTCCCAGAAGTCCCAGCGCATGTTTCTGTGCTAGTCTGTGGGTGTGTGTTTGGGGGAAGGGTTGTAGCAAGCAAACTGGCCTCTGTTTTGCCATTTTGTTCAAACTGAGCCTAGGAGAAGAGTTGGGGTAATTGTGGTGGATCAGCATGAATAAAGCAGGATCTATCAGTGAGTGTGATCTCTTTTGAGACGATGTCAGGGAAGGCTATGTGAACCTGCAGCCCGGGCTGATGAAGGTCTATGGATTAATGAGCACTGAATGCAGCCTCTCCCTCTCTTTTTTTACCTTGCCTGTTGTATCGACAGCATCATTTTGCTTTTAAGCCCCAAACTCAATATTGCAAGAGAGAACTCTTGCTCTTGTACAAGTTTGGATTGACAATGAGGAAGCATTATTTGTACCTTAATGTTAAGATACAAATAATGTCACCTTAATTATCTTAATAATATTAAGATTATTATTAGTGTGGAAATCTATTTATGATTCATAATAATCTTCTAATCAGATTGCTATATTCCAGAATAATGGGATCATACAAAGTGGAAGGGTGAATTGATATGGCTATGTTTTTTTCCCTGAGTGATGATATTCATAGTGTAGGAATGTTGACGTCCGCTTCAAACATTACAATGCTCATGATAACTTTTGTTAACTCTACAATAAGTAGATCCACTTTAGCTAATTACTCTTCGACAGCGATGGCATAGAAAAATACAGAGCTACAGCAAAAACAGAAATTCATACACAAAATTCCAAAGATGGCTGCACGCTCGTTTCTCTGGTACATAAGGTCTATAGGCATGTTTCCTCTCAACAGCTTTGGCCACATCAGCTGCAAACCCTAGACTTCTCTCCGATGTCCTCAAAAGTCTGTTCTGTGCACCTAGAGGTATGAAGGCCCTGCCAGTTCAGATATTCTAATATTGATGAAGAGTCTTAAAAGGCTTAGATCTGGCTGCCTCTTCCCCTCCACTCTCTCTGATAAGCTTAGTGTTGTGAAAGTGCAGGATTCAGTAGGGCTACTGCAGCATTGGGAATTTCTGCTGGCTCAGCTCTCACTTTCTTCACCCACCCTCTTTTCTCATTATTCCTCAGAGCAGCGCATAAATTAGCAGTACCTATAGCGCTCTCTCTCTCTCTCTCTCTCTCTCTCTCTCTCTCTCTCTCTCTCAGCCAAACATTTTAGAAATGTATTCATCAATGCTTAGAGGGACTGAAATGGCTTTTCTAATACAGATGCCATTAGCATTTTATTAGCATTACCTTTGATCTAACATCAATAGCTTTAATTGAAATAAAGTGCTGCATTTTCACTGTATAGAGAACCGCAGGTATCAATTTTGGACTTATCTTTATTCTAGCATCAGTGGATCGCTATATGTTATTATGGACATTTTATCCCCTGGAGGATGTCATGATTCTATGACTCCAGTGCTTCCTGCTATAAGTTTTAAAAGATACGACATGACGCGCACCAGCTGCAGGTTTATCCGCTAACACTTTCTATGAACCCTGCATGCGTAATGCTTTATAAAAATATTGTTAATAGTCTTATAGAAAAATAATAGCCTTGTAGTAAACCTGATAATGAGTTTAGTGTTCTCGTAAATAATGTTAACCACTGTACACACATATATATGTATAAAATATTATATATTAAATGTATAAAAAACTAATTATAAAAATGAGATTTAGTGGGGAATTTTGTTTAATAATGACAGTCCTAACTTGTTAAAATTTCATTGGAATATCTAAAATATGACAAGAATATTATTGATTGATTTGTTAAAAAGGACAGTGACTAAAACCGATGTAATTCTTCTAAAAGAACATCATAGTCTGCTTTGACAATAAACTGAAATATTCCTGAGGTGTTCATTTACAAGAAACAATTTGAAATTATGTTTATTAAAATGCATTTTGAAAAGTATTTCTGTTGTATTATATATATAGAGACTTTGCAGAAAGTGTTACTTTTAATTCTATAATCAAACTGTCTCAATGTCATTGTTAGATCAAATATTATATTATGATGTCTGTTGGAATGCTTGCCACCTGTGACAAAAAAAACCTGGAAAACTTTTAATGCGTTATGGCCATTCATTTACATGACAACGATGTTTTGGGGCACTGAGAATGCAAATTTTGAAATGAAATGATAGTTTTTGAAAACGATATCGTTATCGTCTCTGTATAAACTACAAAAATGCAAATTTCTGAAAACGGTGACGTCATGCACATGTGTATTACGTGTTCAGTCTAGAGGCGCGTAGTGTTTCTTTACAAAGTGACATCGCCAACTACTGGCCTGGCATGAATAATACAACGTCTTTAGTCGTTTCCGCGGATCCGTGTGAGTGGGGATCATTTTGACAATGTTGTTGTCTGTACATGAAAAACCCAAAGGAAAAATGTTTCAGTTTTTAATACATCGTTGTTGTGTACAGGTACCCTTAATTCCATCTCTTAGGGTCTGGTGAAGTTTTCACCGATTTATCAGGGGATTGATTTTCCTTTGTTTAGTTCCTGGTTTTCTGTTATGCTTTCTTCCTCTCTGTTTTGCACTCTTCCCCCTCTATCCATCGGTCCGGCTGAGCGCAGTCTTCTGTGTCAGCTTAATAAAGTCATTTTGCTCGGCCATGTTCTGCTGCTTGTACTCAGCAGAGTGCTACTTATTGACATTTTTTTATTCTGCTTTTTCCACTGCATGTGTAAGACCTATAGAGCTCATTGAGGGACTGAGTTAGGCCTGCTCTCTCTCACTCCCTCTTTCTTTACCTCTCCATCCTGCAATTCTGTGCCACAACAGTTCAGTATTACCCTCCATCTCTGTCTGTCTCTCTCAAGTACTCTACGTAAGTCAGCGAGAGAGAGTGTGTGTGTGTATTCTGAGTGAAAAGGAGGGAAGCAGACCATTAGAGGTAAAGGATAAGCAAGCCCTTTGAGAGTCCTTTTGTCCTTTCATACGGAGGAGGGCTGTTTGTGCTACTATTGTTGGTTTTCCCCTTGATTTCATCTGGAAAGTATCATTACCGAACAAGAGCCTCTTCGGAGCTGTTTGAGGTTATCTCCACACAGTATGCCGTGGCTTTTGTGGAATTGTGTGTGCTCGAGAAACCTTGAAAAGTGAACCAATTTACACCCTGTGAACAATCAGACTCCATTCAAAACACAGGATTTAGTTCAAATAATAATGTTTATTACTGTCAATTTAACATGTTACATTTGTTAATGAAGTATAAGTATAAAGTATTTTTTAATGAACATAATTATTTTTAATACATTTAATCATTATGCATACGTATAATATATGCATAAATTCTGCAAGTACTTACAACCCGTGTCAGTGATTGGATATTGTATATATATTAGTCCATGTAGGATATTTAAATCAATTATAATATTGTAATGCCTAAATTTACATGCTACATATATATCATATTAATTATATCTGTGTGCATGGATGCGTGCGTGCGTGCGAGTGTGTGTGTGTGTGTGTGTGTGTGTGCTTCAGGTATACCCTACGTTATGGGCATAAAATGTCCCTACAAAGATGGCAATATTTGAAATCCTTGTCCTTGTGGGGACATTTTTTGGTCCCCATGAGGAAAACAACATATACAGTTTGTACAGTATAAAAATCATTATCTCTGCGAAAAGTCTCTGAACATGAAAACTCAGTGTGTGTTTGTGTGTGTATTGGCCAACCGATCAGTGGCCGATATTAAAAATATTAAAAAGTAATATCATATATCAATATCGTGGATGTCAGCTGATTAAAAATCTGAAAAAATAATTATTCAAACAATAGTAAAATATTCAGTAGTATTTGAAATAAAACGCACTATTAAAATATAACACAGCAGAATAAATTGTTTGTGTATGTATATATGTAATTTATTATTAGTGCTGGGCAATCGATTAATCGCATCCAAAATAAAAGTTAGTGTTTACATAATATATTTCTGTGTACTTTGTATAATTATTATGTATATATAAATGCACACACATGCATGTATATATTTAAGAAAAATATGTTCTATTTATATATAAAATATTTATATTTATATATAAGATAAATTATTTAAATATATATACAGTATATACATGCTGTCATAAATTCCCTGTGTGTTTGTGGACTCTTTTGTTATTTCCTGTCTTGTGCCATGTTTTTTTAGTCCTTTGCAGTTTTTCATGTTGATTAGTTTTCCCAGGTGTTTCCCATTTACCGCGCCCCCTTGTGATCTTGTTAAGCTAGTCTTCCTTGTGTGTATATAGTGCTTGTGTTACGCTTGTGTTTTGTTAGTCGTTGTGGATGTTATGTGTGGCGTTTCCTCACGTGTACCTGTTCCTAGTGTTTCTCCATGTTTTATTAAAATATTCCTGCATTTAGATCCTCTGCCCTGCCTGATCATTTGCACCCACATGACACATGCAGATATTTCTTAAATATATACATGGAGTGTGTATTTATATATACATAATAATTATACAAAGTACACACACATATACTATGTAAACACTAACTTTTATTTTGGAAGCGATTAATCGATTACCCAGCACTATTTATTATGTGTTTTACTTTATTTAGTACTGAAGATTTGTATCATAAGATTTTTAATCAATTGACAGACATAATGATGATGTAAAATAGTAATTTTATAAAAAAAAATTACGTTTACCCCCGGTTTCACAGACAAGGCTCCCAGACTAAAATGCGTTTTTGAGCTGTTTTAACTTAAAGCAACTTGCACTGACATATCTTAAAATATGTCAGTGCCATTGTTTTGTCTCAAGATTTTTTCTAAGGCACGTTTATAAAAGCTACTTAAATGTCCTAATAAACTCTCTGTGAAACTGGACCTTAAGGTTTTTAATATTGGCCACTCATCAGTTATCAGCAATAAATTCACAATTGTTATTGGCCAGAATTTTGTGTATACCTAAAAACAAACAATATATTTATTTCTAGTTCCATGTTTTGTAATGTCTCTTCAGTGATCGACTCAGCAAATATTGACATTCTAAAATGCTGTACCTGGCATTAAATAATAAGCATATCAAAAAATGAATTGAATTAAAATAAATTACTTGAAAAATTTTAATCAATTGACAGCCTTAACAATATAATGACATAATACAAAAAACACAAAACATGAATGTCAGCACTTGTCAGTCCTTGTTAAAAAGTAACAGAGAAGAAAAAAATGAAATGGTTTCAATTTCAGATTTCAGCACAGGACTATATATACAAATGTATGCCAGCGGTCTGAATCCAGAAGCATGCTGTGTGCCCCAGAGCGATTGAGAAGCTTCTCTTAACGACCTGCTAGGGGCCAGTGGCTGAAAGGAAAGTGCTACCAAAACAAGTGAGCCATCATTAAGGTCAGCGGCGCTAAATAATACAATTCCTACCCTACAAGAAAACCAATTGGTGCCCTGATTTTTTTTCTTCTTTTTAACAGGGAAAAGATATTCATTTGCATAAAACTTTCATGGCCATTTTGTTGAACTGTGCAATAAAAAAAAATGCTGTTGTCCCTGGATTTTTTACGATTAATTGAAAACTTTGCACATGATATAAACTTCACCATAAAAGCGTAATGTTTTACGGTCAAGAGTGGTTTGCCAAAAACCAGTGAGTAGCCATCAGCGGAAGTCTTACTACTAATTTGATACGCAGATATTTTGAGGTGACAAGGTTAATGCATCCGTTTTTTCTCATATCATATCAAATCAAAGCAATTTCCCTGGCCTTTATTCCCTCTATCTGTGGGTCATAATCCTCTTTAGGGTCTTTCTGCAGCTATGTCCAGTTACTAAATGATGAAAATCTTATTCGGCTTCACTCAGTGGCCTGGCTAATGGGAAATGAGCACACTTTGAAAAACAGCTAAGTGTTTTAGGCTGAGAGGAAAGTGGAACTGTTAATATCATTACATTTGAAGAGAGCGTTTGTAACACAGATTCTATTTCTTAAATGAAGATTGGCCAGTGCATTATGGATGTATTGACGGCAGGCATGAGGGGAAGATTAGTGGTATATCCAGGAACCCTCTCAGCGTAACCAGACCCTAATCTCTTAATTGTGTAGTTCTCTTTCAAACACTCAACAAGCATTAACAAAATTAGAAATGTTTTTCTACCCCCTCCTTTTTGAGGGTTGAGTATGATTGATTAGTGTTTGGGAAACTCTCTGCATCAAGGCATGTAGAAATACTCTGCACAATTGAATTAAACGTGATTTTTTTTAAATAAAAAAAATCGGTGGTTCTCAACTGGTGGGTTACAACCCAAAAATATGTCACAGATCTCTTCTAATTGCATTAGTTTGCATTGTGCAAACTGCATAATCATGAATAGTTCATTCATATAGCTAAGGAAGGAGAAAACATTTCCAATATCTTTTGTTATTGACATCAAAGGCCGCACATCCAATCTTACTCTGTGATATTTTGGTGCAAACACATCTGTCTCATCTGTGAAGCTAGCAGATGCCGGCATAGACAGTTTACTTGACATCCCCTCATACTCAAAATCCATGAACAAAGTCAATTAAAAGAAAATACATTAAATTGATATTATTGGTGCTATGCAGTTCTTGGTAATATTAATACATTTCAGTACATTCACACGTACGCATATTTTAAATGTTGATGTTACACAAAAATATTAACTCTTTAAAAATGTCTTTTCTACTTGTTTTAACCTCTGTAATTTTGTACTTTTCTAACATATAAGATACATTTTAAATGCAGAATAATCCAAATTTAAAGCTTCACAATCAGTTGCTTTAAACCAAAATAATACTTAAAAAACAAACATATCTGTGTTAAAAATCACTTGAAATCATGTATAACACACACACACACACACACACACACACACACACACACACACACACACACACACATTCTTGAATATGTGGTTTTTACGGGGACTCTCCATAGGCGTAATGTTTTTTATACTGTACAAACTGTATATTCTATCCTCCTACTAACTCTACCCCTAAACCTACCCATCACACAAAACTTTCTGCATTTTTTGAATTAAAAAAAAAACACAGTTTAGTATATGTTTTTTTTTTTTTAAGCCATTTGGTTTACGAGGACACAGGAAGTGTTTACGTTGTAATGCCCATGTCATTATACACATTTGTGTCCTCATAAACCACATGTACTTCTACACACACACATTCTCACAGGTAATTTGATTTCAAGTGATTTCAACACAGACATGTTTGTTTACTTTTGTTAAATTCTGGTACTACTAGTGCATTGGGTCGCCTTTTGAATGGCGACGTAAAATCTGTGTCCTGAAGCAAAACCAGTTGAGAACCATTTGCTTTATACCACTCCCATTATTTGGGGGGAAAAAAAGATAATAAAATATTGTTATGTGTACCATTAGATTTTCCATCCCTAGCATGGAAACTATGTCTTGCCTGTCTTATTCCCTGCTCTCGCCACCTTTTGCATGGTTCCATGTTGCAAACCTCAGTTTTGACAGATCTCATTTTCTCTCCCCTCAGCCCACTCTAGATGATTGACTTGTAATTACTGAAGGGAGGTGCTGTATTTGGTGTGTAATGTGTTACTCTAATTTCTATGTCTCTGTTGACAGATTCCAGGACAACCAATGAGCTGTGATACGGACCAACTCAGGGTAAGTGATGCCTCTGTCGCTTTGTGTGGTTGTGTGTGTCTGTGTTTTTGTGTCCTTGTTGCTGCTGTTGTGCTTCTGGATGTTGTTGGTATTGACCTTTAATTAATCAGTCCATGAAGATCATAAAACTGTGATTCATTCATGTAAAGACAAATCATTTCATCACAATGACTTTAGAATGAATTTTTGTGTATCCTTCATGTTCATTTCAGCATCTCAGTCCGAGAAGATGATGATATTAAATCAATAGGCAAAAAAACCCCTTCAGTTTTAGTCTCATACAGAAACCTGTTATTCCCTCATACTCTGCTGTGTCCATATTAAAAATACAACAAAGCTTACCTTGCCTTCTCATTAAACTTTAATAGTCACTCTCAAACCCTTCTGCTCACTCACTGGCCTGAAAAGCCAGGGTAGCAAAGGTGTCAGCTTCACTCCTGATGAAGACCCTCCCAAAGATCTTCATCTTCTCCAAAAACACACCATATCTGTGTGGAGGAATAACCATGTGTACTGATTGCTCTGCCTTGAGCTCACAGAGCACACAGTGTGTATGTGCAGCCCTGCAGAATCATGGGAGAGATGTGTATACCATGCAGGAGCGGAGGTGCTGCAGTCCCCTCTCAGTGCTGTAATTTATCATGGTTTGTTGAAGGGTTTTAAGTCTGATAGGGCTGATATGATTAATGCCCAGACCTTCCTGTTCATACACACCCATCACTCTAATTTTTTCTGCCAACTACTTTCTTGATTATTAGTTTTTTTTTAATGATACTTTTTTTTCAGTTTCCATTGAAATTAGAGCAGTGAATTTGGACTAAAGCAATAATGAACATACAGTATATGTAATGAAAAATCAGCATTGCCCTCTGCAAAAAAAATATATATATATCAATAAAGCTAATAATAATAAGCAGGCCAATGCTGATTTAGCTCTTGGAAACATGAAAAGCACTTCTCTCATTTCCTCTTGTTAGTGACTCATTAATCTGAAGACAGTTGTTTCAGAAGTGCTTTTTGGAAGCTTGCCTTTTAATTTAGATTATATGAGCAGGATCAAGGGTGATGTACTTAGTACTTTTTAAACAGGAAATTGACAACCCAATGTTACCTTTTTTATCCCTTTTAGGTTATGTTTTTGTCATAATCCAAACAAATGAGATGTACTACTGCTTTAAGACCGTTTAGCTACTTTTTTAGCTTTTTAATTGGGTTAAAGGGCACAATCGGACCGAGGAGACGGCAGCTGAATCAGTCTGCTCCATGTAAATGGACATGTCAGTAAGCGGCACTCAGTTTCCATGACCATTAGACCTTTCTTGCCCTGAAGTAAAATGGTTTAACGAAATTGTATGCTGAAGTATGTTCGTTTTGCTTGGGTGCACAAACAGTGGGCTTTGCATTGTACCTGCCATTTATCTTTGTTTAATATGTCAACAATCATTTATTGTTTTCAGAATGTTGTTCAGAGTATTGACCGGATTTCTCTGTACTAATCGTTTCATTCGGAAGAAAACCGTTCCATCTTGTTGCAAAAGTGAGCACAACACTGGTATATATTTCTCTTTTCAGACTTTAAATTCTGATGAAAATGCACTCGAAGCCAGTCATTCCTTCTAGGCAGTACTCTATCATATATAATGTATTGATTAAAATATGTAACTCATTTAACAAAATTTGCAATTTATTTTGAAATACTGAAAGTCAGCTTATAGTTTTATCCTGTGTCCTCAATCTTATTTTCATCACGCTAGTCTTTTGTAATATCCCTTTAACTAACAAAATGCAGTTCCATAATGGAATTATACTCCCGGAAGTGACATCATTTTTAATGGGAAAACAACAGCACAAACAATCGATAGTAATGGATTTGATGAATTATGTGGTTTTTTGTGGTATTTTGCTGTGTTTCACTCTAAAACATCCCATCCTTTTAGATAAAATGACAGAAATCATAAAACAAAAAAAAACATATATATTAAAATTAACAAGTTAAAGGGCACATATTTTATACACAGAACATATTAAATACCTTAAAGCTCAAAAGACACTGCATAACATGACCCTATTCAAATTGTTATCATTTAGAAATGTAATTTATTTATTGAGCATTGGTGTTTTATATTGCTGTCACCGATGGTTTGTGTTGTGCCTTAGAAATCCCTTACCTGTGGTACCTGTGGCCTTATTGCTTTAATGTGATGTGTGTGTGTGTGTGTGTGTGTGTGTGTGTGTGTTTGTTTGTTTGTGTGTTTGCTGAATATTTACCTGAGTCTGAGCCTTTGGCTTAATCATTTGTCCTCTCTCTCACACACATACACACACACACACACACACACACACATACACACTCTCTCTCTCTCTCTCTCTCTCTCTCTCTCTCTCTCTCTCTCTCTCTCTCTCTCTCTCTCTCTTTGTGACAGTTGTACTTTCTTTTTTATTGTTTTCCTTTTAAAGGGGAGTCAAATTGCTTCCTGAGGAGAATTTAATATTTAAATTTCCCTCAGAATTTAATTTCCCTCATAAATACACTGGCAAATCTCATTGCGTTTGTGACTCACACACATAAAACAAAAAAAATGGACCTTGCTCAAATTTCCATTTTGTCCCCTCTTGGTTTGAAATCCATTTACAAAAAGGTTTTGTTGTTGTTTTCTGTTACTCTTGAGTTTCTCTAATACCTGCGTTTGATTAAAAATCTCATCCCTCTTCTGAACAGTAGTAATGAGTTTTAGCCTCATATGTGCTTTTCTGAATAGTTACGGCTGCGCTTTAGCTGGCTGCGTGTCTGGTCTCTCAGTAGCAGTAACGTGGTAGAGTCAGCAGATGGCTGTAGAAAAGTGCTGTAAGAAGGCAGCCAGTGCGTCAGAGCCAAAGCAACCCGAGCAGGAAGGCCTTGGCCCCAGTACTCGCTGCTTTTATCTCCAGCGCATTCACTCCGGACGAGGAGGAGAAGAGGAGGGGGGGGTGGGGGGAAGAAAGCCGTCCAGGCTGCAGAATCAGGTGCAAGCTTCACATTTAGGAGAGGGCGGTGCTTTCTACCTCCTTTTCATCCCATTGTGCCATTTTTGACCGTAGTTTACCTGTATTTTTTTTCCTTTCACATCTGCCTTTTTATTTACCTGAATCTCACACAGCTGAGATTGCAGTATTTTTTGGAGGAAGTTGCAAGGTTTTTTTTTTTCTTCTCGGTCAGTTGTCTTCTTACCTTCCCTCAGGACAGAAGATGAGTCTTTTGATTTCCCACTGATCTCTTCCCCTGTGCATCAGCTTCCGGACGACAGCGTCTGAGGATCTGAGCAGCATTTTGTTAGAGGGAAAAGTCCTTTTTGTCTATGGGGGAAAATCTGCTTCGGATCGTCCTATCAGCTGTGCGTTAACGTACATGTACCTATCTTGAGGAGCCTGTACTAGAGAATCCTACACCATCACCCCTCTCTCTCTCTCTCGCTCTCTCTCACTCTCGCTCTCTCTCTCTTTTTCTCTGGCACTTTGAGTGCACAGTTGTACTGGACTTCCTTGGTGCACGGATCTTCTCATTAAATAGATACGTCAGGAATTGGCGCCTAAGCAGGGGTTGTCAGTGAAAGGGTGAAGAGGACCAAGTGGAGAAAGGCAAGAAAGAGCGAAAAAAAAGAAGAAGAGAAGAGCAAGAACAAGACTGCTAGAAGCATCTCAAACCTTGTGAAGTAGCTTCTTCTTCCTCCAAGTGTCAGTTTTAATAAGCTCTATTATAGTGATATAATAAATTATACAAAAGAACTGTGAGCCTGAGAGAGTGGAAACAAGAAGGATTCGTCCGGGTTTCCGTAGCTGAGTTCGAGAAGTTAAAAGAAGATAAGTAAGGAAGCGTTTCCTCACTGCCGGAGAGCCCCTGACTCCTCGCTCAAGATGATGATGTATTTGTGGGTAGGTAACAACCATGCCACGTTCGTTGGTGTTTGCAGGCTTCTGTGTGCATGTGTGCTGTACAAAAGTGCTGTGTGTGTCATTATTGATGTTTATGTGTTTTCTCATCTGTAGAGTCTGACAGTCTGATCATTTTTGTAGCAATTGGTTGCAAATACATCTGATCCTCTCCATATGCGATATGCTCTGTTGTGTTGTGTTTGTATACCGGTTAGCAATCAGTCATTTTAAAGTTTCATCTCTCTCTCATCTCGTCCTTGCCGAGACTACTCTTTCTTTGGAGTAGAGAGTGTCAGAGAAGCGGTGCGTGACACGTTGATTCATAACTGCAGGGTTAAAGCACAGGAAGTCATTTTAGAGAGCTGTAAGCGTGTGTGTCTTGGCCTGCTCATTATCTGTCTCTTCACCTGCCATTACCACTCAAAATCAGTCCTAGCTGAGGAAACTTCGCTGCACTTAATTGCCCATGGAATAAATTTAAAGCACCCTGATGACTTCTTCGCTGTGATGGTTTATCAGGAAATTAATCTCATTTTAACAGATCTTAATCTGATGGGCAGTTCAAGTGAAAATAGAAATAAGGAACGAGTTGATCCTTTACATAATGTGTCAGCTGGAGGTTTTTTTCTTCATGAAGAGTCATGTTTGATTTTGTATGCTGTACAAGTTCACTAACTGAATTTTTTTATTCATAAAATAATTAAGGCAAGACAATAATAATAATAATAGTAATTATAATACATTTTCTTAAATTGTTTTAAGAAAATTAAGCAAGCCAAATGAGTACTTTTATTTAAGTATTCTTCTAATATTAATAATTAAAGTGGAAACATGCTTTTAAACTCTGTCAGTAGTCAGAAGAGCTCAGAATCAAAAGACTTGATAAACACACAAGACGATCTCCAGTTACTTAGTCATGCAGCTACGGCAAACTGAAATTCTATATTAAGGAAATGAATATTGAATGTTTAATTGGAACATGGTTGGTCTGGAAGGAATATGCTTCGTAGGAAAGATTCAAGGATGAAATTTCCCTGGAGATGCAGAAATTACTGTGCTGTATAAAAGTATACAGTTCTTGCTAATATTTAATTTGCATCATTTAAGTTGGCTTGTGACAAGAAATTTAATTATTTGCTGGTTCTTTTGAACAGTACTGATACTGCTGAAGTGTCCATCTTTTTTTTTACATTTTGTAAAATATTACTGAATAAATAAATACACACATTATTACTTTGTTTAGCCCTAAATTGGTTTACATAATAAAGACAGAATGATGTCCAGAGGCCTAATATTGTAGAGACATGGATAATACCAGAGTGCATTCTGGGTTAAGTTGAATGTGATTTTTTTTTTTTCTTTTTAAGAGGCCTCCGGTAGCCATTTGACTATCTAGTTCAGGCTCTATATCCGACTCCTTCAGTATTACTTTTGTCATAGATCGTATGGCTGTAAACTAGAATTAATTGTGTGTGTTACTTTTTCAGCCACAGGGTTTTCATCTTAACGCAATTTAAAAGATCATCAGAGCATTGTCACATCCAGATGTCCAGATGTGGCGACAAAGCCTTAATTGCAAAATAGACCTAATGTCTTCTATACCATTGTGTCTTCAAATGAATGAAATACAAATAAAAAAAGAAGTTTAAATCTGTATACTTTTATGCACTGCTGTCAATTGGAGCCCATCAGGATGAGGAATGAATCACTGAGGTAAAGAAAAGACTGAAGCAAACAGCAGTGTCAGAGCTGCGGTGCTGTCCAGGCTGATGTTATTGCCTTTCTTACTATTTACTCCCGCCCCCCACCCCACCCCCCCCACCCCCCCCCCGCTGCTGGAAAACTGCTGTGGAGGCACTTCTAGCCCCTTGTCAGAGTTGTCTTTCAATAGATGCTATGAAAGCAGTTTATTCAATTGATTGATAAAGGCTGCCCTCCATGCTAACCAATAGAGGAGCCACAGGGCCATGCAGTGTATAGGAGGCACATATTGCGACTTAACTTCTTGACACCAATATATAGGTAAACTCATCACTTGCAAAAGCAAGAATTTTGTGCTTGAAGTGCCACAATTTAAACTGTAATTTACTGTAATTAGACAAGCATAATAAAAGAGTTTGAAAGGTTCAAATGAGGCTCTTTAAATAATGGCACTTTATATACATAATATCATGTCATGTCATGTCATTTCATTTATGTGGAACATTTAAGCTCTTTTCCATACAACATTTACTGACCAAAGTCGTTAAGACACAGAACCGTTATGACCAGAATCACTGATCAAATTAGTCGTTTGAGTTTGTTCTTATATAGTCCATACTGCAGTTGTTATTCATAGCAGGCACCTATTGTATCCATTGGAGTTCTTATTATTATTCTTCCGTTTCTTCTTCTTCTTCCGCTCTTGAGTCTACGGCAGCCCATAGAGCCGCTTGCAGGAAAGTTATGACATTTGGCACACAGATAGAGAACAGTCTGAACTGTCACCATAGAAAATTTGGAGTCTCTAACTCAATACCTTTAGCGCCATCAAGTTGCAATCACGTTTATGTTAATAACTTTTGAACCATAAGGGCTAGAAACAAAATTCTTTTGGCTCAAGACAATTCCGTCATGAAAAATCCTACTAGGCCATTGCTTCAATTTTCACGAAAATTGAACCAGATCATCTTTAGGCTATGGCGACAAAAAGTTATGGAATTTTGTTCTCAAAATT
Organism: Coreius guichenoti; assembly: GCA_039654105.1. Lineage (NCBI taxonomy): Eukaryota > Metazoa > Chordata > Actinopteri > Cypriniformes > Gobionidae > Coreius > Coreius guichenoti. The sequence goes on from CM077171.1 coordinate 29,536,242, forward strand.
TGTTCTCAAATAACGCACAAACGAATTAGACGAAGAGCACTCCAAAATGAACGTGAGGCTATATCTCCACAACTCTTTAGCATATTCTGACCAAACTTGGTTTGTGTTATGACAACCATGACTTGAGGGTCCCTACACAGTTTTGGTGCAGTGCCACCTAGTGGTCAGGAGATGTGAAAATGTCTCTTTTTGCTTATAACTTCTGAATGGTTTGGCCCAAAATCACAAAACTCTTTTGATTTGCTGCAGCATGCCAAGTCGAACGACAATTTGCCCATATCGGCCATTTTGGGTGTCTGACATTTTGAATTTTGTCATAAAATGCTATATTTTATGAACACATCGGCATATTGTTACAAAACTCGTTGTGTGCCTTGAAGGTACTCAAAAAGTTTCGGGCCAGCGCCACCTTATGGTCAAAAGTTATAATGAAATTTCCAAAAATGCGAATAACTTTTGATTAAATTAGCCTATTGTAATGAAAGTATTAGATTAATAGGTCTTAATAGATTCCTTGGGTCATGCCAAGAACATAGATATCAATTTTGCCATAGTCGGCCAAGAATTTCTTTAAAACCTACTTTTTCTAACTCCTCCTAGACTGTTTGTCTGATTTTCACCTAAATTGAATTGTATCATCTTCAGACCATGCCGGCAAAATGTATGGATTTTGTGTCAATAGACAAAACCGTTTTCGTATACTGCATCAACAAAGTTGATGGAATGATACCAAAACGGCTCTGAGGCTGTATCTCTGCAATGCTTTGGCATTAGCTGTTTCTTTCCATAATTTCTTTGTTTTTATGCCATTTTGCATGTTGGAAGAATATGTATAAACATTATTTTGATGTGGGTCCCCCCACCCCCCATTTTTTCCTTTGTTCAGGCCATTTATGTATAAAACAGCATGTATGTACATATACAAAGTTTATACATGGCCTGTGTCGTAAGATGTATGTAGGGTAACACATATAAATGAGAATTAAAAACATTCAATGTATTCACAGTGGATATAATTGACATTAATGCAAGACAATTCAGCACACACCATATGGTATTTATACACCTTCTAATTCCCTCTTTCTCCCTGACAGTAATGATGGGACCTGGGTGAGAACGCTCCACTGTCAGTTGCTATCAAATATGTTCTTATTTAATTAGCTGTCTTGCAGTAGAGCGTAGCTTATATATCATAATTCTTATCTAATATACTCAATCCTGTCTTATTTTATTTCATTGACTGTGCTGAAGTGCTTAACATGTCTCTGGTTTCAGAGGGCCTGGGCAAGTTGCTCTGAAACCAAGAGCGATTGAATAGCATTAATGCTAATGCCACAGCCGTTGAGGCATTGCTGCAAAGATTTAAAAATTGCCCTTCTGATAGAGTTTTACAATGTATGACAAATCAATGCATAGCATTTTCATAATGAATAGCTTTGGCATTTGGAATGCCAGTCCCCGAGCTGGCTTGGTTACTGACCTGTGACAAGAAGTGGTGTTATATTTCATTATATTCTACTGAGTTATACTCACTAGCCCCTGTCGTGTGAGAGAGGGGCAGGCGCTCCCTGACTGGTTCCACCAGTATCCCAGCATGCACTAGTGTCTGTCTGTCCGTCCGTCCGTCCGTCCGTCCATCCATCCATCCATCCATCCATCGCTTTTCTGCATCCTGTTTGTTACCTCAATTCAATTTCAAAAACCAGAGTGATACCACATTCTTTAACCGAACTGTGTCTTTTAAATTTACAGTACTCACACTTGCATTTTGACAGCGAGTTTGGTTAACTCGTGCAGTTTGGTTAACCAAACCGCACCTGTGGTTACACAGAACAGAAGAGAAGCCTCACTTCAGTTTTCAATTTGTACAGAAGCCTGTGCTGCAAGCTGTTGTATGAACAGGACAAATCGAGAGTCACGCCTGTTAGTAAACATGGTTGTCAATCCCAAACTCAATCTCTTTCCAAACTCATCCTGCGCTCAAGGATATTGCCTCTGAGGTTTACTCAACATTGTTTGGCATTAGATTACAAGCGCATGAGGACAGATTCAAATGACCTGCCATGTCATTACCTGTTCATTCACGAATACTGAAAGCACTGTTGTGTTGGTCATTATCTGCTGTCATGAAATGACAGTTTGTGGCTTTTTTCATTGGTCTGTTATGATGATTGATGGAGACAGGTGGCTGTTCTTTACAGATGGCAACATATCAAAGTGGCATCATTGTAATGACAGAGCAGCCTATGACAGATATCAAACCAGTGCTCGGATGCTTTTATGTTACACTGCTCAAAATCCAGAAGTTTTTTATTCCCTATTGGTCATTGAAACCTTTCATCTGATTCCACCGTGCCTGTTTTTTTCCCCCCAGGTTGTGATGTGCCCATGACAGTTTTAATCTGATTTATAAAATGCAATATATGTGTATATATAAAAACCTCACTGGGATGAAACCGTAAATGCAAAGAAAGAATAAGAGGAATTTTAAAGATGACTTTGTCCGGATCAATGACATTTAGAGAGATTGTCTGCTTTGTTATAGATATACTGAAATCATTACCCTTCTAATGAAATTTCCTGCCAGAGAAAACAAAAACATAGAAGCACTACAAGCTCTTTCATAAACAGCCTTTATTACATAAGTATATTCATCACCATAAAAGCATCAGGCCCATACACATATGGTCTAGAGCTTTGCAGTAGTGAAGATTTTTATTAGGGGCTATAAAATACAATACACCAGCAGCACATACCACAGAGAGAAAGAAAATCACTTTAGCTCCTTACACTTTTTCGCGCTCTCGGATAAAACGGTCAGGCCAGGAAAACACCTTTGTGATAACAATTGCAGCCAGGCAGCCTAATGCACTTTGAAGCCCTAGTAAAGGCCCGGATGAAACTGGAGATTATTGCCATTTTGAGAGAGATCAATGAAGCTTTGCTAATAATTCACTGTAGGAGAACCTCTGGGGATGTGGTATTTATCTACAAATATCAGCTCTGGCCAGACCAATTGCAGCGTTCTCGCCTCTGGTGCCCACACTAGTTCAGTTGACCTAGTTGATATTGAATGTTTCCTCCTGACTAGGAGGGAAAAAATGGAAAAGAGAGAGCGAAAGGAAGAAGGGAAAAGAACACGATTTTGCTAATGACGTTATGCGTTTGAACAAACGGGGACATGGTGCAGTCCACTTGATGTTAAAGGGTTAGTTCAGCCAAAAATGAGAATTCTGTCATCGTTTATTCACCCTCATGTTGTTCCCTGGCTGTTCTTTTGTGTATAATGAAAGTGAATGAGGGCTGGGGTTGTCAAGCAACAAGATAAATAAAAAAGCACAGTTAAACTCTTGCACTATTTTCTAGATCTTCAAAAGTCCAATGATAGCTTTGTGTGAGGAACAGACTAAAATTTAAGCTGTTATTCACTGAAAATTTTAACATCGAAAACGTTCAGTCACAGGCGATCCACACTACAGTCCAGAAGGGAGCGCGCGCGGTAATGCAATGCTGTTTAATAACCGGCACAACAGGAAAAAGAGCAGAAGAAGAGACGATCTATGCACCAACCCAAAACAGATGGCACGCAAGAGCTTGCAAGTAGCCTATACGCTGCTTTGGACCCGCTCCACTAACTTCACGGAAAGAAAACTGGGACAACAGAAAGCGCCGCCCTGTTTGTTTTCTTTATTTTACAAAAGCACAATGTTTTGTTTTTATTGTGAGTGTAAAATAAAATAGAAATAGACCCTAGACAGTTTCGAATGATGTCTTACTCTTGTCTTGGCCATAAATTACGGAGTATTTTAAGTTGTTTCCGCTGTTATAATGAAATAATGAGACATCATCCAGATGTGCTAATCAGAAGGCAGAAAAAGACTACAGGAATACAAAAACTAATCTCTGCACAAGTTTTATTTTTTCATTATTCTATTTATTTTGTAATTTTATAACACAAGAGATGCTTTTGTTGCTGATTGTGACTGAGAAATAACTTACATTTTTTATCAGCCCTACAAAAAAATAGGACCTATGCAAGAATGCATACTGTTTGCTGCTTATTGCTTAATAAAAGGTACTGTACCAACTACCTCAGGGGGACTAAATGCTGCTAGGAGGAACAAACAAATTTGCACTACTGTCTGTTTAAAATAAATGGAAAAGAAACCTAGCATTGGGGATTTGTTGCTTTTTCCTGTTGTATCGAACCGTGACACCAAAACCAAGGTCCGTACCGAACTGTGACTTCTGTGTACCGTTACACCCCTATTACTTAATGATCTGGTCACAACGGTAAACTTCTCACTGTAGCATAAGACTATAAGTGAATAATGAGTTAAAACTCATTTCATGATCATTTTTTTTTGATGCACAGTTGACTTTAATTACTGAAAAGAGCGGCCAGAATAGTCTATAAAATCTCTTTTGTGTTCCGCAGAACAAAGTAAGTTGGTAAAACCTTACAATAGCTGTTAGTTATTGCATTAACTAACAATGAGCAATACATTTGTTACAGGATTTATTCATCTTTGTTAATGTTTGTTAGGAAAATAGAATTGTTCATAGTGACTAGTGAATAATATTAACGCTTGAGTTTAATAATGTATTAGTAAATGTTTAAATTTTAATTAACTAAAATTAATAAATGCTTTATAAGTTTCTTTCATTGTTAGTTCATGTAAACTAATGTAGTTAACTAATGATAACAAGTGGTACCATCTTGTAAAATGTTACCAAGTAAGGATAGAATTTTCTTGCAACTAATTTACTAGATTGATTTTAATTTGATAAATACATTTTAATCTCAGCAATCATTTTATATTTCAACATGGCTCAATACTAATGTATCTCATGGGTTTGTGTTGTAATGGGGTGCTTCTGTAACGACAGGGAGCAGCACAGTTAGTAAAGAGACAATTAAGGCAACAACTTGGAAAAATGAGTGTGTGTCTTTCATGATTTTTTCCCCCGTCTTGGAGCGTACACTTTGTAGTCGTTAATTTAATTGCTGATATTCCCTGAATCCCTGAAGAATATAAAGGATTAATCATCCAGTTCATTTCGACGAAAGATATGGCCTTAAGTGAATTGCAGTTTTACCAATTTAACCCTGTCTGCCCCTGAATGTGACAAGATTAACATTTTCAATTAGCAATACGTAATTGCGGTGCACGCTCAGCGGCCTGCCTACATCCTCAAAGGTGGAAGGGCCATTTCAAAGGGCCACGCATTTGGATCTAAAGCACCCGTCTCTTTAAACGCACCCTCGACGCTCTGTCATCAGCGATGGATGGGAGTTATGAGTTGCGTCTGTGTATTTTTGCAGGCAGGAATTCCTGCATCTTTGCGGGAGAACAAATATGCAGGTTTGTGGATTTAAAAAAAAGAAAACAAACCGGGCATAAGCATCAGTGTGAGTGTTGTAAAAATGATGGTTTCTCCTTTCTTTCTCAGGGGCGTTTGTGTTGATAAGGCAGAGCAGGATCAGCAGTCTCTCCCCTGTCTGGTTTTTAATGTCTGTGAAGAAACAGATATTGATTTAATCAGACCAGACTGTTGCGGCAGAAAGGTATATGCTGCAGGAAAAATGCCTTGTGCGTTGAGGTAATAAATACTGCAGATGGACTCGTGCGAGCCGTTAAGCAGAACCTTTTGTGGGCCCCATTGACTGAAGGCCCCTGTGAATGAAGAGGCAGGCGAAGACGGAGAGTTTGTATTTTAGAGATAGGTGACTGATTTCACACTCAGAGATTTCTGCTGTGTCCTGCACATGCTAGGATCTTGCCAGATAGCGGGCCAGTCGCATATCAGCCTTTTTCCTTCAAGGTGCTTACTATCGCATCGACTTAGAAATGCAGCCTTTTCAAGCTGACACTGTATTCATGGTTCCCCGTCAGTGGGGCATTACATACCTGTGCAGACATTCTGGGTATGTTTGAGATACTGTTAAAATTTCAAAAACAGCATTTGAATTAGCATTTGTTTGCAGCCCCAGGGACCAATGAGTGTGTTTGCATTCAAAATTTTACCCTGAATGTGTTTAATAAATTAGGCATAGTTCATGAACTATTAAAGCAAAACCTGATCGCCACATGTAGATTCAGTTAGTCAATGTTCTGATATTGAAAAGCCAGTGCTCTAAACGGCCTGGAGAGAGATTTCTGTTAGCAGCCCCATTCATTTCAGTGGCATCTGTTTGAGTAGCGCAGGTTCCTATAAAGTACGGCATTTGGAGGAAGACGTCAAAGTGCTCTGTCACGTGACTTGCACACGGCAGGAAATGACGTCTTCTCAATATCAAATATCAACCAATATTAACTTGAGCACTGCATTTTTAGAACACTGTGTCATGTGCGAGACGCTGCAAAAGACGCGATTACAATGGTAAAAAATGTCCGTCTAGCACGTTTACATAGAAAAACATTTTTGTGTATTGTGAAATACACAATTAAAAGTTGCACATGGCTGCATATTACGGTTTCAAACAAGAAAACATCCTGTCAAAGAATTAACTACAGAAAAGTAAAGAAACTCCTACTACTACTACTACTACTAAAAATAATTGTTATTATCATCATTATTGTTATTATATTAATGTAATAACTGAAGTAATTGTAGTTTTGCATCCATAAATGCAATAAATATTAATAAATTGACAATCACTTATTACCATTTGAATTAAAAATGAATGATCATGAATCACTCTATAATCACTGCTAAAATATATTTTTCTTTCATACACGGCAGCTCAGGTGAATTTTATTACTGCATGAGTGTTAGAGGAGGTTGACAGTGTAAAGGCTCCTCTTAATACTAAACTGACCAGTCAGAATCAATATTCAAATGCTGACGTTGTTTGCTTCAGTCCAAAATGTTTCTTATGTATTGTTAGAGGTAACCATTAAAGTCAATCAGCTTTCAGCATCACTATATTACGTAATCAAGTCCGCAGGTTAATACAAAAACATTTAAAATGTAATAAAATTTTAAAAACTCAGAAAAAGTGAGACTGAATGACAGGGCCATATATGAATGGATGGAGTTTTTCCTTCACATAGGTGAGTAGATGTTGGCACGCCATTCATGTACAGTGGGGAGAACAAGTATTTGATACACTGCCGATTTTGCAGGTTTGCCCACTTACAAAGTATGTAGAAGTCTGTAATTTTTATCATAGGTACTCTTCAACTGTGAGAGACGGAATCTAAAACAAAAATCCAAAAAAAAAAACATTGTATGATTTTTAAGTAATTAATTTGCATTTTATTGCATGACATAAGTATTTGATACATCAGAAAAGCAGAACTTAATATTTGGTACAGAAACCTTTGTTTGCAATTACAGAGATCATACGTTTCCTGTAGTTCTTGACCAGGTTTGCACACACTGCAGCAGGGATTTTGGCCCACTCCTCCATACAGACCTTCTCCAGATCCTTCAGGTTTCGGGGCTGTCGCTGGGCAATACGGACTTTCAGCTCCCTCCAAAGATTTTCTATTGGGTTCAGGTCTGGAGACTGGCTAGGCCACTCCAGGACCTTGAGATGCTTCTTACGGAGCCACTCCTTAGTTGCCCTGGCTGTGTGTTTCGGGTCGTTGTCATGCTGGAAGACCCAGCCATGACCCATCTTCAATGCTCTTACTGAGGGAAGGAGGTTGTTGGCCAAGATCTCGCGATACATGGCCCCATCCATCCTCCCCTCAGTACGGTGCAGTCGTCCTGTCCCCTTTGCAGAAAAGCATCCCCAAAGAATGGTGTTTCCACCTCCATGCTTCACGGCTGGGATGGTGTTCTTGGGGTTGTACTCATCCTTCTTCTTCCTCCAAACACGGCGAGTGGAGTTTAGACCAAAAAGCTCTATTTTTGTCTCATCAGACCACATGACCTTCTCCCATTCCTCCTCTGGATCATCCAGATGGTCATTGGCAAACTCAAGCCTGGACATGCGCTGGCTTGAGCAGGGGGACCTTGCGTGCGCTGCAGGATTTTAATCCATGACGGCGTAGTGTGTTACTAATGGTTTTCTTTGAGACTGTGGTCCCAGCTCTCTTCAGGTCATTGACCAGGTCCTGCCGTGTAGTTCTGGGCTGATCCCTCACCTTCCTCATAATCACTGATGCCCCACGAGGTGAGGTCTTGCATGGTGCCCCAGACCGAGGGAGATTGACCGTCATCTTGAACTTCTTCCATTTTCTAATAATTGTGCCAACAGTTGTTGCCTTCTCACCAAGCTGCTTGCCTATTGTTCTGTAGCCCATCCCAGCCTTGTGCAGGTCTACAATTTTATCCCTGATGTCCTTACACAGCTCTCTGGTCTTGGCCATTGTGGAGAGGTTGGAGTCTGTTTGATTGAGTGTGTGGACAGGTGTCTTTTATACAGGTAACGAGTTCAAACAGGTGCAGTTAATACAGGTAATGAGTGGAGAACAGGAGGGCTTCTTAAAGAAAAACGAACAGGTCTGTGAGAGCCGGAATTCTTACTGGTTGGTAGGTGATCAAATACTTATGTCATGCAATAAAATGCAAATTAATTACTTAAAAATCATACAATGTGATTTTCTGTATTTTTGTTTTAGATTCCGTCACTCACAGTTGAAGAGTACCTATGATAAAAATTACAGACCTCTACATGCTTTGTAAGTGGGCAAACTGCAAAATCGGCAGTGTATCAAATACTTGTTCTCCCCACTGTAGAAATGTTTATGACGGTCAAAGTCTGTATCTGACTCAGTTGTCAGTTTTTTTTTTAATATATATTGTGTTGTGTTGTGTTGATAATAGGTGTGATTTATATTGCATCATTAACTATTGTTAAATATCAGGGGAATATCATCTGTATAAGAAAATATATGAAATTCAAACCTGCTGCTGTCTTTTACAAGTTTAATCCGTGTTAATTTACATATCAGCCTCTCCAAATTCTTTCTTCTTGGACTGGGTAAAATACACATTTTCCGATTAATCCATTGAATGATTAAAAGAACCCAATATACTTTTTCAAAATACCAAATTTAATCTTAATGCCTGTTTTCAGTAGCTGCATGAAAATTTATTTGTATAGCGTTGTCCATCTTGAAGATAGTTTGGTTGTGATATAGTTTGGTTGCTGTTGTTGTTTCAGTGCCACAGAAAAAAAGATTTACATGAGTTGTTCATGTGAATTCTCAGTGTATATTGTTGCAATCAATAGCAAGAAACGTCTCTCTGTTGAGTTGTCTTCATTGACTGCGTGCAAAAACAAATGTAACGTTGTCTAGTGTAATCTGATTCCCAAAGCAAATGACTCGATTGTCAGTTTTATTGAATCAAAATATATCGGAAACAGAGGGTATTACAATTCATAAACAAATGACTCTTGTGAGCTGAATCTTTTTCCGAATCAAAAACATACATACAGCGTGAACGGTTTAGCTCAGTTGCTGAAGAAGTGGACTCTTATAATTTGGTGCTTTTTTTTAATGAATCAAAAACAGTGAAAACATAGTCTGACTCATAAACAAATGACTATTATGAGTCGGTTCTTTTTTTTCCTTTTTTTTCTGTGAATTACAAACATACGCGTAAACAGTGTAGATCAATTTCTGCAACAAGGAAATCTTATGAGTCAGTTCTTTTAATAATTTGTTCAAAAATAAAAATAATAATAAAAAACCCTGATTTGAAACAGTCTGAAACATAAATAGCATTAGCAAATAGAGAATATATTTCATATGTTAGTAAAATTAGACATTATAGCTATAATATACTCGGGTGATGTTTTGTGCAGTTTGTGTCATTGTGAGCTAGTAAACGGCGTCTTATAAATTGAAAAGTCTTATTGTCTTGTTCTCTCAAAGTTTCTTGCACTTTTATGTACGTTTCTTTGTGAGTTTTTCTTTGCTGCTGTCACTGTTCTTTGGCTTGTTAGTGGAGGAAGGCACTATAGTTTCTAAAGCTGCTTGGAATGTATTGGAGTTGAATCGAATCCAACAAAATTGAATCTATTCATGTGTTCAAAAGCCACACATATAGATTGCCATTTAACACATTGTGTTATTGCTTAGAAAACTCCATCAAGCTTTTGCACTAACCTGACCCTCATTTTCCTTTAGACTGGACACTAATATCAAACCTTTTTGTAAATCCAAGATACCATTTATCCTCATTATTCCTGTTATCTAATTCAGACCTGACCACGTTGCAGAGCAAGGATTTGTCCAGCTGTAACAGAATAACATGAAACCAGGCATATCCTAAAAGGGCTGAGACAAGAAAAGAAGCTTCTAGGTGGCTCAGATTGGCTTGCCTTTCATGTGGTTCCAAATTGGAGTCAGTGTAGGCAGGGAGGGGCGAGGGGGAGCTCACGGTCCTCATTAGGCCCCTCTCTCTCCTCAGGTTGACCAGTCTGCAGGCCTGTAATGAGCTGGACATTATGCACAGCAGAGGGGGGAAAGCAGGTGAGCCGCTTATGTCAGAGAAACATCACATCCAAATGCTTCATAATGAGAGCCAAATCCTGGCCCACGATGGCCTATTTGACAGCACAATATCTGTGAATGATGCCTTAATTATATGAATTGACTCATCTTAGTGTTTTTGTCGAGGTTCAAGACTCTGTTTTGCACGGCCCCATCCCCCCTCCCTGTCAACCTGACTTAATTTGCAAGTCACATTGTCTGCCATCGCCGTTCACGCAACTGTTGGACAGCCCTGCGTGGTTTGTACAGGTGTCCGTTTAGATGGCAGTGAGAGTTACTGCTCCAGTTGATCTAAATCCTAAAAAATCCGTTTACACGACACCATTTTCAACTGAAAATGCGTTTTATGCATTTTGGGGCCCTGAAAACACAAACTTTTGAAAACGGGTTTCAAAGTGCAAGTTTTTGGAAAAGATACCGTTATCAAAACATGAATTTGTATAGGAGCCAATAGGAGCATAGTGTTTCTTTACAAAGTGACTTTGCCAACTACTGGCCTGGATAATACAACATTTTTTGTCGTTTTCGTGTTTTTCCGTATTTAGTACAACCTGTTTTGTGTAAACGTGCCCTTAGAAATATGGTTTTCACAGTGGCTGTGTCTGAAATCACATACTCTCTGAGTAGGTAGGCTACTTCTTTTGAATAAGTCTTTAATTCATGACCAATAAAAAGTTTGTTCTATATAGTATGAATGTAGTTTGTCATGTTGTCATGTGACCTACCAGCATCAGTTGTGTCACTTCACTGCTATTCAAAATAAATCCTCTCCTGTGGCCTCATGTGATTAGTAAAATGTATATTGGATGTGCACTTCAGAATGTCATCTGAAGTAGTAGGTAATTGAAGGAATTGACTTTTTGTCTTTTGTTTATGAATATGTGAATTCAGACACACTACTCGTCTCACTGTTTTTCACCTACTATATAGTAGGGAAGAATGCATATTTGCATGCAGTCTTTGTTTTAAAAGTCTTTGTGATGGGCACATTTCCAGGTTGTGATGTCATGATTTGGCTCATGAATAATATTTTTTTTTAAATAATAAAAAATATATATTTTATATACTTCTTTCAAAAATTAGTATATAAAAATGTATTAAAAAATAAAAACATTATATAAAGTGTATTCCATTTTTTGTGCACATCCTAATTTCTACAGTATTGTATTTTTACAGTACTGTAAAAATACAATACTGTACAATACTGTAGAAGATTTTTTGGTTTGAACTGTTCTTTTAAGTTGGATCATTACTGCTTTATCCACATATTGATACCCCTCACCATGTCCCCTTGAGAAGAATTTAGTTAGTGGTCAATCAGGTAATATCCAAGAGGTTTTTAGCGAGAACATAATGAGCCAAGTACACCGTGGATTATAGTATGGATTACAGTCTAGTTTCATTCAACCGTAATAGAGCATTTCACAATGGCCGCTGAGCCGTGTAGAAATGCTGATTGATTCTGATTGATGAGAGCTTGTGTCTCAGGGACTGTGTGAATCCGAAAGTGTGTTGTGGCTGCATTAGCCTTTGCAGATACACTAATCATACACAATTAATAAATCCTTGCTAGTTCAGTTAGTAATTAGAGAAGGGAGGCTACAAAGCACTCGGAGCCGTGAGGTAATTAACGGGCAGGAATCATAATGAAGAAAAGGTATTGTAAGAAATACACAAGCGCTCAGGTTAATTGTGCAGTTTAGTTATTAATACAACACGATGACAGTAAGCAAAAAACAAAGAAAACAAAATGACCTCAGTCTGAGTAAAAAAAGCCTCACTTATAGTGGTAACTTCTGCTCTGCTCCACTGCTGCAAATTTGCTTCAATATTAGCAAAATTCTGCTGACAGCATGCAAGCTGTGAGGGAGGCTTAAAGTTTCCAGACACTCCGGCTGTGGCACACACACATTCTCAACACAGAGGGCGTCAGCTCTCTCTCCACAGCATCCCGCATGCTTAGCGCCTCACACACACACACGCCATTTGCTAGGAAACCTTTGAAACAATAGGGAACATCATTAGCTTACTGGAAAGCCCGGCACAGATTGAATAGGCGAGGAGAAAGGGTGTTGTGTCAAATAGTCCAAATGGAAAAGGCGATGCCCACGGGGAGTGTTGCTCCACCTCTCAGTCTATTGACGTGCAGAGAAAAGGGATGGCACTGGGGAACAACAGAGAATAGCTCGTCTCTCAGCGCAGACCTCTTCTAGGAGCCTGTTACATTACCAGTTCATTTATCTTAACAAAACACTATTCAAATGACTCCGCCTGATGGATTTGTGAGACTGAATTTTCTCCATAATGTTGTATAATCTTTTGAACTATTTTTTCTGCCCCTAATTGCACCATTAGTGCATGACAAAAACTTCAAATCAAACATTGCGGACATCTGTCAGTAACCTTATTATTTAGTGGACATGAGCCCTTCACACTTTTTTGCAATTTATTTATTATTATTATTTTTTTTTCTCTTGGCTAATGTTTTCTTGATTTAAGTATAAATCTAACAAAATACAGTGAGGCTTATGTTTGAAACGAAAAAAGCCTAAGAATTTGCCAGTGGGGTGTGTAAAATGTACAGTGTATATAGACACTACTGTAGAACATTTTGGGGTCTGTACGATTTGCTCACAGAGGCTGCATTTATCGGATCAAAAATACTGTACAACAGTTTTAAAGAACTGTTTTCTTTTTTAATTTATCCCTGTGATGGCAAAGGTAAATTTTCAGCATTACTCCCGTCTTTAGTGTCACAACATCCTTCAGAAATCATTCTAATATGATGATTTGCTGCTCAAGAAACATTTATTATTATTATCACAATTAAAAACCATTGTGTTGCTTAATATTTTTGTGGAAAACGTTATGCTTTTTGTTCATAATTTTTAATGAATAGAATGTTAAAACTTTTTGAAACAAATTAGTTTTTACTCTCTCTTTTAATTATTCAATGCATCCTTGCTGAGTAAAAGTATTAATTTAATTATATAAATAATTTTATTGTCTCTGAAAACTTATCTTTTCCCCCTACTAAGCGAGATGCAAGATTTTGTCATATTTTTTTTATTTTTGTACTTTTTTAACTGATAGTGAGAGAAAAATCTACTGAAGTGTCTGGAATTTAAACATTATTTTGCCAAATTAGACAAATTATTAATAAGCAAACACACACAGTGGTCTAGGATTTGTAGAACTTTGTGAATGGCAGGCGTTCAAGGTGCAGATCGCATGCAGGACTAGACGTTAGTTATCATAATTGTTAGTACAGTATAAGTACAAGGAAGTCTTATGATTGTCAAGACTCAGTTTGGATCCTAAACAAACCACTGGTCCATCTCATTGATTGGCGTATTCTTAGTTTTGAGTGTTTCCTGCCACGTCTGAAGCTAATGATCTTTGGTTGCATCCACCTGCTGCTAGCAGTGGCATATGGGTGTAGCGTGCAGAGCAGAAGAGCAGGTGAGGCATGCGCAGAGATCTGCCGCAGCCCTGCATTGTTATAGTGGGACCTAAAGAAACAGAATAACAAATTCATGCTGCATGTCGAGCTGTAAATAATTTAGTAGGAAGCTGTCCACTGCTTCGGCTTGTTCGGTTTGCTGACAGCCATGTTTAATAATACTCTTATTTACTGACCCCAGAACTTATAAAGTAGCGCTTCAGCGAGGACCCAGACTTTAAAGGGATTTGAAGAATAAAAAGTTCTCTATTGTGCAGAGCTGTTTGTGTATTCAATGACTTGAAAAAAAGCAAATGTTCTGTACCTTAGTCTTCGGGACTGTTGGGTTTTGACAGTTTGCCACTCTTTGATCACTCAAAGTTCCATACGTGGAGTTCACAGTGAAAACCAGGACCGTAATGGGCTCTTCCATGCGGCATTTCGTGGCATGTGTTGGGACCTCTGAATTTTTAAAGACAGATTTGTGCACTATGAAAAAAGATGCGGCATGAAGACATAGTGTGACTATGAATATATTTTCCCTAAGAAATGGACGTGGGTATTAATCAGAATTATGGGAACAGTTGATAGGCATGGAATATAACTTTGATCCATAAAGATGAGGTGACATTTTTACTCTCACCCATCTTATAATTTATTAAAGAAATGTTAAATCTGGCATAATCGAGTCCATTATATGAATAACACTAAATAAGTTATTATATCAGTATCTAATGCCTAACCTTATATCATTTTCATTGCCACACATATTGCATGAATTATTTCTCAAAGGACAAAATATTCCTTTGGAGTCAGAGTGAATCCTTGGGATTAAATTTTGAATATTTCCATTCCTATTCCTCTCTGTAGCTGCCTGAGAACAAGGTCATTGCGCAATTTTGCAAGGTCTTTCATCCAAATTGAGTGAACCTTTAAGCTAACCTTGTAAACAGAAGTTGAAAAATAAATAACTCAACAAAATGTAAGCCGCACAGTTTTGAATGCTCAAAACTGATTTCTGTCAGCAATACATAGTGCGTTTGGATGCTTGCGTGAACAGATTTTAAGCAAAAAAAGGCAGATAAAGGCAGTTGGTGACCATGACAGTCATATATAGAGCCACAATAACCTTTATACATTTACCTTTGAACAGTTTACAGAATTTAAATACTTTTGGTCTGGATGTAAACCATTGTGTAAAAAACATTAGCAAAGCTTTACTGAGCATGCTCGTTACACATTATTTGATGCATATAGCTACTCATAATTAGATATTTGCCATTTATAAAACACATTAGTCATTAAAATAGCCTTTTTTCCCCCATTTATATAAATGCTTGCAGGTGTATGTGGACGCAATTATGATAAGAGCATAAGAATGATTCTGAAGGATCATGTGACACTAAAGTAATGATGCTGAAAATTCAGCTTTTCCACCACAGGAATAAATTACATTTTAAAATATATTAAAATAGAAAACCGTTACTTTAAATTTTAATAATATTTAACAATATTACTGTTTTTACTGTATTTTACATCAAATAAATGCAGCATTGGTGAGCATAAGAGACTTCTTTCAGAAACATAAAAAAACTTTTGAACGGTACTGTAAGCATTAAAAGTCTTTGTATGTGTTAGTATGTGACGTTGGTCTTAACATTAATGTTCAGCTTCAGCTTCGTTGTGGAACTGAGACAGTTGGTGCAGACCAAGAGAAAGTTTGACATGACAACGTCTTTTAATTGTACTATGAATTACAGCAGTCTTCTTTTAAGCTACAGGTCACCACGTGCACCTCCGATCTTGTCAGACACAGAGACTCATTTCCATTAAGCGCGGCCTGCACACAAGACTGTGGTGAACAAAGGTTTAAATCCATTTAACTTCTCAGCTCTATTTTAGAAACAGCAATTCCAGCTCTGTCACGAGCCCAGTGGAATGACAGAAAACACTGCCTATCTGAATTAAAGATAATGAAAGATCATTCGGCAGCTACAAGCAATGGCGTGTGATGATCTCCCACATTCTGTCTGCCTTCTTTTTTTTTTTTTTTTTTTTTACTAAGAGAGAACATTGTGTCGTTCGTAATTCCTCTGTGTAGAATTGAACAATTAATGAGTAATGGTGGAGAGAGGGGGGGTCTCAATTGAAATATTCTTTGCTGAGACCCATGTTCTGCTACCGTTGGGTATTTATTTCTAAAGTTTGTGTTTAATCACACAATCTCGACCATGATGGTTGTGACAGGTAATTTCCGTAATGTCGCTGACAGAGATGGATTACATTGGAGGCCTATTTGATCCCATGCTTTTGTGTGCCGGTGATAAGACCAGGTAAGGGTTATCTTAGTATGAATGCTGGCACAATATAGCTACCTAATAAGTCCCAGGGTAATACAGTGTGAACGTTGAGGGAGTCGTTGTGCACGACACAAGAAGAGTAGCCCCAAAGAGAGAAAGACAGACAGAATGAATGGGCCACATTTATTGGTGGGAACAGATTCAGAAAAACGTGCGGTCAGTATTTTTTCATTGGCATTTTTTTAGTCAGTAGTCATTTTTGGTTGATTGGCCTTTTTTCCCCTCTTAGTTTAAGCATAAATCTAACCAAATTTATTGAGGCTTGTCCTTAAAACAAGGAAAATTTAAAATTTAAACTATAAAAAAAATTACTAAAATAGTGCTGCTAGTAACATTCAGTATTATTATAATAAATTCATATTAATAGTAATTAATTTATATTCTTTAAAACACAACACCCTTTCTCCTCGCCTGTTCATCTATCCATCCATTTTCCAAAGCACTTGTCCTATATTATCTTACTCAGTTTTTATTAAATTTATCCTTTCAAGAAATATATCTTGTTTATAAGTCATGATCGTTTGTACAGTGTAGTATGAGAAAGTCTTATGACTGTGGCCATAAACTGAAAAGTTTTCATAAAGTTTGATTTGTTGTGTCAAATTTTTAATTTGCACTTTATCATATCCTGGTGAAGGCCTGTAGTTATTTTTTAAAGATTATAATTAAGTTTTTGACCACAAGTGTTGCTGGTTCTCTTTCCCTCAGTTCTTTTGTTTTGATCCAAACACCTTGTTGAGTGGGTAAAATTGTGGGAGTTTTACTTTTTCATATTTACTGGTGGCAAGATGCAGTGTGTGGCTATTTCCTGTTGTTTTGCACTCTGAGAGGAAGTGCAATGCATTCCATACAGGTGTGAAACCTTCATTGGAATGCATCAGATGGCTAACGCAATAGTTGTTATAGGCGTCTCATTGACTTGAATGATATCTAGGTGCTCGCTTTTCTTTTAAATTGGAATCAGTGATGGAACAGTTGGAATATTAATGCTTTTCTGAGTCGTTTAGCATGTGTGGAGCTATGGCAAAGCAACATGAGTCCCATTGTGGACCTCCTGTAGTGTTCTATCTTCTCTGTGGTGCATTTAATAATTGGTACTCATTTTCATTCCTGCCACCCTAGTAGTTCAGCAGCTGGGTAATTACTGCAAGCCAGCTTTAAGACTATGCATGTCAGAGCATTTTGTGTGTGTGTGTTTTCCTCAACATGTTTTCAGATAATTCTACACATTTCTGTTGGTCTCGCCGCTTCTTTCGAAGCTACATTTCGCAATTCACTTATTAACACCTTGCATTATTTGTAACACACAGCATCGTCTTACATCACGTTAACACAAGAATTGCATCCCTCAAGAAATGCTTGCACTCAAGAAGTGAATTTATCTCTGTCCAGGAAGAGCTTGATCCCATTTGGCCTGGGGCGACAGAGGGCTGAAATCTCCGGTCAAGGCCTGTCATAATAAGGCACTGACATGATGTCCAGATGTAATCTATGGCTACTAGTTAAGCTCATTGTGCATTAATTTGAGCAAGCTCAGGCCTAAAGTTCCTTTTATGCAGTGCTAGAAAAGAGGATGTTTCTTATACATTGACAATTAATCAGGAGACAGCGTGCTCCCTCAATTAACACCGCAGGGAAAAGGGGAATTGGCCTCTTTTTGTATGTTGTGGCAGATTTAAGGACCTTAGCGGTGAGTAAACAAATGAAAAGGCCTTTAATGAGCTGCAAGAGTCAGACGACGGTTATTTTAAATTGATATTACAGGATAATGTGGTGATTGGAAATGGAGGATGTGAATGGATCATTTGCAGTTTGCTAACTGATTTTGGTCTTCATTAAAGGGGTAGTTCACTTAAAAATTAAAATTTTGTAATTATTTACTCACCCACGTCACTCCAACCCAAATTTCTTTTTTTCAGTGAAAAACAGAAGATGATATTTTGAAAAATGCCTCTTTTCCCTGTGTGTAAAATACAATGAAAGTCAATGGGGTCCATTTGACTTTGTTTTGGACCCCATTGACTTTCACTGTCACTGAAAAACTGTTTTCGAGACATTCTTCAAATCATCTTCTTTTGTGTTGCACAGAAAATAGTAAGTGATACAGGTTTTGAACTACGTAAAGAAAAATCAATGATGGCATAAACAATGCCTTTATAACATTGCTAATATGTTCAGTGTAAAGCAAAATCTTGTAGAAGTTTATTTGGAGATTGCTTCAGTCAGAGTGTGATGTCCGTAATGGTTTTACATCAAGATTTCTTTCTGTCAAATCTCATAAAACATCATGATGGCCAAGCCGGTTTGTTTGCCTGTACATGCTAAAAGTATAACAGAAGAAACGGTACCATCTGTCCTCCTTTTAGCAAGACTGACTGGCTCAGAAGTTGAGCGCAAACATCAGACATTTTGATATAATTTGCCAGCTGCTGGGTTAGCTAGCGTTTGAATTACAGGTGCCGCGGTGGGTTGGTTGTGCGAGAGGGTGTATGAATGAGCAGGGCGTGTCTCAGAGCAGCAAATGATGATTACAGGGAGTGGTCTCGGGAGACGAGTACTCCTCCAATTGTTCCCTACCTCACGCTGCCACTTAAATGAAGGCGAGTCCCTCCGGAGGGCCTTTGCTCTTTTGCAGTCTTCATAAGGAAGTAGGAAGCTAATTAATGATATGCTAATGACTTCAATGCAGCATCCCTTCTCAAGACTTTCTCAATATTGATGTACTCGGACCCGCTGTTGTATTATACTGTAGATGGAGACGTCGTTGAAACTGAGTCACTTCAAATGTGGCTCTTTTTCTGAGGTGTCTTTTTTCAAGGTTTTTTGGTTTGCTCATAGTTTTAGTCTTTTTATGAAAATGTGAATTAAATTAGTAATATTTTATCATTTTATATTCACTGATTTTAGTCAGTTTTACTCAGAATTACATCTAATTGTAGTTGACAAATATGAGCTATTGAAGTTACATATATTGAGTACATTATTATAACATTGTTTATGCTGTAGTTATTCATTGTCCATGCTTTAGTGTGTCGTTACAGAAAGAGCAAATTCACAAAGTGACATACATATTCTGGCGTACTGTAGCACTCGTTGCATTCGCACCATTTTATGCAAATGCAAGTTGTAAGATTATGTTTATATTGTGCATATTTCTGATTAATCTTGTATGTATCGGATGCGCTTCGGTGACTCAATTAATCCGCTACCAAAGCACTCCCGTTTACCAGTGTTCATTCATTGTTCAGCTTTAACTCACACAGCTCAATCCCTGACATTATTGACTATGACTGGAGTATTTCTTCTTCAAAAACATTGTTAGTTCATTCTAATATTTTCATCAGTTAATTTTGTTGGATTTGAAACTGTTCTTTTTAGAACTGCAGAATTGATCCAGTAATTATAGAATGCCCACATGAATGTAGACCATATGTAGACTGGAACCCTTTTACAGCATTTATCTCACCGTTGGAAAGGTTTTTCATTCACTGGTGTGTACGCGGTGTGTATTTCTTTCTGTACGCGGTGTATTTTTTAATTATTTTTTTTTCTTTTTAATTCACTCAAATCAAGACAGCGGCATGCTCAGTGGCACGGGAATTTCAGAGCTCCACATATTAAGCGGTTAATTAATGGACTCCTGTCCACGCGCCTCAGTCGGATCTGTGGTGGAGGAGGCCTGCACGTCAGCTCTGATGGATCGTGGATCCGTCAGCTCTGAGGCTTTTCCTGTTGGTCGGTGCTGAACCGTTACTACATGTGACAGCCCCTGGTCCTGTCAGAACGAATCGCCCCCTCCTCACGGGCTCTGCAGCAAAGGAAAGTGACACGTTAATGGAAGCTAAAGCACTCTAATGGCAGTGCCTGGTGAAAGCACGGGGAAGTCATCCACAGCGTTTGCCCCAGCTCTCTAAGATGTCGCTCCGAATCGCCGTCTGGCCGTAAAGAGCGCCTGCCCTCACCCCAGCCCTGTCCACAACCCTTCCCCTGTCCACGTTTGTACAAACATCCTTTTAGTGCGTTGTTTTTTTATAGCCCGTATATCTGCTCTGGACCTTTGGGGTTTCGAATTATGAGCTGAAGAACTAATTGGTAGAAAAACACTTCAGCATTACTTGTTATGATTTTAGCATC
The DNA here is from genome assembly GCA_039654105.1 of Coreius guichenoti. Lineage (NCBI taxonomy): Eukaryota > Metazoa > Chordata > Actinopteri > Cypriniformes > Gobionidae > Coreius > Coreius guichenoti. The sequence continues at coordinate 29,556,635 of CM077171.1, forward strand.
CACAAACATCTAATTAGCACTCTACCGCTGGCCTCCATCTTTTCTGAGCATTTGTCTTCTATTTAAAGGATATTCTGTTTCCATGGTTTTTATATAGGAACACTGGATGAGAAAAAAAGGAGAAAATAGAAAAAGAAGAAAAGGCAGTGATTCCTTTTTTTCCCCCGCACGTTTCCACAGAGGTGATTAACGGTGAAATGGGATTGTTTTTGTTGCCAATTAAAAAGACAGCAAAGTCTTAATGCATTGAAATGAGCGCAGATCAGCAGCTGCTGTCAAGCCAAAGCTGGGGGTGGACAGCTAGCATCTCTGCAGCTTCTGCTCTAGGTAACCAGCTGTGTGGAGGTGCTAAGGATCGCTTGCCTCGTCCCACCCAGTAATCAATTTGCAGGCCCCTAGCACAGACAACAGCGGGGTAACAAACGACTCGCATTTCTGTTGCTTCCAGACGCACACTCAAGTGCTAATGAAAGGCAGTCTCAGCTGCCATGCAATCTGCCTGCACTCCTCATTGCCCCCGAAAGTCCCCCATGCATTGGGCCCATTGTCTCTGCGCCGCCGTATTTTTGCCGGAGCCCCATCTGTTTCCGTAATTACTGTCATGTAAACTGACTTTTCCAAATTGTGCGATGTGCAAAGTAAAAGAGCGGCAAGGAATCTCTGATTAGCCTCCCGGCGCTGATCGTCACTGATGCGGCCGTCTGTGGCGTTTGGAAAAGTGTCACATATCAGGAGATGGTTTGAATTCCTATGCAGACCATGACCATGCAAACTTTGTGCCCTTCTATTTCCAGCCCCGAATAGAGAAAATATATCACTCCTTTTCGGTTATGCGTTTTTTTTTCCTATTGGAAATGATTGGAGAAGTTGCCTGCATTCTCCACCAACCGGGAGAAACAAACAATACTATTTACAATGAGTCTCAGCCATCACAGCCTGAACGCCTGGCTCATCGGCCCGGCAGCCCGGCTAGATAATGGCTGATTTTTCTGCACAAAACCCATCACACTGTGGCTGAGGATGTTAGCCATCATCCTGACTTAGGATTTACATTAAGCAAGCCGGGATCGTAATAAAAAATAACACTAACAATGACCAAACCGGCTCCCTGCAATCCACCTCCATGTGACTTCATCAATCTTCCCTACACGTTCAGCACCTGCTGCAGTCCTGTCAACTTCCTGACACGGGGTGGAGGCAGCCAGTCCTTCCTTATTAGTCTGTCAGCGATGGTGATGCTCACATCGGGTGCACAGCCTGAAATGGAGCCCGGGCCTGTAGCTCAGCACCCTGCTACTGAAATACACCCAACCTGATCCTAAATGACAATGTGGCAAGCACTGCCAGAGCTCATTTACTCAGACACTCGGAGGGATCTAAACACGCCAAAAGTTGCGTTGCACCTATGAAAGCAGCCGTGGTTTGTCGCAAACATCTGAAGAATGCGTTGTTTGTCATATGTATATGGATTTTCTTTTGTCATCTCTTTTGTGTTTTGTCCTCTAAGTGGGACAACAAGGTGATATTAGTTGTCTTTTTTTATCGAAAAAGCCACAAGTACGTGCTGGCTTGTTTAGCAAAACACATCTCCATCTTTGACTTTGTTTTCCTGTTGATGTGCGTTTGAAAGCTTGCCGTGTCATTAATAATTAAAAAAACATAATGGAAACAACCAACCATGTTCCCTTTTAACAGCAGAGTCAATTTGTTGTGGTATGGTGGGAAGCAATCTGCTTTTAGAAACACAATTCATGGGGAGGGATTTGTATTTGTGTTTGTCATATCTAACTGATAATGGCACAACAGACGCTGAGCGTGTATTGCAAATGAGCAAATGGCAAAGCAAAACAAGTATTAAGGATTAGCCACTGACAAGTATTTTTTTTCCCCTTCAGGTGCGTATGTAGCAGGCCCTTCTCATTAGCGTTGACGTGTACCGTGGCACACAATAACAGTTATTACATCGTGCTCACTTCTTCTGTCAGTTACTGAAGCTATAAAATGTCAGTGAAATTCTATCTAAACAGTAAAAGCTTGAAATAACCGTGAACTGTTTTCCAGCTCAGGGTATGATTAAATTTTCTTCTCACCTTAAATGTTTTCTTCCTTTTCTGGGGTGGTTTCTATTGTTGCTGTGCTGTTATATAAAAGCACAGATTGTGAAAAAACGTTTAACAGTGGTAATATTGTACATTTAGGTCCATCTAAGTAGCACAGGGCCAAAAAAATATATATATTTAAATGTACTTTCTATCCAAAACTATTTATTTACTTTTAAAAATTGTTCCTGGTCTTATTGTGCACTATTCTGTGCATGTTAATCTAAAGAAAAGACAAAAAACAAAATAACTTTCTTCAAAAATGTAATGACTTTCTCCGCCTCTGCTGATGTAACCAAGGCTGTGCGGGTGGGGAAAATAATATTCGCCAATAAAATCATGGCTTGCTTGACACAATTTCAACAAATCCCAATGGATACTGTGAAGTCCCGCCTTAAATTTCTTACAGCTGGTTTCAATAATTCTTAAAGGGACAGTTCACCCAAAAATGAACATTTTGCATTCCAAACCTTTATGACTTTGTTGTGTTGATCACAAAAGAAGATATTTTGAAAATGTATCAGTGTTTTATTCTTTTTTTTTAAGCAATATAAGTCAATCCAACTCCCCTGTAATGCAACACTTCCCCTTGGGGGGGAAGTCATACAGGTTAGAAACAAAAGTAAATAATGACAGAATTTTTATTTTTGGGTGAACAATCCTTTTAATTTCATTGCAGACATTGTAAATCCATTTTATTTTTAAATGCCATTAGATCTGATGTAGAAATATGCAGTAAATCATTATCCTAAAAAACAAGTTTTTCAGCATGGCAAAGCTCAGAGCTTTCACTCATTTCATTATTAATAGAATCGTGCTATTCCTAATTCTTTGAATGAATTTGACATTAGGTGTTCTCACAGTGCAAAAGGAAAAGCACACAAGCTTTAGAAACCTTGTTGCTTCCATCCACCCTCTCTCTCCCCCCTCTTTCTGCCCATCACAGACAGACCAATAACACAATGTACACAAGAAATCTGAGAGAGAGCCATCACTGACAAACAAAGAGATAAACGAGGTTTCTCTCTCTCAATATGCAGTCCCTGCTTATTTATTCAGTAAAGGCGAAGACAACAGACGCACTGCAAAGGGCAGCCATGCTTCATCACATGTCAAAGGCACAGTGACACGCAGCGAAATAAACACTACTATCTGCGATGAAAGGCTGGCCGAATGCTCTTTTCTTTCTTTCTCTTTTTTTTGAAGATGCATTGGTTGACAGTCCAGTTAATATTTTGTACGCTGTAGCGTTAAAAGAGGACAAAACTAAGAAAAAAAAACCGGAGGAATGCAGGAGGAAAGGCCGAGAAGACGTCTATGGGTGGGGAGGGGGAAGAAATAGTCTTGCCTTCAGGCTATGAGTGGGGTGGAGAAGAGAAAGAGTAAAATGGAGCAAAGCAGTCTGCTGCCCTCTCCATAATACATGTCTGCCGGCTCCTCAGAAGCCTGTTTTAATTACAGCCCCTTGTGCAACATAGAAAAACATTGATTTTTGACTCTTTTAAAGTAACAAGGATATGAAATCTTGCTATGGATTTGCGAGTCACCTTAGGTTGTAACGTGGTGCAAAAAGGGAGGGAAAAAGATTAAAGAGAATGAACATGAATAATTCAGCTTCTTTTCCCCCTTACTGTATATCTTTGCACTTTCTGCATAGACCTTGGTCTTGGCCAGTCGGTTGAATATCAGTTGTATTTAACATTTAACAGCTGTTAATGAATTTACAATAAAGACCTTGCTGCTGGTAGGGAGAAAAGGCCAAAGTGATTTTAAAAGGAGCTTGTTGAACAATAAATTCAAACATTTGTGTGTGGTTTAATTAATTATTTAGTGCCTAACATTTGGCCTAGTACACACAAATGCTCTTTTATGATTTAGATAAGCAGATACTCTCTTGTGTTGCCCTTATATGTCGCTGTCTCAGTTTGCTGAACCCTTTTCCCCCCTTTCTTTTTTTTGTGCAAGGCTTCCTTTTCACTAGTCAATGATATGGCTCATCCAAATGCATTGTTTTGCATTTTATTTCTTTATATTTTAACAGACCTCTGAGTCATTTGGTAGAACACATTTGGAGGATGTACCTTTTTGTGGGTGCTGTATGTTAAGCACAAAAATCATTATTAACACTGCAGTTTACAAAAATACACCAGCATTGTTTCAGGGTGTAAGCAGTGAAAATCAATCATAACGTGGGATTATGTTTGTGATTGTTTTTCAAAGGCAAGCATATTTTTGATGCAGTAGTTTCAGAGGGCTTCTGGATCAACAACATAGTAAAATAGCAAAATATTTTTGGGAAACATAAACCAAATGGTCCTTACGTTCAGATGGTTCATAATAGGAGTGCACTTTCAGTTCTGCACTGATATCAGTGAAATATTTTATTTTATTTATTTATTTTTTACTTTTGCAACATAAAATCTTACATATCAAACATGTTTTGATAAAAGTGGTGTCTATAGCAATTTTTTTTATAACAATCACATACCAGTGACTAACTGTGTTTTGACAGAATCTGTGGTTACCATGGTATTTTTTTTAAGTTAAATCACATATGTAAACGTTTGTTTTACAGAGATTGACATGAGATTGACACTGTGTTTATACACATCTAAGTGTTTCTCCCACATACACATTTCCCAAGTTTAAAAATTCACTTTCTGTAGGCTGATCTTTCTTTAATTTTATACAGTATTTAGTATTTATTTTTTAACCTTAATGGACATTTCAACTGTTAGAGGCTCATAATAATAATAATGATGATGATGATAATAAACAGTTGGGTCTGAAAACAAAACAAAATATTGTAATAATTGCCCAATCGAACCACAAAGTACAAATAAATATATTGTTATTTTTTTCTACTGTAGGTATAGGGCTATTAAATATGGGTTAAATATTAAACTAGAAAACTAAATGTGCACTGAGAAAAAGCCTCATCCATTGATATCACAGTCAAATGTTTTCTTTTTTAATAGTGGAATTATAATATATACAATGGTGTTATAAGTGATATAAATTCAGTAAAGGTATTAGGTTGGACAGGTCTTGCTTAAAGCACAACGCATTACAGGCTGATATGAAATTATTTTAATGGAACACAAATGTGATGGTTGATTGTTTACGTGCTGAGAGGTTCATTTCTGTGCCTGCGCTTTATGTGGCGCCATAATAATAAATTATAAGGACAATTCAGTTTCACGCAAGAGAAAAAATGGAGAGATTCCCCCACCCCCGTTAAAAATGAATGTGTGATTTAGGATTGGCCCCCGCCCCGCATCTCTTCGCCTCGGAGATTCAGATGCTGCTCAATGAAACAGACGGTGCGCCCGGACTCTTCTGACAGCGAATGGAAAAACAGACCCGCTTCAACTTAACTACGTCCAGTCACCAACTCTCGTACCTCTTGCCCGTAATTGAGTTTATCTACAAAAGCGAGAAACGTGCTGAATAGACTTTTGTGTGAATTTACAAGGGTTGTACTTAAGTCATAACAGCCAGGAACAGACTGCTCGCTGTGTTTTCGCTCACCACCGGTTATTCTGCAGCGTTTACGCACTCTCCGTGGCTGCTTCAAGGCTTCATAACCGCAGCCGATCCTGCTAAAGCAGTCTAAACGAGCCCGTGAAACTCGGCGGACAGGACAGGACGAGCGGACGCAAACACGATGCAGCATCCCTTGACGGGCGGAACGTGCGTCGCCCTGCCGAACGTGGACATGTGTCCGCAGCTCTCCTGTGCCTTGACTTTCATGTACTTACAGCAGGTGAGTGAGCGCGCGTCCGCGCGCGCCAACGTTCCTCTCCGAATCCGTGGAATCCAGAGCGAATATATGAAACGCGGTTTGTGGCAAGCCTTTTTAACAAGTATTCCTGAGAACGAAATGCATTTCCATGTTACTAGTAGGTATTTTTTTGTTACTAAGTAGCTATTTATTATGCCAGTCCTTCATTAGGCACCAGTACTTCCTTTGCTGTAGTTACTATCCCAATAGTAACTATATTCAAGTAGTAGGCCTATATGCTGCAGACACTGGTACTATTTATTAGACACTAGTATATTTCAGTTGTTACTATCAAGTTTTAATTGAACTTTAAAGTAGCTATTCTGACTAGTCATTACGCATGACAAGTGAAAAAGGAACTGTAACTATTAAGGATATTTTACTATGATAAGATATGTTGTTCATAACAATTGGGATAGTTTCTCATTAACAGGTATGCTAAAAAGAAACTGTAATACATATTAGCCACTATTAGAGATATTATAGAATCTATTGACTTGTCTGGGAACTTGTGAAACTGAAAAAGTTACCAGTTACGACTGGATCACTTACTACTAAATAAATGTAAGTGCTACTGTGCTAGTAACATAAACACTAGTTAGTAAGGAGTGAATGTTAAAGCGGCTTGCCACAAACGGCATGTGGGTGTAAGTGGAACACATATGAAAGTGGACAGTGTAGTAAGAGAGGTATTTTGCCTACTAGTGGGACTGTGGGTTGGCGCTATTTAAGATTGTGCATGATCAATTTAAATAAATAATCTGCCATGTCATCCGATTTGAATAAGCCTTAAAAGTAGTCTATATATAACCACGCTTTCTAAGGTATTTTAAAAGAGTGCGAGCTGATTTTTCACTTCTCGGGTTGAGGTGGGACACTTCATGTGGCTTTACTGTGTGATAAACAATTGTGCTGACTTATGACTTTGCTACATGATATCCTCATGTGCTCAGCATATTGTGTGTTCATGTCTGTTTAATGCATTATGCTTGCCTTTAGTTCTACATGTACAATTCTCTTGATGTTTTTTTTATAATTACACTTATTAGGTCATATTTAAATCTCTTTTATGATTAACTTGGATCATACTGCAATTTTTTTAAAAACAGATTTTTAATTTAGAGTCATTAATGTGCTAGACTGCACCCTTGGGCATCTTTTCATCCCCTGATTATCTGATGCACTTGAGTGTCATCTGTGCCTTTTCCAAACAGTGAATCAGCTCCTAGAGTGATGACAATTCAAGGGGATTTATCAAATCAAAAGTTAATCTATGGTATCGATCAGTCATCAGATCCTATGTGCCATTGCATGTCTCTCTCCAGACTCGACGTGACTGAGATCAGTGATCTCATTTAACTTTCATCTGTCGCACCGAGCCACCATTAACCTTCAGTGACACCTCTAACCTTTGTCTTATCCAATAGAAATTGCATTCCTTGTCAGTTTAATTGCAAATACATCTAAGTGATAAATATTTTTTTTCTAACAAAGAGACAGCTTTTATTTCTCGAATCAAGGCAGAGTATGTCAGTCATTAATTTCTATGGGAGAAAACATTTAAAATGTTAACTCTAATTGTCAATTTTAATATTTTCTTGCTATTATGAAAGTTGTTTTGGATGTTATAAAGCAATTTGTTTTTTTATGTGTGTTCTAAGGTCATCATGACAGAGGTTAATTTACTTGATATTTATTTTTCTGATTCTCAAATATTTATGTGTCTGCACAAGCATTTTGTGTGTGTGTGTGTGTGTGTGCGCGCACGCATTCGCGTGTGTTGAGTGAACTGGGAATCTGGGTCTTTGAGACTATTTATAGCCGAGATGCAAGACATTTTGAATACATCTCACTACAGCTGGGGTCTCATTCAGGACTAGGCAGAGACGACGCGACTATGCTTTATTTATTTTTTTCTTGATTTGATTTCTTTACATGTGGGTCACGTGTACCTTGCATGCAGAACGATGTTGTCTAGGAATAGCTTACGTTTGGTTGTGCATCAGCAGGGCCTCTAAGTTGGAGTGCTTAAGGAATGTTTGCATCCATTGGTAGAATTATTTTCATCTACGCAAACAAATTACTTCAATAAAACAGGGGTGTCTCTTAGCGACCGCTTCTTGTCAAACAGAGACGTTTAATTATTTGCTTCTATTAAAAGTCACAGCAGTCACTGCATATATAGCATATGTTATCCCTATGTAAATGTGTGCTTTTCCAAGTGCATTTTACCAATGCTATTTGTTTGCGTTCACCCTCAGGACTAGGGCATTTCGTACAGTGCTTGTGTCAGTAGCGGGGCAGGTTTAAGCAGCTGCCAGTTAGACCTCACCTGACCCTTAAAGCCGGGGGCGTCCTACACCCGGTCCTATCTTCCTCCTGCCGCAGGACCCCAGACTGACCTGGAGTGGGCGGTGTGGGAGGTGTAGTCGCCTGGTCTTCACGGCTAAAATCAATCCGGCCCAGAGTCACATGGCTATTGCTTTCTTTCAGCAGACCTTTTACGGCCCCCATCTCACTCCTCTCTCTCTCTGCTGCTCCCATCTGTGCTGACTATGCGTAACTGCTCCTCTCTCTTTCCTTTCCATTACATCTGCTCAGTGCTGTTCATTTATTTAAGTACCCAGCGCACCCATACACCATCACGCCTCCTGGACACTTCTGCTTTTCACTGTTTCTTTCTCAAAAGGCTCATGCATCAAAGTAATAAAAATAAAAAACAGGATTACGACCAGGTGACGCTATATAGCAGTGTATTTTTTTGCGTAGGATGATGCAAATCACACTCAGTTTTGGGGTTAGTCTATAGATATAATTTATTTATTTAGTATGTATGTATGTATGTATGTATGTATGTATCTGTGTGTGTATATCACTCACACACACACACACACACACACACACATATTAATTTAATACATTTTTTACTATACATTTTAATTAATTGGATGGAGTACTGTTTCTAAACATTCCGTGTAGTCTAAGGTTATAAAAGCTGGATAAAAATGTATAATCATTATAATTAATTTAATTTGAAATAGTTTATATTTTTATTTAATATAGCATTTGATATTGTTTATTTATAAATATTCATTATACATTATATAATTCATTATACAGTCATACTGTAACAAAAATGGTAAAACACTTTAAAAAACCAAACGGAACACCTATTTTATATTTATGAAAAACTGTAAAAAGTTTATGTTTTTATTTTGCACTTATGCGTCAACCACCTATTAAAAATCAAAGCTTGCGTCAATTTAAAAAGTGCTTCTTTATTTCTTTAATGGGTCTTTTGGCTTCCGCATTTGTTTTTTTCTTTTCTTCAATATCATCAAAAGAGTGTTCAGTGTTCAGATTTCATTTAAATTCAGATTCAGGTCAAATTATGGTTACTTTCATTATTTCATTTTTTAAATAATGTTGGAAATGCAGTTTTTTTTCAGGTTAGAATGACACTTAAATGATTGAAACTGAATTTCAAAAGTATGTAAAGTGTCAAAAACAAGAAGATGATTAAGAGCTCAGGTCTGAGAGTGAACCTGTCCTTTCATTGTGCTGGGGAAGGTTTCTGAAAGGGCAAATATTCAGAGAATGATATATGCATGTTCAAACAAAGACAGTGAATTTAACATTTAACCTTCAATTTGAAAACCACCTCCGCTGTAGATGCTGTAGTGTTTATTTTTTCTCTTCAATCAAAATGCTTTAAAAGATAACCAGAAAGTTTAATTTGTATTGTTGCATGGCATTGAAATCTATATCCGTGGCTCTTTGTGTAGCGCTTCATTTATTCCATCCCTTTCCCATCTCACAGCCCTCAGCGAGTCGCTGAAATGAGAGATTGGTCATGTCATCAAGTCCTGATGAGTTTTCAAACCCTTCAGTAAGCATTGACAGGCAGGTAAAGGCCAGGGCCATTGCGCTTGTCATGGGCCATGACTCTAAATGATCACATCCTTTTGTCTGCTCTGTTTGCATGCTCTTAGTGGAAGTTGGTTATTGCTTGAATGCAAACAAGAGGGTAGTGAATGTCCTAGGTCATGTGTGCGTGTTGAGCACCGGTGCATGGCCCTCTGGGAGAGAGAGATAGAGCGAAAGGCAGAGGAAGAATGAGGTGGGAGATTGCTGAGGGACGAGAGAGAGAGAGAGAGAGAGAGGCAACGCGTGTATGGAAATGGGGGCGGAGACCATCTGCCGGGCCTTGCTGGGCACATGTGTTCCTGTTTGTGTGTTTGTGTGTAGAAGAGTGATTAGTCTCTCACATTCATAATAATGTCTGTTTGCTTTTGCAGCTGTTGCACAATTTACCAATCCTGTTCATATCCCCTTTTTTAGCGTCTCAGCATTGCAAAGTCACCCTCTGTCTTCTGTGAGCATTTTACAGTTCAGTTGAAGCATCTTTATAGTGGCAGACTGGATTTGTTTTATTTCTGGAACCCTGTGTTTGATAGGGTGTTTTCAGGAGGATGTCATTATACGTGTATTTGTCATAAAATTGTTCTGTGGCCAGCCCTCATCCCTGTTGATTGCTATTTAAAAAAATACCAAAATACCAAATCTCTTTGGACATTTAGCCATTTTAAGGATGAAGTTATCAAATAAATTATAATGAGCATTAATGTGAAAATATGTCATTACTCTATATTTTATGTAGAGAATAGCTAATCAGTGTGCAATTGACTTATTTGTATTTAGTTGTTTAATGATATGGAAGGAATTCCATATCATTAAACCATAAAGGAATTAAAGAAATAACGGACTTAAAGGGAATAAAGTCGCTCACATTCAGTTACGAATTAATTAAGTGATATTGGTTGTTTTCAGTTCAAAAAAGAATTTGAGACAACTCAAATAGTTTGCACCACTGGATATGTTTATGTTTATGTAAATGTTTAGCTACTTACATCTTACCTCACACTCTTTCTCTGTTAAAACTGAACAGTCATGTTGAAATTCGCACTTGGCCTCTGTGAACAGTAAAGCCTGCCTTCTTTGATTTGATTGGCCATCTCAAACATTTTGAGCGCTGTTTGACCACTGAAGCAGACCATCATAAAAAAAAAATTAACTTTAAAGACTAATACATCCTAATACAAAACAGAGTGATGCGCAATGGAGTGCAGCAGAGTAACATCAAAAATATAAAATATTGGGGTGGGACAATTTGACCATATTCAATTATTAGGGGGGACTTGTCTCCGTCAGGGTCTGTGGTGGTTATGGCCCTGTTTTGCACTGTTTTTTTTTTGCAGTATCTCATGTCATGAGTGCCTCATTTTTACGATGCCATGTCAAGTAGTTCAGTTGTGCCTTGAGGTTGCTGATGTCTGTAGTAGCAGCTGGGACTGCAGACTCACAGAACTGCTTTGATGATAGAAAAATGTTGTATTACTGAATTTATGTACAAAGTTAATATCAATAAATAAACAATATAAAAACATTTTTATATTTAAAGTCTGTGTAAAGGCAATTCAGAGATTTGTTTCTAAACACATTATAAATGTTAGAAATGTGTTGCTGAAATTAGATTAGAAAGACTGTAAACTATGTAGTACTGAATTGTGGAGTTAGACCGCTAAACAGTTTTTCACCATTTTTGTGTTCAGAGTTTTTTGGGCGGGCCTGAAATCATGGCTCGATGACGCACTGGAGCCACTAAGCATGGCCCCTCCCCTAACACTATAATAACTAGCGCGCATTAGCATCAGTGGTTCGCCTGCTCAATCGCGAGTTACTGTCATTATCGTTATTTACTACAGCCTACAATTTGCTAGCTAGCTGTGCCTTCGTCACGTAAATGCATATTACTGGTTGCGATAATTTACAAAACAGCTCGGTCTCCTGATTTAAATTTCCTAAAAATGATGATATCAATAAGAGGTGGATTCATTTTGTGAAGAGCCACCTTGATGGAGAGCTGAGGAACACCACCAAAACCTGCCTCTGCAGTGAACATTTTACACTGGATAGTTTTACAAACTTTCATCGGAGACAACTGGGATTCACTGATAATCCGCTGTTACTGGTGAATGGGGCCGAACTCAGCAAGCCCTGCCCCAGCCTTCATCCTCCTGTCCCGCCGACAACTGCCGATGGGGCCGAACCGACTATCTCCCGCCCTGGCCTTCATCCTCCCGTCCCACTGATAAATGGTGCCATCGCCAGCAGTACGTGCCCACCAATGGCGGCAGCTTTCCTGCGAGTGGGCGTGGTTTCAGCGCAGACAGTGGACACACCCCCAGCATTTGAGAGCAGAGAATACTGCTAATTTTTGATATTGATAACTTATTTTATTTTCTTGGCTGTGTTTTGTATCATTCAAATTTGGCTGGTTGGTTAATAACACATTTTTTCTGTGGTGTGACAAACTCAGAACACATTTAATATTGCTTTAAATAAAAGAAAAGTAAAAATATCTGAGCAAACGTAAAATCTACATTTAATTATAGCATGGAACTTCTATGGCTCATGAATATTAATTGGGTAATGTGACTGGACAGTCTAGGAAGACTACTTTGCAATCTCAGATTTAGCTAATTAATATTTATGAGCTCAGTATTTGCATAATGTGATGTCATTATCCTCCCAATCTGTGGTCAGCTCAAAAGTGGTGTATGCACGTTCTACGTTTAGAAGCGGCATCTACATCTTCATGTACTGACAAACAATAACATCTAAACATGCTTATAAGACTGAAGACAGAGAGCAAGACGGAGAGATGCGATAGACTGATTAAAGCGAGGCAGGAATGCGTCGAGAACAGAAGCAGACGGAGAAAAGATTGAGCCGAAGCCCCGTAATGCGCTTGCATTCGTGTTTGTCTTCTGGCTGCCTGAAACTAATTATCCAGCTGCTGAGCGGCCAGACTCGAGCGATGTTTTATGAGCTTCTGTGTTTAACACATCCAAATGAACAAATGTCAGCTCCCGTCGTGCTGGTTAACTCTGTCCAGCAGGGCCTTCACTCAGCTGTGACAGGCCTTGCTTAATGTGAGCACTCCCTGCTTATGGTCAGTCAGAAGAGGCAACGAGACTGGAGCCCGATACGGGGAGGAGGTGGAGTTGGCATGTTGAGGGCTTGCTGTAGATTACGGCCACTGTAATTGCTCTGAAATGGAACTGCATCCCAGCCAGCAGGCAGCTCATTAGAAACAAACCCCAACATATCAAGTGAACCTCAGGGAGCTGTGGAGAAAAAAAGAAAAGGAAAAAAGGCAAAGAAAAGCAAGGAAAAAACCTGCATCACCAGCCTCCACCTCTACAGCTGTGTCTATTCAGCTCCTAAAACAGTTGTTCAATTATTTGGTTCAGCGGGAAAAAACTAGGACAGGTTTTTTTCGCTGGGAAGGAGAGGGGGAGGGGCTGAGGTCTCATTAATGTTAATCAATATTTAATCAGATGCACGAATGTGGAGCAAATAACAATATCAGGTAACCTCAGTGTTTTGTGCTATTCATATTGTTATATCCGTTGGAAAAGTGAAGCTGGTCTGTGTTAATTGTGTGCCGGAGAGAGTCTCCCGAGGAATGCTGTCAGCGCAGGGTTCTCGTCTCACTCACTCACGTCTGATTGACCGTATCCTGGAGCTGTGGGCTAGTGTCGGGCTCCTCCCTGGCCAAGGGCGTGAATACGGCCTGTTCTGCTCATACGGTAATTAGACAGGGAGCGATCTCTCCACTGCAGTGTCTGCCCAAACTCGAGCATGCTGGTACTGGCCCCCAGCTGAGCGAGATCTCTGCTTTTTGATCTCGGTCGCTTCTTGAGTTTGCTGATCTCACAAACATACGCAGGGGGTGATAAATTAGTTAGTCAGGCTGCGATTTCTAATGAGGACGAATCATAAAACGCAGTGCCACACTCCACTTCACGCCATAGAGGAGAAGTGGCCGATATTGTCAGTGCACTTTTGTTATAAATTTACTGTGGAATCTTTCTCCTGGCGTTCTCGCTCTTCCTTTTCTCCACTTATCTTATTATTTCCTACTATTTGTCCCTTTAGTGCTTTCTGACTTGATTTGTTCCACAAGCAACCCTGAGCAGTTCAGACAGCTGAGCGTTTTGACATATATTGGAGGTTATAAAAGACTGAAGGATGAGTGAAGATATCCGGGCACGGCTAGCTGATGATTCGTCATGTGTGCAGGTGGCCCTTTAAGGCAAGTCGGTTCACACGGTGGCCATCTTGGTAATGCCCCCCAGCAGCTATTTTGTTTGTCGGTAATAGAGTGCTGCAGGAATGACATATTTTCGTAGGCCAAAATCCGGAAACGAGTTAACATTTTAGCACTTCCAGTTCCATCATTCTGAAGTTAAAGGGTTTTTTGCATGGGTTTTTGGTTAAATGCCTGAAATAAGGTCTTTGGTTAACACAAGTTTTAGATATTTCACGTTTTATTCTAAGTAATAGCCCCTTTGTGAATTATTATTATTATTATTATTATTATTATTATTATTATTATTTTGTTGTTGTTGTTTGTCTTTTGTCTAACAAGGGACTACAGAGGTTGCCGGGGACACTAGTCCACTTTCACAGCCTACCACGTTCTTGAAAACTATTCTAAATCAAACTTTCAGGGGAAACGTGTTAATTTTAATGTGTAATTTTAAATAAATACTAATAAGAGTTGTCAGAAGCTTAGTGATGTGACCGTGGTATAGTTTGTTTATAGTCTACGTTCAGCTTTTTAATTCTGGCAATTGTATTTAGGTTTCAAAATTCATAAAAAAAAAATGTTTTCATTTGTGAAGATTGTCATGATGAGTGAACGTGCAAGAATCATAAATGTTTGTAGCTCACAAATCGTTTTCTGAAATTATATATTAAGTCAATAGGAAAGATCCTATTGGGTTTTTGTTGCATGAACCAAGGTGATACTAACTTCCAGGTTGGCCTACAAAAATACATCATCACTTCAGCTCTCTATTGGCATCAGAGGTGGCCTATTGAACTGTTGTATAAAAATCAATAGGCTATCACATTTGCAATTGTGCTGATATTCGGGAAAACAGCAATCTAAAAGTATTAAAAACAAAAACTGATTGTGGCAAGCAGGACGAGGCAGAGGGACCGTGAGAACGGGGCGAGGCCTCGTCCTGCTTGCCACACTCGTACAGGGACATTTTTGCCCCATATATCTTGATTTTGGCTCATTTTCGAGCGCAAATGGACGGAGGCCCCTTCTGATGCGAGGCCTGTTTTAAGTGAAATGGGTGAAACATAGCAAAGGCCGCTACTGATTGGCATACAAGTGCAGCTCTTGTGTTTTAGAATCGGGAATGGGTGTTGTAAAGATTGTTTAAATCATAAATTAACGATAAACTATATATTTTTTTCAGGCTGGTCCAGCTAATGTGCATGCATTTTGTAGGCTTTCTTTAAAAAAAAATAAGTAATTGGCTCTTTTTAACTATTGAGTCACCATGTTTTGCTGTTATGATCACACTTACGCTGTCTCTGCAACTTAGTAATATTGAGAGCCTTATTCTTATTTGGATTTTATTTCATAAACCCTGGTCATGTGAGACACTTGTAGCCCGTGATGTGCTTTATTTGAGGTGACGGGAACGAGTGCAGAAGTTAATGTAAATGAAATAGATGGGGAGGAAAAGATAGTGTGTGGATATTGGTAATTTGAGCGGGGAGGTTGTAACATGGCAGCTTGGATTAATTAATGCCCTGCTTGAGGGGAGGGAGAAGTCAGGAAGGCAAGCATGGGCGAAACCATTTTTGAGTCCTCTGCACCTTTCTTAACACTACAGAGAAAAGCCACATTTTTGTTTGCATCTGTACTATGAAAAATGCCAGTGGAAATATGTTTTTTAATTCATATATGTGATATTTAATGGTGGCAGTTTGTAAACAATCTTGCAGGACACAATATGAGACCTTTTCTGTCCGTCAAATTGATGAAGAGTCGTGTTTGGCACTGCTTTATTAGCAAGTCTGTCTTTTCAATTAAATTATATTTTGTTGGCCCCTCAGAGTTTTTGTCTTTTCACCATCTTGCCTTTTGTGGGGTGTTTGTTTTAGAACTATCAATTCTTATTCATATGCAAACATTAGTATTCTATTTAAGCAGCCCCAGAATGCACTGTGCATGTAGTTTATTCAAGAGCAAGATGAATGTGTTGAGAGGAAAAACACTCCAAAGTCATTGATATCGGTGCATTATTTTGACATCATTATGTGACAGATTTATCTAAAACATTATGCCATTACTTATTGATATTTTTATTTGTTTTATAAAAAGCTTTCTTTTGTGTAGATTTTATAAATATTTTTATAAAAAATTGTAATTTATATTTTGATTTTATATATATAGTGGTAGCCAAAATTATTAAATATTGACCTTTTTTTGCCTCCAAAACATGATTTCATTTCATAATGTTCATGAAACATGCAGATGGTTGCGCTGACCATCAAATATCAGATGAAGTGAGTCATACTGTTTTTATCCACTTTTAACTTTAATATTTGGTATGTCCACCTTTTGCAGCAATTACAGCAGCACATCTCTCTGGCATAGTGTCAATATATTTCCTCTGAGAACTTCAACACTAATGTTATCCCATGCCTTCTGCAACTGAAGCCAAAGGCTTTCCTTTGAATGTACAATAGATCTGTCCAGTTTATTTTCCAGCTCGCCCCAAATGTGCTCGATGGGGTTGAGGTCTGGACTTTGAGGGGGCCAGTCCATCATTTTCAATGTTCCAGCAGATTCCTTCCGTCGCAGGTAGTTCCGGCAATAGTGATTTGAATGTTTCGGGTCATTGTCCTCTTGGAAAATAAATCCAGGCCCAATAAGACGACTCCCAGATGCCAAGTGTGTATATATATATATACACGTACATGTTTTTAAATGTATTTTATATATAAATATCTAATGTCATTTTATCAGATAAAATATATTTCATATTTCATATATTGGTCCTGCCCTGTGATAGTCTATGGCCAGTGACAACTTAAAGCCATCACTAGCATTTGAACAGTGCTGACAGTTGTGTCGTCAATCAAATGGCGTTCATGGCAGACATTTCACCAGGTGTCCATGGCAACTCGTTTCCCTGTCTGGTACGGGATGAGCGGTCCGGCTTTAGGTAGTGGACAGGTTCATCCTCCTCAGGGCCCACCCACAGAGCCGCAGATCAATATCTGCAGACAGCGGTGCAACAATAGAGAGGCCTTATCACAGGCCCCAGCAAGGGCCCTCAATTGGCTCCTCCATTTTGAACTTTCAGGCCTTTGATATTCAAACACAGCGCACTGAATAATTGAAGAATCGCCGTCATTACAAGACTCTAAGCTTTTCCCCCTCGAGTACAGGAAGTGCCAGCCCAGGCACGGTGCGGGTCACAATTGTTAGACTAATTCCACCTAAAATGACAGAGAATCCAGTACTAAGTCTACCCTATTAAAACGCAGAAAAATACAATTAGGTTCCTTTTTGCGATCTTTCTGGAGATCTGGTGCTGACCTAATTATTTTGTTTTGCATCTTTGTGTTGCACAACAGAAAACCCACTCAAAGGAGAGGGAAGGAAAGAGCAAAGGAAAAAAATCAGTGTGCACGCTCCCTCTATTCAACCTCATTATGTCTACTGGCATTTTAACTCCTTTTGATGATTAAGTGAGAAGAGAGGCAACGGGCTACATGTTGTCTTCTCACTTCTGACACCATCTCTCTGCACTCTGCTTTCCTCTTTGTTTCTTTACAAAATGTGCTTTGCTGGAGAAGGAGAGGGCGCTTTAATGTCGGATTCCCAAACGCACTAAATCCTTTATTTTATCTGGGTCAAAACCGCCTCAAGAGTCTCATCAAAGGCCGAAAGGGTACAGAGGTGCTGCCTGAGACAAAGCCGGGGTGGAAGGCTTTAAATAATTTTGCCTTCCCTTGTATTTTTTTCCCTTGCTCTGCCTGAAATAGCAGCTGTGGTGTTCACATTTTTTGTTATTTGGGTGCGCCTTTGGACATCATCTCCTTCTTTCCTTTCATCCTTTTTTCCTCTCTCCACGTAGTTGTGTAAGGCCAGCTAAATAAGGACAGTATAGTCCGTCTCCGGCTGTCATGCTGAGAAACGCAGGGAGATCTAAAGAAACGGCCACTGCAGGAATCCTTGTCACACTAGTCGAGCTTAATGGAGGTGCCAGGTGCGGCCCAGATGATGCCAGGGGCCCCGTGACCGTGAAGGGAACAGGGTTGTGTGCTGTTCAGAATTGAATAGAGAATGCCTTTTAAATTCCAATTAAATAGTTGAATTGGAAGTGAGGTAGCAAATAGGATACAGAATTCAAATTTGAATGCAAGGAAGTTGAATTAGGATTACCGTAATTAAATTAATTTCCTGTCTTTTTTTTTTTTTTTTACTATAAAAGCTAATATTGTTGAGGATGGATGGATAAGGTTATAATAAATAGTAGGTGGATAGATGTGTTCTTCCACCTTGGAAAAGTATATATATACTATATCCAGTGTGAAAGAACACTACATTTCTTATTTTGGAAAGTTCTTTTCCTGTCATTCTCATTCAACTTCCCGTAGGGTGTGGCCAATTCAATTTAATTCAGTTCACACTCACAAATTGAAAGGGACCCAGTTCATTACTTCTGAAATTTGCACAACCCTGGAAGAGAATACAAGGTGACACTGCAGAAAAAGGTGAATGTTTGTGTCCAGGTCGCAGAGGTGCGTGAGTAAGGTATTACGCATGACTGTGTCCACAAGATGTAGCGCTACACAATGACAGCTGTGCCATTGTCTCTTCTGTTTGCACATGAGCCAGTTCAGTATAGGATTATATATGCAGCACTACCGAGGGGAAAGAGAATAATAGCCAGATATGAAAGGATGAGTCCCTCATGGCTAACCACAGCAGCTGGACAGTAGGCCAACAGCAACCTGGAAACAAACATGCATTTGATAAGTAGTCATGTTGACTTTTCTAGAGGATATACTAGTGGGCTGCTTAGTAGATGTGTTATGGAAGGCCATAATTCTAAGCTTTTCTCTGTGTCTCCCCACAAAGAACCACAGACCTTTTTTAATTGTGTCATGCTGAAGGTTTTAAGTTTCTGCCAAAATAAGAGCTCGCAAATAAGCAGCTGTAGAGAATAAGATGCTTTTGTATGTCGAGAGGTTCGCTGCTTCTATCTCAGTTACGTAATTTCTTCAAGGACGTCGCTGCGGCTCTCCAGCCAAGACCGCAGCCTGGACCGTTCTTGCTGTTGTTCTCCCCGCTCCCTCCTGCAGCCATTGGACTGATCACTCCTGTAAACACTCAGCTACTGTAAATTGATCCCAGCGTGGGCTTATCAGAGGTAGCTAGCCTGCAGGTCCGTGACTCGGAAAAGCAGAAAACCGTATTAACGTTTAACACATTCTCCCTATCCGACGGCAGATAGCAACAGCATGTCAAAACCCATCTTCTTGACATCATCGTGGTGAGGCCAGGGCAATGATCTGAGAATTGTTCGCTAACACGGGAGCCTCCGTCTCTTGAAATGTTTTGGGAGAGGGGTGGAGGTGGTGTTAGGGGAGAAAAAAACCTTGTTGTTGCACATGAGATGTCAAGAAAAGGTAACGGCAATGAGGGCTGGTTAGGAAAAAGGTGGCCGAGGAGAAACAGGTGCAGGGCACGGTAGGTGTCTAAAGCCCTGGATCACAATGCGGCATGTGCTACGCAATTCACAATTCATTGGCTAACGGCTAGCGCGTCTGTCTGAAAGCAAAGGGAAAACCTACAAAACAAACAAGAGCACTGTGGTCCCCATAGATGCACTAATTTCCTATGAAAATAATGAACGCCTGCTATACAGTATGTGTAGAGAATGAAATTTTGATGAGAACCCAGTTAGGAAAGAGGTCATTACTGTGTTACATTTCCTTGTTTATCTGTTTAGAGATACAGAGAAGGAGAATAAAGCTTCTCTCCTCGGGTTAGGTCATTTAACAAAGCCTATTGCGTTTATCATTGGAAATAATAATTATCTGGTATTTACCCTCGTGAAATTACTTACTCAGGCAGAAGAGAAGAGAAGTGCAGCATTTGAGCCGAGAGCGTGAGGCTGAGAGAAACTGAATACCTTTAAATGCTGTATCTGATAACGGTAAACAAATTGATTTGGGCTCAGTGGGTAGTCACAGGAAACTTATCTGATGTACAAAATCCAGGTGTGAGTCTTAATTCGACTCGCCTCTTCACAATGAACAAAGCATCTTGACGAGGGAGCCATCCGTTTCACCTCCGTCAAAGTGTGCGGATGCATTATGACGTTTGCTCGAATAAGATTCATGACGACCTTGGGAGCGATTACCATCGGCTCGTATGCATGCGGAAAGCGAGTTTTAAAAGTTGATATTCCGCTGCGAACTTGCATGATGAATCCCGGGTCATTAATATCACATTTGATGAAGTGCCAGATTTAGTCGGGGAGACCTTTTAAAGATGCCAAAATGCAACCCAGGAGAATCTCATGTGGCTGGGGCTAAAAGGGCCGGCGGTGCTGCATACCAAGGCTGTAAATTATTTGCATCCCCATAATGCGACACTGCACCTTCACCTCCATCGCCTGTAGCCCCTCGGGCCACACGGTGTGTATGACTAAGTGTATAGGCTCTTAAAAAATATCAGACCAGCTGTCATGAAGGGGGAGTTCATGACTGTGAGACAGGCTTATGGATAGCTGTTACAAATCTTTGATTATGAGTTATTAGATTATTTGTTTACTTGACCTTTTCAAGTGGATTCATTCAGATAGTAATATACTACAAGCAAATCTCTTCAGAGGTCTCTGAACAACCATGTAGCGCAAAATGCACAACTGAAAAATGTACTATCTATCTATCTATCTATCTATCTATCTATCTATCTGTCTATCTGTCTATCTATCTATCTGTCTATCTATCTAATCTGTACTTATTTATTGTTTTGTTTCAGTTTATAATAAAGTTTATAATAATTACCTTCCGGTTTCCTATAATTGATGTCATTTTGTCATCATTTTATGTGATTATTTGTGCCGTACTGCTGCATAGGAATGCTATTTTGTCCTTTTTGAAACTTAGCCAGACAAGGTTTACTTCTTTGTTGGTGGAATAAAACACTAATTTCAACTATTTAACCCAGTCTTTAAACTAATTGCTGGAGGTTTGTCATTTTGTAAATGCATTAACACCATAGACCTAGACTCCCTGTGTTCTACCACCGGTCACAATTGTGACCAGACATAAAACCCATTTTTTCATGGACTTTTCAATTATTTTTTTACATAATTGACATTGATTGTTTAATATCCTTACAAATACCATACAAATTCACATATGTCATCTCTGGGAAAAACTGGGGATTAAATGGGTTAAAACTACGTTATATGTGCTGGCTAAAGTGTGCACATTAAAGTGTGATCAAAAATGTATTCATTTTAGCTTGCTAAGGCAGTCCACTTGAATCAGTTTTGTGTCCATTCAGTGCTGTCCATTAAAACTGCTTTACAGTAAAATAACTATTCAAATAGATTAATTGCTTAAAAAATAAACAAATCACATCTATCATCTGTCTACCTGTCTGTCTGTCTTTCTGTCTGTAGTTTTATAGTTAAATCCGTCTATAATTCTATCTGTAGGTTTATCGGCCTATAAACCTATGTTCAATTGTTTGAATTTTAACACCTTTCAATTCTACTTGAAATTTAAAAGGCATAATCAATTCAATTCTGAATGACTCGAGCCCTACCATGAAACTAGTCACTCTCACCAGTGCACAATAGATTCGTAAAAGCCCACTCATGGGAAACTTTGTCATTCATGAAGAAGAGGGGTCACAGATACTTTAAGTATTAGGACAAAAATGACACATTGAGATTTTCTGCCAGCTAGCTGTTGCATTTTCCTTGAAACACTCATGAAATATGTCAGATATTTTCTAAATATTCTACGTTTTTATGACAACAAAATGCAGCCGTCTTCCCAGAGTGGCGGACCGTTTTAATGGTCATTGCTTGGTTGTGTAAGGAGCGGGCTGTTCTCTGTGCACTTGATTCATTAGTTAGTCTCTGGAGTGGGCTGACGGCAGGCAGGGGTGCTCCTCTGTCACCCTAATGGAATGGAAATTCACTTACATGCACAGACGGCTGCCGTGTCTGCGCACAGACATGTGAAGGCGCCAAAGGGAGGTTTTCAGCCTCCCCTGATCTGATTTGCTTTGATTGGAAATGCTTAAAGACACGCGTCATTGTGTGCACCTCTTGTTTACAAGTGCATGAAGATGCGTGAGCTTGAGCATACGCTGCATTACACCTTTGAAACATTTATGTATGGTGTAAGTGTGCGGGCAGTTCTGTGGTAGTCCAATCTAATGACCTCAGCAGGAAAACAAACATTGGAAGAGGTGAGAAGACATATTTATACCTCTCAGTATATTTCTGTTAATTTTGAAAGTGCAGTACGGTGTTTTAGTAGTTGCTGTATCTATGCAGGTTAACGGATGCGCTGATATTGGCTGATATTTTTCAAAACCTGATGAGCTGCCTACGTGTCTAACTTTTTTAGCGTCATAAACTTGCTCACCGACGCAAAATTTGTTCCAAAAAGGTAGGCATGATTATCCTGACTTTGTGCCAAATTCAAAAACTAAAAAGCATAGCTCTGTGCCTCTTTGTTGTTACAATGCTAATTGCATTAGCAATACAGCTAATATTGGCCGATACTGATATAGTGTGCATTTTATAGTTTTAGTGGAAACACCTTACAGTTAAGGTTAAATTTGTTAACATTAGTTAATTATTTTTATCAACATTTTTTTTTCTTAATCCAGGTTAATGTTAAATTATTACATTAATAATTGTTCGTTCATGTTCATTCATAATGCATTCATATTATTCAACTTAAAATTGAACCCTACAACTGCCGTTTAAATCTTGTAGGGTTTATAATACAACATTTTTTGCAGAGACTGTTTCTTTAAATGCTCACAAAAATGATGTTGGTGCCAGGATCTTTGGCCATTGTTCTGTGGTTAGACTAATTACAGGTCTCACAGTGGAAGCCCTTTCGGTGCTCCGAAAGTGTAACTGAGTGGAATCATTGCCATATTTGTGTCCTCACTAGAGCCTCATTCTGTCAGAGGTGCTCCCACACATTTAGACATGCAACAGCAGGTTGAATTTCTCAGGCAAAAAGGCCTGATGCAGGGAATCAAGTAGCAGCCACCAATGATTTGTGCATCTGTAGTTACTCCATTAGCTGGTTTGATAACAGACACAGGTGTTGAACTGGCTCACTCAGAGAGGAAAGCATCATCAAAGACTACTGCAGATCCTCTCGACTGTTTTGTGAATTAAACATGCTGATTGTGAAGGACTCGCTGGTAGAATACTGCATTTGATTTGTCTGCCATGGAACTTATGTTAATTTACCTGTTTGAAAGCATAATTTCATCTTGTAATGTGCTTTGAGAAGTGAGCAGAAGGAAGTCTTTTTTTTTTCCTTTGTAAAAACGTCCATTGCTACGGTGCATTGAAAACAGTCTATTAATAAGCTTCTTAATCCATTTTCTATGACTGTCTTGCTCAACACAAGCTGTAACCAGAGGTTGCAACTCCCCACAGGCGTCTGATCTCAAATGTGAAGGCATGTTGGGAGACGGGCAGTATGCCTGCTAATTAGTGGAGACTTCCGTCCTTTGAACCCTTACAATATGCCACATGTCTAACCTCTGCCTTACAGTTAAGAGTCAAATGTCTCTTGGGTAAATTATTCTGCATTTGCTATTTGCATTTTTTGGTTCGGGGCTTGATTTGCCATGCCGTAATCACTTCATGTTACTGTTTCTCCCTCTCAAGAAACAAGCACACAATACAGTACAGCTCCAAGTGAATTGGGGAAAAAAAGATATCTGCTGGCAAAACTGTAAACAAGATTACTTTTATTTCGCCAGCATTTTTACTATTGCAGGAGTTCAGGGATTGAAGTGAACATGAAAAACAAATTACTAATGGTGAGTAGCTTTTGCCAGGAAAGTCTTGCGTTTCATTTTTAAATGCCCCACGAATGGCGCCATGTGAGAGCCGCAACCAAATTTTGAAACTCGAGGTGATGCTGAATCCATGCTCAGGTAGCTGATGGCACAACACAATCGACTGAACCGCCATTGATTCCTGCATTTTACTCCCTCCCCCCACGGCTCAGACGAAAACGCATGTATCAAGTCAGGGCATTAAAGAAGGAAGACAATCTGAAAGCTTCCTGTCATATCTCAAAGTCTTTTCTCTTTCCTCCGCAAGGCCTCTTTCATTTTGCCGTTCGCCCCCTTCCCTTCTTCATTTCACGTCATAACGTTAGCTGCTCCCCAACAAGCGACTCAGCACTACTGCACTTAGAGCAATAATTGGAATTTTTATGGTTGAGAAAGCAAACACTTTTAATACAGGCAAAAGCCCTCATGCAGTCCATGTGGAAGAC